>VWRL01001284.1:0-689923 GCA_011833715.1 Carcinoscorpius rotundicauda
CAAAGGAATAAAAACTTGCCATACAGAGGAAATATCATGTTCATCAGAGGATAAGCCTGAAAATGCTTGTGCAACTATTGCACATCATAGACCACCAGAAAGTTGTGAAGCAAGTTTGTGCACTAATGAAAAATCTTACACTCCACAGATACAGTGTGGAAAACCATATCATCCAGATGCACAACTAATACCTCGATAGAAAGTAAAATCTCAAAATATCAACTTCCTGGGCAAGTGGTTTGATGAGTTCCCATGGCTGCACCTCAACAATCCGACTCAAAAAGTCATATGCTTTCATTGTGCCAAGGTGGAAAATAGAGGCCTTTTTACAGAAAAATTGTAGAGGCCAGTGGAGTATACATTCATATCCACTGGTTTTTGCAACTGGAAAAAGGCAAAACAGAAATTCAACGAACAACAATCCTCCTCTCAGCACAGATTTGCTATATCTCCAGAAGGTTCACTTGATGTAACTCCAGTGACTATCCAGCTACACGATGGTAAAAAGCAGCAGCAGAAAGAATGCAAAAGAAGTCCAGCCAAATTATTCAGAAGTTTACATTTCTTACTGCATCAAGGTCCAGCATTATGTGGACATACTGATACAGAAGGAAACTACCTGCAGTTAATGAAGCTCCTGGAAGAGGAATATCCTGAGTTGACGGCCTACTTGTCAAAGAAAACCACATTCACATCACCCCAGCCTCAGAATGAAATAATGGAGATGTTGAGTCATCAAATACTGATGAATACAGTACATGAAGTGCAGCAAAGTAAAATCTTTGCATTAATGGTTGATGGCACTCTAGATGTTACAGATGCGGTATAAAAAGCAATATGTGTATGATACGTAGATGAGAACCTTGACATCCATGAGACATTTTTTGGTTTGTACAGTGTTTCCAGTAGAAAATGGCAAAACAATATCCTCAACTAGACTTGATGTACTGACTAGACTCAATTTACCACTGTCAGGATTAAGAACACAAACTTATGATGGAGCTGCTGACATAAGTGGTGCATACAGTGGATGCCAGGAAAAAATAATAGAGAAGTAACCGTCAGCTTTGTTTTTTCACTGCGGAGCACACAAGGCTAATTTAATAATGCAACATGCAGTTGAAGCTTGTGAATATGTTCGACATTCTATCCAGTGGGTACATGAACTTGGAGTCTTGCTTCAAAGGTCAGGCAAATACAAAACAATCTTTAAAAATATTGTATTGTCAGACAGCCACAATGGTCCAGTTAAATACATCCGCCCACTGTGTCCAACACACTGGTTGTGCCATTTATCTGCAATTACATATGCTAATGATCACTACAGTGACATTGTTGGTTCTTTGTCTGAATTAGCAAATGAAAAATCAGATGTAGCAGTGAAAGCACGAGGTCTGCTGGACAGATTTGACAAAGGAAAGACAGTCTAAGGATTGTTGATAGATCAGCATCCATTGGCTACATTAGAGGAACTAAACGGTGCATTCCAAGCAAAATCAGTACCTGGCATGATTAAAGAATCTGCAATGACAGTTGAGCAGCTGCAGATATTGCAAACAGAGAAAAATTACAAGATATTTGATGAAGCTGAAGAAAAAGGTAACTTCCCTACATCTGGTGCCTATTGAACTACCACACATTCACAGACCCCCCAGAAGGATCAGAGGTGATGGCTCAGCACACCATTCTGCAACAGCTAGAGATTACTACAGAAGCCAATATTTTGGATTTGTGGACACAGTCATAGAACATTTGACCACTAGATTCAATGCAGACAGCAGTGACTTGAGGCAATCTCTGGCACTTGAAAACATGATTACATATGGCAAGATTGATGACAACTCAGTTATAAACTTCTATCCAGAAATCTCTGCACAATGGCTTGAGTTTCAGTTGCCTATGTTCAAAGGAATTACAAAAGCAGTATCTCTGAAAGGTGCAAAGGATGCTCACTGTAAAATGCATGAAACAAGTCAGCAGATGTTTAGTGAAGTGTTTCTTCTCATAGAAATATTGCTTTTATGTCCAGTATCCAGCTGGGAATGTGAACACAGCTTTTCTGTATTAAGATGGTTGAAGATGTGGTTAAGGTCAACTATGTCTCAGTGCCACCTCAACCATGTGGCAGTTTGTCACACTCACAAAGATGAGGTCGACAAGATAAATATAGAAGAGTTTATGAAATAATTCATAAACAGATTACAAAGGAGGTCTACGTTTGGAAACATGTAGACTAGAGGACTAAATAAATCTTACTTCGATGAAAAGTATGAATAATTATGTGCTACATTGTACTGATGTGTAATTTTTAAGAGTATGCAAAGACATTTTAATTATTTTTATCAAACATGATCAGTAGATATAAACTTATCAAGGGTAATTACTAATTTTATTAATATTTGAAAATGTAATTCAAGCAATGAAAGTTATTAGTAACCTTGTCTAGTATAATGGCCATCTTTTATACCTTGCAGTGTGCAGGAATAAATTAATGTGGCAGTTAATTTGTGACACATTTGTCTTTATTCTATTAAAATTTTGAAAACTGTTCACAACACCTCACTTACACCAACCTACATGGAAACCTTGAAGTATTGTAGCAACAAGATTACTCTGTGACTGCATGTTTACAGCTTTCAGAATTATGTAATTAAAAATTACCAATTTGCAAATTGAACAGTACACAAGTGGTTGCAAAAATCATCCCCCTTTCAAATGGTGTAAAACATCTATGCCTATGCTTCTCTAAACTGTATTGGCTTACCTTATCTCAAGTTACCTGATGTCTTCTTAATGAAAAAAATTATTGTAGTATTTCAAGCCCTGATAAACCAAGTGCTAATAACATAAAGATTGTGTTTGAAAAAATTTAAACATTAAATTTCAGAGAACCATTACATTTTGTTGCTCAAAATGCACGATGTAGAATTGCTTTATACTATTCCACTGAACTTACTTGTATTATGAAGGATGATGGTTCCTGTACACAAAGCTTAGCCTAACAGTGTGCTAAAACTATCTTTCACTATTAATTTTTTAATAAGTTAAGATTACATTATTTGTTTCTAATAATTTTTGACTTTTTATAATGTTTAGTTGTTTGTTAACTAGAACACTGTAGCTACTAAGACTTCACATCATGAAACTAAAAAGATGAAGTTTTTAATTAACCCTTAATACAACAAAATGATGAATTATTTCTTCATTGATATTTTTCGACACAATAATATATCAAGCTGTTGATGATGACTGGGAGAAGTTCTGATAACAAATTTGTTTTTCTGGGGGTGAGTGGGAATATTCCCTTTTTTTTGTTATATATATACACACACACTGAATATTTTGGCTGATTTTAACTGTTACTTATTGCAGAACTCATACAACATAATGACATTTTAAAACCTTGCTGGTGGTGCTGCAGAGGATTTAGTTAGTGATACAATCTCAATATGATACAAGAAGTGATAATGAAAGTATGGTTTGGTTCTGAATTTTGTGCAAAGCTACTCAAGGACTATCTGCGTTAGCTGTCCCTAATTTAGCAGTAGAAGACTAAAGAGAAGGCAGCTAGTCAGCACCACCCACCACCAATTATTGAGCTACTCTTTTACCAACGAATAGTGGAATTGATCATCACATTATAACATCCCCACCTGAAAGGACGAGCATGTTTGGTGCAACAGAGATTGAAATCCACGATCCTCAGATCACGAGTTAAATGCCTTAGCTCACCTGGCCATACAGGGCCAATGAGGAAAAGGAGAGCATTAAACAGCTTAAGCTAGATGTTTTAAGATCTACATCAAAATATTATTAACATTTATCTGTACTGCACATAAAATTTTGTCAAACACTAGTAAAGATTCAGATGATTTTACAGGTTTAAAATATTCTATTCAAATTTACTTAACAAAGAAAAAAGCTTTTTAACTGTCCTTGAAATGCAAAAATAAAAGCAACAAGCTTTGAAATAAAACAAGGTTCAGTCATAAAGGATATTAAAATTTTTATCCTTATTAATTAATAACAGTAATGGAGAAGGTAAATACAATCAAAACCTGATACAGATATTTTTTGTAATTTTAAGAGGCTTGTCTTGAATTGGTTGTAATAATTTTTGAAATAAAACTACACTGCATTTGCTAATTGGTTACTTGCAGTCCCATTACTTGGTTAAATTCAATTGACATGGTGCTCAAACAATAGTGAGCACAAGCAGTTAAAAGTTGATGGTGAATGTTGCCAGTCAGTTGACTTCTCTCTAGTTGGCAGTTTGAAATTAGTGACAGACACAAATAGACTTAGTAATACTTTGCTCTGGCTAAAACTTGGCAAACAGATTTATTGGTAATGGAAACTGAACCTAACAGCCTCACATTACAAACCCCATTCCCTACCTGAACAAACTCTGATTTAAAAAAAAAAAAAAATTTAAGGCTAAAATTGGGCACAGCACAAAACCCATTATGCAGTAAATACAGTAGTGATATTCAACTGCCTGGACAGATGTAATAATAATAAACCACAATTTTTGTTAAAATATTTTTGTGACAATCAGTTTAACTGTAATTTGGATTAACTGTTTTACACAACACTGATCAATGCAATAACAACTCGTAGGTAATTGATTCTAGTCATTAATCAAATATATCAACCAGCTCTTGCCACACTTCTTTCTTTGGTATCAAAAGTTTTTAGACTTAAAAGTTTCTGGAGGGAAACTTTTAAAAAATAAACGAGTTCTACTATTACTGGATTATTAACAGATTACCTGAATATTTTGACAGATACATGAATTTTATATATGACTTAATATTCCAAGGCATTCAGGGCAACAAGCAGATTTATGTGGTACAGCAACATTCCATGACTACCACATTCATGGGTATGATATTATAAATCATAAAATTCATCAAACACGAAACAACTCGCACACATAAAAGCGTAATGCATCAAAAAGAAATATCTACATACCAACACAAGGCTCATTCTTTAAGTTTTGTCATTAAAATACAACAGTTTCTGAAAAAAAATGTTATTAGATTGTATGGCCTCCTTTTTTACATTTATAAACTATTAATATTTTAAAGACCACTGTTTCATTTATCATTCAGACACATAGTTAATCTGGGTAACTTGACTATTAACCCTTTTGGCACTGAATAACAACTTTTAATGTTTGGCATGGTGCTGAATATATAATATTTGATACTTCAACTAATTACAGTATCAGTACTAAGAGCATATCTCAGCAATAACTCAACAAAAGTCCCTGAAATATTCAGTGATTGTATCCAATACTATATATGTTTAACACAATACATAATAATAATAGTAATAAAGGAAAGTCGCCTGCCACGCCGAGCCATCAAGTTGACCGTGGTAACTAAATGTGCCGAAAGGGTGATAGGCAAGATGCAACATAAAATTACTTATCTTTGTGTACCAATATAAACTGTTTAGCATGTTTTCAAGATATTACCAATACTTAAAAATAACCTTGTTTAAAATAAGGTTGCTTATGTTCTGACTGTTATTTCAATATATGGTATGCACACATATTTGACGGTGATTAGTAATAAGCATAGGACATTACATAATAACATAAGTTTGTAAACTTGATGTTTAATAAGTCAAAACAGGTTAACACTCCCACGAAAAAAATATTTACATCCACTAAAGTGATATCCTTAGTGGATGTTTTAAAAAAAATTTTAAATATTTTGCAAATGTCTGAAAAGTCAAAATATTATTGCTCCTTAAAATATAAAGGGATAGGGTCAGTTAATGGCAATTTCATTTAAATACAAAATTATTAGCCTAATATTAATAACCTTTCAAGTTGCTCTGGGGCCTATTAGGCCCCAATTTTCGTAGGAGTGTTAACCAGTTTTGCTTTAGAACTTTGTGTGGAAAACTACTACAGTTAATCAATAGTTGTAATATATTTGCCAAAATAAATTATTTTTAAGACTGACATTCTTGTTACACATAGGTCATGAAGATTCAGCCAACACCTCTGTTATTTGATGAATGTATATAAAAGTGAAGTTTAGTTTCTTACACAATTAAAAAGCTTGTTGCAAGCATCCTTGATCTTGGGGTAAAGTACATACATAAAAACAGTGATGGGTATGTTATTATTCCAGGTACCCCATCAATATGATGTTATTAGTAGCACAGCAAACAGGATTTTAGGGTGTATTTATAAAGATATTGATTGCAAGTCAAAAAGAGATACTCGTGTCTAATTATGTCTCAAATGGAAAACTCTGTGCCGTTTTGGTTTCCTCATCTAAGGAAGGATATTGATTTCGTAAAGCAGTTTCAGCTGAGAACTAAAAGGATGACTCAAGGTTTAGAAAGGTTATAGGAATCAGTTAAGATCATTTCATTTCTTTATCTGAGAAGTTAAAAGCAAGAAGTGGTCCTGTAGCCTTTACAATATTAGAGTATTAATAGAATACAAACCTCTACTATTTTTGTATTGTATTCTGAAAGTAATATAAATGGAGAGACATGTTTCCATCAGAGTAACCATAAAGCAGTTACACTGACTTTTTAAAAGTGCACATACATCTTCATGACAGTTTGTAGACCATGAATAAACAAAGTACAAGGCTTTCATACACAAAACATAAACTTTGTTTCTATTTTAAATTATGTTTGTTTTTGAATGTTGACTATCTAATATGCAAAATAATTTCTAAAATTAAACATACTTTCACTCGTCACAAAATTGACAAATGTGAAACCTTCGTAGCTTCTAGATAAACATTTTTTACAAAAACTATATATTTTATATTACTTAATATTATTTTCTATATTTTATCCATGCACAAGTTTGATGTATCTCATAACCACCACAAGAACTAAGATTTCAATTTGTTTTTTTAATTCTTTAATGACCACAAATTATAATAAACTTACAAATGTTTATTCTAAATAGCTTAGATCTCATAACATTATATATATACACACAAACATACTTATTATTTTAATTACCTTTACACCATACTAACATTACAGAAGCTGCAAGCATGTATATGTAGCTTTATGCTACTGTATTAAATATTATAAAACTGGCCTTCACAAAATGAAACTTTTAACTTTGTTTTAGTAGACCAGCATTGCAAAAAATACAATCATATTTCAGTTCAAATACATTACACATGTATATATATATATATATATATTATTACCATTTACAAACTATTAAATGCCAGTTACTTCTTTTTCAAAGCAGTGAGGGTTTGGTTTGTTTCGAATTTCACGTAAAGCTACAAGAGGGCTGTTTGTGCTACCCACTCCTAATACTGCACTGTTAGACTAGAGGTAAAGCAGCTAGTCATCACCACCTACTACCAACTCTTTTACCAATGAATAGTGGAGTTTACCATAACATTTTAATGCCCCCACGGCTGAAAGGGCAAGAATGTTTGGTGTGATGGGGATTTGAACCTGCGACCCTCAGATTACAAACAGAATCCCTTGACCATCGGGTTAGGACAGGCAAGGAGGGAACAATCTTGTTTCATTCACTAATACTTCAGGATATATAAGGACAGAAGGTTCTTAATTTATAAGTAATTTGAGTTTCTATTTCATAAAAACTATAAACTTTGTACTTAGATATCATGAAATCAACATACATGACACAAAATTCAATATTTAAGAATTTTGTTTTAACTGTTCTGTTACTTTTAGATTAAAAATTAACTAATGTATAACATTAAATATTGAATTATAATTACACTTTGATACCAAACTTATTAATATATTTATAAAATAGTAGATAACTACGATGTTAAAGTCTACAAATGTGATGGCATCCTCTGACCCCTACCCACAACAAGAGGTTTAAACAAAATGGTGAAAAACAGATTAGTGAGCTTTTATACTTAAGAATTCTTCAGTTCATGTTGAGGCAACATACAGTATTGATGCAAGAAACTGATATGGCCTAATGAAAGCGTTTGATGCCTAACACTTTTCCGAGTTCTAGAACTCATTACAAGCACATCAAGTTTTTACACATTTAGGGAAAAAGTGTTACAACATTTAAACAGTAATAATTTGTGAGAAACAAAGCATAGGCCACAAGAGATATGGGATGGAGGGAACATCTGCACTCAAGATTATCACAAATTTCTTAGATTAATTAAATAGAATTAGCTGCTTAATATACAAGTTATTTAGTTTGTGAATGTGACTATGCTATTGACTGATAACCTAGTGTATTAACTAGTCTTGAGTTGTGTCAAAGATCCATGAAAAAATTTTCCAAGTGAATGTTGAGTTTTATATGCAAATTAAATATGTTAATGAATGTAGTTAAAGAAATAAACTACTACATTCTTAATAAATCGAATGTACTTAATATTATTTTTTATTAAGAAAATAAAGAAATGAGAGATGGAAATTAAAAGAAAACATGAGATAAGAGACAGAATTTCAAGAGGCATGAGAAGAGTTAAGAACAAAAATAAATTTAATTGGAAACTAGATTTTAAAAACCTATTGGAAGTTTGTAGAAAAATAAGGGCAAAACTGAAATAATACAGAATCACATCAGAGAGCAGAAAGCCTGTAATGACAAAAGTAAAAAAAAACACAATTTGACAGCATGATCAATAAAGCAGAAAATAATGATAAAAACATTTAAAAAATGAACTAGTAAATGCAAAGATCAAAATGGGCTGTATCTTTCTCCACATACATCCAATAATTACTTCAAACACCTTTAAACAATGATGAAAGTAAGGTGGTAGATCTGGTACTAGCAAATCAATTTATGTTTGTTAACTTTTAATTGTATGCTTGTAGAATTTATGTGGGAGGCAATGCAAGGATGTAAGCTATCTTTCATGCAAAACTGCTTTCTGATTTAATCTCGTAGCACTAATGCTTTACAATAATTCTAGGAAGATATGCCTCAGACGCCCGTAGTATTATCATGCTTTGTACACTGATTGTAGTTCGCACGCATGCATTTATTTTTGATCTCACAAATTATAATCACCCTTTCAAACATACTGCGTGATTGTATATAGTTATACCACACACTGAAACTTAAGCACGTTATGGAGGTGTCAATATGAAATTCATACATACTTGTTCTTAGGTATATGCAAATTATAACTGAAATAAGGCTGCACAACATTAAACGTTCAACATATACACATTTCCACAAAGTTTGACCTCACCGTAGTTTCTATGAATTAAATTTTCTAAGATAACGAAAATCACGTGGTCTATACAATTTACAAGACAACTTCCAGCATGGCTTTGGCACTACAGCATTTAGGGTTAGCTAAGCGTAAATTGGAATGTAAATGCCACCACGAGCAGTAAAGCTCTATTAATAAAAAGCTTTTCTTCATATACTAAGTTCACACGCTAAATAGTTTAAACATACCTTACATATAAAATAACTAACTGTCAGACAAACATGTTTTTAATGAAAATACTATCTCACGTACTTACTCCCAGTGATTAGTAACACGAAAATTTAAGACTAGGTTAACTCTTGTTTCAACCACCTGTACACCTCCGCGCTCGAGCGTCGTCATGACAGTAGTTCGCACTACTTGCAATGCTGTGTCGCTTTCCTTTAATTCCACATTTAGGATCGCTTATAGCAACAAGCAGTCAATTTTACTACAAGTTTAAGAACTGTTATGTTTACCTTTGTGAAAGTTTCATTGCCTCTTTAACGAGAAAATTAATAAAACTTATATCCCGTACTTCATAAATATTTGGGTTGTGGTTATTATTTATTGTTGAGCTTATAAAAGTTCCTAATGCCGCAATATACAATTATAGGTAGAATGGCCTAATCACCAATATTGTAGCAAAAATATAATCCCTCCGCCGATATCTTTTTTAAAACCACTAAAAACAAAGAAATTATTTTCTTAAACTCACTCATTTTATTAAAAATAATTCAAAAGGATGAAATGGCAATATAATTTCATATTCATTTTACACATGCTTTCAAATTAAGAAAATCAAAATATTTACAACTTCGTATCGGGCAAGGCACACTACTTCGTACTTTGATAGGACTGCTGTTGCACTTTCTTCTCGAGTTCGATCACAAAGTGAGTTCTCGGGTTGGTTATCACTGAATGTTTTTCGAGTGTGTCCCAACTGAGAGGTTCGGGTCAGCTCTTTCCATTTTTCAAAACATGGATCTTCAGACACTTCAGAAACACTTAAAATCAGCTATCCAGAATCATCAGGTAGGAGTTTAGAAGTTTGGTCATCTTTCTTTCTCTTTGAAATTTTGCTAAATCTTTCTCAGAGACTGCATTACCAAGCACGCGCGAGCTGAAAGTTAAGTTTACGTTTCTGCACACTGAACTTTTGTTTAATACTATTTCTGAATTAGCTTTATGTTACAATAAAAACGTTTAAAAGTATTAAGGTTTGTGATATCTTAATAAGACTAATATACTCTCAATATATTAGATAAACTTTACTTCCGTGATGATGTATCTAAAGTTATGATGCTATAGAAAAACTTCAGTAATGAAGGTACCGGTAGTGAGCTGACGTTAGTTGCCGAGTTGCGTGCGTGATGTACGCACGGATTGCTGAACAGTTGTACTATTGTATTTTTAGTTTTAAATATGAATAACATGGTGATAAGTGCAATAAGTAAATATGTTATTTAAATACGGTATTTATAGTCGTAAACTTTATTTCACTATAATTTGTTTAAATAATTATCCTTATTGTTTTTTTCTTTCTAGATTGTTGTGTCTAAGATGAGAAACGACCCCCAGGTGAGTTGCTCGCTATGAACTAAGCAGTTTAACTTTGTAAGTTATTGATTTTTCAGTTTTATTGTTGTGAAAGTTATAATACTACATCCTAGCACCATTTTTTTGCTCAAATTACTGTACGTTTAAATTAATACGAATTTAAAAACATTAATTTTTTCACCTTTACAAATTACAAAGATTTTGCTGAAGAAATAAACATAAATGAGCAAATAACATGATATCAGCTGAAGTTCTAATGAGATTAAAATATTTAAGTACTTTAAATAAGTAATGTAATTAAAAATATTTGTCATATTTCATTTGAATAACTATAACATAACAGACCACATTTGCAGTAAGTAATATTAACATGGAAGATGTGCTGTGATAGTTGTTTCAGACCTATATAATGACCTGGAAATGGTGAAAACAATAAGAACTCCTGAATTAAGCTTGAATCTGGGATTTTTAGCTCTCAAATGTTTGAGAATGGTACCCAGCCAACATAGCTATCATTGGTATCATGGCTTCAAGCCTGATCTTGACAATTTTATATCTGTATCACTAAATATTGTGTTATTGTTTATGTGTAATTAAAATTTTTGTTCAAGTTTTCGTGTTATATTTATTTCATCTTTAAGAATTTGGGGTTTGTAATTTAAAAAAAAAAGACTAATGTTTGTAATTGTATTTCAATATTTTTAACTGATTGCTTTTGAATAAATATTTTGAAAAGGTTGTGTAATTTTTGAAGAACATTTTGCTGGGTTTCTTACTAACCTTGATTTGTGCTTGGATTGGGTTGTTTGTTTTGATTATACATGATCCATCCCAAGGAAATTTTTTTTTCATGCTGTTGAGTTGGTTCCCATATATATATCACATGTGTGATTTTAAAGTATGATAAATAAAGGTCATTTGCCAAATATATGTCCACTTACTAATTGTTCTAATACATTCTCTAGTATCTAATATCATCAGTGTATCTTAAAATACCAAAGAGTTTTATATAATTAGAAAACTATTAATTTACTAATTGAGTTCTTATCAATGCCATCAATATAAATGAGAAGGAGCAAAAGAGCAGACACTGATTTTTTTTTGGTCAGTCCATTAGACTAGGTTCAAGTTTGATTGGACTCTATTAAAAACAACCCTTAATTTTCTTCTATCTTACTATCCAGTTAACGAGTTTGTCTCCAATCTATATTGATGTGATTTTCCTAGATAATCATTTGTGTCACACCTCAGAAACCTTCTGAAAAATCTAAATACACCAATATATGTATCCTTTGAATTATTATTGTGTTCTAAAAAAAAAAAGAAGAAATCTAGGTAACAAATTAGGCAAATAAGATTTACCAAAGAAGTAAGTATCCTCAAAAGTTCACCCTTCCAAGCTTCATTTGCCAAAAGCAAAAAATCTGGTCGCCTATTTTAAAATAAGCAACTAAATTATGAAGTGTCATGTTTAGTTATTCATAGATATTTTCTTTAAAATTCTTTTAGAATGCAGTACTGCAGAAACACTTGCATGATCTTCAAAGTGAAATTCAAAATCTTAGTGAAAAACAGGTATGTTTAACTCTTTAGTTGCAGAAATGTTACATAAATATTAAGAGGTATGAAGCACTTAGTATTTGAATTATTTAACTTTCAAAAGTGACTGAGAGATTAAGCCTTTTAAAATGTATATGAAGCATGTGAAAAACAATGATACAGCAAATCTTACATTCACCAGAGATTTTCAGGTAACATTTTGTGTATATATAAATGTATAAAAAAGAAAGGACATTAGTCACATGAAATAACTGATAAGAGATACTTATGTACACAAAACAAGAAATTTCATTGAATTATAACCTGGCTTAAACGTGACTTTCATCTGCTTTGCCCATTTATTACTCTCCTAATGAGAAAGATTCTCTCTGGAAATGTTGATTCAAAATACAAGTTAGTTTTTATACTTGCAAAATTTCTACTACCAGTGTAATAATTCTTGAATTTAGGTTGTCAACAAGCTGTTTATCAATTTCTTTAACCAGTGAAATACTGCAAAAATGAATTTTTTAACTGAATATATTCAAACAAATATCTTAAGATAAATGAAAGACAGTGATGTTTGGAGAAGTTTTATGAAGAATTATTGTAAATGTATCCATTTACTGAAGTCTAGTAATAAGGTTCCTCTCCAGTAACCACATTATTCTTTCTGTCCATGAAATAGCATATCTTCTAAAGGTGTTCACAAGCCAATAAACTGTTAGAAGTAAAAATTCACCTTAAAACAAACACTAATTCTTTTGAAAAAAAATGGTAGTTTTACTGATTAACTATAGTTTTCATAGTATGATATCATTATTACTGTTTGTCATTGTCCTGTAACTAACTTCCCCCTGTTTGTGAACTTGAAAATCCATATGACAAAAATGGTTAGGACTACCAGAAAACCTTTAGCATTCATCTCTATTGTAAAAAAAAAAAAATGCATATATAACTTTATGCAAATGTGTAATATGAATATAAAACAAGTTTACATTGCATCATATTTATGTTTTAGTATTTGGGCAAGATTTTTCCCCAGAAATATTCCATGTCTTATTTTAATTAAAATGAAGCATCAACTCTGTTCAAGTTTGTTGTGTTTCATTTCTTTACTGTTGAGTTTTTATGTCAAGTTGAAAGTAGTTATTCAAATTTGCTTAATTTCAATGTTCCATAAAGAGTGCTTTGAAAAAAATTTGTATAATTAAGAAAATAAAAATTATTTAAATTAATGTAAGGATATGCATAAACAAACTTGAAATGCTCTGAAAATAAATTAATATAACTAAAAATTTCCAGTTATAAAATATTGTATGGAAATCATTTGTGCAATTCAAAATTTTTTTTGATTGTTTTGTACACTTGCATTTTGTTTATTTTCAAGAAATTAGTGGTGGAACAGTTGAGAAAAGAAGTGGAAAAGAAGAAACAAAGCCAGAATCAGATTTTGAACCCAAATCAATTTAATGACTTGTCTTGTCAACAGAATACTCCAGTTCATACTACTAGTCAGCCTCAAGTACAAGTGCGTTTGGTTCCATCTACAACCCAATCTCAGTTCATGCAGAAGGTCACTTTACCTGTAAGATAAATATATAAATTAATATTCCTTTCTGTATAAACATATGCATTTTGATTGACAAGAAAATGTTTTTTTTTCAATGTCAAGAAATTAAATGACAAACATCTGTTGTTTTTTTGTTTTCTGCCACGTTTTGAGTTCATTTCTCAATAAAGTACTATTAATAGTTTTTCCATTAGTTGTGAGCTGCAGGTTATTTATTGGATAGTTGAAATTGTATATTCTTCTTTGGATTGTTTTGTTATTTGAATTTTGTGCAAAGCTACCCTAGAGCTGTCTGTGCTTTTTTCTATGGAAGCCAGTATTATTGATTACATTATGATTTATTGGATAAGTTTTAGAAATGTATAAATTTCCCCATAGGAAGTTATTGCATGTAATGTGCAGTTATTAAGTAGGTATTTTGCTGAACCTCACATTACAAACTTTTTAAGTTTCAGAACATTTCAAATTATTGCATGAAAAACATATCAAAAGTTCTGGTATTTTTGATTTATATAAAAAATATGTGTATTTCTATATGAAAATAATGGTAACACTAGAATTAAATATTACATATACTTCTGAACATCATTATGAGTTTTTGTTCATCCTTGTTTACAGTATCCTATTGGATGAAACCACTTCTCCATCCATTAGTTGTTGTTTTTATTGTGTACTTGCACATGCTCATAATGAGATTAGTTTACCCAACTTCCTATAACACTGTCTTACGTACTTTTGAAACCTTGTAACCTTCTTCTGATCTGTGATTCTCTACCACTTTATCTCTGACTTGTTTGGAAAACTCCCTGGTTTTCCTGACTGGTTGGTGGTATGATAAGATGCATTTATTCTGCAGTTAAGTTAAACCACTTTGATTTCACACAGACAGAGATTATTACACTAATTTTGTGCTCTTTCAAACTGATCTTTTGCACCTGAACTGAATTAGGGTTGCTGTAGCAAAGAGATTGAATACTTGTGCAGTTGAGAATGTTCTAGTATTCTTTGAAAATGTAACTTGCAATAATATCAGTATTTTTGTTAGCTTTTGCAGTCTGAAGTCAATTGTGTAGATTTTAAACATAAAACTCCATTTGAAAGTTTCATGATTGCAAGCTCATACAGTACTAAAAAGAAAAGGAAACTTTGCAGTGAGTGGATACTTTTGTATGGCACTGTAAGTGCAACACACACACAGTGTGTTTAATGTAAGAAAGATGCTGGTGTTAATGTATGAATAGAAATGATGTTTTGATAAGTGTATTAGTCTTTGTTGGCATATTTATGGTTTGTGGGAATATGATAATTAGTATTTTTTAAGGGATGAATGAGAAAGTCCAAAAATATTGCTGCTTAGTACTCCTTCAGATCCCAATTGTTATAACTATTAGGCCGTTTCTCATGCAAAGTCATTATCATGAATGTCACTGAAAACTGTTCCAATAGTGAAGTTGGTATATCAGTAAAAACATGAACAAACTTGTGAACTATATCTATACCTTTAAGGGCATGTTAAATTGAATTGAAGAACCAAGCCAGAAAACTTGTTAAAATACATTTAATAATAAAAAATAAAATGTACTCTAGGCTCTTAAGTAGTTGAACCAGTTGGAAGACGTACCTTGCAAGGAAAATATCTTAATAAAATTGCCAGAACTCAACTCTAGGCTCTTAAGTAGTCGAACCAGTTGGAAGACGCAACTTGTAAGGAAAATATCTTGATAAAATTGTCAGAACTCAACACTAATATTTGACATTGCATTAACGAATGAGAAACCTAAAATAAGTTAACTGACATAGTAGTTTGGTGTAATATCTCTGTCTTACATTTTGCAGTTTTTTAAATAGTTTTTGAATAAAAGTATTTGAATAAATGAAATATGTATTTGCTTTGACTTTTGACTACATGTGGTCCAAAAAGATTTTTTTTTATAGTTATGAGAGAGTAGTGGCTTTACTTGGTTTTTTTCTTATTCTCAACAAAGCCTTGCATAATATCATAACATTTCAGATGAGGAAGAAGCCTGTTGGTCCATTGAGGCTGTCCCATCCATTAAGAAAAAAACACTCTCAAAATCAGTTCTGATTATTTACCTATTTATTAAGCCTTCCCATAAACTTTCCTAACTTTATTACATCAACAACATCTGAAGACAACCCATTCTAAAGATCAACCACTATGTTAGAAAAAGAAAACTGTAAGCATATGATGGCTCCTACCCTGCCAAAATTTATATTTGTGTCACCTTGCACTAAATTTTACTGTTAAATATATAAAAAAGGATGGTACATCAATAATATAAATTCTTTTAATAATCTTGAACATTGGATCTGCCACAGCTGAATTTTTTCAGTAAAAAAAACAATTTCAGAGATCTTGGCCTGTCTTCATATGGAGATCTTTTCATCTTGGGTATTATCCTAATAACCCTCCTTTGAACCTTTTCTAATTGTACAATGTCCTATGTTAGGTAAGGAGCCTAAGAATGAACACGATAGATGAAATGAGGCCTAACTTACAACCTGTACACTGAAATGATAACCTCAATAGATTTGTATTTAATATTTCTTTAAATACAACTCAAATTTCTATTTTATATTTGAAGATTGTACTTGTGATTTAAATTATAATAATACACGTACATTGCTTTGCTTATAGTATGAGTAAGACCCATTTGTCACTTTTTAGCACAAGTCATCAAATGATCTAAATCTTTTTGTAAAGCAGAAACATCTTCCTTACAGCTAGCAATTCCTGAGATCTTGATATCATTAGCAAATTTAAACAATTCATTGACCCTTCCTTTATCTGTGTTATTAACATTTTTTGGTTTTTATATAATTGATTTCAGATTTCTTCCCCCCCCCCCTAAAAAAGTAGTCTGTACAACTGAAAGAAACTGTTTTATGAAACAAATATTAAGTACACAAGTCATGTACACATTCATATTTTTTCTTCTGAATACCTGACGGGTTGTTGATAATTTGAAAGAAAAGTATCAACTTGCCCAGAAATGATAAATATTATGTCTCATTGCTAACAATGTATAAATGCTTGAATATAAATACTAAAGCTACAAAATGATTCCAAACAAAGGATTATGAATAGTATAAACAATTTAAAAATCCTTTTTTTTCATTTTACTGAGCTTGTCACAGAGCTGGAAGTTTAAATGTATGTAAACATTAATGAAAACTAATTTTAAAAAATCTATTGGCATCACAAGTTTCCATGATACAAAACCAGAATATTGATAAAAAAAACCAAATACTCATCTGCTTATATAACACAAATTATATATCCACTGGAGTAAAGCTTCAAAGTTGTAAACTAATTTTAATTTTTGTTATTTGTTAGTAAGGCAAAGCATGATTGATTATGTGCAAGTAGTTAAGCTTAATTATTATAACTTTGACCTATTTTAAATATTAACAAAGTATAGTATAAAAGTTCTTTAAATGTTTATTTATCAGTGTCTTATAATAACCAAAGAATAATTTGTTTTGGGATTTTCTTTTTAAGTAGGTCTTTGTCAAAGCTGAAAACTAGGGATATGCTCATAAAAGAACTGAAACAGTACTGAAGAAGTACAGAACTTTTTTCTACTTTTTCAGATTCAGGTGCAGTCAAAACTACATTTACCCACCAGTAAACAGGGTACACTTATCCATTCGCTTCCTCAGCAAGCCTTGAGACATGTAGTTCCCACTGTTGTTAACAGCTTAGTTTCAACTGGAACCAACTTAACCTTGAAAACACCATTAGGTACAGCAGTACTGCTCCCGAGCTGTTCAACTTCCACTTCTGCTCTGTTGTCCACACGTCCTGCTGAGCAACACAGATCCCAGCCACTTCTTGTGGTACCTTCAATATCTACACATAGTGGAGATGGTCCACGCTTTGTTCTTAACCTCTCTCCACCAATTAGGATTCCACAATATCCACCTCCATTGAACAAGGTTACTGTACCTGTGGTGAGTAATTTTTTAAGTTACCAAACCAAGAAATATGTTAATATACAATTCCGATAGTCTTTATGAGTTAATAAGATCATAAGATTGATTAAGTTAATTTGTTTATCTAGATGTTTAAATGAAATAAATTTTATTTTTCAATAATGACCTTCAGTTAATGGTGGAAAACTTGCATACATGTATAAGTGTGTCTGTTAAATGTATGAAGGATAAGTGTTTCTTTTCCTATAAAATTAATGTGAATGTGTGTTTTTATATTAATTACGCTTAATGTAAAACATATTTTCAAAACTATCTACTTACCTTGCTTCATTCTGTAGCTATTTCTTGTGCTTCCAACACAGATTTTGTAACACAATATTGCTTTCAACTTTATCTCACTTAAATCATCTTTTGACATGAATTGCAGTAGCACATAATGTAATCATGTGACTGTAGCCCTCCATGCTAAGAGGATGACTCATCTCACACAAGGAGTAGATCCCCATAAGCATTTGCAGTCGAACTCAATGTTGCTGTTACCAGACTTGTTCAATTTTGCTCTTTAGTTTTGAAAGACTTTGTGCAATGTTTGTAATTGATTTAATTTAGTATTGTATATAATTGTAGTTATTATCATTTTTACTATTTCTTCTTTCAATACATTTGTATTCTTTATTTTGGACTTTCTTAAGACATATGCTTCCATTTCTCACTTTGTTCATTTTGGAGTAATCGTACAATTGAAGCTAGTTAGGGTTACTTTTCACATTCTTTTTCAACTGTGCCACTCTTTTCTGGACCTCCATCATCTAAGGGTTGTAGTTTTGTTCACAAAGCCAAAATTTCATCTGGAGTTAGACTACTTAATGTATTCTACTAGGATTGCTTCCAAAAGTTGAGACATTATTCAACATTATATATTGAAGTTCGTCACAATTTTTAACTTACCTATATCTACTGGAGGTTGACCTTTATCCTGTACCCATAACAAGGGCTAACTTTGTTTTCTTATTTTGTCTAACCTTGCTCTATCCCTTTACTATATCCTTTTTTTTCTATCTCTTATTTGAGACCCTCCATTGTAATCAAGCTACATTTTCTTAGACATCTTCTGTTAACTGTCCTTTTCTCCATTTAAGCTGGAGTCTTGCATTGCTTTTCCCTCTTTTCACATGGTCTCTGTGTAATCTCATGTTACTTGACACATTCTACTCTCATTCTGGATGTTTGCAATTTTTGGTTCATGTTGTGTGACTCCTTCCCATCTGTAGTCCATTTTTCTTACTAGTTATTTTCAGCACTTTATATGGATCATTTATTCTACCTTAGTTGTTAATAGTCACTGGCACTACCACATCACTTTTCATCAGATTGAATATTTAATCCACTCTGGCCTTCCTCTTTTTGAATCTGTTGGGTATATACATTTTAATGGATGTGAACACCTCATTTATTTATATACCCACTTGTAATAATAGTAATATTATTTCTGCCTTGGAACCAACCCATGGCCACTGAACTAATGTTTGTAAATCTGCATTGAGTCAGGGATAACAAAGTATAAAGCTCATTCACTCTGGTCCCCATGTACTCACTGTTGAGATGAGGTTTTCTATAAGACCACTATGATGGTCTATATTACTCTGTATCCATTCCAGACTATACCTTCTGTGGGCTATCATGACAAAAGGCAGCAATGGGGAGAAGTGCCTACCAACTTTCCTGGATTGTGCATGCTGGCTTTTTAACTTCTATTATAAAGCTTCCACCTTTGTAGAAAGATGGATTTTTTTTTCCCTTTAAGCCTTTCATCCAGGAATATGTTTCTTTCTAGTGGTCTGTGTGGTGCCATTCACTCACTGCTACCTATATGTAACATTGTTAGCTTCTGTATTCATTTATTACTCATTTTGCTAAGTTTTTATCTCATTTATTTTTTAATTGTCCTCTTTTTCTTCTGTGATTTAAAGATTCTTTTATCAGATATTTTTGCTTTCTCTATACTTTTTTTCTCTTATCAAAATTCAATGGCTTTTGAAATTAAACTTCTACCTTGTTTTCTGTTATCTTCCAATTTAATAATGTTGTCAGTTATGAAATTTTGGGTGGAACTGTAATTACAATTGCTAATTAAGAAGTGTACAAACCTGTGAAAATGAGTTACAGGGAGCTTAAGAGGAACCACTGTATATGGTGTTTCTGCATGGGGAAGCCATCATGCAGGCTCTGATTGAATGGGTCTGACTGATGAATATGTAGGCTGTGGTAAGCCCGAGTATACTTGTGGCTGATATGTTTTGCTTGTCTTTCTTGTTCCTGTTCTATTTACTATTTTGCCCTCATTTTTTTCTAGTGTATTTTATGTGTTAAAAGCATTTAAATGTAATAACAAGTTTTAATGATTTAGATTCATTAAGTATAGTGTTGTCCATCTTTTGTATTCATATGAAAATTAAATAGTATTTTATCATACATGCTCCTCTGAAAGCTATTCCTTGTCATTCATTGTTTTATTTGGTTATGTATTCTAGTGATATATTCTTTTTTTCTAGGAGTGAGTTACATGTTTTCACTGAACTGTCTTTTTATTTCAATATATGATTAAATAAGCATTCAGCATTTTCAAAATTTTCTCTGAACCTTGCTCCAAAGTAAACAAAATAATGCTTTATTGTTTCACGAAACAATGTTTTGAAAATTGAAACCAATTTAAATAGGATCCTGTATTTTCATATAGAGAAATTTAAAATGTATGTGAAATATATATAAAATAGGATATATGTGAAAAATAAGCAGAGGGATCATGAGAAGTACTGGCTATGATAATTATTTTGTGCAGACAGAGGCAATGCATGCAATTTGTAGCAAACATAAAAGACATTGTTTGCATTGACTCCTAATGGAAATGTGATGAGTAGGGTGTGTAATATGTTGCTGATAAGTACACTAAGGATTATACCTTATTTTTGTATCTCAATCTTTGTCTTCCACTGTAACCTGGTCAGTGCCATAGACGAGATAACTCATCCAAGCCGATCGGTAACATAGTGCCATGGACGAGTTAATTCGTTCTCAATAATACCTAACTTCAACGCTAGATGTCAGCACCATACATGCATTTAACCTACTTACAAATTGTTTCACTTTCGATCCAAAATGGCGTTACGAAAAAAGTTACAAAATGGGAAATACTTGGCAGTCAACAGGTTAAAAATTAGAGGCTACTCAGATAACATTACATATCCAAAAAAACTAGAGGTTTGATAATATCATTGTTATTTAGTTATAAGTAATACATGAATAGCTAATAAGTTTATGACATGAAATAAAAAGAACAACTAAACTTTATACAGGTATAAGGATAAACAGTATCAGTTTTCTTGATATTATCCATGCATATGGTTTTTTAAATTAATCAAAACATTATATATTAAGATGTTGCAGTATGCATCAAATCATTTTGAAATATTTGCTTACATAATGCGAATAAGTTTGTAACAAAAGTTCTGCCCATTCTTTGTTAATAAACGTTAGGAAGTCAAATTAATCACATTATGATACTCGTATTTAAATGATTTTATAAAATGTTTTGTCAGCTTGTTTCACATCACTGCTTTTCTTTCACCAATGGTAGCAATGCCTCCATTTTATCTAATTGCACATTTTTAAACACTCTTGCAGGATATGTTAATGAGTATTAACTACAAGTAAGTTTTAAAGTATTTTATTTAAAGTAACTGCTCTCTTCCAAATGTTTCCAAATCTGTCTTTCAGTGCTCAATTTAAGAATTTTAACACACTGTCTAGAATTTCACTGAACATGACTGCTGTCTCTTGAATTCTTAACAGATCTCTCTTCACTACTCATTCTAGAGATTCTATCTCATTCAGTTTCTGGAAGTACAGTAATATAAAATGAAATTAAATACAGTAGTTGCCTCCAAATGATACATTTCTTTTCCTCATATTGTGATTGGCACTGAACAGAGTGGCCTTAGAGGCTATCATGAATTAGGAGGTAAAATCTGCTGAATTTGTGGGTACAGTTGAAAGTTCAGTAAATAAATAATAGTTTTCCATAGGCTTTTGATATATATTAAGAACGAGCATATTATTTAATGGTTCTAAAGGAAAGTATGATAAGAAATTTGCTTGAAAATAGTTTGAGATAAGTGCATATTTGAATTATATGTTAATTACTCATATTATTTGGAAAGTTCAACCCAGCACAAGCATGGAAGTGTAAAGTTTCCCAATTTTTTTTCACCAAAATTTTTTGTCCTATCCCTTCTGACCTTTAGCCATCAATCCATAATAGAAAAATTAAAATGTTTTCAACCCATCAAAATATTTCATGAGAACTTTTCTGTAATTTCAAGGGTTGCATAGCTTTTGTTCTTTGAAAGTGTTAGATCATTTAAATACTGATTTCACCAGGATTGATACATTGTATTGGTGAATATGGTAAGTTACCAGAAAATGTCTGCCTTTGCTGTCAATAACAATAAAAATATTGAACTTGTATGACAAGTGACCTGTTTTAGCTTAAGGTTATGAATTAATAAGCACTCGTATATTATATGAAGTCTTGCTAAGGTCTTGGAATAATTTGAATGGACCAATGTGCACACTCATACAGGTTGTGTTCCAGTACAGGTGATTTGTTTGATGTTCTTAAATTTCCATGTTTTTTTCATGTTATTATTTTTGGATCATAAATTATTAAATCTATTGTTGAACATCTGTCAGATCAGTCTTCCATATTTGGACATATGAATGTTATCTTCACTATTTTTTTAGATATAAAGATTGTCTTCATTGAAGCATCAAAAGTAGTTTTTCAGTTTATTTGTACTTGTTGCAAGCAAGGTCGTATCTCTATTGTGACAAGAAAACTGCTGACACCAGTAAAAGAACATGCAACTTTAAAAACATCAAACAAGTAAAGTGAACTGAAACATTTTGCTTACAAGTGTGATGTAGTTGACCTATCACATTATTTTAAGATGTTGGCAATAGCCAATGATAAATGCAGCCCCGATATTTAAAAAATAAGCTTACTCATTTATAAACTGGTGCCAGAACTAAATCAGGTCTTCTCATCTTATTTATTTAACAACTTTATTGTTAAGTTTAGTCAGTAATGGCATCACATCAACAAATAAGTTGTTTGTTTATTTATAGGTGGTTAGTAATCAAACATTACCCCCGTCAAATAATGTGTTACTTGGGCAGACAGCTCCTGTGATAGTGTCCACATCTCAATCTGTTATCACTATGAAACCCTCAGTGTCTGTTTCCCGAGTCAAGATGGTTGCTCCAGTGCTCAAACAAACACAAGCAGAGGAACAGAAGGTATTATTTTATTTAAACATATCGGTCTCTCATCCATTAACTTGCTTGAAACTAATTTATTTCATTTATATTTGTATATATCTTTATATCAATTTATTGTGTGTATTTGAACCTTTTACACATTGATATGTAAACTGTTTTATTCAACATAGTTAAATATGTTTACTTCTAATTTTTGTAAAGAAGTTTATAAATAAACGTTTTTCAGTGATAAGTTGATACAGTCAAGATATAAAAAACAACCTTTATTTTAATTGTGAAATTTAAAAAAAAATATGTAAAAAAAGTGGGTTCTTCATCACATAGAAAAAATTTCAACCACAATTTTCTTATAAAGAGAAAATGAAGGTAGCAAAAAAATACATTTATGCTTTAAGTATAATTTTCACAATGTATTTACTTCTGCTCACATACATAGCTATTCTCATTAAGTTACAATTTTTTTTTCACACATTAAAAGCCTTTCACTTTCAATTACCCTTTGGTTTCCATGGTTTAACTGATTCTTGCATGTGATAAACTTCCATCAATAGACACTCCTTATACACACATGGCTTGTGACTGCTTTTACGCTGCTATATCACTTCTCATTTGGCAGTGCACATTTTCAGACATTTTGTTTGGCTCTCTCTTCAAATTTTAAATTTTTGTATTGATATTTTTTATTGTTTCCTACTTATGTCAAATTACACTGCACAAGAAAGTTTTTGCTTTTTGAACACTGTTGGGTGTTCCTTTTAAATTTTTAGCTGATGATCATGTAAATCACATCCAAATTTGCTCATTACGTACCATTTCATCGAAATCTTCAGTTTTGCTACAATGGAAAAACGTTATCAGGGCAACTGGAATCTGTCAATGCTTGCTGACTAATGTTGGACATTGCAATGTGATGCACCAGACTTTGAATGCAAATGAAATTCAGGAGCAAAATACTTTTAATTATGTTGAACTTAATAGCGTATTAGAAACATAAACGCAACTAAATACGTTATTGCCAGTAAACAGTTAACTGTCTATTTCTCAGAGTTCCTTTGTGATGAAGCAAAACCAAAACTATATTTGTGCATACCCACCAGATACCTGTCACAATCAGCAAAAACTTTTCAAAATAATTGTTGTGCAGTGTAATTTTTATGTTTATATCATTCAATAATGATATAATTTAGTTTTCTACCCAGTTAGGGAACTTGGTTATTTTTCTGTACTTTTCTTTCTTTACCACCAACACACTTGTGTTTGGTTTTTATATACATTATAAATTCTAAAGTGCAAGTTACCATGTCAGGAGTTGTACCATGCATTAACACATTTACTCAGGCTTTAGGTGGATGGTGGCACAAAACTTTGGAGTTACTGGGAATTAATCGTAGAGAGCGTGATCATTATTTGAGCCAATATTCTTCTCTTGATGCTACTCAAATTCCTGCTATAGGAGCCAGACTTGTTGAGGATGACAAAGTATTTGACAGCATTTTTCTTATGCCAGAATTTGCCATCTGTTCCGAAGTTCTTACTACAGGTTCCATTAGGCCAGGTACATCTTTTTTGGACACTATTTACCAGATATGTTCTGTGTTATCCCTCTCACTAATTTCATATGATTCTCTACCTTTCTTTCAGTATTTTCTATTTTTACCAGCTCCTGATATAGTGGTTCACACTGAGTGTTTAGTATCTTTGTTATGTATGGGTGCTGGCATGCCTTTCCCTCCATAGGCTTTGGATCAGTTTGCTTTAGCCTGACCTCAGGCCAATTTTCAATTTCTTGATTTTCAGTATTGAAATCTAATTTGCCCATTTGCAGTTAGACCTTCATTGCCCCATTTTTCTGTCCTCGGTTCATTTTCTCTCCTTCGTCCTGCCCTCATATCTAACCGTTTTTGACCTTCATACACTTCATCTCCAAAGTGATTCATCAAAATCTTAAGGGTTTTTAGGATATACATTTTCTCTAATTACACCCTTGTATACATGTTTGTTAACTTTGGCTTTTTTCTTTGCTTGTGGTTTCTCTGTTGTCAGGATCTTTTGAGAGATGTGGTTTTGTCCTTTATTCCTTTGCCAGCTCCTTTTCTCCATAGATCAGTTTTTTAGAGACCTTCCAGTTATTTTGAAATACCAAATGGAACCTGTGAGAGAATAATTGACTCTTTCTTGTAGATTGATCATTGGCCTGATGTGGATCCTCAACAATATCCTATTTCTGTTCCCCATCTTGATCCTTCTCAACTCTTACCTGTTTTTTCCTTCTTCACACTGGGGGATCTTCACCTGATTTTGTTTGATGTTGAGTGTCATGCAATCACTAGCATTGGTGACTACCCTGTGGGTTCTGGTTTAGTAAGGCACCTTTTTATCCAAGTGGCACTAATTTTCCAAGGATATATATATATATATATAGGTTCTTTAGGCTTTATCCAAGGAACTTGTCATCAACATCTTTACTTCCTTAGTTATAGATACTCATTTCCTTTGCATTAGCTTGGGGTCCATCCACATCTCAGCAACTTGTTCAAGAAAATGTAGGATCTTCTCTCTCAGAATGATGTTATGGGTGTGGTTTATATTTCTCTGCATTTTTATTTCAGACTATTTCGTATACCTAAGGAAACCAGAGATTGTCAGCTTGTGATTGATCTTTCACATCTTAATTTCTTCTTGATGTCCCTTCATTTTACCTTGGAATTGCTTTCCTCCCTCAGTTAGGCTTTTTCTCCTAGTTTATGGATGACTGAGGCTGATGTTTTAAGTATTTATTTCCAGTCCCATATCTCATAAATCAGGATACTTTGAGGTGAATTATAAATTTTATGCTCTGTGTTATGGGCTTACTATAGCACTATATGTCTTCTGCCAGGTGGTCACAGTTTCTTCCAGACTTGTTTGTGCTTGAAGATTATGCTTCCAACCTTACATGGTCACCTGGCTTATGTTGGCTCATTCCAAACTGGAGACCACCAAATACATTTGTCTGCTTCTTTTGTAGGTAGCTCAGTTCAGTTGGTTCATCAAGTTAAATAACTCCTTCCTTGTTTCTATTCAGTTCCTTAAACATTTGGGTGTTTTGTTCAATACTCATCTCAGTCCAGCCTCAACCTTTTCCTCTTCTACTCTGTTTGATAGAGCTGGCAGTTATTAAGACCCTTCCTGCTAGCAAATTTCTCTTTTCTTTTGGGGGTGAAGTCATCTATGGCAGCACTAACCTCATAGGTCATGTTCACATGAGATTCCTTCAGGGGACTTCTCACAATGAAAGAAACCTTGTGTGGGATCCCTTAGATATTCTTATTACTGTTCCTAATTCTCTTGTAAATGATTTGTGTTTCTAGTTAGATGAGGCTTACACTCTGGTGAGAGTTATGTTTCCTCTCCCTTGTACGATTATGATCCTTATAGGGAATTCTATGGCACTGGTGCATAAAAATCACCATGAAGGCACCTGTTCTCATTCCCTTTGTTATCAGATGTTGGCTATCCTTTATTGGCCTACACATACAGTATTTATCTTCTTGCATGTCATGTTCTGGGTACTTTCAACTTTGTTACTGGTCATTTTTCTTGCCCAGACAAAATTTATCTGACAGAGTAGTCTCTAGATTCTCATGTTTTTCCAGTGGTTATTCATGTAGGAGAGAACTTTGCACCTGCATGCATTTGCCACCATCCTTAATTTCAAATTACCTTGGTTTTAATCTCTGATGCTTCATCCACTTGTTCTGTTTGCAGATGCATTCAGTTGAACTGACAAAGTCCTTTAAGTGTATCATTTTATCAGACTCTTTTCCAGGGTGGTTTCTGTCATCCATTTTGCTCCATGTTAAGTCATTCTAATTACCCTTTAATGGCTGGTGCAGTCAGGGTTTCTACAGCTGCTTCAGACTTAATCTGCTCTCTTGTTTCCTCTTCCCAGAATTCCATTTATTCTATAACAGCCTCAGTATAGGTAGTTCATTCATCCCACCATTCCTTCCTTTTGTCTTCATGCCTGATTTTTATTTAGTCCTGGGCAAAGGAATCCAGTTTATCACATTGAGTAGCTTCATATTTGGCATACTCCATCTGACTTTCTTTGTTGGATGTTTATAAATGTAGGTGGAATGTTTTCCACCATTTGTTTTTGCATCATGGGTTTTTTCCTGCTTGTCCCATTGTTCCTCTTATTATGGATTTCCTTACTTAGTTATTAATCAGGGGTTTACAATATAAGTATATTCCATTACAGGTTATTAAGCATCCTTATTTCACACTTTTCATTTTTCCTTGCATGTCACTCTTATGCTCTTTCCTAATTTTGTCCTCCATGGTGTGCAGTCCTTCCAGATTGGGATGCCATTGTGAGCTTCACTTTATTACTTTACCTGAATTTGAACTTTTGTGTTCTTTTCCATGTTTCATTTATGTCTTAAGGAATATTTTCTCATCCTCTTGGCTTGTGGACATCATCTGTCGGATTTGTTTGCCATTGATGTTTCATGTTCTCTGTACCATTCTTTTTATCTTCTCCTTTACCCAGATTGATCTTTCCTTTCCAAGATTCCAACAGCTTAGAATGGAAGTTCCACTTTCTAGCCAATTTCATTTTCTTCTGTTTCCCACCTCTATTCCAAGTCTGATCCTAATAGTTTACTGTGCTCTTTATTGTTATATTGTTGACAAGGGTTCCTTCTATCATAACCATTCCTGCCTATTTGTCCTTTGGTAACCATCTTTTGTTCATGATTTCTCTCCTTCAATTTAGGTTTGGCTTTTAATTTGATTGTTTTATTCTTTCGTGTCTTATTTTTCATGCCAATGTTTTCTTATCGAATTAGGTACCTTTATTTTTCCATGATATGTCATCTGCGTCTTATGGAGGAAACTCTTCAAGCAGACACATGACTCACGTTCCATATTTTCATCTCTCAATATCTGTATTGTTTTGCTATTTCATCCTAAATGATCTGTTGTCTTGTACTTTTTGCCATTCTTCAGACTTTGGTGTAACTATAACTGGATAAGTTTTTCTTTCTTTCATTATATATATTTAAGAGCTTGTCCCATGTATTGATCTCACTTCACTTATGTTGCAAGTAACGCCTGTGGAAGTATACTTTAGTCACTTAGCATTATACTCAAATCTGCATTGTAAGGCCATGTTGACTTCATTTTCATAATTTCCATCGCTGCTAAAAGCACACTGTGCTTCATTATAGCAAATACTAGAGATGGTGAGTTCCACAAGATCACTTGTGGGTTATTCCTTGCAATATATTTTCTTCATAAATATATCCATTATAGACCTTACTGAATTACCATGAATTTTTGTGGGTGAAACAGAAGGGGATCCATCCCATGGGAAGTTCCTCTAGACTATTCTGTGTTTCCCCCCATTTTTTCCATTGATTAATAGAGCCCTTACCATTTTCCAATTACAAGCTGTAAGAGTGGTAAACCATGGATCTACTCTCCTGAGATAGAAACATGCAATATACACAAGGATGACTCTGTTCAGTTGAGAGTTGGATGGAGATGTTCTGCTGGTGTAGTTCATGGAAACTGTACAAAAAGGTTCTCCATCTCTTCAAAGTTCTCAGGATTGTCTGCCTGAATCTGTCTTATCTTTATCACATCTGAGTGAAGAGTATATCTGGTGCAGAAGTGGTGTAGTCTCCTACATATAATTCTCTTATTACAAGACTTGGACTCTGTTGAAAGATGCTTGCACTTTTTCCATTGTACTTTCACCTGTTCAGTGTGGGATTCTAGTTGTGTATGTGAGTGTAAGTAAGGTACTTTGTGTGGAAGTTATAATTTTGCAATATTGGAAATGTATTTCCATACCTGTTGCATTACCCACCCTTCCTCCCTACTGTCAACCAGTGCTTAAATTTCTGCCTAAACTCAAAGTTATAGTTAGGTAAAATAATGAGGAGTGAGTCAGGTGCGTGAGGCACATCTGTTGGTTGAAGTTTGTTGCATAATAATTTTCATGCAAGAAACATTTAAATCATGTGAACCAAGGGGTGTATCGAAGTGAAAGGCTTGTGGCATGTGAAAAGAAAAAAACTAAATACCGATTGAAAATATATTTTCAGTGTGGGAAAATTATAAATGCTTCAGGTTCACTTAGATACTTTTAATCCTTATTATTATTGTTATTAGAAGATAATTGGAACAGCCATGAGCAAAGATTGTTATGAGGAAAGAGAGTAAGTGATTTGTGTGTACTTTAGAATGAAAAGTAAAACTAAGAAAAGCAAGCTACAGTGAAGGGTTTAATAGAAAAATATTTTAGTCCATGTAGCCCCTGTAAATTCAACTGCTACAAAAGAAAATATTAAAGGGAAACAACTCCAAATAAAGTTTAAGAAAGCAATGGTGCAGCAAAGTTAAATAACCATGAAATCCAGATCCGAACTGTCAAAACTGTTTCACATGTCAAACAATTATAATAATGCAGAGAAAATGCTACACTAACAGGCAAACTTTAAAATGAGCTCATTTATGGGTGATTTTAGCAAACACTGAAGCACCTTCAGCTGTTCTGTGCTACTTACTGTAAACAATAGTGAAAGTAAAACATAGTTAAGTACTTTATTCAGGGAAAGTAAATACCCATAAACAAAGAGAGTTCAGAAAAACTAAAAGGTTTTTCCTGAATACTTACAAGAAGTTTATAACATAAGAAGTTGTTACTTTGAAGATTTAGGAGCTCTAAACAAGCTTGAACCAAGCAGAAAGTCACACTAAACTCTGAACTCTTCAGAACAATCATTAATTTAAATACGCTCTTCGACTTTTTAGCGTACAAATAAACCAAGATGATTGACACTTATTAACTTAACTAGCTAGACGTACGAGTAGAATAAGGATGTTACCATATGTAACTAGTCTAGTTTGTCAACAGGAGTGGCTTAACTTGTTAGCTGAATACTACTCTGATCCTGAAAGAGAAGTAGACAATCTTCAATTTAGAAATGAAACTCTGGTAAAGAATTAAGAAAAGCTAAAGTTAGAAGTATGCTTAAGCACATTACTGCATCTGAAGGGGAGACAGTATAAAACAATACAATTTAAAAAAGGTTTTACTTTTATTTCAAGGGGTGGAAGTTGTAAAGCACATTACTACAATATAAGCATCTTGTTAATGAACATTGTTAATTCAGAAAAACAAATCTGCAACTCAAACAACATTATTGTAATTAGTTCTTAAATGTTATTTTTTATACTCCTGATAATGTGTCTCATATTGTTATTCGAAAGCATTTTAGATTATTTTCAGACTTGTGCCTCATTAATTTTGTTAGAAGGTATCTGTTTGAATGTTGTATTATTTTTGACAAGTATAAGAAAGAAAAGGTTGTATATTTTTGACAATTTGGGTTGCTAAACATAATTTGGCAATTTCTTTTGTTTTAGTTCTTTTCTTAAAATAACTTTTAATAAAACACAAATAATTTATGATATTTTTACTTTTTCAGTGTATACCTGGCTATGTTTAAGATTTGCATGTAAAGGAACATGTATTTCCCTTTCAAAGGTGCTGGTTCAGGGATTCCCTTCCTCACCCAACTAATTAGTTGTTTTTCTTTTCTTGTTGTTGTTGTTGTTATGTTCTTTTGTTTCAGCTGTTATTTTAAAAACTTTGTGTAATATCTTTCTACATAGCAGATTTAAATCCTCACACAATTCTTAAGAAAACTAAAAGATTTAGCAGTATTTATGTTGTTACCTTTTAAAGCAATGAAAATAAATAAGAACATGGTAAATACAATCTAGTGAGGTAATACTGAGAGAATATGTGGTGTCACTTGAAGTATATTAATTAACTTTCAGTTTCATATTGCTGTATCTATGAATACATTTAATTTTACAGAAAGCTGACTTCATGAGTGCTTTGGGATTGGTGACCAAGGATACTCTGTCAGAGCTTCAAAACAAGAAAGTTGAAAGAAAGAGACGCACAACTGCTAATCCTCAGTTCTCAAATGCAGCTCTTGAAGAAAAGCGAAGAAATGCTGCTTTTCTAAATGTGGAAGGAAAATACCCATCATATAAGAAATCTAGGGGTAAGTATAGCCAAATTAACTTTGTTAATTTTGTTACATAACACTATATAACAAAACTTTTACTTTTTCTTGTTCCTGGGCAGAAAATATTTTTTATTTCTCAATTGCTTATGCCTGAAGTAAATGGAAAAGACCTATTTTTCTCTTCAGACTTTGCTTTTGCAACCTGGGACCGTATAACAAAAACATGATAGGAGACTATATTTGGTGGCTGATACATGAAAGTGATTTACATTATAGTTGCAAATCTCTAAAAACTACTCACTTCTAAACATTTTTGTATAACTTTAGTATAAGTACATGTAAATCTTGATTCATATGTTGTTTTACTCAGACCTTATGTAAATGAAAATGTGCAAATTTGCCCGTTTTTACATAGAAAATAGTTTAATTTCTAAATTTCATTATCCAGGTCACAAAAGTAAAGTTTGAAGGGGATAATGATCATTTTCTGTACTTTTACAACATAAGCAGTTAATAAATAACACGTACTATTGTGTTACATAGTGTTATTGATCATGCAGTGCTAACCAGCAACTTTTATTGTTTTGGATTCCTAGAACCCGAAACCTTGTAAGTGCTTGAAAAGTTTAAGAAAAGTGTTGGTACTTGTGTGAATAAAATCTTTTATAAGATCAACACATCTTTCAAAGATGCTTGTTGAAACTGGTTGAACAGACTTAAAGTATAATTGGAGTGAATGAACCTAGTTTTCAATTAATATACTTCTGACAGATAGTGAAAGAAAATTTGGGGACAATGTATGGCTTTTTAAGTGTTTGAAGTTTGGTCCAAAGAAACTTTTATTGGTGTTTTTAAGAAAGTTTTTTGATTAGCCATCTTATTTTAAAGGTTTTTTAACTCTTTACCATTCATTACTTTTAATGTATAGACTGTAAAAGAAGACTATAGTTTAATAGATCACTTCTTTCCTTAGAATAAAATCACGCTTGCTCTTAAACTAATTTTTTAATTAATTTTCTTTCCGTGTAAGGACACTCAATTGCTCATGTGATGTGGCTTATATAGAAATATATTTGTACTTTAGTGTAAGGTTACAAACATTGGAAAAACTTAAGTGTCATTTGAAAGCTTGAAACTATGAGCACTTATGGGTATTGAGTGGAAGTGGTCTTTACCTAGTAAAATCTTGTCACTCAGTAACATGGTCACATGAAAACACTATGGATCATAAAATGTAAATTAACAACCTTACCACCATTACAGCTGGATCTACAGACCTTAAACTTTTCACTAAACAAGCCTTTTAATTTAAATAATCACCTTACATCCTTTCAACTAAAACTTCTAAATCAATGTAATGTTAGCAGTAACGAAGCTGTAATTCACGTGTCCTAAATTGTATTGCTACTTATTTTGCTCATGCAAGCACATTGGCTCTGTTGTTGACTAATTTAATCTCTTAAGCTAGCATTTAGTGTATGCACGTATTAATTCTACAGCGAATTCTTTCTTAACGTTTTCTAAGATTTTGATAAATTTGTTCTCATACACCTTGTTTTGAGATTCTCTGATGATGGAATAAATATATTCTGAAACATCTTACAAATCATGTAATTGAAGTTTTTCATTTTTTCATCTGTGATTGTTGTATTAGAAGACTATGTTTCCACTTCATAAATCTATTGTCTATTTTACTTTTCAATTTAAAAATGATATTGCAGTTTTTTGGGGTTTTCTGTAATCTGATTAAAAACAAACAAAACTATTGTGAGCTTCTTCAGTTTTCATATTATTTAAAAAACTATTGTAAAAGTATTGGTGATTACGACCCTCCTTTTTCATGGCCAGTATTTTTGTAACTTTTTAACCTTATTCAAATATTTGTATTCGTAACTAAGACAAGCTCCAAAGTTAAATAATTCTTGAGTGATGGGAATAAACAGTGGCTTATAAATATTTCTAAGTATTCCCTTACAAGTTTGGTTTGTAATAGCATTTGAGTGTCTGCACTTTGTGCATTTGTATGTCATTAAACCACCTCTATAAACAGCAGACTTTATCGTGATGATTTTTAAATATTCTTGCTCACTTTAAGAGCATGAGTTAAAAGTTGTTTTTTTATTACATTATACTATCATTACAGAAAAATCTGAGAAATATTTCAAAAGTATATTAAATTTATAGTACTGAAATAAACCATTTAACAAATAAGTATGGATGTTAATTTGCTCTTTCATACATTGAATTTTCTGTAATTAATCTACTCCCTTGTTGTATGTGAGTTTCTTACCAAATTATTGTTTTGTTTCAAATAAGTAGTAGACAGTATGCATTTCAACAAGTCATATATTTGATGAATAGGGGAACACTACTTAATTGGAAAAGACAGTCTTAAAATCAATATGTTCCCACTTCTGTATTCAGCCTTAAAAAATTTTCTTTCTTTAGATATCTCAATAGCGCAGACAATTTCATATCTTTACATTTAATATGAAACAGACAAATCTCCAGTAATATCTTTTTTTTAACACAAGTGTTTGAATTCTTAATCTTTAAATTCACCCATAATATCTTCATTCATTACAAAAGGTTTTGAATGTTTCACTGATTTTAAGGACGTCCAAGACTGATCTCCAGCCCATCCAAGAATGGCTCTTTCTGTGTTCAAGATGAACGCACAGTAGCTTCAGCAGAGTTGGTTCCAAATGGTTTTCATTCCCCTTGCAAGACAGCAATAGCAGTAAGATTTCTATCTCACTCTTTCTATTTTTACTTTGAAGTTTAACTAAACTCTCACTAGTACAATTAGTGTAAGTATTCTATGCATATGTGAAAGACATAATGAAAATAAGTTATTAATTTTCAGCACAAACCATCACCAACTTACTGATGTACTCGTTTTTGGCTTTTTATAAGCAGTTTATTGTTGCTCAAATTTTGATTGGTTATAATATAACTTTTCTAGTTAATCATTCTCCTCCAGTTATTTTTTAGAAATATTAATTATAACTGATGAAAGCATCCTCATGAGTATTGGTTATAAATTTTAAGACGTAATAATGTAGACTTGTCAGTGTGATACTGTTTTAAGTTAAGTAATATGTGCGTGAAAATTTTAAATGTTTATTACTGTTACTTAAGGACTCAGTTTTAATTTATAGTAGCTAAAGACAGATATTTAAGAAAACCACATAAATAACATTAAAAAATACATAATAAAAAGTAGTAATATTTATATTTATATAAATATTTTTACTCAAAATGTTTCACTGAGCAAACAGTTCCAGTTTGATTGATAAGAGATAAGTCAAATGTACTTGATTGCCGAGAGAAATCCTTATAAAGTTTCTGTTACATGATTAGGATGGATACCAATGTTGTAAAGTGTCCTTTTGATGGACATTAACAAGATTCCCACTGTCTCTATCTACTATCTAGTGAAACCACAGCTAAGGGAACAGGCTTGGAGAAATTGGTGTAGAGACACTGATACTGATGTCCATATAGTATACTTAGACAAATTGTGTTTTCCATCTCTGTCAGAGAGATTTGGGCATTAGATTTAACCATGAATTAATTTACCTTATAAAGTCTTTATGAACTTGTAATGCTAACATGAGGGGTTTGATTCCTCCCATTAGAGAGAATGCATATAGCCCACTGAAACAACACCTTTGTTCAAGGTCATCTTGGTTTCACTGTTACTAGGTTTCCTGTGCATCACATAAACATCGTGTCCACATTTAATTTCAAGTTCCACCATCCCTATCCCTCCTAAAAACAGACTGGTAGGAAACACTGAATTTTTCAAATGCATCATTAATAATTTCAGTGTACCAGTGATGTTGTATAATTGATTTCATTTTGTGAAAACACTTTTAACTATAAGTATGTTAATTAACCAAATTCAGAATAAGTTAGTTAGAACCTATATGTCAATGGCCTAGCTCTATAATAAACTTCAAAAATATAAAATAAATATATTATTTTTGACATTTGAATGCTTTTAAATATTATAAGTCCCTAACAACAATTTGCTGCTAATTCATTAACAATCAACAAATTCATTTCATACACTTTCATCATCTCATGCATGTACGTTTTTCATAATCCTGGCCGCTATAGGTATGTTACATTAGCTACACCAAAAGCTGGCTGATTTACTTAAAAAGTACAAGCATTGGAATATGTTATTTTATATCTACTTGTTGAATTCAGCCCAGCATGGCCACAGGTATAGGGCATTTGACTTGCAATTTGAGGGTAGCTTATTCAAGTCTCTATCCTGCTAAACATGCTCGCCCTTTCAACTGTGGGGCAGTTATAATATTATGGTCAATCCCACTATTTACTAATAAAAAAGTAGTCCAAGAGTTGGCAATAAGTGGTAATGACTAGCTGCCTTCCCTCTAGTGTTTTACTGCTAAATTAGTATAGCTATCAGAGGTAGCCCTCATGTAGTTTTGTGAGAAATTCAAAACCAAACTCGTAGAATTAACCCTCTTACTTTCAGACATGTTTTCTGAATGTTTAATGTACTAAATTGCATGTGGTTTTATGACCTTGTTTTACCAGGTTGTTAATAGATATGAATCACAAAAAAATGTAAACAAAAGATGTTGTCATTATTATAATTAACAGCCACTAATTCTGTTAGCATTTTCTTTGTATTTTGTTTTAAAAAATTAGTAATTCTTCCTCAATGTGTTTTTAAGTTTCTTGTACTACCTGTTGTAACAGTCAAAACATAAAATTATGCAATGTGGTGTAATGTTTTGACTAAACAAGTAAGAAACAGTTTAGTGATTTAAAGGATAACTTTAAATTTTTGTGAAAGATGTGAAGACAATCTGAGTATTCCAGACTTCAAGAAAATTATCAAACATCAAAAAGCCCCCAGTGGCTCAGCAGTATGTCTGCGGACTTACACGTTAAAATCCGGGTTTCAATACCCGTGGTGGGCAGAGCACAGATAGCCCATTGTGTAGCTTTGTGCTTAATTCTAAACAACAAAACAACATTAAACATCAAAAAAATATTTTGAGACAAAAATTTAAACGATACATAAACTTTCTTACTATAAAAAAGGCATTTGTAGAAGTCAATTCAACAAGCAGTTTGATAGTAATTCAGCTGATCAAGAAAGAGAAAAATACATATTCAAAGAAAAGTGGTGTTTGAGAATATAATCATAGCTCAAAAAAGAAATACTATTTTATTTTATTTATTACACATGCTATGTTTTATTCTATTGCTTAGTGCTGTCATATCATATATATCTAGCATATCATGCACATATCGACTTGTACCAATCTCCTGATCGATGACGTAGGCTGCTTGCTGCACGTTCTCAGCCGGTATGGAAAAGATTCCTCAGCCAGGATAGTACAGTTAGTAGAAGTCCGTATGCTGTGATATACCAGTTTGATTTTGTTCTATTGTATTTTTACTTTTATTGGGAAGGAGAGAAAATTATTAACACTGTTCACTTCTGTTACTGAGTGTTGTAGTTTGTATGGTGCATCATCACTCTTTCCCTAAATAAAATTGTTTTTGCTTGTTGAATAGTAATTAAAAATGTTACATTAGTTTGTTCATTGTCTCTAGCAGGACACCCATGAAGATATGTGTGCCATCTGCAGGCAGCAAGGAGAATTACTTATGTGTGATACATGTAACTTGGTTTTTCATTTAACTTGCCTGAAGCCCCCATTGTTGACAGTACCTGTAGGTACCTGGTCTTGTCCACAGTGCCAACCAAGTCAGTCAAACATGAATGTAGAAAACTCATCAGTGAGCACAAGTCAGCCTACAGCAGCCATAACATGTGTGGTCAGTGTCACTCCACCCACATTATCTGTACCTGTAATGTCAACATGTGCATTAACTGTACCCATACCATCTGCATCTCCTTGTGTTGTCTCTCTACCTATCATCCTCACATCTGCCAATCCTTCCAACATAACCCTTCCTGCTGCAACCAAAGCCATACCAACAGTTCCTGTCCCAGTATCAGTTTCACTAGTAGCAACAAATGTTTCTGTACCTACCACAGTACTTAACCACAGGAACACTCCAATTACTACTACCACTAGTGTCATAAATAAAGCAGGTAGGTATTCTAATTTTGTTTCAAATCTGAGTAATTGTTAAATTACAGTTAATTAAGATGCTTTAAAAATTACTCATGAAAAGATTTTCAAAGTAATCAGTTTCATTCAACTTTTGAAAAATAAGCAAAACAAACCAAGCTAAAAGCAGAACAAATATAGTGCCTACCTCCTCTCATAGGATTAGCTGTTTTCATTCAGTGCTGCCCTCTATAGTGTGAACATTTTTCTTTATTTATGCCACAAATCTTTCACTTCCTCCCTGTTGGAATCATTTAATTCCTTTGATCCCAACGTGTCTGTCATTTAAGTCATCATGAATTACTTCACCACCAATAGGATGGGGCATATTCACGTGACCCATGTGACTTCCTCTATTCATCCCCACCAAATTATCACTTTTTATTTGTCAGTGCTAGTGCTCAGACATGTTTCTTTGTTTATTTAAAGTTTCATTTTTGTCCTTAATATACTCACAAAATGATTTTTGTTTATATAACTTCCAAATTTCTTCATTTTCATTTGAATTCAGTTTATTGCAGTCATGTTGTAATTTATACTTTCAAGTTTAGGTTTAGATCTTGTTATTTATAAATTCTGAAGTTCATGTTACCACTTCAGGGATCACACCTTTGACTAGCACTCTATCACAGAGTGATTCTAGATCCTCTCTGGTCTCTTGAAATTGAGATGAAGAGAGCATGATCCTCATCCTATACCCTTACCCTCATGCTAATAGGTGTCAGTTCCCTCTGCATACTAGAGGCACATCCATTGATTTCCCCACTTTCATGCTGTGTTGGATTGAGCTCTATATACAGTTCAAGGTTAGGATCACTATTCTGCCACAGTTTTCTCTTGCTTGTATGTGCTCCGATCTTTTACTGCCCTTATTTCCTATACATGTCATGGGATGGTGATGGTTATACCTGGTTAAGAAGTGGCACAATTCCTTGTATCAGATCTTTGGATCTGACTCTCATTTCTATGGGTATCCCTTGGACACTTTCAGGAGTTACTTCTATCATTCCCTTGCATTGGGCCCACCTTCTATTCAATGTAAGATTCCAGTTAGTGATGTAAGGGGAATGAGGTTCCATATCAGAACTTATAATTTTTTTATGCCAAAATTGTATTTCTGACCCTTCCTCCCAATTTTTTTCCAATGCTTACGTTTTATGCCACACTTTGAAGTAATAATTCGATAGAAGCATATTGAGGAGTCACATGACTGTGTTTTACTTCTATTGGTAAAGAAGTGATGCATGATGGTTTACATGAGAGGCATTTTAGATTCATTCAATTCCGATAGGGGCTTGAGAAGAAGGCTTATGGCATGCATAGAAATGTTTGTATATAGAAGGCACTACTGATCATGAATATCTAATCTTGTGAGAGGAGGTAAGTACCCATTGGAAACACATTTTCAGTGATGAAAAACTATAACTTTAGAATTATTTCAAAATTTTAATTTATGTGTTTTAATTTGTTTTTTATTAACTAGTCAAAATATAGTACTGGTTACTTATCGCATGATAATATTTTCTGTATCAGTTGGCATATAAGAGGATTTCACTTTCTCTTAGAACCAATATACATACTGTATGGAAAGTTTTAAAATATAAACTAATATTTTTAGAGCAAAGGGAGATTTTTTTTAACCCTGTAATTTCCAGTTAGGTTCATGTGATCAGCTTCCTGGTTTTGAGTTCATGCCTTTACTAGTTAAAGAATCCTAGTAAAATATAAACAAAAACATCATTAGTATTGAAGTTAATTCATATCAGTACTGCTGGATTTTTTATCTCCATATTGTGCAAGAAAATGTTTAATTTCAGTGAATTTTTTTGAAAGTTATTTTAATGAATGTTTGATCAGGCAAAAATGTAAAAAAAATTACCTCAGTGTTATGGGACCCCACTGGTGATGAATATTAGATCAACTTGGTAATTGAAGGATTAAATATTTTACTGCCAAATAAATTTATTTATTTGGAGGAAACTGTTTATAGTTGGAAAAAATTCGTCACTAAATAAATGGTAAAAGTATGTTTACAATATTATAGATAACTTTCAGTTACCAAATACATATAGCATATCTTGTATATAAAACGTACTTCCACCATTTTCTCATCACTTTAAATTTAATTTGTTCAGTCTATCACACACATTCATGTGTGTGTGTGAGAGATGCTTTGTTGCAGTGTCTGCTAATCATACTTAGTGCTCTCAAACTATGATACAACTTGAAGTAGTGTGAAATGTGAGAGATGCTTTGTTGCAGTGTCTGCTAATCATACTTAGTGCTCTCAAACTATGATACAACTTGAAGTGTGAAACATGAATTGTAGCCTCAAACATCATCAAATAAAAATACACATCAGTCTTAGTTTTTTATGTTTTGTCGTAGCACCTTTAACTGTAATGTGAATGCAAAATAATGTGTACAACCTTCTGTGAATTGCATATTAAATGTACATTTTAATAGTTTGTTCTTAAGTTTAAACTATATTTATTCTAGTTTAGGGTAATGTCTAAAATTTGTATTTTAAGCAGGTCCGATAGTTTTATTAACTTCATCTTAAGAAACATTCTAAATTAATTTTTTGACATCTTTGTGTATCATTTAACAGCTAAAAGCTGAAAATAAATTAAAGTTAGTTTTTAAAGTCATAGTGTATTGTAAGTGTTAAACATATTTTATTGTAAATTTTAAGGTAATTTTTTATGTTTAAGATGTATGCTATTTTATTGCTGGAAACCTAAAGAAACAAAAAAAAACTTTAATCAAGTTATTTAATATTAGCTGGGAATACTTGTTCTCTGGAGGGATGTTATGTATAAATCAATGATTAATGAAAGGTTATCTTAGAACATAAAAAATTGTATCCCTTGTAAGTAATTGTAGGAAATGCCCATAAAAACTGCAAAACACAAAATGGTTAACTGCAATTTTACATGCATTTCTACATGGACCCAGCAAACCTTCATGCCAAATTTTGATGAAGATCCATCTACAGGAGGTAAATTAGTGTTAAGAAAATGGCCATAAAAACTGTGAAATGCAAAACTGAAAACTTTTATATATCTACTCATGGACCCATCGAATCTCTATACCAAATTTGGTGAAGATCCATCCACAGGAGCTAAGGGAGTGGTAAAAAACACTCATAAAAACAAAATGCGAAGCTGAAAATTTGTGTGCATCTCCCCATAGAGCTAATGAGCCTATATATCAATTTTGGTGAAGATCCATCCACACCCTGCAAAGTAGTTCTGTAAGCATACAACAGATAATGCTATTATATTTATATAGATTCATGGTTACCAAATGAAGCTTAGGTTTGGAAATGGGAGATATATGTATTGAACTGTTTCTCTGTTTTTACTTGAAATAGGTATCGTTTTTTTACCAATTTTTTTGAAGCTATGTAAAAATAAATGTTACACAAATATATATATACAGCAAAGTATTGTTTTTTTAATAAGGTAATGTATAATAGACTATTAAGGACACTGGTGATAATAAATTAGGCAAATTATATATTATTTTATTAATTGTATATTAGATTATAATATCCTCTGGAGGCATAATGTTTTATAAACAACTACTTCACAATATTCTATTCAACTCCTGAACTACCAGTAACAGTACACTAAAGTAATTACAAACACTGCCAACAGAGGGAGTAAGGATGATGTTCCAGGCTTGAGGTGAATGTGATTACTTGAATTGGCTCAATGTTACAATTTACATTGTAACAACTTTAGCGAAGGATAGTTAGGTTAGTCTAAGACTAAACATCTTGGAAAAACTTTCCACATATCCTTCACTGCACATGGGCAGTGGTTTTCAAGACCATTACCAAGCAAATAAAAGGCATCTCTCTGGAGCTGTATCTTAAAATTTAATGAATATGTAATATAATAGGAATGTAATGATTTCAGTTGATGTAATTATGTGTACCATGAAACTAGGTGTGGTTTGAAGCTTGTAACACCATATCACCTTCAAATATTCAGTATTTAACTAATAATGCCAGAAAATATCTTCAACTTCATCACAATGGCTGTTATGTTTCATAAAATTTATTTTGTAGTTATTGGCTGTATTTTTCAGCTTGAGGTGTGTTTTTGAAGCCCACTGCAGTCTGTATTCTGTTGTGCATAAAGAATGTTCTGGTCACCGTTCTTCGAAATGTATTATTCGCCACATTTTTTTAACAGTTGCTTATGTTAGCATTGCATACTGAATAGTTAGGAATTTTCTGTGAGCTGAATTCATAAGTTTTAAAAACAATGGTACTAACATATCACTCATTGCACCATGTCTCACTTCTGTGATGGTGCAGCACACGCTGTATTAACATATACAAGTTATTCCTATAGAGCATGATTAACATTTTTCTAGACATTGTAAATAGCTTTTAAAAGCCATGATGTATTCATTCAAATGTTTTTACAGCTAAATATTTCATGTTCACTTCTGTCACTAATAATTTATTTGCAAAAACTTTCCTTACCAGGGATGTTTGTAAAACATGCTATACTGTTACATTATTAGGCAAATTTACTGTATGATACATAATACTAAGAATGTTTATTTTATTTATTACATATTGAGTTTTAGGCTTCAAATATTAGGTCTATTTTAATCACTTGAGCACTACCGTTTCTAACTACAAAAATAAATGTTTTTGGATGCGGATCAGAGAATAACGAAAAACATTTTCAACATTTTAACTTGATGGTAATTAATCCAAAGACAAATACAGTTATTACTTTGCTTGTGCATATAAGTGTTTAAGTCGTAATATTACACATCTCTTAGATTTATAGAAAAGTCTGATTCATTTAAAAAAGGTTTTATGGTGATAGAAATTCTGTGGTACATGTGATGCAAAAAAAATAATGTTTTCATAGCAAAAAAGGAAGAGAAACAGAACTTGGTGAAGAGAAGTATGGAGCTAAGAAGTGAAAAGATGCAACTAGAAGAAAAAGCCCAACATTTGATATCAGTTATATCTGTAAGTTTAAGCTCACTTCAAGAAATATATTTCTTAGGTACTTTATTGAGCTATGATGAGATGAAATATACTATTTTCTTACTACAAATGAAACAACTACTAACTTGTACATTTTGCTTTGAGTTCTGGTTAGTTGTGGTTTATACGAGAATCTGGAAGATTGAAATGCTTATATTTTTTATCATAAGACTTGTTGAAGGTTTGGTTGATAAATCTGTATGTGTGTGTACTAAGATGGATTTGGCTCTGTCATGTATAATTATGCATTACATATATCACATATTACAGACAAATGTTGACAGTAATTAAATTTAAGATACTTTCTAGTGTAGGTCAAAACAAGAAATAGGTAAATGATGCGTTTGGTGGAAAGTAAAATCTAATACTTAATAATACAGCAACAATGGTAAACATGTTTCATAATTACACATATTCAATAAATCTATGAAAATGACAAATTGAATAATCTTTCGTATAATTACTATTATAAAAATGCAATGAGTAGTGTGAGAAAAGTTATGAAACAATTAAAAATGAGAGATATAGTTATTTGAACAACCAAGGGTGAACAATATATATATAAAAATGGCTGGTTTGGGTTGAGAAAATTTTTTATGTAGAGGAGCGAACAATGTTTCAACCTTCTTTGGTCATCATCAGATTCACAAAGAAAGAAAGAGGTAACTGACCAATAGCTGACCTCATGTTTGAAGAGGTTTGTGTAACTGAGTGAAGGAATATAGAGGGTGGGCTTAGATGTTTGATTATATTTAATAATATAGGTATAAAGGTGTTTCTTTGTATTGGTTTATTTTGAGCTTGAGTTGTATAAATAAGGCTTCTTTAACTTTGTGTTTGTTTCTTTATTTAGTATTTGGGTGTTTTCTATTGTTATGTTGTGTTTATTTGATTTGCAGTGTTTGAAAACGTGTGAAGGTGACTTTTTATGTTCTTTGAATCTGGTTTTCATTTTTCTACTTGTTTCTCCAATATTGAAGTCATGGCTGTTATTACGTTGTATTTTATAAATAATGTTGGTGTGGTGTTTGTCAGTGTAATTTTTACATAATATAGACAGTAGTTTCGTGCCTGGTTTTTGAATAAATTTGGTATTAACTGGAATGTCATATTTTGTTACCAGTTATTGCTAAATATTGGTTATTTTTTTTGCTTATTTGGCAAAAAGTACAAGTGAGTTATCTTATCATTGCTGATTATTATTTCATTAAGGGTGAACAAGTTTAAATTTCTATTGGATCTTGAATTTTCATTCATAATATGTAGACTTCCTTTTATGAGCATTTTATATCATTACATCCAAAAGTTAGAATTGAAAACCCTTCTAAGAAAATTGGGTGTGGTGATGTTTTGTTATAGTGATATGAATGAGAGCTAAGTCTAGTTCTGTCAGGAACTCCATCTATTCCAAGTCATGTATTTGTAAATAGTGAAAAATCTTGCCTATGTTTGTGGCTTTGAGCTACTACAAGTATATTTATGTATGACCTTTGAACAATAATACTGTGTTTTCAAAGGTAAGGAATGATGACAAGTGTTAGAGAGAATTTGGAACATATTTGTATATTATTCAATGGAGTTCATTTTTGTTAAAATCCAACTCAAAAAGCTACTCAGGTCCTTCTATTCTCATATTAAATTTTGTATTGTCTTCAAATTCTCACTTCTAATCAGTAGGTTTTTTTAGAACTAAAGACATTTTACTTTTGCTCTTACTTTCAAAGATCGTATATAAATACACGTGGTAGCTGTTAAACAAGCGACATATGCAAGACATCTTGCCAGTTACAAATACACACCTTAGAACTTATGCGAGTTTCTAACAGAATTGAACTTGTATTTCAAAGTCCACCAAACTGTTTTATACATTTTCAGATAGAAATGTCATCTCACCCTATTTTCCTTAGAAGACATTAATTCTAACTTTTGGATGTAATGATCACAAACTGAATTAACTGTTTTTAATTTTTCTAATACAATTGGTTGTATTCTTATATTAGGAATTGTTCTGGAGGTTATCCAGTTTGTCATTTTAATAAATTTCCTGAGTATGTGTAATTCTGAAACATCCGTTGGAGATGTTTACTCTTGTCATCATTAGTTCACTATTCATTATTAGAAATAGGTACAGATTATCATGTCAACAAACAACAAAGACTTGGTCCAGCTTCTCTGTCCACCTTATGTCTAGGATGAAATTAGGATGACAACTTCCTTTCTTGGTGTCCAAGTAAACCAGAGAAATCTCCCAAAATTCTACACTTATTAACAAATAATTATCTCTAATTCTAGTCTCTCTACCTCTGTTTATCAATTTATCTTCTACAATTAGTAATAAAATAACCATTATAATGCAATTCCTACCAGTTCATTTATTACAGTAAGCAGGAAAATAATGACCTTTGTACCATCTCTAAAAGAAAGTGTATTTCAAATTTAAAGCCCCTCGGTGTGAATTTTTGTACATGGTGAGTGGACCTATTAGAGAAGGTCCTGTTCTTTCAGTTTACCTCCTCTGGGATCTAAAAATCCACCTATGAGTTTGCTGTGCATGGTGACCCTCGAAGGAGAGCAGGGAATCCTGGTGGTTGAGGGGTTCAACCCTAACGCACCATTTTAACCTTGAATTCCTGTAGACGGGAGGCCTTGGAGTGTCCCCCCCTATGGTCAGTCAGCTGGTCCACTTGAGCTAGGGTTAGCCAAGTACCAGTGTTGGGTGTTCTCAACAAGTGTCGTGGACATTGTGTCTGATGTTGGTATTTGGGTATAGTGCTCAGGAAACCCTGGCATTGCTGCAGTGTCCTTGTTTGGCACTGTAGTGTGTCCCCTCATAGAACTCCATGGTAGATAGGGTCTGTGGGCACTGAAATGTAGCTTCTTTATTGTGGATACTCTTTCTGACAAAATAAATAAAAATTAAAAAATAGATCATTGGAAAACGACCATGCATGGACGACTCTGTTGTACAGTCAATATTACAGCCAGATTCTGCACCTCAATTTCTGATTATCCATACTGTATCTGAGAAATCCTTGGGGCAGATGTCTCCATTTTTTAAACAAAAGGGATTAGAGGGACTTGCTAGCTCTCAAAAGTCAGTAAATAAGTTGTGCTTTGGAGACATTTTGGTGAAAACATCTTCACCACAGCCTGCCAAACTCCTGATAAAATCAAAGGCCATTGGGGATATACCCATTGAGATTATTCCCCATGCAACTCTGAATTCTTCCAGGGGAGTTGTAGTCGAGAGGGATTTAAAGAACATTCCTGAGTCAGAGATCCTCGCTGGTTTCTCCAGCCATAGCATTACTGCAGTGCTCTGAATCTTCACTCATAAAGATGGAATTATGGACCCTACCAATTTTCTGATATTAACGTTTACATCACCACATCCTCCTGCCACAGTCAAAGCAGCTTTTCTGACCAGCAAGGTGTAGTCAAACATTCCTAACCCTTTCAGATGTTTCCAGTGTCAATGGTTCAGTAAATCAAAAACACTGTGTCATAGTTTTTTGATGTACGCTTGTTGTGATAGTAAAGACCGCAACACTTATGAGTGCAACCTGGAACCACACTGTGTTAACTGCAGTGTTCCATACCCCTCTTACTCTATTTCTTGCCCTAAATGGGTAGAAGAGAAAAAGGTGCAATGATTGAAGACTGTTAATAATATTAGCTTCCCAGAGACTTGGAAATTATTGCCCAAACTCCATTTTAGACATATGCTGCTGCACTCCATTCCACTACCACAGTGGAAGTGCAAACAGATCTTTCTATGTTTCCAACAGAATCATTTACAAAGCATCTTAAGAATCTTATCCCCTCCATAATTAAAACCGTTGATGTGTCTATGTTTATTTCCACCACTGTCTATACCATTCCTTCCAGTGACTGCCCAGTTCCACTTCCTTCAGGTTCAAGTGTTTCCTTGGATCCATCCTTTTCTGCAGCTCTGAGAAATAATCAGTCATTTGTTCATGTCCTCACTCATTGGAGTCTTTTATCCACAGGATCTATGGGGGTTGATAGATCTTTGTTTAATAAAGAAAAAAGCATGGTCACAAACAAAAAATCTCCCTGCCACATTCTTCTCCAAGTAAATAAAAATGGGCACTCTGATCCAATGGAACTGTTGAGGTTTAAAATCAAATATTGATGACAATAAGGATTTGAGTTCTTCTTACCATCCTGTGTGCCTCTCCTTACAGGAAATATTTCCAAAACCTGCTGATACAGTCACCATTCAGCAGTTTTCTTTGTACAGAAATGATAAGTCATGTGATGAACAAGTGCATGGTGGGGTGGCATTGGTGGTTGATTAGCATTTGCTCACCCTGTCTTTGTCTCTTGATACACTCTTGAAGGCTGTAGTTATCCATGTTTCCTTGGGTCGTACCATCACTATTTGTTCTCAATACCTGCCTCCTGAGAAGATCTGTAATCAATCAGACCTTGATACCCTCATTGAACAGTTATCATCCCCCTTTTTACTAGTGGGAGATTTTAATTGACATAATCCTTTCAGGGTGGTGCTAGTATTGATGGGAGGGATCATGCTATAGAGCATATGCTCTTGGATTACAACCTATCTCTCTTCAGTACTGGTTCTTATACTTATTTTCATGCATCTAGTCAGTCTTTTACTGCTATAGATCTTTCTGTCTGTTCCCCTTAACTTCTCACTTACTTTTCTTAGAAGATCGACAGTAATCCACGGGGCAGTGATCACTTTTCCAGTATTTTGAGAGAGATTGGTTGTGGTCAATGCCATCCAACCTATGTGCCTCGGTGAAAGTTGAACCAAGCTAACTGGCCTTCTTTTACTGCTCTTTCAGAACTTGATCCTGCCATTGTATGTAAGCCTTCGATAGATGACTGTGTAGCAGTAGTAACTGACTGTATTATACAAGCAGCTGCTCAACGTATTTCTAAAACCTCGACATGTTTCCCACAGTATCCTCATTCCTTGGCAGAATCCTACCTGTCGCATGACAAGAAAAGTTCAAAAATGGGCTTAAAATACCTTTTGTCAGTATCTCACATTTTTAAATTGCATTGCATTTCTGTGGGTCCATGCACATGCTCAGCAGGTCAGACATCAAAGCTAGAAGGAATCTTGGATTAAATTCACCTGTAGCATCTTTTCTACCACCAGTCCCAAAGTCATATGAGACAAACTTCAAAAAGTTAGTAGCCAGTGTACTTCTGCTCCTTTTGATCTTGTTCTCTGATGACCAAGAAGTTGCTGATGCCCAGAGCATTGCCAATACTCTCGTGCATCTAGCAATTCTACTCCATCCCTCATCTTCTTAGCCATCAGAACATGGGCAAAACGTATGCCTCTTTCATTTTGGGCCGATCGTCTCTACAACTATCATCTTCCCTTTACACTGGTGGAACTCAGCTTGTTCTTCATCAGTCTGACAGTACATTACTTGGACCTGATGATATTCACTATGAGATGTTGTGCCATCTCCCTCCTGCCTCTCTTGCTATTCTTCTGGTTGTTTGTTACCAGATTTGGAAAGAGAATGCTTTTCCCAAATGCTTGGTGCCATAGTACTGTACTCCCTTTTCCTAAACTTGGGATCCCAAGATTCCTTTGAACTACTAACTGCTCTGATGAGCTATCTCTGTAAGACCTTAGAGAGAATGGTTAATGCTTGTCTTGTTTGGATCCTTGAATCAAATGACCTTCTCTCACTTACTCGGTATGGGTTTCAAAGACAACTTTCCACCATGGACCACCTGATTTGAGTTGAAACATCAACCAGGGAAACCTTTTTTTCAATATACATCTTGTTTCTATATTTTTTTTACCTTGAGAAAGATTATGATACAACGTGGAGGTATATCTTGCGAAGCCTCCATTTGTATTGGTTGCATGGCAGTTTCCCAATTTTTATTAAAATTTTTTTAATGAACTGGCAATTCCAGGTCTGCATGGGTTGGATACTTTTTCATTCTTTCCCACATTAAACTTGGAGCCTCTCAGGACTGTGTCTTGAGTGTCACACTTTTCATTATAAAGATTAATGCCATCATTGGATAACTACCCCTTGCAGTTGCAAGCAGTCTCTTTGTCAATGACTTCCACATCTTGTGCCAGTTGTCAAGCAGGAGGTGTGTTGAGTGGCAGCTACAGACTGCCTTCAAACATTTACCGAACATCCTTCGTGTCCTCTGTTCCACCTCATGGGGAGGTGGGGGCTAGATCAATGTTCAGTGCTAAAAAATTGATCCTGCTCTTATTTGATCAAAACTGGTCTATAGCTCTGTCAGGACCTCAGTTTTGGAAATGTTGGACTCTGTTCACCATCAGGGGCCTTCTGCACTTCTCCAGTCCAGAATTTGGACACAGTCCTGTGAACCCCCTCTGTATCTTCGTCATTTGCAACTGCCTTTAATGTATGCCTCAAAACTTCCATTTTTACTACAGCATCCGACATGGAATTGTTTTTACTTCCTCAGTGAGCTACACTTTTTTCATAATAGATGGTCTGCCATCGTTCCTTATAGTCTTCATATCCAGGTGCAGTTGGATAAATTGGGTCTATCTTCGGATGATATAGTGATATCCAAAGATCAGCCTATCCCATCATGGCTAATTACCATCCCCAAATGTGACATTTCTTTGAGTCATCAGAAGAAAGCAGATACTCCTGATTGGAAGTATCGCCTTCTATTTGCTGAACATCTTTCAAACCATCCTTCTATTCACATTTATATAGATGGTTTGAAATCAGATGACTGTGGGCTCAGCCCTGGTTTGCTGTAATGCAGTTGTTGCATACAGAATTCTCTCTACATTTGATGTTAACTGCTGAATTGTACGCCATTTCTCTTGCCCTGAAGCTATGCAGTACATGAACTGTACTATTTATACCAATTCACTTAGCTCTCTGTTAGCCTTGGAATCAATTCAAGTCAGTTCTCACCCTATTTTCATTGATATTAAAAACCAACTGGACCATTTATCTTTAACATCTACTTCTTTCCAGTTTTTCTGGATACCAGGCCACATTGGTATTTGCGGGAACGAGCTTGCAGACACCGCAGCTAAACCTGTCTGCTCTGGCACTATCACCACTGTGCCTGTTCCATACGTGGACTGTGGTCCTGTATTCAAGGCTTGGCTCCATGCCAGTTGGCAGTTGACTTGGCGAACACAACGTGAAAACAAGTTTTTCCAAATAAAACCCTCTGTTGGACTTTAGCCATCTTGTTTTTGTAAAAATTGGAAAGAAGTTGTCCTAACTGGACTATGCAGTGGTCACAGTTTAACTCATCATTTTCTAGTATCTTTGAATGATGCACCAACGTGTTGTCTAGGTGATGCTCAGTTCACAATAAGCCACATTTTACTGTCTTGCTGTATTTATGACTCTTAATGACAGCATCATTTTCAACATGTTTTGTCCCATAACATTGGACAGTGTCATTGGCGATGGTGACACTGTCCATCTTACAAATATTTTTTTAGTTTTTTAAAGATATCTGACCTTTTTAACACTATTTAAATTTTTAATTCATAAATTAGTTATTTTTTTAATGTGATTCCTTTTTACAAATTAAAGTACAACTAGTTTGATATGTAATAATAAAATGGCTGTAATATCAAGTAACTCGGAACCACGACAGGAAAGGCCAACTTTAGGTGACTTAACACTGATGTTTGAACTTCCTCGTTAGTCATCCTGGCAAGTTATATTAATTAAAATTATGCTAGAGAAAGCCCTTTAAAACTAGTGTTACTGTAGTTTATTCTCGTACTACAGTAAACTAGATATAAAAATTGGATTTAATGATATTTAAGTTTTTAATTAAAAAAATAAAATTTGTTTTACTTTAATTCTTTTTTTTGTAAATTTTAATAATTTTACTTTACTTTAAATTTTTACTGGATGTTTGGCACAGATAGCCTAGTTGTTTTGCATAACAAACAAAACCAAACCAGCCAACCAATAAAATGTAAAAAGTGAAAACATACAGAAAGTGCAGCAAGTAGTGTAATTTTATACATACAAATAATGAATGTATTTAATAAATTTATAATATACTAAAATTATATTTGTATATTTAGGTTAAAACTGATATTTTTTTTCTTGTAGAACCAGAAGCAGAAACAAATAGAATTACAGTCTTTATACCAGAAAACGTCAGACTCTTTGAACAAGCTTCAGGATGTCATTCGTCAAGTAAAGGAAAGTTTTTGATATTGCAAGGTTATTAAAGTCTGTGGGAACTTGTATGTGTTTATGTGGGCATTTGTACAAGCAGTGATATCATCATCAGTGTGTGCTCTGACTGTAGTCATAGTATAGTAATTGCAAACTATTGTACATGTAAATATAAAATGTTACTATTGTAAGATTTTAAAATTGTAATTTATATTTGAGATTATGCTGAGATAGAGGATTTCTTTGAATGGTTATGAACATAACTTCTAAACAGAGGAAGGTGGAAATGTGTGCTCTACATCCCCCATGTTTCACATTATCTTTTTTTTGTTGTTGTTGTTTATTTGTTTTTGCCTCAAACATGTTGATGAGAATTGTTTTTGGAATTCTTTTCCCGTTTCCATAGTACAATGATTAAGACTAACACATATAACTGGATGTGAAGTTTGAATTGTATACTTAATTTAATCCAATAGTAAAAAATATAGTGGGTCCAGAGAAAATAATGTGCATTGTAATAGAGCTTACACATTCAAATCAGCAGTTTGGTAGGACACTGATAAACATCTTAGAAACTAATGTGGTACACTGCCTTGGTGAAGTAAACACGTGCCAATAAAATTTATCAGCTTAAAAGTGTTGGAAGAAAGAAATATCCAAATATGTGATTTCAGTGACTCAGATGTTGAGATGAAAGTATGATTAGTCGTAATGAATCATCTACTACTACTCTCAGTACACACTGAAATCCTGTGTTCTTGACCTACTTAAACCGTTGGTTAATTGCATAATTATGTAGCGCATAATTATGTAGCGCATAATTATGTTGGTTGATAGAATTGTCAGAAACAACGCTGCACAAGGACCTATCCCACTTACCACGTAATGGTTTGTGCTTTTTGCCGAATAGACACCATTTTGTCATTATCTGTTGATGAAATCTTGAATTCTGGTGTAGCCTGATTTACAAGGATAGAGTGAAGTTTGAGGGTTTTTGGGACAACATATGCTTCGCTGAAGATGTTAATATTTCTTTATTTAAAAGATATTTTAGTTTAAACTGTGTACCACCATTTATAGACATGGTGACTTAAGGACTGCAAGGACTGAATCAGTTGAAACTTTGTACTCCAGATGACATTTATTCTTCAGTAAAGATGAGTTGAAACAAAAAATGACGGAACATGTTTATTTAAAGAAATTGACATGAGAATTAAACACCTGGTACTATATTTGGGTTAAATTATTGTTATTGACTTGTGTACTTTTTTTAAAAAAGCAATCTTTGATCAGAAAGACAATAAATCATATATTTATAAAGTTAACGTTAATCATGAGATTGCTTTTTGTATACTGTAAAGTAACAAACCAGTATTGTTTGAAAATTAAAAATTTGGTGGTGGATTTTTTTTATATTAATAAAAACATATTTCATCATAAGAAGAGAACGAATACAAACTGACTTTTGATGTCAAGTATTTGGAATTATTTTGACTTAGTAAAAAATTATGTGGCAGAGATTTTAATTACCAGTTTTATTATAGTGTATCATCACTCCTAAAACCTATTAATTACATTTGACACGTTATGAGGATTTTCTTTTTCTTTTTTATTTTCAGTTGTTGTATTTATTGTTACATATCTTTAAAAGGAAGAAAGCAGAGATGGCGATATGTTGACATAATTGGTAGAATAAATGTTGTATTTGCATAAGATATGAACTGAAAACCAGGTATTCTTTGATAGGTTGTTTAGGCAGAGTATTTGTGATGAAAATTTGTAGAATGGATGGCCTGTTTTGGAGACACAAGTGTAGAGGAGGAAGTTTTGAAGGGCGGAAGACAGTTGCCATCCATTCTATAAAATTTCATCATTAAAAACCAGGTTTTTACTTGTTTATGGGAAAGAAAAAATTTTTATACTTAAAATAGCTATAGATTATACAGTTCTTGTTTCAGTCTTATTCTGTTGGTAATATTTTTGCTCTTTTCTTGTTTGTTAATGAATTGATAATACTGAAAAACAGTGGAAAAGGTTTTTCTGATTTACATGTGTGTATAAACTACATGATTCAAAGTCTTTTTATTGCATTGGCCACTAATTATCACTCGTAAGTTATGGTTTTGAATAAAAAAAAGATTTTGGTACAGTACCATAATTATGTTGGAATAGTGTTTGCAAGTGAATGTTATAAATCAAATTGTTTTTCATTCAGCATAAATTGAAGGTGCAATGTTACTTTGAAGGTTTTGATGTTTCTCAAAGCCTTGGAATTTCAGTAAGATTGGTGAAGAATACATTACTTGATTATTTATACTCATCTTCAGTTGCTGTTAATGAAAGATATTTAAAACAAAACATTGTTCCATTTTCAGATTTTAGTTTATTTTTATTGAAAATTGTCATTTTTTCCATGAAAAATTTAAACATGTTTTACCAATCCTTACAAAATATTTTTCAGTCATTGTGTACATCAGAGATGGACAAATGGCAGTCAATATATTTTATCTGGCCTATTTCTTTAAATCATATTTTATTTTGGTCAAACCAGCAATAAAAATGAAACTATGACTAAGCAAACCAGTCCTGTGATGGTTCTGAGAACTTTCTTCAGATGTTTATTCAGCTTTTCATTCACAACTGTGTAATTAACCGAGAGTCTCTATCAGACAGTGGGAAATGGAAATTCAAATTAAAGAAATAATTTGAATGTATTTTACATGATTATATAGCTTAACCTGCCAGATTAAAGCTTATGAAAAAACTGACCAATGAGCACAAAGCAATTGGCCACTTCTGGTGTACACATACAACTATTATTGATTCCAGAATTTCCTGTTCTCTATCACAGTTGGTGTATGTTGGCTACACATAGTTTCATAAAAAATTAAATTTTTACTCTGCTTTTTAAAGTACTAAGCTAGTTTCATATTTGAGATTGTAAGGTACACATATTGGAGGATTATCCAATCATATATATGATGAATAGTTACCTATATGTGTGTATATGTTGATCCTTCTTATGACATCATCATTATTATGTGACATATGTCACATGAGCATCACTTGTACCTGTGGTAGGCAAAATATTGAGACTGTCTTACAATTCACCTATTGTTTGTTGTGTAATTATTTGCACAAAGGACATAAAAAGGATTTTCTTTTTAATAGTTTTACTAAAACTTCTACAAAAGAAAAACATTAACTCAATAGTTACTAACTAGTAATTACTAGTAATAGTACTAGTAATAGGCTATAAACACTAGCAACCACAAATACAAGATTTAGAGGGATATTTTTTTCATAGGTAGTAACTGAATAATAGACATAACAGTGTAGTTTTAATTCTAGGCCTTAGTTTAATCATAAGTTTTATGAAATTGAACTTAAATTCCAAACATTCTTAGTTAAACTCACAGTTTAGCTTAAAGCTTAATATTAAGTAGAAAATTATAATCAAACTTTTATGTTCATCTCTATTAAAATAGTAAGAAATTGTTTTATTTTTTTCTATACAGAGTTAATTTTTCTTTCAGAAAACGTGTAAGAATAAAAGCAGATGAATGAAGTAAATAGTAAACTGACTGTTTGAACATGTTGTGAACTAGGTAGTCATCTTAACTACAGAATGAATGAGACAGAACTATCCTGTAAGTGCTTCTTGCACATTTATTGCTCTTTTAATTTCTTATTTTATGTTGTTATATCTGTATGCAGCTGTGCTCTGTATTGGCCAACGTTGCCATATGTGATAAAACTGTTTATAGATCTGTTATACTCTAATTTAACATCTAAAATGTATGGTGTAATAACAAGAAATTTTATGATTGCAATTAAGAATAACCATAATCTCTCTTTCTTAGAATCTGTTTAAGAAATGTATACCTGTGTTGTGTTATTTGGATGTGCAAATTATAATAATACATATCCTTTCTAGTTTTGAAACAGAATCCTTTGTAATACTATCAGTTATTGTCATATTAAAATATAACATAACAAATGGACACATTGAGAGAGAAAAAATATTTGCTTCCTTAGTATTATTATGTGCCTAATTTTATGTTTACATTGGCATTGTCTAAGTTAACGTTAGAAGTTTATGTTGATATATTTTTAATAATATGATACAAGCCTGGCTCCTGCCTCTCTCCCTTGGGGAGGGGATAGTGGAACTTTCCTTAAATCTTCCTAGTGAGTTAGAAAATCATACAGTTTTTAAAACTGGTAATATGATATTTTGTACTGCTAGGTACTTGGATGAAATTGGGTGAAGTTTGAAGGTGCATAGCACACCCTAATGCTGGCCCTAATATGATAGGACCATGGAGTGCCTTTTGATTTGTATTAAATAATGATAAACATCCCTAAGCTGGATATTTGATAATTTTTGGAACATTTCCTTATCTATCCTGATTACTGTACGTGAATAGCAATATTGTACTAATATTTATAATTTTTTTTGCCTTTTTTTTCATTAACATGATTTAGGTTTTCTTCTATGTTGTTTTATCAGTGTTAATACCAATACTCTTAGGCCTTCTGCTGTTACTGATAGAAACACAATAACATTTCCATTTCTCATTTACGTACTACGAGCCAAAGATGCAAATGAGATCCATTTAACAAAACTTGTAAGATTAATATTTATGCTGATTTCCATTTTTACAGTATAGGGAAACATTTTTATTAAAAAGGCCAACTTAATGTTTTCCGAGAAGTATGATAAAGTTCAAGGCTCTTAAAAAGACCACGTATTCAACAGGTAATGCCATTTTTTCCTGCCACTGGTGCTCTTGTGCAATGATGATGTCAAATATCTATATAATTTGTCCACAGAGAAGAACTAAAGAACAATGAGGCATAATTTTTTCTCTTATGTTTTACCAGAGTTAATTGGTGATCATTTGACACTAAGAAAAAGCACCATTAGTCTTAAAAAGTTTAGAAAAGTGTGGAATTACCAGTTTTTCTATCTTTTTGAAATTTAACTCAAAGGTTAAAAAAAAATTAAGTTACCAGAAAGATACCAGTGAAGTGAGTAAAGCTTGCCTGAAAATTCGAGATAGTGAACAGTGCTTTCTCGTGATGTGTAGTAAGGTGAAAGTAAAATAGAAATGTGCTAAATGATTTGTTGTGTGTACATTAAAATATGTGGTATGTGAAGTTCAAATTAGTATTTTTAATCTAAGAAAATAATATTAATGTATCTCTGTTCTTGAAACTTAGTTTCTGTGCTTATTAAAATTGTTGTCCTGATGGTTTTGGAAATTAGTGTATGTTTGTGTGTGTGCATAAATTTTATGGAAATGCATTGTAAAGAGTTTATTAACTGTCATTATTGTTAACTTGTACTTTTCTGTACAAAAAAAAATGATAAAAGAAATAAGATTTTTCTAAAAATATTAAAAATATTGCAAGACTGTTACATCATTAAGGAAAGAACAATAAGTGTTTTTATTCTGAATGTTACTGTTTTATGTGTTGAAGAGCTTTGACATAATTTTTCTAGCTTATAATTGATATTTAGTCCAAAAGGTATGAAAAAGTTACATGTGAAATGGCCGTTATTTGCCTTTTTTTGTTTTGTCATACTGTCTGTTGAATATTGTGTCATTACATTCAAGTGAACCAAGTAACTAGTCAAAGGTTTTTATAACATTGAATGATCTTGAAAGACCTTTTAATAACTATTTCAGTTAATATTTTTATCTCGTAACAGTCTTTTTACAATAAGGTCTAGAGAAAACTGCAATTTTAAGCCTTAAATAAGAACGGTTTTTTTCGTCACAAATGTTTTAAAATATGATTTTAGCATAGTTCCTACACTATACATAACATTAATTAAACTCAAATGTTTGCCATTCAGCTGTTTCCTTTCATGAACTCACAATAAAGTGTATTTTAATCCACAGTAACCAGCTACAAAGTACAGGTATAATTAGTACAGGTTTTTACTGAGGATGTTAAGAATGAACACAGTTTTTGTTTCTTGTAAAATATCATATTTTTTTGTCATCTTCATGTTCTTCAGTTTTTTCATAATTTTAATGCTTGAAGTGTTTCTGTTTTGTCTTGAATGTTTCTTATAACACCATCATATTCAAATATTGTACATTGTCAGTTCACTGTGTATTAGTCTTCCTTTTAAAAACCATCAATTATCTGAATAACAAAAGTACAGCACCAGTGAACAATATCATATTTTGTATAGTTATAAACAAACAAACTCCATCTTCAGTACCAGTCTTTTTTCTAGTTAATCTTGTCTGGTCACTGATATGTTGGAAATATTCTTTTTCTTGTACTTTGTTTTAGAAAGAAAGTTGGAACAGATTTTACAGTTTTTTTCAGACTGTTTTTATAAACATTCCTTGTATTGCACAAGTGCCTGGAAAATAATTGTACCCAATACTGTATACGTTTAAAAGTTTAATCCAAGATAAAGAGACACACAGGTTTTATATTTTTCGTAAATGTTTCAAGTAACGATGAAATGTAAACCCTATGTGTCAACTTTCTCTGATCATAAACACTAAAGCAAATTCATTTTTATTAAAGTAATACAAATACAGTGCCTTTAATTTTTTATTTTATTAATAAAATGGTAAAATACTGCTAAATGTCTTACTAGTTATTATCACGTCATCGTTTATTACCTTTGTCTTGTATCTGTACGTTTATGAGATTGATTATGAGGCTTTCTAAACGCAATAAATATGAAATTTAATAAAACTTAGTATATTTGTTGCTTTTTGTTTGACGTATAACACGAAAAAGTACATATTAAAGGCTAACTAATGGAAAATAGTAACAAACTATCTGCCATTTGTCTGCCGAACTCACGAATTCCTTCGGCAAGACGGTAGCGTCCTCTTGACAGCCAATACTGCAAAACTTTTTATATCAGTTTATAATGATGTAACTGCCCACAAGCAACAGTTAAGATATTTTGATTTATTTTCTAAAATACGTGATTATGGTATCTGAAGAACACGAGTCGAACCAGTAAAATGCTCCAAAACAAACAAAAATATTCAAATATTTCTTAGATGCACATGTTATTTGATTAATTCAACTTGTAATTTGCAGAATTCGAAGTTCATCTCAACTACGCAAGAATTGATCTATGTAATTTTTTTTAGGATGCTCATAGGGATTCTTTCGTAAGGAACAAATCTTGAATTTTAAATAAAGGAAGGATGAGAAACTCACTTTTTGTAAACCTTAAGATGATTTTAGAAGGTCGAAACATTGTTCTGTATTTTATTTTAATTAAAGTGCTAATACCCATATACCATACCATACCAGCTGTCTTGAGAATAAAAAACGAGGGGTCTTGTTCTTTCAACAACTCATAAAACTTTTTGGGAAAAAAATACCTCGTTATTTACCAGGCTTTTACTTACTGTTGTATCTGTGTATGTGTATATCACGTGTGTGTATCTCTATGCGAGTAGAAAACATGAAAAGACAACTCCGTTAACTTCATACCGAGTTACTGCCCAGGTTTTAGACATGCTATGACAATACAAAAATTCTATATGAAAACATAATTAAGTTTTATCAGGATATCAGATGAAGATCGTCACGGGTAGTTAAACTTGAGTTATACGAAAAGTATTTCTCTGTTTAAAGGCTTATTACAACGCCAAAATCCGGAGTTCGATTCCGGCAGATAGCAAAGTATAAATCACAGCTAAGTTATAACTGGTAATGCGTATATAAAATAATAATAATTGTGAGACATGAAGACTGACAAACGAAATGAAAACTGAAACAAGGAAATTTTCATTCGATAAGTTTAATTACTGTTCAGAGTCTAAGACGTAAAGAAAAACTGTTTTTAAAAGTATTTATACCATGAGGTAGTGTCAGAGTTAGTGATGTCGAGAAACCCACTTGTTGAGAATTTTATATGCAAAAACGGCTCGTTTGGGTTGATAAAATATTTTACCTAGAAAAGCGAACTTCTATGTAAAATATTTTCTCAACCCAAACGAGCCGTTTTTGCATTTAAAAAAGTGTCAGAGTTAGTTTCAGATTTCTAAATAACCATTGTCGTGATAGTATTAAGGTCAAACTTGCTGAACTGAGTCTAGGAAACGAATACGTGTACAAGAAGCAGTTCAAAATGCATTAAGGTGTTATTTTTCATTGCAGTATGTAAAGTGCGTGACATGGTATACTTGGCGAAATGACTAAGGGTTTTGAATTTCTGTTGTTGTTAAGAACAAAGTTATGTAATGGGATAACTGTGCTGTTCTCAACACAGATATCGAAACCCAATTTTTCGGATGGTAATCCCTTAGACTTTCTAAATACTGTGAAGTTGTGGCCGAAGTTATATTTCATTGACATGGTATCATAAATATGTGGCACATTTAAAACTTTTATATGGTGCGCCATCTAACGGCTAGATCCACTTTTACTCTGGTATAAAATTGTGTGCGAATTACCCGTAAGTTGACTATCAAACTTATTCTGGTCCGACTGCGTCTTTATACGTAAAGAAAGTACTGTAAACTTTAATTACTAACATATAATATGTAATGTAACTGTGACTATATTAGTTAGAAGGTACTATTATTTTAAACTCCAATGGAGCATTACACGCAAACGATTTGAACAGCTAAATCAGAGACCCAACGGTTCAATTGTGGCCGTCCTTAATTTTTAACTACTGACCATAGACAAACCGGTCAGTTCCACCAGCTTCTACAAAGCCTGTGTCCGGTTCTTTCAACCGACTAACATAATTTATTGTTTCTTTTATAATGCACCAACTACTAAGAATATTTAGTTGCAACGAGACTCGAACATTAGACTTTTCGATTCGCAGCCAGCACACTATTTAAAAACGTGCCACAAATAGAAACTATAAGAAGTAAGAATAGAAAAGGTTGTGACATAGCTGTATCGATGGTCTAATTAATCTGTTTTGAATTATAATATTATTTTCAAATAATTTATAGGGGTGGAACAGTTTGATCCAGAAGCACATAGCTCCGTTTACATTATCATAGATTCTCAACAAACACGTTAGCAGTTAAGATTTATTTTACATTACTCAAATGTTGTTATTGGTGGGTATTTGCTCATAATTTTTCACCAGGTTAATGTTATTTACAACTCTGATGGTTAAAAAGAAGCTTTTTGCACGTTCTGAATTACCATATCAATTTTAAATGAATTTCTCCTACTTGTGTGCTATAGCCTATGAAAATCAACAAATCCAAAGTTACAAATGTTGTTGTTGTTTTTTCCACAAAGTTACAATGTTAAAATCCACAGTTCGATTTTCCGACAGCGACAGAGTGTAGATAGCAGTTTCTATAGCTTTGCGAGAAAACAAAATAAAAACCAATAACAACGACAAGCACATCATTTTTCCGATATAAACTATCACATATCGAACAGTTGTAACAGAAGTTTCGATATACTTAACAAAATATTGTCTTATGAACTTCTTCAGTTAGCCATTTTTAATGGAGCCTGGCATATCCTGGTAGTTATAAACACTCGCCTTTTCAGCTGTGAGAGAGTTCTAACGTGATAATATATTCAGTTTTTTATTGGTAAAGAGTAGTCCAAGACTTGGCATTGAGTAGTAGCGATTAACTTCCTTCTAGTCTGTCACGTCTAAGTTAGGAGTGGCTAGCGCGGACGGTCCGAGAGTAGCTTTGCGCGAAATTTAACAAACACTTATAGCGATCAAGTTTGGCAACTGGAGCGCCCCTGATCAGTTTCGTCGGTATCTGTAATACTTCGTTCCAGTGGAACGCGGAAACTGCTTACCACATGTTAGCATATGACGTGTGTGTGTTTTCTTATAGCAAAGCCACATTGGGCTATCTGCTTAACCCATCGTGGGGAATCGAACCCCTGATTTTAGCGTTGTAAATCCGTATACATACCGCTGTACTAGTGTACATGACCATATTCTGATATGACACCTAATTATAAACCAATCATCAGCAATAAAACGACTGTAAAGAAAATTATTAAGTTCATAGTCTAAACTACAAGAAGAGTCACATCCACAGTAAAACGGGAGATTCCTGTTTCCTGTTTTATGTTTAAACTCTAAGGTCACAAGAGGGCCCGGCATTGTCAGGTAGTTAAGGCACTCGACTGGGTCGCGCGTTGGAATCGTCCTTGTACCAAACCTGCTCGCCCTTCCAGCCGTGGGGGCGTTATAATGTTACAGTCAATTCCACTATTCATTGGTAAAAAAAGTAGCCCAAGAGTTGGCGGTAGGTGGTGACGACTAGTTGTCTTCCCTCTAGTTTTACGCTGCTAAATAAATGAGAAATATTTTAAATATTTTTTTTTACTAAGTTGAAAGCGACATTACTCTAGAGTTATTCAGGTATATTAAATTTTAGGATCCTCTTTTCCCTACATGTAGGGATTGAATACTATCCATATTTATTTCTATTTTTTAGGTTGTAGTTTTATTTCTCATTTAAACCTTTCTGTTGGAGGTGTAGTATTACTGATTTTTGGAAGAATAATGACACGCAGGCGATAAGAGGTTAGATTTGATTGGATGAAACTATTTGATAGTAAGAGAGGAACATAAAAGATAGACAAATTTGACAAGTAAAATTACAAAATATTAATTCTGTCTTCTTTTTATCTTCATGATTTTAGGCTTACAAAACTAAACTGCTCTATATCTATTTCACTGGTAGGCGTGATAGAAAGGTAACAAACTACGTATTGAACGATCTTGATAGCTGATTGTTAACACTAGGCGCCCCCCAGTGGCTCAGCGGTATGTCTGCGGATTTACACGCTAAAATCCGGGTTTCGATACCCGTGGTGGGCAGAGCACAGATAGCCCATTGTGTAGCTTTGTGCTTAATTCAAAACAACAACAACAACAACAGGTATTTAGTTAGTATATATGGATAAAAGTATTAGACGCACATACGTATGTATCCTCTTTCAGTGAGTATATGGCTTGTATTAGGAGGACAAATGGAATAAATGGCCCTGTGAGAAGGACCCATTTCGTCACTAGGTGTTTCTATTTGGGTTACAACGCTTACTAATCGAATGAATCAGCGCTAAATATTACACAAGTGTAATACTTTTTACGTAACTCAAGAATGGATAACTAGCAAGGAAGTTTTGTTGTTTACTGGAATTGGTGTGAAACAGTATATGTAAAGGAAAAAAAGATGTGAACTCTTACAACGACGTCTTTATGAAAAACTTGGGATTGTGGATGCGTTAATCTTAATATACATAAATGTAACGAATAGTCAATATTAACAGGGGCGTAGATCCTGGAAGGATGAGTGGGATAATCCCCCCTTCATTTTAAATGAGGGTATGGTGAATACAGTTATCTCCCCCCTACAGTTTGGTCTGTTGAATTGTTTTATTGCATCACAGGCCTACAAACTGTGTATTTGTTCTTGTGATTCTCGTGTTCTTACCTATCGAATTACATAATTAGGCCTAAATGTAGGCTCTTTCAGTAGCTGAAATGTACATATTTAATATAGGCGTGCTTCTAAGCTTTTCGATCTAAGATATAGTTCGTAAGTATCAGTCAGTAGGCCTAAGTATACATGCGAGTATCGTGGCAACAAGATTACTCTGTGACTGCATGTTTACAGCTTTCATGTTCACGTAATCAGAGATTACCAATTTGTAAATTGAACAGTACACATAAGCGGCTGCAAAAATCATCCCCTCCCCCATCGGGTGTAAAAAATCTACGCTCTGTTAACACAAGTTTAACGAAACATTGACCTCAACACAAGCGTAAACAAACGTCGTTCTTAACATAAGTGTACTACCCACTCCCATACAAAAGATCAGCAGTCAGTTCTGTTACTTACAAAGCAAAAATCTGGGGTTCGATTGCATGCAATGGATAAATTTAAGATAAACCATCGTGTACTTTTGCTTTAAAAAAACGAACAGTCACAAATGTTAAGACGTATTGATGTTGGTGTTAAATGGAGGGAAATATATAACTGTAGACAATTAAATCAAATACGATCTTTAAAACATTTACAAGGAAGAGTTGAGGGGTTATAATGTTTTGAACAATCCCATCATTCGTTGGTAAAAGAGTAGCCCAAGAGTTGGCGGTGGGTGATGATGACTATCTGCCTTCCATCTAATCTTCCACTGCAGAATTGGGGACGGCTAACGCAAATAACCCTTGTGTAGTTTTGTGCGAAATTCAAAACCAAACTAAACCACACCAAAACTGGTATTAAATATATCAACAACCTGAGAGTAGCTCCTACTTACCCTATTCGCCTCTGTGATGATCTGTAAGTTAGTAGTTGAGTAGATGCCTATCTGACGGTTTGATATTTACTGTTAACGATATTAACTAATTTATTTTTCATAATCTAAAGATGTATAAAAGTGATCCTTATTCTGCTATGCCAACTCCTAACTTTTAGATGTGAGATTGATAGTAACATTATGACACCCTCACGGATGAGACTGATAATACATTATAAAGTCCCCACTATTGAAAGGGAAGCATGTTTGGTGAGACGGAGATTAGAACCTGGAACCAGTAAGTATATTGCAAGTCGAGCGCCCCAAACGACAAAAATGAACCTTTCACTGCAGATGCGTGAATTTTCCATACAACGTTATTTACGTTGTGATGAAGTGTTTCATGGCATGAATAGACATCTGATACAATTTTCTGCATCTTGTTGCTGTTAGCTTCTTTCTAACGTAAATGCTCCACAATGAAATCAGGAGAAAAGATTGGTTAATTTGCGCTACTCAGTGGTCGAATTCTGACGACAAGGAAGTGACAAAAACCAGGAAACATTCATCCTTTCAGTGGAGCTAAAATGTTCAAATATGAAATATTCCCCTATCTATCATGCATATGTATAAGTTAGTCGACGTGCGTTTTAATATATCTAAAAACGTTTAAATATTGTGAGAATTTGTCATAATGGTTTGAATGAAATGTAATGATCACGACGTCTTTTTCTTGGTACGTGAGTGGTGCAAATAAAGTAATGTAAAAAATATACAGTGTAGCCTGAAACCTGTTGGATTCTGGTTACCATGTGATCTTTTCATTTAACTGTTGGTAATTTATCTACATTACGATAAATCCTGCAGGTTGCGATAGAAACTTATAAAATACGCTTGTTTTCATTATATGGTTCCCGCCATTTTCTAATAAGTGTGATTTTTCACCAACCGATTGTCGTATTTTTGCAAACAATGATAATTTAATTGATAATGGATACTTTTTTATAAAACAGTGCCTTGTTTTTACTGCAGTTAGATTATTTTGAAATACGTTTGTAAAATATATACGTTTGAACAATGCGGTTACTGTCAAATCCAAACATGTTTTCCAAATCTTGCAGGCATGTTGACCTCGTTGCCCGAGCACGTGTTTCATAGTCACGTGATAAACGTGTCAGAAACATAGTCACTTGCTCGGCCATTCAGGGAAAAGAAACATTTTCGACTCGAAAATTCACAAGGAAATCTCACGTGCTCGACAAAACTTGACAAATACGCTGGTTCAAGGAATGTTAGAAGCTTTTTGACGTCTGCGTCACATTCTACTCGAGAGGGTTGTTTGCTTCATTTTGTTTTAGTTACGTAACTATGACTGTCGTGTGGTGTTTTATAAATGTGCAATATTTTCTGACAATTAAAAGACACTTGTCCAGAGCCATCATGGTAACCGACCTATTTCTTTGGCCATGTGATATGTCCGGAAGTATATATACACGTACAGAATATGCTCATCGCAGCTTTTGAGTTAACGATAATCTTACATCATAGCGCGGACTTTCTGCGCATGCCGATATTACTGTCGAAGAAATTATAAAAGTATTGTTACACTTATTGCTAGGTTAAGCCAAGAAGAGGGTTGAAATGATCTATCTAGTCCATAAATCGTGAACCCAAATCTATTTTGATTTTTCTTGTATTTGTGATGTCCTTTTCTTTATATCTGAATAAACACTGGGCTCTGCTTCAGTTGACTTCTACAAGTCCTTGAGGTGAAGACTGACAAATGACCTGATAACACTTACACGTCAACAGGGAAGATGGAGTTTCGAAAACGGGAGTTAGTTGAAGTCGCTTTCGCATCTTTGTCTCTTTAATAAAACTCGCCAACGTTGACTATAAATGAATGAAAAGTGACCAGCGGGAAGAAACAATGTTCTATAAACGAAAGTGTATTTCCATATCATGCTTTTGCCTTGCTTTTTCCGTTCTATTGACAGGAGTGTTGTGCATAGGCCTATCCACGTGTTCGGCTCGTGTGACTACAGCTACGTTGGCCGTTGGGGGAAGTATCTTAATAACTGGAGCTGTAATAGCTGCATCAATCAGTTATTCTAACATGAAGAAAAATAAAGACATTGAGGGTGGTGACAATCAACCAATATGAAGAGATCCTAGTCCAAGTGTGTTTCTGTTGGTAAGACTAATGATTATAAATGGTTACAATTCGAACAATAAGACCTGTATACGTTTTGGTAAGGCTATTTGAAGGGTATGTGTTAGCATGGTATGTGATATGAAACATGATGAAGCATTACTAAGCGTCTACGTACTTATATAGAGATTTCTGGCAGAGCGCCAAAATTGTTTTGTTTTCTTCCACTGCGGCCTCGTGTGAAAAACTACTAAATGTTGCGTTGTATTTTATTTTTTTCTCTCTTGGCAATTTCTCTTTTTGATAGGTTATTTGAAGTATCATTGGTAATGTAAACTAGAAAACGTGTTTGTATATTTTGAAGTTAACTTTCGGTGATAAGGTCGTTAAACGTTGCTAACGGTCATTATCAAAATTTAAAAATTGTAACCACGAGCTAGTTGTAAAACTATCAGTCCAGTATCATAACTTCAAAACCTTGACTCGGAGCAACCGAATGTATTGATCTTGTGAGTTAAAGTAACTACAGTCTTGAAAAATTCTGGACTTTAGTATTGCAGGAGAAAAGTTAGAGACTGTTTATATATAAACAGTAATCGTGGATTTATACAGAAATGGACTTGAAAGTGTAAACTGAGGAACTGCATTTGCCTTCAGTCTTGTGTTTTTGTAATTTTGAATGAGCATAACTCTATAAGTCGTTATTTTGTACGTAAACCACATACCTGTTTCAATTATGTAACGTCTCCTTTTTTAAGACTATTGAGAATTAATGCTTTGTATCGTTCTAGTTTTAATACAGATCTACTAACACACGAATGTATTATAATATCATAATGTTTCGTAATGTTCAAGTTTCTAGCCACGGTACAGTGGTTAACAGAATGGTACCGAGTTGGTTGGTTTTCTGGAACGAACAGTTAGGTCGTAACTGTACCATCTCGGGACCAATTTGAAATCTGATTTCACTGTTGGACTCTGAAGGCCAAACTCCAAGATTTCTTAGATTAATTTACACTAATTATGACTAAACGAGCATTAAGTACCGCAACCATTAAGGAATCCTTCTTGTTGTTGGATAACTACACATTAATAACAACTTCTTCCGATCAGGGTAAGATATCTACTTGAACAGAAATTAGAAGTTAACTTGCTGGTGATATAACTAATTAAATATACTTTTCTTGTGTATCTACTTATAATGATTATAAAACATTGTTTTATCACTTGGGTAAGGCAATTCCTGATACTTTCGGCCGTGAAACTGTAGCATCTCGTGTAGTTTGGCTAGTTCAGAAGACTTAGGTAAGTCCGGAATACGGATACTAAGTTAAAAATGCAAGTTGTCTTTATAATACAAGTTTACTAATTAACGACACACCAGACTACAACAAACGTTATTACATTCGATACAACACAATGTATATCAATGCTATTTATGAAATGGGCAATAGATAATAAAAATAGAACAACTTTATCACGGAACTAAAAAAAAAAATCCTGTTTGAAATCCTTATTGTTTTCCACACAGTAAAGAAGCAAGTGGCGACGTTAGGGTGGGTGAGTGGAAAGAGAACATGTTTGTCTTTTTCTCCTTGACCCTAAAATTAAAATCCCAGGAAGTATTGGGCAACTTTGTAAACAAGAAAACCCCGCCCAATGAAACATCATCCAATATCCGATTAATTTTGTTACTTTCGCAGCCAATAAGAACGGAGAATATAAGTTACTATTTGTGACATTGAAACGATGAAAGGTAGTGTTCTTGGGTTTTAAAAAAAAGCAAAAAAAAAAAAGCCTTACTTTAAAGTTTCCTAATTTGCCTTCTTTATTATTTTAAAATATAAATTTTGAACCTCAAGTCTCTCTTTCTTCAATACCATTTTCTCCCAACCCACACTAATCCCGGAGTTACTACTGCACTTAGAGGTTAGGTGATTATTTTTCTGTCAACTGAACATGACTTGAGTAAAACTAAAGATAATACGATAGTTTGTAGACCCCTACTCTGATTTGTGTAAAATGTATTTCTTGCATAGTTGTATGATTTTTGTCTAGGTTTATATCCTTATCACTTGTAATAATCTCAGATTTTAGCAACAACAGAAAACCTGATTGACTGACGCACACATTCCACGAAAATTTTGGGTAAATATTTACACTAGACAGACGGGATAGGTTGGGTTGTAGCTAAACAACAGTGGGCTATCCTGTGCTGTGCCCACCACGGGTATCGAAATCAGGTTTATAGCTTTATAAATTCGTTAAAACGTAATCCTTGACAATACAAATAAAACATATTAAAATGAAACAATTCCGACATCATGTGACAAAATATATACAAAATCGAGATCCAAAAAACAACAACAAAAACATAATAAGAGGTACCCGTCTCTTTCGTTATGCATCAGCAGTCTGTTACTTCTCTTTGAATAAAGGTATTGACCCATTGTTGTTTTGTCTTATTGTGATTAACTTCCCACCGTATACTATCACGTTGAAAATAATTTCATACTATAGGCTATTAAGTAGAAAAAATTAGCTAGGCGTTATACACCAATATGTAAAATAAGCATTTGGCTTAAGCTACAAGACCCGCCATGCCCGGGTGGGTTAAACGTTCGACTTGTAATCCGAGTGTCGCAGGTTCGAATCCCCGTTGCACCAAACATGCTCGCCCTTTCAGCCGTGGGGGTATTATAATCTTACGGTCAATCTCACTATTCGTTAGTAAAAGAATAGCTCAAGAGTTGGCAGTGGGTGGTGATGACTAGCTGCCTTCCCTGTAGTCTTACATTACAAAATTAGGGACGGCTAGTACAGATAACCCTTGTGTAACTTGGCGCGAAATTATGAAAAAAACAAAACAAAGAAACTTAAGCTGCATATTTTGTGTTCCACTTTGAAAATTATTTACCTTCGCTTTTAGCTTTTGATTATAGTGCGCACTACAAGGTTTGGTCCAAGTAATACGAAATGATTAAGTTGTGTTACTGATATACACCATAAGAAAAAAAAAAGTGTTGTATATTAACACAAGCGTTGTGTTATTTCAAACAGTACAAACTGTGTTCCTAAACTATAACACGATAGTTTACTGCAGCAGTATGAGCACACAAGTTTATTAGCACCGTGCATGACGTGTCTTTATCCATTCAAAATTTTGTTTATTTAAATACGTTGTTGTAAAGAAAAAAAATGACTTATGACTGTTTAACCTATCAGGTGAGAAATTACCATTGTTGTTATTAAACACAAAGGAACACTAAGGGATATTTGTGCATGCCCACCACGAGTAACGAAAACCGGTTTTTTTGCGTTTTATTGTGGATGTGCCGCCGTCCGTTGAGAATAGGAACGAATAACTTTTTGTGTGATGTAACTTTAAAACCACAGCCATTATACAGCACTTTAAATTTATCTTATAAAATTACTAACTTACTAATGGTAATATTCAACACAATTGTGTTCAGATTTATTATTCTAAAAGGGAATTAACCTTAGTTATTTATATGTGTTCTACAGACCATAAATAGTGTTGTGTAAAAACAAAATGTTACAGCATACGTGTAAAATATCTTATGGCTTGTAACCGTCCCAAAATTTCGTATTGTTCGTAAGAAAACAAAAATCTGATTTAACGGTCTAGTCTTCATCAGCGTCCATACTGGACCAGCAGGTTTCAGAAATATTTTTTGAAGTCTAAATGAAATATTGTTGCATAAAATGTTGCTCGTTGAATTAGAGCTTTACATTCAAGACCCCAACCCATTAATATACACCCCTAACAACCAGTTAGCAACTGTTATATAATTCACTACCACCAAAACGAACTCTGTGTTCAATGATCAAAACTATCCACAAATAAACGACCTAAGTATGGACAATCCAATGTCATCTGTTCTAGCCAACATTTTCATGACACAGATTGAATTTCAAGCGATCACTTTACCCTTACATCCACCACTAAACTGGTACAGATATGTTGACAGTACATTTGCTGGATTCACATCTACAGAACACATTTTTTCAACCACGTTAACTCGAAATACTCCAACATATCTGTACCAGTTTAGCACTTACCTGTGAACACGAGAAAACTAACCAAATAGCATTTCTCTACCTCAAGATCACAAGAACAGATACACATTTCGAAACAGAAATCCATCACTCACACTGGACTATACATTCCCCAGGGACTCATCACATGAAACAAAACAAAATCTCAATATATTAATATATCAAATAAACATAACCACAAAACTATGCTCACTTGATAAAATTAATGATGAAATCAATCAAATGAAACGACACTTCATCAACATCAACAAATTTCCATCAAAAACAGTTGGAAAAAATTACACACACCTAGACCAACAACAAACAATAATAAATTCAGTGAAACAACTACAAAAGCTTACACTGTTGAGTACAATATATTTTCGATATTAGCAATAAACTAAAAATAAAACCTTACAATAAAACTCAACGTTCCAATAAACAATTAATTCATTCAAAAAACAAGGTAGAAAACCAAAATCTACGGTATGTAAAAACTGCACTGACAAACATAACACCAACGTTATTTATAACAAACAATGCAACAACTGCTACGACTTCTATAATGGAGAAACAAGCAGAAAAACGAAAACCAGATTCAAGTAACACAAAAAAACACCACACGTTTTTGAACACTGCAAATCAAGTAAACACAACATAAACATAGAAAACAATAGGTACTAAGTACAGAAACAAATATAAACAAACGCAATATCAAAGAAGCCCTACTTCTACAAGAACACTTTTATGGATATATTAATTTTTTAACGCCCCCTACAACATCGTAGCTGTTCACACTCTCGTTTCTAAGATGCACCTAGCAACGGTCAGTTGCAAACTCTTTGTTGACGTTATTCTGTACTTTATTTTAATTAAAGTTTTATTATTCATTACAACCGTCTTTTAGAATAGAGTATTACAGCTAAGTTTTTATTAATATTTTAAAACTATCAACATGATAATATATGTACCTTGAGGCTAACAGTGATTAATTTTTCTATCTTATACATTCAAAGATTTATAAAAATGCGAAACTTCTTTGTTTCGTGTATTGAGTGAAAACAAACAAAAAAACTCGATTATCAAACACTAGCGGGGCTTTGCGAATGTAATGCAATCGAACTCCATTGTAACATTTTATGCTTGTCACTAAAGTGTAAATGTGTGTCAAGTAAATAAAATAACTATTATGAGATGCAGTATATTGGGTTCCGCTTGGCCTAATGATTGGTATTCAAAATGTAAATCCAAGAGCTTGTAGTACTAGAGCTATTGCCGTAAGTACGTTATTGCACAATGAGGTCAAGTCCTGCTGTTCGGTAACACAAGAGTGGACAGTTGGCGATTGGTTTTGTTGAGCAACTGTTTCCTTTGTATAGTAACAGCTCAAAATCAGGGAAGATTGCAATATTTGCTTATCATAGAGTATATATATATTTATTTATTTACATAATTCTTAAATTTCTTCGGGTTTCAGTCTTGGAACATTAAATCCGGTAGAGGTCACATGATTAATTCCATCTGAGCTTTATATTTTAGGTTTTGTGACTTGATTGAGGAAAGAACTTAAACATTTTTTCATGAAATCATTGTATCCGTCTTGACCTTGGTTGCTTTTTATGGCTTGACTGGGTAGATGACCCATCTACTTGTGTTTGAGATGGTTGCATTATGCCCTCCTTGACCTTGTGTTTGTGGGGAGGGGGGTGGGGGTGTATCCTGCGGCTGTCGCAGATACAAGATAATTTTTTACATCCTGGTGTCCTTTTACAGTCAATTAGCTGCACGTTGAGCGTGTATTGTATGTGTAGTTTTGATGCTTGTACATAAATTAATTACGATATTCAGGAGTTGTTATTGTTGTTGTTTTGAATTAAGCACAAAGCTACACAATGGGCTATCTGTGCTCTGTCCACCACGGGTATCGAAACCCGAATTTTAGCGTGTAAGTCCGCAGACATACCGCTGAGCCACTGGGGGTCCATATTCAGTTATCTCCATCAGGGAAGTCGGTGAAGTTTTGTTCGTGTGTTGTTTCGTATTCTGCTGCTCGTATTATTATTCTATTGCTGATATAATTCCATCTTTTCAACTATATATTTACACTATAGCTTGAGGTGCACACAACTACTATAATCATCACCATTTAAATGGTTCATCAAAACACATTATATTGATAAATAATTTATATCTGTAGACATTTTTTCTTCACTAGATAATAATAATAAGTTCTGTGTTCCAAATTCAGGTTATTATTACGCTAATTTTGACTGTTGGAATTTATTTCAATCCGATTATGTTTGCCCCTCCCATAACTTTATGAAATAGTGTTTTATACTTCACGAGTTTAAAAACTTTGTTTATTATAAATATGCACTAATTGCAAACAAACGATGGATAAAACGGTGATAATCATAGTACCTTCGTAGACCATACGCTATGGTAACACCGATGATTCTTTGTGCAGATTTACACTAAAATCTTTTAAAATGTGTTTTATTATTATTTTATCTTCTTACTTGTATAATAATAATTATTTTTTAAAATTTTCGACCAGTGGGCTTAATCTGTTTGCTTCTCGCGAACGCTCATTCATTTTCTATTCTTTTAAATTTATTTAGTTCATTTCAACCCCACGAGAGAGATACGTAGACTGCATTCGTAAATCTGAAATAGTTTCGTTTGAGATTTTGACGTACCGTCAGGTGTTTTTTGTTTTAAAAAATGCGTCTGCATCTACACGCAATAATTAACAAAGGGATAAACAAGATAACCAAAGCTTCTGCAGATCACAATACGTGTTATCCGAACGTCATATTTGTAATGATTAATTATTTTGTTAAAATAAAAATAACATATAAAGGTTGATTCGTTGTTGAAATAAAGAATCATATACGAACCTATAGTTGCAATGAATGAACAGAAGTTACTTGTCGTATTGTTCTTTGACGTACTTATTGCACGGTAGTGACGTAAAACATCAACGTTTTACGTACTAAGATATATTTGAAACAGCCGACTTTAAGAATCGCGTGCAAAGACGCGCTAGGCACGTGCTGGAAGACATTTGCTGAAACAAGTTTTGTTTTATATTTTACATCATTGCCTCTAGAATCAGATGAATACATTTTGTAGTAGAAATGACAGGCTTGTTAGGGGCGAGTTCCTTCTGGAAAAGTTTCAACATTACTCAATAGAGATCAACATATTATACTCGTATAAAGTCGTTTGGCAGGGCCCGGCATGGCAAAGCGTGTTAAGACGGCGACTCGTAATCTGAGGGTCGCGGGTTCGCATACATACATACAGCCGTGGGGGCGTTATAATGTTACGGTCAGTCCCACTATTCGTTGGTAAAAGAGTAGCCCAAGAGTTGGCGGTGGGTGGTGATGACTAGCTGCCTTCCCTCTAGTCTTACCCTGCTAAATTAGGGACGACTAGCACAGATAGCCTTCGAGTAACCTTCGCTAGTTACCTTAAATATTTACACACGCACATGTATATTTATATAGACGCAAGTCCATGCATACGAACACACATATGTATTTGAAATTTTATTTGCCCTTTATTTGTATTCATTTTATTTTTCGAAATTGACGTGTTTTATTTACCTTCATTAGTTAATTAATTTGTTTTATTTACCTTCGTAAGTCAATTGATTTGTTTGATTTACCTTCATAAGTCAATTGATGTGTTTTATTTACCTTCATATGTTAATCGATACGTTTTATTTACCTTCATAAGTTAATTGATGCGTTTTATTTACCTTCATAAGTTAATTGATGCGTTTTATTCACCTGAAGCTTCGTATTACAATTATTCAAGTGAACCATCATGTCACACAGAAAGTACAAATCACACTGCCATGACAAAGTTTCTATTTCAGGGAAATTTTCAATCTTACCTTTTTCCACAAAATACTCTTTTATTTGAGGAAATGAGGAAGTAAATCCTTCCAAGACTTTTCCTCTACTTAACCATCTTACTTAATCAGTAAGATCATCAAAAGTACAGTCACTGCTTGTCTTCAAAGACTAAACAAACAGTCAATGGATGAGAGAGCTTCCACTTCTAATTCACAATTTTTACAACAATGTGCATCAAATTTTTCAATTCATCACTTTCAGACATCTGAGAGGCCCGGCATGGCCGAGCGCGTTAAGGTATGCGCTTGCAATCTGAGGGTCGCGCTAAACATGCTCGCCCTCCCAGCCGTGGGGGCGTTATAATGTGACGGTGAATCCCACTTTTTGTTTATAAAAGAGCAGCCCAAGAGTTGGCGGTGGGTGGTGATGACTAGCTGCCTTCCCTCTAGTCTTACACTGCAAAATTAGGGATGGCTAGCACAGATAGCCTTCGAGTAGCTTTGTGCGAAAATTCAAAACAAACAAACTAGACATCTGAGTACACAAATTTTCTTGGTACGAAACGCAATGGAAAGATAGCAGTGTGAGCTTTACATTATTTTCAATTAAATATTCCTTAAAAAAGGAATTACATCTAATTTCGCCCCAGTCATGGTTGGAACACCGTCTGTTGTGACTGAAACCAGTTTTTTAAAATCCAGGCTAAATTTTTGTGGCATTTCAAGAAATTTTTCAAAGATGGTTTTCTACACATGTTCAATCTCGTAATCCACAAAGGCCAATCATTTCTTCCCTCACTTGAGGATCTCAAGTTACATGTCGAACCCAAAACATCAATTGTGCAGTGTCCAAAACATCTGTTGACTCATCTAGCGCTAAAGAAAAATACAAACAGTTTTTTAGTTGTTCAAGCAACTGATTTTCTATGTCTTTCACTAACTTTAGCATTCTGCGGACAGTTGTTCTTCGACGTAATAACAAATTATTTACCTTCTGAAGAATATCATCTTTTATTTTTGAATCATAATTCTCCAACAGAGTTTCAATGACCACAATCAATATTTCTTTTACTAGTTCAGCATCAGAAAATTATTTCTTTTTTTGAGCTAGAATCCAAGCTACTTTATAACTAGCTAACGTAACTAGTTCTATCGATGATAAAAATCTTTTAGGCCTCCCTTCTGTTCGTGATGTTGTACTTTCAGAGAGCAAATTTCATTCATACGTGTTTTGCTATCAACTAGATATTTTACATTAAATTCGTTGTGAAAATTGTTAAAGTGTTACTTAAGGTTGTATACTCTATTATTTCTAAAAACTTTGAAACACAAAAGTTACACTGGTTTATAATTTACTTCAATCACTACAAATTTCAACTCACAACTGTCATTAAATTCTCGTTTTACATTTTCCAGTTACGTGTCATTCTCTTCACGTCAGTAATGACAGGATTAATTGAATTGTCTTTATTTTCTGAGTGTTCACCATCATCTGGATTCTTTTGTTTTCAAATTATCCACTTGTCCATATTATGGATTAAAAACAAAATATATTTAAACACTTGAAAGTTGCACAGTAAAAATATGTTTGCAAGCGCATGCAAAGCAACGCACACTCGATAATAAACATCTAAACCAGACTAACGTTACAAAATGGGCGGAGTTTGTGGCAGTGATAAAGCGTGTGACATTAGCGATGACGAGAGGCAGTTCAGTCTCTGAATATCTTATTTGCAATAAAAGATAAATTATGTCAAAAGTTGATTCCTAAACTCGAGCTGGCCACAATTGTGCTATCTACTGACCACGTGTGGCCAGTAGCCGTGGAGTTGCCTACCCCTGTTATAGACAGCTAGTAACTTCTGTTACCAGGGTGACTGATGTTAAGGGATAATGTTATTAACAATACTTACAAAGAACTCGGGTATGAAGAATTTTTTCTGTTTTTCAGTTGAGATTGTAACTGAGCTGTCTGAATTACTTAGCTGACTAACTAACTAACTAACTGGACTTATTTTCTAAGCCCTTTTATGTTAGTAGACGAGTGATTATCAGCCTACTCAGAGAAACAGCTGGTTTCCTGTTTACTATTACTCCGAGTTTGTTTCATGATAAAAACTCTTATCGACGCATCATTAAACTGTCAAACTTTGTTTACGCACGCCTACGTTCTCCAGCTAATCACTAATCCTCTTTTTAGCACGGGATTGGTTGATTTAACTGACCACATGACCTCTTCTCTATACATGTACAGTATTTCCTCCACCATTCGAGAACAACGGTCCGATTATAGCGTTGTCTCATTAATCGAGGTCTTCAGGTTCAACATTTAAGTTTGTATGTTTTCTTACAGGCTCGCTGACGTCTGCTTATTTACTTCGACATTCATGAGACATTTCCTCGATTTTAATTTGTAGTTTCGGTAACCTCCTATAACTCCAAAAGCGTCTATTGATTCAATCTAAACAGATAACTGAAGTCCTTTGGTGTGTTTCTGTGAAGTAATGTCCTGAGTTATGCCTCTGTATTTATTTGACCTTTGGAAGTGTCAGTTATTTCTCTACATGCTAATTGTACTGTGACACGTTTCTCAACGTTTGCTTAAGATATCGTTACATTGCTTTAAATAAATATATTCGTTTATACTGCACTTTCAAATTACTCGCAGGACAACACGTTTCTCGACGTGTTTCCTTCAAGCGTTGCTATTTTCTAAACATTATTACTTTGATTGGTTCAGTTTGTTTTTAATTTCGTGCAAAGCTACACGAGGGTTATCGGCGCCAGCCGTCCCTAATTTTGCAGTGTAAGACGAGAGAGAAGGCAGCTAGTCATTACCACCCACCACCAACTCTTGGGTTACTCTTTTATTAACGAATAGTGGGATTGACTGTAACATTAGAGCGCCCCCGCAGCTGTTTGGTATGACTGGGATTCGAACTTGCGACCCTGAGATTATGAGTCGAGTGCCTTAACCCTCTGACTATGTCGAGCCTCATTACTTTGAAAGATATGTTTGCTTCTGCGGCATCTTTCTCTGTTTATTGACACAATTAATCATGCGGGGCATCCCCATACTTAGCGATGCCTTATAACATTGGGACTGGCATGGCCTAGCGCGTTAAGGCGTGCGCTTCATAATCTGAGGGTCGCGGGTTCGCGCCAAACATTCTCGCCCTCCCAGCCGTGGGTCCGTTATAATGGCACGATCAATCCCACTATTCGTTGGTAAAAGAGTAGCCCAAGAGTTGGCGGTGGGTGGTGATAACTAGCTGTCTTCTCTCTAGTCTTACACTGCTAAATTAGGGACGGCTAGTACAGATAGCCCTCGAGTAGCTTTGTGTGAAATTCAAAAACAAACAAACAAACAAGCCTTATAACATACAGCACCAAATTTCACATTTATAATATAAAACAATCAACACCAGATGGGGTGTTTATCGTTAACCTTACTTCAACTAGATTTAAACAAAATGATTTCAGGTTATTTCAGCAAAATAACCAATGAAGAAGACATTTGTTTCTTATAACTAATAAAACCGACATAACAATAATAAAAAAAAGCATTTATTTTTCTTTGATCGAAATATATGGAAAATTTTGCAAAAAGAAAGTATTCAATAATCACGTAATACACAATATAACAAAACTAATATTAGTAATTTACTGGTTTTGAGAGATTCTTTATATTAAAATCTAATTTCTACAATTCCAAATTGTCAGACTGCTCTTAACAACACTTTCTGAGGGGTAAGGAAGCCTCAGTTTCCAGGAATATTGAAGTCAACTGGCCGTATTTTCATCTCAACTTGCGGGAGAGAATACTGGTAGCCCTTCCAAGCACGCCATTCGATACCATCAGCATAACTCTTGTGTTCCCCATTTAAGTATAGACCATTCAAGTTGGATTCGTGACATCGATCGTACCACCAGCCTCCTTTGTACGTCTGGGCACAGTGGGTCTCATGGGCATCGTGGTCCTTATCTATTGTGGAGAAATTATGTCCATTGTGACGTCCAAAACTGTTTCCTGAGGGTAAAAAATACGAAAAAAAAGGGACAAGAACTTAGAATTTCAAACATCCCGACAAAACTATTTAGTGAATTGAATACAACACCTAACGAAACTATTCAGTGAATTGAATACAACACTGGTTAAAAAGTCATTGAAAATACTTTATTAGCCAGTATATGATACAATATAATGTTTCATTTCAGACAAAAAACAAAATAAAAAACCTTGGGCTAAAATACATGTTTGAAATAGTTAGGTACACGATTAGTATTAATCCAACTGCAAGAGAAATGAAAATTATATTATTATCTTGTTTTTAAAAGACAGATAATGAAAATGCAAATATCGTAGATTAAAATCAATTTTCGGTTTGTCTAGAATGTGATAATTTAATATGAAGGTTTGTGATTTAGTATCTCACCATTTCAAGAAAATAGAAAAAGTCGTAAATCAGAGCCAAAGATGTTATATCACATGTGGTTATATTTTAAACGAATCAAAGTGACGGGTCTCAGTGAAGATTCATTTCTAATTGAACAAAAGCAATGATGTGTTTTCAAGTATGGGTATTAAAACTTTAATTAAAATAAAGTACAGAATAATGTTTCGACCTTTTTAGGTCATCTTCAGGTTTGGAAAGAGAGTTATACACTAAGTATTGTGTTAACTGAAAGCAGTTACCACACTAGTTGAAACAAAAAAACCGTTAACGTAGACTTTCTGCAACGCCCCCTACAATCCCATACCCGTTTATACTTTCGTCCATAAGACGTGCCCAGCAACGGTTAGTTGCAAACTCTCTTTTTGTTAACGTGAAGATGACCTGGGAAGGTCGAAACGTTGTTCTCTGCTTATCAATAAAAGTGTTAACATTAACACCAGCCTTTCTGAGATACCATTTAAACGTAGGCCTTATGTTCAGTCAAATACTGCAAAAGGTAAAATCTGCGTGTCACGGTAATGAACGTGAAGAACACGCACGAGGAAAGTGTTTTTCATTGCATTGGTTTGATTTATTTTGCTACACAACAGCTATCTGCGCTAGACTCCATAATTTAGCTCTCAATGACTAGAGTGAAAGTAGCAAGTCATTACCACCCCTAGCCCCCCAGTGGCTCAGCGGTATGTCTGCGGACTTACACGCTAAAATCCGGGTTTCGATACCCGTGGTGGGCAGAGCACAGATAGCCCTTTGTGTAGCTTTGTGTTTAATTCAAAACAACAACAACAACAACATTACCACCCGTCGTCAACTCTCGAGATACTATTTTGTCAACGAATGGTGGGAATGTTTGTCACATTACAAAGCCTTCATTGCTGTAAAGGAACTCATGTTCCGTGGGCCGGGGATTCGAACCCACAAATAACGAGTATAACGCATAACCACCTGGCCACGCCGACCCATTTCATCTTGAGAGGGTTTGTTCATTAATACAGTTTGAATTTTTCTCTGATAATGCATATTTATACAGCTAACCCTTATATCCTAATTTGTATTATTGACTAGGACTGATAAACGTATAATATTTATTTCAAATTAACTTCAACAAACATAGTAATTTAGTGTTTTCAGCAGATCTTATAAAGGCTTGCTTTCTACACATTGTCGTGGAAAATCAGTTAGTTTTAATCTCAGGTCGCAGTTAATCAGCGACGTTCAGATTGCGAGTCGAATGTCTATGTTGAACCACATCATCGTAACTCACTACATAATACCATCGTTTGTAGAATACCTATATTATTTTATCTTTCATATAACAATATTCGTATTTAGTCCTAAATTCATTCAATGCCACTAATCCCTCCGACACTAAATATTTTGATAAATTATTGTCACTGTTTATAAGACAAATGTAGCTCAAGAAATACGTTAAGATAAAAAATGTTTAACATTTACTCAAAGCGGAACAGAATCTCCAAAAAAAAAGCCAGAAAATAGTTTTTTTCTGTTTAGAAAAATCGTGAAACGTTTTATCCAGCGTCAGTTCTGTCTTAAATCAGCAGAAATATTGTTTGTTTTTCATACGAATTTGATTAATCTTACCTGCATCTCCACTGTAGTTGCCAATATGAAGACGATAAAGATAGTCTTCATTTTCTATCCAGAAATCTTGATAAACGGCGTATCGTGTGTCGTTTTCTTTATCTTTTAGGTCGAACCTGATCAAGTAGTTTCTTTGATTCGTGAGCGCAAATATTCGGTCATTTCCTGGAAAGAGGTAATGTTAGCCTTAATAGATATTATTCTATAATTGCACGACTTTTAAAATGTGTGAAAAGATAATAAAATATTGCTACCTTCATTCCTAGAATGAATTCGTAATATATATATATTTTAAGGACGTTTTAGCTTTTCTCCATCCGATTTCATTTTATAGGCCCGGCATGGCCAGGTTGTTAGGGCGCTCGACTCCCCGTCACGCCAAAATGCTCGCCCTTTCAGGCATAGGGGCATTATATAGTTACAGTCAATCCTACTATTCGTTGGTTAAAGAGTAGCCCAAGAGTTGGCGGTGGGTAGTGACAACCTTTAGTCTTACACTGCTAAATTAGGGATGGCTAGCGCAAAAAGCCCTCGTGTAGCTTTGCGCGAAATTAAAAAAAATCTATTTGTTGATGTAATCCACTCTTGTGTTGGGAAGAACACACTATTAAATAGGGAATAGAATTTTATGTACAAAGCTGCACAAGGGCTATTTGCGCTAGCGTTCTCTAATTTAGCAGTGTAAGACCAGAGTGAAGACAGTTAGTCGTTATCACCCATCGCCAACTCTAGGGCTACTCTTTTACCAATAAATAGTGGGATTGATAGTACCTTAATAGCATCTTTATGACTGAAAGGGCGAGCATGTTTGGGTGTGACAGGGATTTGAACTCGTGACCTGATGGTCACGAGTCGAACATCCCTAACTGCTCGGCCATTTTTGGTTAGGCGAAATTTGTGAACGACTGACCCTGAACTTCTGAACCTAAGTCTATATGATATAACATATTATTTGTGTGACTTTTGGTTCTTGTTCAAAGTAATGATTTATGTAGTTTATATTAATATTTCATTACGCATTGTTACGTAGACATGGGGTATAAATTATTGCTAATAACTTACCTAACCAAAAATCCTTTTCGATGTGTCCAAATCCCAGTTTGTAATCTTTCCATGGTTTGTGAAAGTAGTCATTGGGGTTCCCGTAATTCCCTCGTCTCTGAATTACCTGATTTTAAAACACTGTGTTTGTTTTATTTTGCCCAGACAATAACATTATCTGTTTCGAGTGCCAAAACGAGATGGAAATAAATAATGAAAAACAGACACTTAAATTGAACCAAATGAAAACTGAAATTGATGTGTTGTAACCTAGAAGTTTAATAACAAAACGTCTTTTACATCAGATATTTTTGTTCTAAATATCACTTACCATAATTTCAGCTTTATATCGTGTTTCAGTTTGTATATTACTGTTCCCATCTCATAAACCTTCTTCCCTAACTTTGGTGAATGTTACAGTCCAAAGCCTTATATTAAGTTAATTAAGTGTATTTTGCCTTCTCGTTTAAATCATTAAAGTTCATCGTTTTTAGTAGTTACAACTTGTTTTCTTAGAACACAAAACTGAATCGTGTTGCAAGTGTTATTAAAGTAAATTTCGGTCAATCGTACGTCGTTAATAGGGTGGGAGCTACTTACTGTCCACCCCCCTCCGTCAGTTTTCATATCACAGTAAACATTCAAAGTTCCTACAGTCATCCAAGACTTTGGCCAAATACGGTACACTCCACTTGAACGATGTCCATTCAGTAAGACGTCAGCACAGTCCGTTGGGTCAGGAGAAAGGATTGGTTGAGCTATTTCACTTGTTCCTGTGCCAATTAATAATATAACAAAACGAACAATTAGTAGGACAGTGCTGCATAACTAAACACATCTAATTATTTTCTTTCTTAGTAGAGGGAATATATAAACGAATTTTTCAATATTCAGAATAATTAAATATTATCTATTTAGCTTCTTGCATCTGTAATACATGATTTACATTGTTCGGATACAACTGGATACAACTACTCGCCGTTGGAGGTTTGTTAAAAGATAAAACGCGTGTTAATAAGTGTATAGTTATCTCTCAAGTTTCACCACAAGGATTTATTTTTATGAATCTGACCTTTGTCCTTCAACTGTTCTTTGACGTGAGAAGCCAAGACTGTGATAGAATCTAGAAGGCCTGTGGACGACGTGACGTCACAGAGTTCCTTGTTCTGGCTACTCGTTGATCCATAAATTTGACCAATCAGACTGATCACAAGTAAAATGTTCCGTAGGTTGTGCATCCTTAGGTTTTCTTTAGCTAGTGTTATGTACAAAAGTAAAGCTTTAGACACTTTAAACTATAGACAAATTGTATACTTCTCATTGGTTTCGTGTTGGCCTGGCATGGCCGAGCGCGTTAAGGCGTGCACTCGTAATCCGAGGGTCGCGGGTTCGTGCCCGCGTCGCGCTAAACATACTCGCCCTCCCAGCCGTGGGGGTGTATAATGTGACGGTCAATCTCACTATTCGTTGGTAAAAGAGTAGCCCAAGAGTTGGCGGTGGGTGGTGATGACTAGCTGCCTTCCCTCTAGTCTTACACTGCAAAATTAGGGACGGCTAGCACAGATAGCCCTCGAGTAGCTTTGTGCGAATTTCCAAAACAAACAAACAAGGTTTCGTGTTTTCATTATTGGACAACAAAAGATAATCTATTGTCATTTTGATAGTCATTTTACCAATTCTGTTTCCTCACCAGCTAACAGAGGTCAAGGTTATATTGTTGTAGAAACAGCCTGTTCACACTATTTTTTTTTTTACTAACTGGCCAAGATAACACTGCGAAAAGTTCACAATAGGAGAAATACCAATGTCTGTCTATTGTCGGGTCTTTGATAACTCGGAACGGTCAGGTGCTTTTGACTTCTTCCTTATTCCTTCGCATGATGTTATTCGTAAAGTGATGTTTCATTGACTGCACGAGGATCAGAACCAGCACTGACCCCTTTCAAGGACATTCTCATGTAGGTAAGTATTGCAACATATGATGCATATAACACTTTCTCTTTGTTTGCTTAGCATATAATCCTACACTTCACAAAGAGTTCCAATGATGTTTTAGCATTTTACACATATTTTAAGTTAAAAAGTGAGAACATTCACATGGATATCCTGCAATGTTTTAAGAATAACCTAAAATTATGTTAGGTTTGAAATGTCTGGTAGTTAGGTGACGTGTTTTTTATTTCTTATATATTTATTCACTGGTGAGAAGTAATTAGGACAATAATATTCTCTATTTTGGAAGCTAATACCTCAGCTTGAAATAAATAGACAATGAAAAAACTGAACTTTGTCTTCTGAATTTAGGTGTACAGATTCATGTCTGAGATTAGCTCTCTTTGGTGTTGTATGATTATCAGAGGGAAGTAGCAACAGTGTGTAGATACCATTGTGGTTCTTCAAGAAAACAAGGAAAAATCAGGTGCTTTATGCACCATTTAAAATCCACTGACTTAAGTAAATAGATAGATTTACAAATTACAAACAAATTTATAAATGAACCGTAACAAAATGATAAAATATTGACTAATTTTTCAAGATGTACCAAAAAGATAATTTAAAGAAATTGTTTACTCACTTCTTTACTGTGGGTCAAGCACTCTTTAAACTCTTGCTGTTTAGAATATTTCTACCAATAAGCATGTTTATATAGTGACATGATGTAGAGGAAGACGTTATTAGAACGATGATACGTTCACAACACGTGCCAAACGAGATGATTTTGTAGTGAACTTCCTCTTAGCCAAAGATCAATTTTCACAAATAAGTTACGGCAAAGAGCGTCACTAGAAATATAGAAAAAATTCAAATATATCTCAATGGTTTAAATACGTTGGCAATAAATATTACAAAACAGCAAACTGGAACTTTGGAAACTTAATTATGTGACTCTAATTATTACTATTATTGACGCCTCTCGATTCCATGAAGGAACATTGGGCCGCAATCACTTGTGGTTTCATTAACAGGCCGGCTTTTTAACTGAGTAGATTGTTAGCCTACTGCACAACCCTCAACCAGAGGAGAAACCTTAGCCGTCCCTAATTTTGCAGTGTAAGATTAGAGGGAAGGCAGCTAGTTATCACCACCCACTGCCAACTCTTGGGCTACTCTTTTACCAACTAATAGTGGGATTGTCCGTCACATTATAACGCCCCCACAACTGAATGTGCGAGCAAGTTTGATGTAACGGTGATTCGAACTTGTGACTCTGAGATTACGACTCGAGTGCTTTAACCAACTGGTCATGCCTGGCCCAAAAGCATTGTTAAGTTAATATAAATGCAGAATGAGAATTAGAGAAACAATAGCTCCAAAGAAATATCTTATGAAAAAAAAAAATGTTAAGATTAAACTTTCGTCAAAGCCAGAAAGCGTTGGCAACCAGATGGAAACCATCAAAGTAATATCATGGTGGTCATTACAATACGAGTTAAAGCACACCAGCATCAATACACTTTTATATCAATCATCTACTGCGAACTTCAGCTACTGATGAACAATTAAATATAAGAAAAATTAAAAGTGCCTGAATCTCCAGTGTTCCACATGTTTTCCAACATCCGTGAATGAAATTCTAATTTGGACAAACTGCAAATTGAAAGTTGAATAAATGTTTATTTGCTTAAGCCTCGTTTCTATATGAATCTTCCAGACATTCCGTGTTGTTTTGGCAGCAGTTAAGCACAAACAAAAGAAAACAAGTGGATTTAAAACGATGTCCTGTGGAAAGCGTAGACTGTTTATTAAACACTCTGGTCTTTGGTATATCTTGTGAAATACATTTGAAGCGTAAAACAAAAATGTGATTATCTTTCAATATAGCTCCAAAGTTTGAATAACTTATTTATGTTGTATATTCTTATACAAGTCATATGATAACAAATTATACATGTTGTTTCCAACATTAGCAGGGATTTAGTTGAGTTTGGATGTTAACTTACGAATAGTTGTTTTTGACATAAATGTATATAAAAACAAACGGGAGTTTTAAGGAAAAACAAGAGGGAATCCCCAATAACCACCACCGTGATTAGATCTCAAATTGGTCAAGAGATAGAGATATGTAATAAAATCTGTACGAGAAAATGTGAAAATATTCAGATTTATTTTATGAGCCGTTTTGCCCCGGCTAAAAAATAAAGCAAAAACAAGAACTAAAACTACTGGAGTTTTATATGCTTAGATAGTTTGCTTATCATGCGCAAAATATGTATGCTTCTTAGTGTTTCTCAGGATTCAAAATTTCAAACGCTGTGTTTTACATTGAGCGTTATGTACCTCTAGACACAGATTTTAAAATTTCATTCAGAAACTTTGGCGTTAAAGCAACGTAAAATGTTGCAGAAAAGTTCAAAACCCAAAATATGCAGCGGTAAAAACGACAAAAACAATTGTTCGATTTATTTTTTTCCTTAGTGGCATAAACACGAAAAGAAAAATTCAATGTGCACACTTTTCATAGGTTTGATAGTGAAAATGTAAAGCTCTGCTTCCAAATGTGTTTCAAAATAATCGACATTTCATCATTATTCCCCACTAACGGTATCACCAAAACATAAACACTTTAAGAACAGTAGCGAACGCTGGGTTGAGCGCTTGCAACGCGAACGCCTAGCGACCACGGAAAGCGGGTTCTTACTTTATCCTTTGCAAATTTCATAATACTAACTAATTTTGCCATTAGCAGTATGAACCAATCAATTTAAGCTGCGCCAGTTTACTTGAGGCAGTTGTTTTCTCGTTATTTTGAGTTGTAAATGAATATTTACAATCGAAAGTATGCCGTGTTTGTGGTGTTAAAGAAACAAACATCGATTTATAAAAATGGAAGATATTTACCTTCATTCTGTCCTGTCTCTTTCCTTTATGGAGTTCATTTGACGTGGCTTAACTAAGAACGATAGTGTCACTGCTGCTTTCTGATCTTTCTCACGTCTTTAGAGGTAACACACTTTCCAATCCAACGTAATATACACTGCAATGTGTGTTTTTTCAGCGACATACTGATGCCCGTGTTACTTATGTGTATGTATTGTTTCCCTTTAAAGGACTGGTTAAGCAATAATGATCACAGAGCAAGTGTATGCTTGTTGAGGTTATATCAACACAAACGAGAGCGTAAAGTGCGTCGAGAAATATTTGAGCAAAGAAAAAAATTGATAGAGAAATATGTTTAAACTAAAATAGTATGATATATCTCATAAAAGAAAATAAACTGGACATCACTCACATTGTTGAAACTTAACATTATTCACATTGTTGCATCACTTTATTCGTGTGTTTTGTTTACAAGATATTCACCATTTGAGGTAAAACAGAATGTTTCACCTTTTATTTTGTTTAGCATTTTTTCAGACGACCGATTTCAGAAAACCAATGGATAAAATATTGTGAATCTCTGTGCGTAAATAAAGACAACATTTGAAGTCGTGTGGTGTGTTAGGATAACAGCACAACTACAGTACGTGATATCTAGAGGTAGAAAAGCCATTGTTAAAAATTATATTAAACAGTTTTGGACAACATTGGTGATTATTTCAGGTAACTTATATCTTCAAAGAGTGAACTAATAGAATCTGTAGAAGAATATTAAGTTCTAATGTAAAGTATATTACGAAGTAAATCTGGATTTTTGAACTTGACCGAGTTTGTGGAGTAAGAAAGACAAGATAAAATGAAACAAACATTTACTGGAGACGTTTATCTTGTGATAATATCAAAATCTTAAACTTTCTAAAAAACAACCATTCCAACCGAAGAAAGAACTAGCATTGTCCCTTCCCTAGGCGAGTTACGCTGCCAATGTGACTAATTGTAATTTCCATTGAAGCACAAAGTGTGTTACACTGCCAATGTGACTATTGGTAATTTCTATTGAAACACAAAGTGTATTACGCTGCCAATGTGACTAATTGTAATTACCATTGAAGCACAAAGTGTGTTGCGCTACCAATGTGACTGTTGGTAATTTCCATTGAAACACAAAGTGTGTTACGCTGCCAAAGTGACTTTTGGTAATTTCCATTGAAACACAAAGTGTATTACGCTGCCAATGTGACTAATTGTAATTTCCATTGAAGCACAAAGTGTGTTACACTGCCAATGTGACTATTGGTAATTTTCATTGAAACACAAAGTGTGTTACGCTGCCAAAGTGACTATTGGTAATTTCCATTGAAACACAAAGTAAGTTGTAATCTTCAGATATCACCCGACCTGCCATCAGGAAAAAACATCACTTTTTGCTTTCTATCGTAGTGTATAGAACCATGTAAGAATCATTGCAAGTAAACAGATGTGATGCTTTCGATCAGTATTTCATAAAAAAATGTGAGACTTGTCCACCAGGGAGTGAAAATGCTCTCTTGAGGGATGCAAGCGATTGGGATAGAGTTAATCCATACCAGTGGTTCTCAACTTTTTTTTACTCCATGCACACTTTTCACCATTTGTCATAATGTCATTCTCCCCTTAACAAGATTGCCTAATTCAAAAAGTGTATTTCAAATAATATGCATATTATCTTGAAAATCTTTTATTTTTGCTGTATTAGTACATATATATTTACTTGGATTATTTTTACAATGTAATTTTACAAATTTAATAACAATTGAAAATGTTGTTGGATTTTAAAACTTGAATACAAGTAGTTTTTTTTATATTCACAACTAATAATTTAATAGACCAAAGTTACTGAAGCGTACTTCAATAAACAAAGGGTTCAATTGAATTCCAGGGTATTGTGATTTATTTTCTTTTGATGAAGATCACAATCAATGAGAAACCCGTGATTTTTTCTTCGCCAATTCTTGGATGAGTGGGGGAGTGTTTGAAAGAGCGCAACGCAAGTCATTTTCAACCTTAAATCTACTTCGTTGCTTAGTTTTCATTTGTAACAGGGTTGAAAAGCCTGACTCACAAAGATATGTCGATACAAATAGAAAAAAAGTGTGGATAACTCTTTCTGTCACTTCTGGATAAGAATCGCACATCAAGGATCCAAATTCTATGATTGATTTCTCATCGAACATATCTTTAGCTCTCGAATCAGTCTTCAGCTCCAGAAATTTATCTTCACATTCATCAGGAACTTTTCAACTGACAATTTAAATGGATTTCGCACTAAATCCAACTCCTCATCACTGAGTTTAGGAAAATATTGATTGAATTCATTTTCTAGTGCTATCAAATGCTGCAAAAGAATTGACAGTTTCTTAAACATTGCAACAGATTTATTTTTACTTTTCTCTTCCATTTTTTCAGGTTGCTCATGAAATCTTTCAAGGAATCATGAATTTTATGATGTTTCTATTCCTTCCTGGTATCTGAAGATTCAGTTTATTATTTTTATTTAAAATTTTAATCAAACAGGCAAGATGCATGATCCATTCATCATCATCCAGCCAGGTAAAAATAATCCATGTTACTTTGAACCTCAAAAAATAACTTCAAATACTCTCTCAATTACGTTTCATCTTGAAATCCATCGATCATTTGTGCGGAAAAGAACCAAGTGATGACTTGCATCCATGTCAGTACATAATTGCTTGAAAAGTCGTGAGTTGAAAGCTCCTACTTTGACAAATTCACAATTTGAATTATTTGACCCAAAACCCTCTTTAGTGGAATAGGAAGTGTTTTTGAGGCTAATGTCTGATAATGGATCGTACAATTAATGCCTTTCACTTTTGAAGCTCGCTTTTTTACACAAAGTTGAAATCCAGATTTCGTTCTTGACATAGCTAGTGCTCTATTTGTACAGCATCCACAGACATTATCGCACAAAAGATTTTCTGATTCAAATTAAAGATGAAATATTTTCCAAAATATCTGAGACCTTGGCTGTTGTTTCAAGAGGAGAACAAAAAAAGAAACTCTTCTTTAAATGAACCTGAGTGAATATATCTTGGAAATACCATCAACTTGGAACACGATGCCACATCAGTCGATTCATCAAGTTAAATTGAAAATAGGCCAAATACTACAGACTTGATCTTTTGCATAACTTCATCCTTGATGTCAATGGTCATGTCACTGATCGTCATTTGAACAGTACTGTTTGATAGTGAAATTGCTGCAAGTTTTCTCTAATCCGTTTCCCAAGACAATTTCCACCATTTTGAGAGTACAAAGTTTGATCACAGTTTTCACAATTGTATGTGGCTTTTTCTGCTTTTCTATCTCCAGTACTACGACAAAAGAAGCTTCAATAACCTTTTGGTTCATATATATGCAAAAACGGTTCGTTTGGGTTGAGAAAATATTTTACGTAGAAGAGCGAACAACGTTTCGACCTTCTTCGTTCATCGTCAGGTTCATTTCTTGGAATGTCCTCTTTGGGAAACATTCCCATGACGTTCGAAACAGCTTTTGTCCTTGTCCTTGTGTTGAGTATGAACATTATGCAAATATTGATTCAACTTTGTTGGTTTTGTAGAATCATTTGACAAAGCTTTGCTACAAATAACACATTGAGGTCTTTCTTCTCCAGGCCTGGCATGGCCGAGCGCGAAAGGCGTGTGACTCGTAATCCGAGAGTCGCTGGTTCGCGCCCGCGTCGCGCTAAACATGCTCGCCCTCCCAGCCGTGAGGGCGTATAATGTGACGGTCAATTCCACTATTCGTTGGTAAATGAGTAGCCCAAGAATTGGCGGTGGGTGGTGATGACTAGCTGTCTTCCCTCTAGTCTCACACTGCTAAATTAGGGACGGCTAGAACAGATAGCCCTCGAGTAGCTTTGTGCGAAATTCCAAAACGAACAAACCACTGGGATCCCTACTGGCTCAGCGATATGTCTGCGGACTTACAACGCTATTTTGGAAGAGTGTCAAAAAACAGTATCATGTTTCACTAGCTCACAATAAATGCTGTTTAAGACTCATAATATAGGTAAATTAATGCGTGCAATTATACACGGATTATACTACGTTAAAATACTTTTTTTTGTTGGTTCCGGCACTATCGTTAGCGTTTGTTCCGGCAAAAATGTATTGACCGATAATAAAATTGTAAACTCTGAAATTCCGTTTTAAAATAAGTGACGGAAACAGTCGTAACAATAACTGACATCTGGTGTGAAAGTTATTAAACACATAGAATTATCATGAATCTGTATGAATGTTTTCTGGTGATACAGAGGGTGTTTTCGGACTTTCATCGCTAGAATCCGAATGTCGATACATGTTGTGGGCAGAGCACACAGTCAATTTGTAGCTTTGTGCTTAACTACAAAAAACGAATCTACATTATTATAACAGCACTTTCTGTTATATTCCATGTAACTACTTCGTGGAGTATGTATGGTTCGTTTTTTGAATCCCGCGCAAAACTACTCGAGGGCTATTTGTGCTAGCCGTCTCTAATTTAGCAGTGTAAGACTAGAGGGAAGGCAGCTAGTCATCACCATCCACCGCCAACTCTTGGGCTACTATTTTACCAACGAATAATAAGATTGACCGCAAATTATAACGCCCCAACCACCGAATGGGCGAGCATGTTTAGTGTGACGAGGATTCGAAACTGACACCCTCTGATTACGAATCGAGTCCCTTAACCACCTGGCCATGCCGGGCCGAGTATGGATGGATTGTAACAATGGGGTAAAAACAAATTTTCAGTTTCGTGTTTTTCTTGGGAGTTTTTGCATTTTTTTACCGCTACATCACTTCCTGTGGATGGATGCTTATGAAATTTGTTATGAAGGTTCTTTTGGTCCATGAAGACGTAAATTCAAATGTTTTACCACTACTTCATCATCTATTGATGGATCTTCAACAAGTTTGTTATAATGTTTTGTTGAGACCATGCGGATATGCATACAAAATTATGGTTTCACCTTTTTTGTTTTGCAGTTTCTTTTACAATTACACATTAGGGAAGGAATTTTTCAAGTCCTGAGATAACCCTCCATCAATTTAGATAACTTCCGTCCATGGGTTTGTTTGGAATTTCGCACAAAGCTACTCGAGGGCTATCTGTGCTAGCAGTCCCTAATTTAGCAGTGTAAGACTAGAGGGAAGGCAGCTAGTCATCACCACCCACCCCCAACTCTTGGGCTACTCTTTTACCAACGAATAGTGGGATTTACCGTCACATTATACGACCCCACGGCTGGGAGGGCGAGCATGTTTAGCGCGAGGCGGGTGTGAACCCACGACCCTCGGATTACGAGTCGCACGCCTTACGCGCTTGGCCATGCCGGGCCTCCGTCCAGGAGACCGGAACTTCAGCTAGTATACAATAAAATTCGATTGTTTTGATATAATAAACATAATTATAAGTACTATGTAGAGAAAAATAAGGTAATTATTCATACTTCAAATAATTGTAAAGTTGAAGGTTTGTTTTACATCGAGACCACCTATATGTTGTGTTTGTGTAAGTTTCTAAATATTGCCTTTGATTTAAAATTACAATGTAAGTTGAGTAATTTGGCTACTGATAGAGTAAATAATTATGCTAATTAAATATAGGACTGAGCAAGATATTAGGTTTTTTTTTGTACAACGTTGTTTGAAACTTATTTTTTTATGAAACTTTCATTGTTTTGCATTAAAAACACAAATAGAATTGTTAGAATTCATAGTACTGCTGGGAACGATCCACCCTCAATGTTTATTTGTACTAATTTCATGTTCATATTACACTGGTGAACAGTATTTGTACCTGTTTTCATGTGACATGTATTGTTTCGTTAAAAGTTAAATTTTAGACCTTTCTTTTTTAAAATATCTAAACATTGTCCCTCTGTTCAGGTAGTCTCCCAATGGAACAGCGGTAAGTCTTTGGGTTTACAACGGTAAAATTAGTGGCTCGATTCTCCTCGGTGGACACAATAGATCGCCAGATGTGGCATTGTTGTAACAGAAACTCAATCAATGTTCAGGTAAGGACGGCTATTAATGCAATAGTGAAAAAAATGAGCGTTTTAATATATTATTTATTGATGACAGTAATTATTACAATGTACATGTATATCATTTTAGTATGTGTCGGTGTATTATATCAAGTCGTTCAACTCTCCTTTTGATTTATTTAGTAAATAGGGACGTGGACGACAAAGGTATTGGAAACGCTGCCTTAAATGAATAATCAAGCTAAGAGGAACTTGACCAATGTGAAAATCGCATATTCAGGGCTAGCAAACGCATAGTGTGTTTGTATACCACTCAGTGTACGTATTGTCTTCTGCATGGTAATACCACACTCTGACTTTGTGGCTACAGATTTCCTTCTGAACAGCGGAAGTGCACTTTGAAACCCCATTTTTAAATTGTTATAAAATTGAGTAATGTCCAAGGATCAAATGAGATGAATCCGGTTTCTTGACTTTTGAAATTATTGTTGTTAACGTAAATTTATAAGTATTTTAGCTTGTTACAAAACATTTAGGCTTAATGTGCGTTTATATATGTAGTTCGTTATTCGTTAATTGTTTTAACTTCATATATAATTTTACTTTGTAGAAACTAAGTAATGGTAAAAAGTCTGGCCAGAATCCAGGTTACAGAAGGCTAAAGGTAATTTCTTAGTTCATTTTCAACGAAGTAGCTGCACCACAGTTTTTATTAATTTAGTCTGAATTTCCTTCTAAATAGCATACTCTTTATTGTTAAAAATTATTTCTTATACTGACAAAATGTTTTTTGAATATATTATGGAAAAATAAAGAATAAATTAACTTAATAATATTTGAAATATTTATCACCACAATGTATATCTTTTCAGTTGTTTCCCGTGTAAACATACGTGACAATTATCATTCGTGAAGTTGCGCAAAAATCAATGGTTACCAAACGATATTTTCACTGATGATACTCAAACCAACCTACCCTGATTCTCGCGACAACGCTGCTGCCACCTGAAGTACTTTTAGTGCAGTTTTTGTTTTTTTCACGTGCGAAATTATTCTTTTGCTGAAACCTTCACTGTAATCCCAGCAACTAACCCCGACATACAGTTTGGAAAACATTGCTTTAAACTAATCGATCTCATTTACAAGATTAAACTGGTGACAAAGAAGGGCAAGATAACCAGCAAAATGTACATAACGTAAAAAAGCAAAAAAAAAAACTTTATTTTTCTTTAATCAAAATATAAAGAAAATTCTTCTAAACAAAAATTATCCAGTAAATACTTAACGCACAGTGTTATGAAACTAATAGTAGGCTGTTACCTAGCAGAAAATTTTTTTTTTGAAAATCTCATACTTGGTGCCCAGAAATTGTCAGACTGCTCCTAACAACACTTTCTGAGGGGTAAGGAAGCGTCAGTTTCCAGGAATATTGAAGTCAACTGGCCGTATTTTCATCTCAACGTGCGGGAGAGAATAGTGGTAGCCCTTCCAAGCACGCCATTCGATACCATCAGCATAACTGTTGTGTTCCCCATTTAAGTATAGACCATTCAAGTTGGATTCGTGACATCGATCGTACCACCAGCCTCCTTTGTACGTCTGGGCACAGTGGGTCTCATGGGCGTCGTGGTCCTTATCTATTGTGGAGAAATTGTGTCCATTGTGACGTCCAAAACTGTTTCCTGAGGGAAATAAAAACGAGAACTTAGAATTTCAAACATTCTAACAAAACTATTTAGCGAATTGAATACAACACTGGTTTAAAAGGAATATTTTATTTGTCGATTTCATGATAAACTAAAATTTAATGGTTTAGTCATAAAAAGAAGAAAGAAACCATTTGAAAAGAAATTAAATCAACTTTCTTAGTTTGTTTGTAATTAATAAACAATTAAAATATAAATGCCATATATTAAATTTAATTTTCTGTCAATTAGGCCTTGTCTTTATAATACTGGACTGAAGCTGTTGTCTCAGTCCAACACTGTCAACATTAATGTTTTTTCAACCAAAATATGTCAACACAGTTGTTGTGTTAACCCAGTACTTTCAAGATAAACTATGCGTGTCATGGTAATGGATGTGGGATGAACGTAAACTTAGTAGTAACATAATACCATCGTTTGTAGAATACCGATATTATTTAATTTTTCATATGACAATATTCGTATTGTCAATATTCATTCAATGCAACTAATCCTTCCTACACTAAATATTTTGATAAATTATTGTCACGGTTTATAAGACAAATGTAGCTCAAGAAATACGTTAAGATAAAAAATGTTTAACATTTACTCAAAGCGGAACAGAATCTCCAGAAAAAAAAGCCAGAAAATTGTTTTTTTTCTGTTTAGAAAAATCGTGAAACGTTTTATCCAGCGTCAGTTCTGTCTTAAATCAGCAGAAATATTGTTTGTTTTTCATACGAATTTGATTAATCTTACCTGCATCTCCACTGTAGTTTCCAATATGCAGACGATAAAAATATTCTTCATTTTCTATCCAGAAATCTTGATAAACGGCGTATCGTGTGTCGTTTTCTTTATCTTTTAGGTCGAACCTGATCAAGTAGTTTCTTTGATTCGTGAGAGCAAATATTCGGTCATTTCCTGGACACACAAAATAGATATACTTTACCCTATGTGTACATTAATCAAAAATATTTGTAGTTCATAACTATAGAATGTGTCAAATGTGTATAAAACACCTTAGTACCCACGGATATAACGTGTCAGTTTCATCACTGGTATTCTATGATGAGTTACGTATTACAATTTGGAGTAGCCTCTAATTGAGTCGAATGATATAAATTTAGAAGTTAAATAAATGTCGATATGTATCCAATTTATGATATTAGTCAAAACGATTGATACACACGGTTTATTTTCTATTATAAATATAATTTAATGTACAATTTATAATAACGGTTATTATAGATTATTGAAAATAATGATCTATGTGTAAATGTTTTAGAAACTTATAACAGTGTGAAGTGTTCTTTCTAGTCTGGAACTTTCATGATTTCTTATCGAGGGTTTACGATGAATGAGTTATTTCGTGTTGATTGATGTAGGTACAATTCACTTAAGAGGGAGCTGAATCCGCAGGTTAAATGGTTTGTAATGCTTGAAATTTATAAATATTCTTGGTCAAATATCTAAAGTTCTTGATTAATAGGCGTTAATTACTGTTGTATCTTTCGAGGTTTATAATATACCAATAACATAAACTTTCTTTTAGCGCACCGCGTTCATTAACTTATAGGCTTAAGGAGAATTTTTAGAAATTTAAGCTTGTACAACAATACAGACGATATACCAGTGTTTGCGTATACACATATATTGTTGATTCTTGCAATTTCTCAATACAGATCTAACAGGTATGTATATTTTGAAATATAAATTAAACGTAAACAAACATTGGTATTACAATAAATATGTGATGATAAATTCTTCAGAGCTGAAATTTCCAATGTTTTTAGATTGAGTTTTGTATTTATTATTTGTTACTTTTGTTTCTTGATGCAGTCCATTCTTACGACAAGATAAGTTAATAAAGACTATTACATAATATTACTACAGATATTATGATTTCATAATTCGGTCATTGTTTTTATCACTAACACTTTTTAAACTTTCAATTTATAATTGTCGGAGAAGAAATACAAGAAAATAATGGTCCAAATGAATCTGTTTTTCGTCGCATAAGCTACTTTCTTACAGACTTCACATTGTTTTAATTTCATCTTTTCAACTTTGCTGGTGTGTACTTGTTTTATCTTGCTTTAATTTCAACTTTTTAACTGTCCCCCACTAGTACAGTCGTAAGTCTACGGATTTACAACGCTAAAATCAGGGGTTCGATTTCCATTAGTGGGCTCAGCAGATATCCTGAAGTGGATTTGATATAAGAATGGTGCAAAGCACAAAAGCACATCTTTTCAACTCGAGAGACGCATATTACAACCATTCGTGAAATACGACGTAAATGGTTCTTAGTTGTATTTGTGGGACTGTTCTGCTACTCCTATTTCGCGCTTGCTGCCATCTTAACTGCCCATCCATAAGATCTTGAAATTTCTTGTTACTCAGGTATAGTTTACCTGTATACAATTATTCTCGTAAACCAGTTCACCACAAGTAGGGATATATAACTTGAAAGAAATATACCACAGTGGTACAGGTCTGACAAAATAAACAGTCCAGAGGAGTATATTAATTCATTGTTTCAAGATATTTTTTTTTAAAACATTAACGTATCGGAGGAAAATATAAAACGAAGGCTACCTGTTTAATATCATTTGATTTAGTTATTGTTCAAAGCTGAATAATTTGTTTACATACTTTTACTTGGCCTTTTCTCACGTGTTGTGACGCGGGTATGTGGTATAAAAATTATTGCTAATAACTTACCTAACCAAAAATCCTTTTCGATGTTTCCAAATCCCAGTTTGTAATCTTTCCATGGTTTGTAAAAGTAGTCATTGGGGTTCCCATAATTCCCTCGTCTCTGTATTACCTGATTTTAAAACACTGTTTATTTTAATTTGCCTAGACAATAACATTATCTGTTTCGAGTGCCAAAACGAGATGGAAATAAATAATGAAAAACAGACACTTAAATTAAACCAAATGAAAACTGAAATTGATGTGTTGTAACCCAGAAGTTTAATAACAAAACGTCTTTTGCATCGGATATTTTTGTTCTAAATATCACTTACCATAATAACAGCTTTATATCGTGTTTCAGTTTGTATATTACTGTTCCCATCTTATAAACCTTCTTCCCTAACTTTGGTGAATGTTACAGTCCAAAACCTTATGTTAAGTTAATTAAGTATATTTTGTTTTATCATCATCATATTTTAATTTTTAAGATAATACAATAAACAAATGGGATTTTATTAACTTCTTTTAAAAACAAAAGTTTTTAATTTTGTTCAGTTTCGTTATCAAACTATTCCTTTCATCTCATAACCATGGACCCCTAACTTGGGTGAATGTGACAGTCCAAGATCCTGTATTAGGTTAACATAAAAGTTTCTTGCCTTTTGTCTTTAACTTTTAAGTTTTAACCATTACGGTTCTTCGTTTTTAAATTACCAATAATTGGACTTGTGTTACAAGATTATAGAACGTTGATTTATATTATAAGGTTCCCCGCTGGTACAGCGGCAAGCCTATGGATTTACAACGCTAAAATCAGGGGTTTGATACACCGCGGTGGACTCAGCAGATATATGAGAAAAACACACACACTTTCATCCTTGATAGTAAGTGCTACTTACTGTCCACCCCCCTCCGTCAGTTTTCATATCACAGTAAACATTCAAAGTTCCTACAGTTATCCAAGACTTTGGCCAAATACGGTACACTCCACTTGAACGATGTCCATTCAGTAAGACGTCAGCACAGTCCGTTGGATCAGGAGAAAGGATTGGTTGAGCTATTTCACTTGTTCCTGTGCCAAATAATAATGTTACAGAATTTGAAGTTAACATTATATCATAATTATTAAGTTGAAAATACCAAAGTATTTTTTCAATAGAAATAATTTATGACTTTTTCAACATTAAACAAACTTAATATATACATATTGTTATATAATTTGTGATATATATATATATACATGCATGAATCATGCTATTCGAATACATTTATATAGAGTTACTGGACATTAGAGATTTATAAGAGAAAAAAAACACATGTTAATATTTATGTGGCTGTTTTTAGAAAGTTTCACCACAAGGATTTATTTGTTATCAATCTGACCTTTGTCCATCAACTGTTCTTTGACGTGAGAAGCCAAGACTGTGATAGAATCCAGAAGTCCTGTGGACGACGTGACGTGACAGAGTTCCTTGTTCTGGCTGCTCGTTGATCCATAAATCTGACCAATCAGACTGATCACAAGTAAAATGTTCCGTAGGTTGTGCATCCTTAGGTTTCTTTTAGCTAGTATTGTGTACACAAGTAAAGCTTTAGACACTTTAAACTATAGACAAATTGTATACTTCTCATTGGTTTCGTGTTTTTATTATTGGACAACAAAAGATAATCTATTGTCATTTTGATAGTCATTCGACCAATTCTGTTTCCTCACCATAGCTAACAGAGGTCAAGGTTATATTGTTGTAGAAACAGCCTGTTCACACTTTTTTTTTTACTAACTGGCCAAGATAACACTGCGAAAAGTTCACAATGGGAGAAATACCAATGTCTGTCTATTGTCGGGTCTTTGATAACTCGGAACGGTCAGGTGCTTTTGACCTCTTCCTTATACCTTCGCATGATGTTATTCGTAAAGTGATGTTTCATTGACTGCACGAGGATCAGAACCAGCACTGACCCCTTTCAAGGACATTCTCATGTAGGTAACTATTGCAACATATGATGCATATAACACTTTCTCTTTGTTTGCTTAGCATATAATCCCACACTTCACAAAGAGTTCCAATGATGTTTTAGCATTTTACACATATTTTAAGTTAAAAAGTGAGAACATTCACATGAATATCCTACAATGTTTTAAGAATAACCTAAAATTATGTTAGGTTTGAAATGTCTGGTAGTTAGGTGGCGTGTTTTTTATTTCTTATATATTTATTCACTGGTGAGAAGTGATTAGGACAATAATATTCGTGTAACCAGTATCTGCTACCTAGTTCGTATAATAAATAATTTGATTTGAAGTAATTAAGTGTACTATGTGGGAGTCTATTTCTCACTGTTTCTGTGTTTTGAGTGCTTATGCGTGAAACCGGAGTAAGTAATTCTAGAAACTTTATAAACGGTTATAAGTAGTGAGTTTTTCACAGTTTGTTGTTTACTTTGAACTAGTTTTAGTGCTACATTTACTCATGCTGAAGCTACATAATTAATTACAGGTCAGATGTATGTTTGTGAATTGTTAATATGTTGTCTGGCGTTGCTGTACTGTTTCTACCCAGTTAGTCTCCAGGCATCGTTTGCTTGTTGTTGTTGTTGTTGTTTTGGCCAGACTTTGGTTCTAACCTTGTTTAAGGTGTTTGTTCATGTTAGTTTCGAGTCATAATTTAGAGGGTATGTAGCAGTCTGCAGGAATGTTCCGTTCATATATATCTTTGGTTCTCTTTTTACATTTGGTTAATTTGGTAAGAACTACCAGCTAGTTTTATGGTATATGGATTTTAATTCTATATTTTTGATAATGTTCAGCTACTCAATTTAACTGGGGTTATATATATGTGTAGCTGCTACCCTCTGTTTGGTTTTTCAATTTCGCGCAAAGCTGCACATGGACTATCTGCGCCAGCCGATCCTAATTTATCAGTGTAAGACTAGGGAGAAAGAAGGCAGCAAGTCATCACCATCTGCCGTCAACACTTGGGCTATTCTACCTTTTCCTGCACATTATTTGAGATATCCGATGATGTCATGGGAGTTATGTTGCTAGGCGTCGAGATTTATGAGGAGAGAGGGCACCTTGTCCCTTTTTCATTCGTTCACCACAGGTGTATGAATCTTTATTAAATTCACAATTTCGGACTACTTCTGGAAAGACTTTCTGCCGTCGCCCATGTGTGTGCTTTAAGGAAATTTATGATTATCCTATTGTTATTGTTTGCTTTTTAATGTTAACATAATTTTTTTGCTTATAACAAAGCCACATCGGGCTATCTGCTGTGTCCACGGAGGGGAAACAAACCCCTGATTTTGGCGTTGTAAATCAAAATACGTACCGTTGTACCAGCAGGGAACAATATAAATAAATCAACAAACTACGTCATGCATTGAAAAGCAAAAAAACTTTATCTTGAAACTTCTTAAACATCTTTCAAAAATAAAAATAAGTAAATGAAAGAGAAATCAAAAGCCCACACGCATGCAGTATGTGATATCCAATCATATTTTAAGTTGGACGTAGCATAAATGAATATGACATGTATGAAGTAAGCCTAATAAACTGATAATAACTTTAGTAAACGTATTACTTGCTAGTGTAATTAATTAAAAACACTCATTAAGTGGGTTTAAAATACATTACATTACTTTTCCAACAAACTTGTTATATTAATCTTTCTAATAAACTTGTTGTATTTGTCTTTCTAATAATCTTGTTATATTAGTCTTTGTAATAAACTTGTTATATCAGTCTTTCTAATAACCTTGTTATATTAATATGCTTAACGAATACCTATCAATATTTTCCGTATTATTTTATTGCCTTAAATATTGATTACCTACGTCAAATTATCTAAACTTCAGAAGTAGATTTGGAATTACAATCTAGAAATAAAACTATTAAATGTTCTAAAATGTACTTTAAAATAAAACTATTAAATGTTCTGAAATATACTTCAAAATAAAACTATTAAATGTTCTAAAATTTACTTCAAAATAAAACTATTGAATGCTCTAAATGCACTAAAAATAAAACAACTGAATGTTTTAAATACACTAAAATAAAAGTATTGAATGTATTAAAATATACTAAAAACAAAACTGAATTTACTGAAGTATACTTCAAAGTAAAACTACTGAATGTACTAAAATATACTTTAAAATAAGACTATTTAATATACTAAAATAGAACTATTAAATGTTCTAAATATTCTAAAAATAAAAAAATATTGAATATACGGAAGTATACTGTAAAATAAAACTATAAAATGTTTTAAAATACACTACAAAATAAAACTATTGAATATACTGAAATATACTTTAAAATAAAACTATTGAATGTACTAAAATATACTTTAAAATAAAACTACTGAATATACTAGATATACTAAAAAATAAAACTATTGAATGTTTTAAATATACTAAAAATAAAACTATTGAATTAACTGAAATATACTAAAAATAAAACCATTAAATATACTGAAATATACTTTAAAATAAAACTATTAAATGTTCTAAATATACTAAAAAATAAAACTACTGCATTTACTAAAATATTCTTCTAAGTATAACCATTGAATGTACTAAAATAAAACTATTAAATATTTTACAATATATTAAAAATAAAAAATATTGAATATACTGAAGCATACTTTAAAATAAAACTATTGAATGTACTAGAATACTGAATCATGGCACATGTCTAGATGGTGCTTTGCACGAGAGCTCATCATTTAATATTGGATATTGAAGTAATTTCTCGCTAAACATGACAGTTTTCAAAGTTAGAAATAGGTGGTTTATTTTACACCGGATGATATTCATTAACTTGTCAATTTTTACGCTCCGTCAGATCAAAAGGGGCTCGGCATGGCCAGGTGGTTAAGGCGCTTAACTCGTAATCTGAAGGTCACGGGTTCGAATGCCCCTTGCATCAAATATGCTCGCCCTTTCAACCATGGTGGCGTTATAAAGTGACGGTCAATCCCATTATTCATTTGTAAAAGAGTAGCCCAACTGTTGGCGGTGGGTAGTGATGACTACCTGCCTCGTCTCTAGTCTTACACTTGAAAATTAGGAATAGCTAATGCAGATAGTCCTCGTGTGGCTTTGCGCAAAATTCTGAAAGAAACAAACAAACAGATCAACGGAAAATAAAACTTTGCTACTGAACGTTGTATGATTCATTCTCCCAGTGGCACAACAGTTTGTCTGCAGACACTTAATACTAGAAACTGGATTTCGATACCCATAGTGGCCAGAGTACGGATAGTTTCCCTTGTATAGCTTTTATGCTTAATAACAAACATCGTGTGGTTCGTACGAAATACTGCTGCCATCTGTGGATATTTTAATAAAACACAACTTAGAAAAACAAATCGTTTGTTGTTAAACGCAAAATTTTCAACAATGAACTCGATTTTCAGCGATAAAGCTCTCAGTCATCGGGGACAAAACCAATTGTTAAACCATCTTAAGTGAAATGAAAAAAATGTGATATTGAGATTTATAATAACTTGCTGGTATACCCATACCATCCGTTCTGAGATACATTTTTATTTTTGGCGAGTTTCTCGTCATCAAGAATAAATTTCAAAGCCCATTGCTACCAGTACACACACAAATAGAAAAAACACACACTCGTAGAAATACTGTTCTTTCTGTATCTTATAATTCATTAAAAAGGAACCAGAATTATGGATGAACTGACAATAAACTTTAAATAATGAAATTATTTTGTGGATTACTTTTCTGGAGAAGGAACACATCATTTTTGTTTAGACGTGATTTGTCAGCTTGGGGGTTTCGCTACAGACGCCCCACTATGGATCAGTGGCAAGGCTGAGGGCTTATAATTCGGAAATGGCGATTCCATACACATAAAAGGAAAGTTTTGTGTGTAATCTGTTCCAGTGATTGGTACTAAAATTAGTGAGTCTTCTTAGATAAATTATTTCAGGGTTTCTTTGTAGTTAAGCACAAAAATACAGAGTGGGTTACCCTTGCTTTGCCCACTGGGGTTATTGTAGTTCTATTGGTGACAGTAGGTTGCATAATTACTACTGTGCCACTGGGTTTTATGATTTTAGGGAGAGTTTTTCACAATCTTAGCTTTGTTAACCTTAGCCATATTTATTATATCTCTTAACTGAATTATTCGGTATTTGTTTTCATTGCGTAAAATTTTACTTGCGCATTAATTATTTATGGTGTGAATTTCTTAAAATGTGTCGCTGATTCTAGGGAGCTCACTTGATAGCTTACCAAGTAAGACACTCTAGACGTTATCCTGCTGAAAAACAATGCGAAAAGGGAAACATAAAAGAAAAATTGGCACGTAACTAGAGGCTATCTTAAGATTGAGATAAAACTCGAGGACTAGTCTCGTTTGTCAGAGAAGGTAAAAGTGATAGTTTAAGTTGTTTCAAATAATCTTACTTATAATTGCGAGGATATTAACTCTTCAACTGCGGCACAAGAAAGAGCATATCTTTTGGCTTCTTTGTTAAAGAGTTCGACTGGTTTGAGAGGGATCGTATCTTGATTGCATTCGTGGATGATGTAAAAATGATTTTTTCTCTGTACAGTAATGTTACTTTTCTGTCTTTTGTAAGCTACGTCGAATGACTCGCCTCACAAGCCAAATGAGCGATTTAACGACCTGTACTAATGAGTTAATCCCCAGCTACTGCAAGTTACTTACTTTTTAAGGAACTGTACTAATGAGTTAATCCCCAGCTACTGCAAGCTACTTACTTTTTAACGACCTGTACTAATGAGTTAATCCCCAGCTACTGCAAGCTACTTACTTTTTAACGACCTGTACTAATGAGTTAATTCCAAGCTACTACTAGCTACTCACTTTTTAACGACCTGTACTAATGAGTTAATCCCCAGCAACTGCTAGCTACTCACTTTTTAACGAATTGTACTAATGAGTTAATTCCCAGCTACTGCTAGCTACTCACTTTTTAACGAACTGTACTAATGAGTTAATCCCCAGCTACTGCAAGCTACTTACTTTTTAAGGAACTGTACTAATGAGTTAATCCCCAGCTACTGCAAGCTACTTACTTTTTAACGACCTGTACTAATGAGTTAATCCCCAGCTACTGCAAGCTACTTACTTTTTAACGACCTGTACTAATGAGTTAATTCCAAGCTACTACTAGCTACTCACTTTTTAACGACCTGTACTAATGAGTTAATCCCCAGCAACTGCTAGCTACTCACTTTTTAACGAATTGTACTAATGAGTTAATTCCCAGCTACTGCTAGCTACTCACTTTTTAACGAACTGTACTAATGAGTTAATCCCCAGCTACTGCAAGCTACTTACTTTTTAACGACCTGTACTAATGAGTTAATCCCCAGCAACTGCTAGCTACTCACTTTTTAACGACCTGTACTAATGAGTTAAACCCCAGCAACTGCTAGCTACTCACTTTTTAACGAATTGTACTAATGAGTTAATCCCCAGCTACTGCTAGCTACTCACTTTTTAACGAACTGTACTAATGAGTTAATCCCCAGCTACTGCTAGCTACTCACTTTTTAACAAACTGTACTAATGAGTTAATCCCCAGCTACTGCTAGCTACTCACTTTTTAACGAATTGTACTAATGAGTTAATTCCCAGCTACTGCTAGCTACTCACTTTTTAACGAACTGTACTAATGAGTTAATCCCCAGCTACTGCAAGCTACTTACTTTTTAACGACCTAAACTAATGAGTTAATCCCCAGCTACTGCTAGCTACTCACTTTTTAACGAACTGTACTAATGAGTTAAACCCCAGCAACTGCTAGCTACTCACTTTTTAACGAACTGTACTATAAGTTAATCCCCAGCTACTGCTAGCTACTCACTTTTTAACGTACTGAACTAATGAGTTAATCCCCAGCTACTGCTAGCTACTCACTTTTTAACAAACTGTACTAATGAGTTAATCCTCGGCTACTGCAAGCTACTCACTTTTTAACGACCTGTACTAATGAGTTAATCCCCAGCTACTGCTAGCTACTCATTTTTTAACGTACTGAACTAATGAGTTAATCCCCAGCTACTGCTAGCTACTCATTTTTTAACGAACTGTACTAATGAGTTAATCCCCAGCTACTGCAAGCTACTCACTTTTTAACAAACTGTACTAATGAGTTAATCCCCAGCTACTGCTAGCTACTCATGTTTAACAGCCCAAATTAACTTCCTTAGTTACTTATTATTAGATGACCTATTGACTGTTGTCTCCAGATGCTCCAGGTTCGAATCTCTGTCATACCCAAGATGCTCGCCCTTTCAGCCCTGGGGGCGTTATAATGTGACGGTCAAACCCACTATTCGTTGGTAAAATAGTAACTCAAGAGTTGGTGGTGGGTGGTGGTGACCAGCTGTTTCCTCTCGTGTCTTACTTTATTAAATTAGGAACTTTGCGCGAAATTAAAACAAAAACAAACCTATTTCCTATTTCCTAGACATCTGCTCTTGTCTGTTTAATTTTGCGATCTGTTGGTTAGCACGGGTACACAAGGCTGATGTTGGTTAGTGAGTTATCACCGTTTTAATCTTCCTACTTTAGAAATTATCCCTAAACGTTCATTTGTTGAGATTCTTTAGTTTCAGGGATAATATGCATCACGTAAGCAGAAGTTGCATAATGGTATGCCATCTCGCTGGAAAAGGTTTTGTTGTTATTTTAGGTAACTAATATTTACCTCAGTTGAGGCTACAGGAGTACTTTGGTGTTGACAGTAGTGAGCACAAGATGTATGTGGTCACTTCATTTGCATTTTGCCAGATTTCAATGTTTCTGCTCACTATCCACAGTATTTTGTAATTGGCAATAACCTTTACCTTCCTACATGATTGATGACTCATGGTGTGCTACCACTTTGAGCATGTAATTGTATTTTAAATACTTTATTAACAAGTAGAAATCACTCAACTGAGAAGAATTCTAAGTTCCATTTCTAATCTTTATATTCAATGTCAGTCAGTAACTGCTTTAGAGCGTATTGGATGCGATTTCAAATATACACGATTATTTTAACTCCAGAGCAAACTCTCAGCATAATTTCTCCTTCAAATTCCTACAATGTTACCGATTTCAGCAAACATTAAGTCATTACTGGATGAGGAACTTAGCACATAGAAATCATAGATTCTTTACTGAAAACCTCGTGAACATTAAAAAAGCAGTTATGATTAGTAGCAATTCAAAGAATTGGTTATTAACTGAGTTTTAAAAAGGGAAAATATTAAACTGACACATTGGAAATGTAGAAAAGAATTCCAATTATGTCTTTACAAATAAACATAAAACAAGAAACATATTACAAGGTAAACATTGTAGCAAATCCATGGCTAACTGGATTATGGAACACTTAAGCTAACATTAATTTTAATTAATTAAAAATTGAGCGTTTTAACTTTGAAAATTGAATATGTACATAAATATATCTGAAGTGGGTGTCAACGAACGTTTGTATAATACAAAGTATGAGAAACCTTACTCACATAGCAACAAAGGATCGACATTTCTAGTTAATTTCTTAGTTAACCGACAAAACTAATCTTAAAACTAATATCTTTAACCTTGTAGGGTAGCTAATCTTTGAAACAATATTTGCACAGTAATATTATACCTCTGATACACAACTAACCAAACCAATGACAGGGGAAGAATGTAATATTTAGATGTAGGCTACAATGTGAAATTGCACATCTTATATTGCACTCGGAGAGAGATGTGCTGCTCATTACACACTTAAGTAAAAATAAAATGTTGTATTTCAAACTTTCAAACCTAAGTAAAACAAAGTGTTCCATCAGCAAACAATACAAAAACATAATCACTTCGTTGCTAAGGCTAATGACACACCTTAGAAATTTGAGTGTTTTTGAAGCATTTGCTGTAGACGTGTCACATTTAAGTCATTTCGTAAAGCTAGGCAATTTTATGTCTATGACATTCATGCAATAACTTAAAACACAGACTTCAAATAACAACTCATATTGACTAAACATAATTACAACAAAAGTGTAAAATTTATTAATATTAACATAACGTTGTACGCTTCTCAAAAACGATATAAATAAATATAAATAAGGCCTACCACCAACTTCGTGGGGTGTTCTTGCCTAATCAAATAATGGGATATACACTGCTGGCCAAAATCGTAAGGCCAGTAAACATAAAGAAAAAATATGCATTTTGTGTTGTTAGACTCAACCACTCATTTGAGTAGAGCTTTGAAAGATAAAAATAAGAAAAAGGGAAATAAAAATAAAAAACTTTTTCTGCATTTAATAGAGAAAATGTGAACACTATGAAATTAGCCCCAATACTAACTGGCCAAAAGTTTAAAACCAAATTAAAAAGAAGTCATAAACAGGGTAGGAAATGCCCAACAAAAGTTCTCAGCAGTGAGTTGCACGGCCGTCATTGCGAATAACTGCAAACATTCGGTTTGGCATGGTCGATATAAGCGTTTGCAGAAGACTGGCTGGAATGTTATTCCAAGTGGTGAAGATGACTTCACAAAGATCATACACTCTTTGGAATTGATGTCAATTTCTTCAGACTTTCCTTGCCATCCACCCCCAAACATTTTCAATGGGGTTTAGTTCGGGCGAACACGTTGAATGGTCCAAAAGAATCAAGTTATTCATCATGAAAAAGTCCTTTGTCCAGCGGGCATTATGGATTGCAGCGTTGTTCTGCTGAAAGATCCAGTTATTTCCACACAAGCGAGGGTCTTCAGTCAATAAGGATGCTCTCTCCAGCATGCTAATGTAGTCAGCCGCTGTGTGACGTCCCTGTGTAATCTGAAGCTCCATTGTTCCATGGAAGGAGAAAGCACCCCAGATCATAATGGAACCTCCTCCACTGTGTCGGGTGGAAAATGTCTCCAGTAGGATATCCTTTTCGTGCCAGTAACGTGGGAAACCATCTGGACCATCCAGGTTAAATTTCTTCTCATCAGAGAAAAAAATCTTCTTCCACTTTTCTACGTCCCATGTTTGGTGCTTCTCAGCAAAGTTTAACCGAGTTGTTTCATCGTATGGAAGGAGGCGTGGCCTTTGAAGACGTTTACAGCTTTTAAAACCTTTCTCTCGTAGATGCTGTCTTATTGTTCCTGAGCTGCATTCTGTGTCTGTATGGCCCTTAATATGGTTCGACGATCAGTTAATGTCTTGCCGGACAACCCGTCGAATTCTCCTGCTCAACGCCGGCGAAAGTTTCTTGGGTCGACGACTTGAAATTCTCGTTTCGTATCCCTCAGGGTCTTTTAAGAAATTTACAACAGCAGTTTTATTCCACTCAATCTCACCAGCGATGGCACTTTGAGAGAGACCTCGCTTTTGCAGCTTGACAATTCTGCCACGTTCAAACTCTGTCAACATTATAGCTTTTGCCATATTTTTACCCAATGTAACACAGTAAATGTCAGTGAGAGATGTTGACAATGCTAATGCTTGAACACAAATGATTAAATTTCGTTACGTGTTTACCAATTAACGCTTCATTTCAGTTTGGCCGTAAACTTTGACCAGCTAGTATTTAGGCGAATTTCATAGTGTTTACATTTTCCCTATTAAATGCTAAAAAAGCTGTTTTATTTTTATTTTCCCTTTTTTTATTTTCATCTTTCGAAGCTCTACTCAAATAAGTGTTTGAGTCTAACAACGCAAAATGCATATTTTTTCTTTATGTTCATTGGCCTTCAGATTTTGGCTAGTAATGTATCTGTCACTCTTATAACGTACCAAAAGAGGAGGGGTGCAAACTATGAGCTTCAGAAATACAAATCCGGGTCTGTTAACCACTAAGCCATTCCCTGCCCGAAAAAAAATAGTGACTATACGCATCAGTTGGATAACATGATTTTGAAAATATTTAAAAAGGTGTATTTGGGAAAAGTGTCGCCTAATTCGCATGGTATTAGAAAAACCGAGATGCACCTACCTAATGTAGAAGGTGTGCTCTGTTCGCTCAACCACTTTTTAAAGTCTGAAGTGTTTTAGAAGATCTGAATGTTTATATAGTGATATAATGGGGATGACGATTTTCCTTTTATGGGCATATGTTAACGACATTCTTTGAATGCCTCTATGCTGACTTGGTTTTCAAGGTGAACTTTCTCTCAGATAAGGTTATTTTTCTCACTTAGGAAAGAGAATTTATGCCGGTTTTTAACCTTAGTGAATGATTTGATAAGATCATCGACTTAAAGCACATCCAATGTTATAAGAACCGGTTGGTAAACATTCTGCGAAACCTACTTGCATGCTCGGCTATTGTTACGGTTTACAACAATAGAAAGAGGTCGTGAACTACATACACGCTTACATACTATAAAAAACAGCCCAAAGCAGTTATTTATGTCTTATGAAATTAAAAAAAAAGTACCGGCATCCCATTCGCACAACCACAGACAATAGAAGAAACACGTGAAATAATTAAACACTGTCCATTGGTTGTCATAGTAACCGAATGTGTATTCTAGCCAATCTTGAGATATGAAAGAAACCCAAACTGCTGTGATATACAAGCAGTTGGTCGTGTGAAACTTTGACATCAATAGTGCGAGTTAACAACAGAAAAATACATGTGAAATACACGAAACTCCCCTCAGATCTGGCAGTTTTAACTGGTTAAAAAAGTGTGTGGATTCCTCTGGTAGTTAAATGTGTTGATTGACACGCACAGTTAAAGAATGTAACATTATTTTTACCACGTTAAAGCAATTATATTTATTTTTCATCAACGAAATAGTTGTGTCTGTTAAATGTTTTGAGCAAAAGCTATTATTTTTCATCTCATAATTAATGACAACTTCTTAAAAGATGCCCTCCAGTGGCACAGCGGAATGTGTGCGAACTCTCATATCTAGAAACCGGTTTTTAATACTCTTGGTGGGCAGAGCACAGATAACCCATTGTGTAAATTTGTGTTTGATTCCAATTCCTTAATCGTTATTTGATAAAATCCTAAAAGAAATAAAAAAGAACAAAATAAATATAGGCCCCGGAATGGCCAGGTGGGTTAAGGCGTTCGACTCGTAATCTGAGGGTCGCGGGTTCGAATCACTGTTACACCAAACATGCTTGCCCTTTCAGCCGGGAGGGCGTTATAATGTTACGGTCAATCTAACTATTCGTTGGTAAAAGAGTATCCCAAGAGTTGGCGGTGGGTGATGATGACTAATTGCTTCCCTCTAGTCTTACACTGCTAAATTATGGACGGTTAGCGCAGATAGCCCTCGTGTAGCTTTGCGCGAAATTAAAACAAAATAAATAATATATTGTCAATCAAAAGGGTTACCACGAAAGATCACACACAAAAGTTGCTGCGAATTTCAAAACAAAATAAACACACAGACAAACAAAGAAACAAATTCGAGCGCTTTCTAATAGTTCACTTTATTCTTCTTAAAAAGAACAATCAAGTATTCAAAAGCGTTCTAGTTTTAGGCCTTTTATTGAAATTATTTGCCAAATCAGTGAAATTTTCAGCTGAAAATACCTTGGTTTATAAGTTTAGGTAAGAAATTCCCAGGACTAAGGCATAAACTTTCATAACTTTGAATCATTGACCAGAGGAAGAACAGCCAGCCAGAAGCACCTGTCGACAAATGAACTTTGTGATGAGTAAAGGCAGTTACTGCTATCTTATAACGCACTCACTGGTCAAAGTGCAGAACCCGTTCAACTGTATCACGTCTCGAACTTTAGACCATGAAGTCGAAAAATTAACCACGTGTGGGCGTTAGTTTCATTCGGGGTGTAAAAAATGTTTATATTTTTGTTAGAATATACAAACATTTTGTTCCGTAACAATGTAACAAGAAATAATGTCCAGAGAGTCAACTGAAACAAATGAGAAACGGAAAAGTTACCAAGTGTACAAGGTAAATAAACAGTACCTCAAAGTACCCACGACCCTTAAATTACGTGTCGAGTGCCTTAACCACCTGGCCATGCCGTGCCCGAATTTCTCAGTGTTTATTTTATTTTAAAATGTTTGAAAATCGCATTTACAACTATGGACTTTAGTTTTGATATAAACGTTTAGAACGAGAAGGTAGCTGTTCAACAGTATTCCCTCCCGTCACACCAAACATGCTCGCCCTTTCAGCCGTAGGGGCGTTATAATGTGAAGGGTAATCCCACCACTCGTTGGTAAAAGAGTAGCCCAAGAGTTGGCGGTGGGTGGTGATGACTAGCTGCCTTCCCTCTGGTCTTACACTGCTAAATTAGGGATGGCTAGCGCAGATAGTTCTCGTGTAGCTTTGCGCCAAATTTAAAACAAATCAATCAACGATGTTCGTGGCTTTAACCGTTATTCGTATAGCGCATTCTGGACCCAAAAGGCGGAATGAAATATTTGTGGTAAAATAAACTCGTCTCCCGCTGGTACAACGGTAAGTCTTAGGATTTACAATGCTTAAATCAGGGCTTCGATTCCCTTGCGTGGACCCAGCAAATAGCTTATTGTGGCTTTGCTAAAAGAAGAAAAAATATACACACGTAATAGAAACTCTCGACGCTAGGCTAACGAATTTTTGTTTAATGAACAACGAATATGAATGGAAATTTTGTTCGTTTCGTTGCACAGTGTGAACAGAATTTGAATGTCCTCAAATTCACCACTGAAGTATTCGAGGAGGAATGAAGTGTCGCGATTGTCCCTCAGTAAAATCAAGGGTCAAATAGTTTGGAGAAACCAGCTGCTCGAAGTTTTGTTTCCGGGAAATTTTATTTTGTATAAATGACTTTCGATTACCATTAATAATAATAGTGAAGTTAAAGTGAAACTTAAGTAATAATAATGATTTTGGTTTGTTTTTTGCACAAAGCTACTCGAGGGCTATCTGTGCTAGCCGTCCCTAATTTAGCAGTGTAAGACCAGAGGGAAGGCAGCTATTCATCACCACCCACCGCCAACTCTTGGGCTACTCTTTTACCAACGAATAGTGGGATTGACCGTCACTTTATACGCCCCCACGGCTGGAAGAGCGAGCATGTTTAGCACGACGCGGATGCGAACCCGCGATCCTTGGATTACGAGTCACACCCCTTACGCGTTTGGTCATGCCAGGCCAGTAATAATGAAGTTAAAGTGAACTTAAGTTATAATAATGAAGTTAAAGTGAAACTTAAGTATTGTTCAAAATACTTTAGCTGAATAATGTCAAATTACCTTCTAAAAGAAACCGAGGCTCGATTCTACTGGTTATTATTACAAACATCGAGGTTTGTCTCACAAATGTTGATTCTTGTTCATTTTCTAGATCAAGTACAGAATTTGTGTGATTCACAGAGAAACCATAACACCACACGAAACCGTAATTTTTAAGACAAGAATAATAGAATGAAGTGGAATAATCAGTTTTACCAAACTTCATCAAACAAAACAAGAGGCGCCAAAGTCTGTTGTATTTCATATCTAGTTTAGTAAATCACGGTTAGGCTTATAATGAAATCTACATAGCAGTTAAGGTTTTGTTAACCTTTTGTTAATTTAAATTATAAATATCCATTTATAGTACTTCAAAAAATTGTTAGGACAAAAAAATATTTTTGTCAAGGTTCATATTTCTCCAGTTTCTCCAGTGCTACGAGTTGGAAATATTTCCTCTTTTTGTGTTGACAACTGAATGAAAGAACTATGTATGTGTATAGGAAGACATACGGGACATAAGACCCAATGCTATTTCAAAGGTACAAACAGTAACATAAATACACTTACTTTTCTATTCTTGTTTTACTTCACTGCATTCACATTACTTCTTTGGTTTGTTTTGAATTTCGCGCCAAGCTACACGAGGGCTATCTGTGATAGCCGTACCTAATTTAGTAAGAAAAGACTAGAGGGATGGCAGCTAGTCACCACCACCCACCGTCAACTCTGGGGCTACTCTTCTACCAACGAGTAGTAGGATATATTGTCATGTAATAACGCCCTCACGGCTGAAAGGGCGAGCATATTTGGTGTAACGAGGATTCGAGTCCGCAAATTACGAGTCTAACGCCCTAACCACCTGATCATACCGAGCTATTTTGTCTTTACAGGGTTAGTTCCTTTATACAGTTTAAATATATCTTAATTTTTAGCTTGAGCTGATAAAGATATGAGCTTTACTTGAAATTAACTTCAATAAACATAATAATTTGCTGCGGTGTTTTTAGTTGATTTTACAGGCTAACCTTTGAAATCACTCAGCTTTGATTTCGGTTTGCAGTTAAGCAGTATTTCTTCCATTAACGTATCGGAAAGTTAAAGTTTTTTTTTTTTTTCGTAGTTATAATTTTTTTTGTTATTAAAAAGGATAGGTGAGCAATTTTGTAGCAACAGCAGATAACAGCGACCACAGTGTCACATTTCTGAAACACTATTACAAGTACGCCATCACTCAAGTGAACATGATTTAGTGATCAAAGGTCCCATTTTTTAGTTCAGTGTTCCTGCGAAACAAATACCTGGCGATTAAATATTCTCCGCAGTGCTCGTTTGATTCCGTAAAACAGGGTAGTGTTGGCGTTTGTACTGTATGTAATCTGTGGTCGTATCACGGCTGATAGTTGTGATTAGCACTGAAGACGACCTTCGTTCAGAAACAATGAGAACTTGCAAGGACGTGAAACTCTACATAATACTGGCACTGTCTAGCTTTTTATTCGGAGCAGAACTAGTTGCTAGTCATTTTACAAAATCTCTAGTGCTGCTGGCAGACTCTTATCACATGTTGTATAACATCCTCTCTCTCTTGTTGCTGGTTGTCAACTATAACCTGACCAAGGAAAGAACTCTAAAGAACACCTTCGGATGGGCCCGTGCGGAAGTTTTCGGAGTGTTAGTAAACATGCTACTTCTAGTCGCTTTGTGTTTTCCCGTCTGTGTGGAAGCACTCCAGACGATGGTTCATGTTTCGTATGAAAACACACAACCCAAGTACCCAGTAGCTTTGCTAGTCTTCGGTGCGGGTGGTTTCTGTTTGAATTTTATCTGTATAGCCTTGCTTGGAGGATACACGCGTCACCAAAGTTGCTATCTGAGAGTTAACGGTGGCGACGTCCAGATCAACTTGGTACTGTTGACAGACGAAAATGCGAACAAATCTGACCAATTACAGCCACTCGGAAAAATCAGGTGCGCCTCATCAACTGACCTGTCGTACTGTTTTGTCAACCACGTAACCTTGAAGTTCTCTAGATATTTACACCGCATGCTTGACCTTTTACGTGACACGTGCAGTTGCGTTTTGGTCATGATAGTGGGTTGTTTTGTCCTTTATTTCGATGATCAAGAGTTTATTAGATACACTGATCCTGTCGTTGGTTTAGTCACTGTTGTTGTTCTAATCTCTACCAACTATCACTTTATAAAAGAAAGTTGTATGATTCTCCTCCAAACCGTACCTGATTACATCGACGTCCAAGAACTGACGAAGCGCCTCCTAGCGAAATTTCCAATTATTCGTAATGTACACGACTTACACGTATGGAGACTGACCGGAGCTCACGCGATCGCCACTGTACATATCATCTTGGACTATCCTACTGATTATTTAAATATTTCCCACCAGGTGAAAAACTTCTTTCAGAACGAAGGGATTGCTTTTGTGACTGTCCAACCAGAATTTTTTCAAGGTGCCGGATTTTTTCCGAGTATGGATTGTGTTCTTCAGTGTTCAGAGTCTCGTACGTGCAGGGATCTCACGTGTTGTGGACCACTTCGAAGATCTGTTACGACACAGCTAGGAGAAGGAGATAGCTCCATCTGTCAGAGGAAGCTTTATGTGGACAGTTCAGAAGTTTCAACTAGTAGTGGAAATCATCGGTACGAACAACATTCACAAAACCTGTGTGATGATACTGGAAGACACGAAAAAAATACACCGGACAAAACTAACTCTGACTCTGGCAGAGGTTTTGTAGAATACGTTTATTATTTCGAAAACCTAGAAAACAGTAAAGAAACTGCTGTGTGACACTTATAAAAGTTAAGCGTCGAGGCTGCGAAACCTGGAAAACTGAAGAAAACCAGACTGAAAAAAACTGGAATAAAAGAAAGCGGGATGAGTGACATGATTGTTGTTACCAACCGTAAGATATATTAAAATCACGTGACACTTTAAAAATTATTATGGTTACGTGAGAAATGACACGTAAAAAAAGGAATCGATGTGGAATGTAGATAAAAACACGCATAAAAACCAGAATTTTTTAAAGGAATAAGACTGGAGAACGTAATGAAAATCATTTGAAGTTTGAGGATTGGGATAGATATTTTTTTTTTAACCAGGAAAGCAAACGGTGCACAGCAAATTGAAAAGCGTAAGATATATAATTTACTAGATTAGATGTTTTCAGAGAAAATTAAATAGGATGCAGCGAATAACGTTAAGTATGTTGTAATAAATTAAGATGTTAAGAGGACAGAGCTGTTGAGGAATTAATATATTAATTAAGTAATAACTTGTAATAGAATAAGTTGACTGTAAGACTTAGAAGTAAGATATATATATGGAGAAGAAAATCCGTGTAGAAAATACTATAATAACTAAAGATGTTTAACATTCTATATCAGTATCCCAGAGGACTAACACATTTCGTTATTAGATGCTACTGGTGTGTTAACTGGTAACAATATTTTCGACCTCAGTCAAAATTCTGCATCATGCCTGAAGAGAATACATTTAACTATCGTGTTAACAAGAACTTAATACAGTAGTGTACAATTTTGGATATGGCATCTGTCTGGACTTTCAAAATGTCATACGAACGTTTCGAAATCGTCTGCTGACATTTGGAAAAATGATACAAAATCTCTGTGGGATATTAGAAACAAATAACTAATATATCGGTTAAGGTGACACTGATAAGAAAACAAACCATAACAATTTAATTCTAGAATACTAATATAATAGTAAAACTTGTTATTCTTATATTTGTTTAATTACCACAAACTGGAATTTACTCTAAATGACGAGAAACTCATTTGAAATAAAAATGTATCTCAGAATGGCTGGTATCGGTATTAACACTTTTACCAATAAAGCAGAAAACAACTTTTCGACCTTCCTAGGTTATCTTAAAGGTAATAAGAGAGAAGACAGTTAGCCATCACCACCCACTGTCAATTCTTGGACTATTCGTTTTTCCAGTGAATAGAGGGATTAACCGTCACACCTATAACGCTCCCACTGCTGAAAGAGTGAGCATGGTCCTACACTTTGTTAACCTGAAGATGACCTGGGAAGGTCAAAATGTTCTTCTCTGTTTATTAGTAAAAGTGTTAATACCCATATCAGCCGTTCTGAGATACAAACTGGAATTTATTTTGAGATGAGTGTGTGTTTTCTTATAACAAAGTCACATCGGGCTATCTGCTAAGTCCACCGATGTTTTGAGACACTTCTACAAACGTAAATAAAATCACGAACTATAGCCTACGACTTATAGAATGTCGATACCTCCTGATGAAACTGTAATAGGGAAATATTAAGCTGTTGTCGTTTTGAATTATTGTTTGTGTTTTCTTATGGCAAAGCCACATGGGGCTATCTGCTGAGCCCACCGAGAGGAATCGAACCCCTGATTTTAGCGTTGTATATCCGTAGACATATCGCTGTACTAGCGAAGGGTAGTGTTTGGAATTAAGCTCAAAGCTACACAGTGAACTATCTGTACTCTGCTCACCACGGGTATTGAAACCCTGTTTTTAACGTTGTAGGTCCTCAGGCATATCGCTCTGCCACTGGGGGGGCCAATATTGAGCTAATGAAGTTACATTGTGAAGACACAGGTCCTGATTTTATTTAAAGATATAAAATATGATGATTTGACCAATATCTTGAAAGTCTCAAGAACGGAGGAAATTGCTTGTTTGTTCTCAAACAATGCGGTGTGATTAACACACTCTAATACAAAAAAACTTGGATGTTTACTTCTGGAAACTCATTTTTGTAACAATACGGTAGTTTTCAAACAATAATGAAAGCGTTAAATTATTGTATACCTCATTAAAAAACACATAAGAGTTTTGTTTTTTGAATTTCGCGTAAAGCTACACGAGGGCTATTTGCTCTAGCCGTCCCTAATTTTGCAGTGTAAGACTAGAGGGGAGGCAGCTAGTCATCACCACCCACCGCCAACTCTTGGGCTACTCTTTTACCAACGAATAGCGGTATTGACCGTAACATTATAACGCCACCACGGCTAAAAGGGCGAGCATGTTTGGTGCGGCCGGGATTCGAACCCGCGACCCTCGGATTACGAGTCGAACGCCTTAACACACTTGGCCGTACCGGGCCTGCACAGAGCCTGGTTGATATTTTCTTCCCAAATCCTGTAATCTAACAACATGAAAATCGGTTGAATTAAGTTGAGTGAATACAGGTTGAAAGTCTGAGCTTCGACTAGAAAGCGGAGAATTGTAGAATTCTGGTTTTCAACCATTTAGATAAACGACATGCCAAAATCCTACGCTTTAATTTTACGGACTAGAGGAGTTCCATCCCTGATTTAGCAGTGTAAGACTAGAGGGAAGGCAGCTAGTCATCACCACCCACCGCCAACTTTTGAGCTGCTCTTTTACCAACGAGTAATGAGATTGATCGTAACATTATGACACCCTCCCGGCTGAAAGGGCAAGCATGTTTGGCGGGACAGGGATTCGAATTCTCGACTCTCGGATTACGAGTCAAGCACCCTAACCACCAGACAATTGGAAGTTAGATTGGAGAACGTAATATAATATTAAAACACCTTTAATAGCTTTATTTCATATGAAGAGCTAGACGACAACAAAACAGATAACTGGATTTGAATTACAAACTAAACATAACGATAATTCAAATAGACTTCCGTGCTCGGCCTACGCACTCGGGATCAGCCCTCTCGCTGGAAATTTTTTATGCATTTCTCGTAAAAGTGATTTTATATTTCCAGTCGTAAATCTTTAACTACTACTAAATCAAACCCGCTTGTCGACGTCAGTTACTCATAAAACAAATTGTTCTACTTCAAAAAACTGCTATTTAATCATACTATTTTTCCTCTCGCAGTAATAAAGATGTACAAAAACTTGTTGATTTTTTTGTCTTTCAAGTTTACTTTGTTGTCATTCTCTCCGGGTCTATAAAATTCAAACACTTTCGTTATCCACGTGAACAAACACGCCATATATCATCCACGTGAACAAACACGTCATATATCTAGGTTGGCAGGTTAGTGTCTCGTGATTTATATTCAACCATGAAACGTTGACCTAAAAATCCAGTAGTTTATCAAATGAGAACATATGCGGGAACAAAGGTGTTAATAATACCTCCTTTATCGCATGACTACCACAGTTGTTAATATCTCTTAAAACGCAACACATTGGTATATATGTATCCAAGTATTAGCACTAAAGTTAACGTTCTTGGTATTCATTTGAACCATTTGCCAAATTAACTCAATATTGTTTAATTTCTACTGTATTTTTTACAGTAGATTTAATATATCGTCTCTTTAAAAAATATTTTCTCTTTTGATAAGATAACACTCTCGAAACTTATAAAGTTTATGAAAGTATATGTATTATTAAATGTTTAAAATGCTCTACAAACAACCAAATGGGAAATAAATGTAGTTTCACAGGTAATGTCGAACACTTCGGTTGTACCAGACAGTAATGTTTCAAAGGTAATGTTGAACACTTCGGTTGTACCAGACAGTAATGTTTCAAAGGTAATGTTGAACACTTCGGTTGTACCAGACAGTAATGTTTCAAAGGTAATGTTGAACACTTCGGTTGTACCAGACAGTAATGTTTCAAAGGTAATGTTGAACACTTCGGTTGTACCAGACAGTAATGTTTCAAAGGTAATGTTGAACACTTCGGTTGTACCAGACAGTAATGTTTCAAAGGTAATGTTGAACACTTCAGTTGTACTAGATAGTAGTGTTTCAAAGGTAATGTTGAACACTTCTGTTGTACTAGACAGCAGTGTTTCAAAGGTAATGTTGAACACTTCTGTTGTACTAGACAGCAGTGTTTTAAAGGTAATGTTGAACACTTCTGTTGTACCAGACAGCAGTGTTTTAAAGGTAATGTTGAACACTTCTGTTGTACTAGACAGCAGTGTTTTAAAGGTAATGTTGAACACTTCTGTTGTGCTAGACAGCAGTGTTTTAAAGGTAATGTTGAACACTTCTGTTGTACCAGACAGCAGTGTTTTAAAGCATAGTAGGCCTGGCATGGCCAAGCGCGTAAGGCGTGCGACTCGTAATTCGCGGGTTCGCGCCCGCGTCTCGCTACACATGCTCGCCCTCCCAGCCGTGGGGGTGTATAATGTGACGATCAATCCCACTATTTGGTGGTAAAAGAGTAGCCCAAGAGTTGGCGGTGGGTGGTGATGACTAGCTGCCTTCCCTCTGGTCTTACACTGCTAAATTAGGGACGGCTAGCACAGATAGCACTCGAGTAGTTTTGTGCGAAATTCCAAAACAAACAAACAAATAAATTAAAGTACAGTCGTGCAACTTTATGATTTTAGTTAGATTACTTATTGTATTAATTTTTAAATTAATTTGACTTGTCAATCATTACATTGAAAGTGATTTTCACTGTAAGTCATTCCTCACTTGGTTCCAGATGGAAAGTCAATAGCAAGTTTATGACCTATACTTCTAAAATCTGGGGTCGATTTCCCCGAAAAAAAACCCAATAAACCTAACAACAAAGTAGAAACAAAATTTATCGAAGGACAAAAAAGGAAAGAAATTTCATGTTTATGTTAATGTGAAATGGTTTAGGATATTATATCTGAATTTTGAAAAATAAAACGTGTTGTAAAATATGTTCCGTTCTTTGTCACTGACATAACGGTCGTTATTTTGTATTGTACATAATAAATCAAACTATAAACCAATATTTATAAAGGTGCATTATAAGTGTTCACCCACTCTTTTAAAACAAAACATCCGGATTGCCAGTCAAAACAATCTTGAATGATTACTGGATACTATGATGTATTGGATTACATGCTTTTGTTGTTTCCAGGTGTCGTATCAGCCAATATAAAATTCTATGACGTCTGAAATTACTTATTTAATTTCTATGTTTTTAACAGTTACAAAGAGCGTTATATGTTAACCGTACTTTTTTATCAGTGGTAAGCAGAGGCACAGTTCGTCATACTGATGTACACCCATACGTAATATGGTGCGTCATACTTATGAACACCCGTACATAATATGTTTCGTCATACTTATGTACACCCATACATAATATGGTTCGTCATACTTATGTACACCCATACATAATATGGTTCGTCATACTTATGAACACCCATACATAATATGGTTCGTCATACTTATGAACACCCATACATAATATGGTTCGTCATACTTATGTACACCCATACATAATATGGTTCGTCATACTTATGAACACCCATACATAATATGGTTCGTCATACTTATGAACACCCATACATAATATGGTTCGTCATACTTATGAACACCCATACATAATATGGTTCGTCATACTTATGTACACCCATACATAATATGGTTCGTCATACTTATGTACACCCATACATAATATGGTTCGTCATACTTATGTACACCCATACATAATATGGTTCGTCATACTTATGTACACCCATACATAATAGTTAAAATTCAAGACATTTATTTTCTTTCATCTGAAATCTAAAGCTGATCTGATTCTTTTTTCTCCAGTAAAAAATCTCAGAACAAAATTCTGGGGATCAAAATATACGCTGTTACAACACTTTGTATTGCCTGTATGGTTAATTTTATACGTATAATATGCACAAAGAAGTCATTACAAAGGATATTTTCAGGTTCAAATTTCAAATACTTGTAATAATGAGAAACAGTCCATTATGTCATTTTGGAAAAATTTAGTAGTTATTTGTCTGATATTCTAACATTTATCAAATGCCATCCGATACAGCTGGTTATGTATTTTTTATATCATTTAACCTACGTACTATTAAATTATACGAATTAAATTAAAAAGTTTTTACGTATTTTATGCGTGCTTTGAATAGTATGCTTTATTTTCGACTTTTTAAATATTCATTTATATAGGATTGTTTGTTTGTTTGGTTTTTGAATTTCACACAAAGCTAATCGAGGGCTATCTGTGCTAGCCGTTTCTAATTTAGCAGTGTAAGATGAAAGGGAAGGCAGCTAGTCATCCCCACCCACCGCCAACTTTTGGGCTACTCTTTTACCAATGAATAGTGGGGTTGACCGTTGCATTACAACGCTCCCACGGCTGAAAGGGCGTGCATGTTTAGTGCGACGGGGATGCGAACTCGTGGGCCTCAGATTACGAGTCTCACACCTTAACACGCTTGGCCATGCCTGACATATTTATATAGGAAAAGAAAACCAAGTGAAAAACTTTCAGAGTAAAATATGTTTATTGGTAAACACGAAAGCAGAGTTTCGGGCAACAGCTGTTCATCGGGTTTCCAGTGTAAATAAAACAGTTCAACAGTTAATTATTATTATTTGTTTATTTATCCGTTTAATTTACTTTTAACAGGCAGTAAATTATACCATAGCATGTTGCCTTTCAGGACATAGGCGTGTTGTTATTTATTGGTTATAATAAAAGAGAATGTTCACAATCAAGCTTTTAGATAAAAATTGTGATAACATTTTAAAAAAGCCCATTATATACATTGAGTCTTTATGAAAGATAAAAGAAACATGCGTCATTTTACTGTGTGATGTATTGTTGACATCACAATACAAGTACAGTCATGATATAGACACCAAAAGTGTCTCAAGGTTATTATTTATTATCTTGTTCTTTTGTATAGAAAAACGTACATTAATATTTATCTCTGTGTGCGAGTAAGTGCGTACAGTTTCTATAATCTGGGTGGAAGATAAAAAATGTTTTTTTTTACTGTCTTTTTTATAGTTTGAAAGGAAAATTCAGTATTTGTTTCAATACCAATTGTAATTTTTCGGCCTTCGTAACTTATTTTCATATTATACTGTTAATACACTCAAAACTAATGCCTTAATATGCATCATATAGAAAAAGAAGTCTTATGGATGACCTTTCGCTCCCAAGTAGCTTAGGCGATAGGTTTGACTGAATACATGATCGGAAAATAGACATTATTTAGGTTAATTTAATAAGTAAATGCACGTACTATTAAAGCTGCGGTAATAATAGGTGTTAGGCCTAACTAGAGTTTACAAATGAGATATGGTTTGGTTTGTTTTTAATTTCGTGCAAAGCAAGTCGAAGACTATCTGTGCTAGCCGTCCCTAATTTAGCAGTGTAAGACTAGAGTGAAGGCAGCTAGTCATCACCACCCACCGCCAACCGTTGGTCTATTCTTTTACCAACGAATAGTCAGATTAACCATTGCATTATAACGTTCCCACGGCTGAAAGAGTGTGCATGTTTAGTACGACGGGGTTTAAAACCAACGACTCTCTGATTACGAGCCGAATGCCTTAACTACCTGGCCATGCAGGGCCGCTGCACGTGGACTATCTCCGTTAGCCTTCCCTAATTTAAATGTGTAACACTAGAGGAAAAGCAGCTAGTCATCAGCATCCATGGCCAAATCTTGGGCTACTCTTTTACCAACGAATAGAGGGATTGACCGTAACATTATAACGCCCCCACGACTGAAAGGGCGAGGATGTTTGATGTGACGGGGATTTGAAACCACGACTCTCTGATTACGAGTCGAGTGCCTTAACCACCTGACCATGTTAGGTCCATTAGATTTGGAGTTATAAAGAATGTCCAAACAAACATTTTCTATTAAAGTATGTTTGAGAAAGTTAGATGCCTAACATTACAGACAGTTAATTTATTATGCCTTATAAAAATTACTGGATTGCATGTTTTCAATCACATGTTTTGCACAATAAAAATCATACTTTATACAACTGAGTGGAAAAAAATATATTTTTATTTTTTTCAAGTAGGTTGTGCACAAGTTCAAATAATAATTTCTTCAATAAAACTGTAATTATTTAATATTTGTACTTTAACTTATTTCATATAACAGTTTCAAACTTTCAAATATCAATAAGTCCATCCCAAAACGGTTATCGACTGGTGACCTTTCACCTCTTCTATCAAGTTCAAAAGTAAGATCGACCTCGCGCATGCAGCCGTTATGTAACTTTATATGGATTAAAAGAACAACCAAAAACAAAACATCAATAACAAATCAACTTTTTCGTAACAAATTAACTGTTTTTATGTTGTTTTAGAAGACTCGTGAACTGGAGATCAATTTTCAATTAATATAATTTCAAGTCAAATATGTCATTGTTTACCTGTTCTTTGTCATGTGTTTTCTTATAGTAAAGCCACATCGGGCTATATGCTGAGCCCACCGAGGGGAATCGAACCCCTGATTTTAGTGTGTTCTTAGTTATTATCAATAAGGAGAAGTAATAAGAATATTTTTGTGTTTGGTCTCTCAAACAGTCAATATATGTCTTTCCTTTAAATAACACATGGTTCTTATTGTCTTTAGTTCACGGATATGCATTTTATGTGTTGTCAGTTATAGATATCGAAACAGAAGCGGCACCTGGAAAAATTGTAGCCTGTACGAACTTTGTATTCTGCGCCCCTGTAAAATAAATAAGAACCGTTAAGTGAAATATAAATTTTTAGCGCCCCTTCGGGTGGGGCTCCGTAGCGGGAGGCTACGTGAAACTATATTTCAGATGAGCGCCCAGTTTATCACGTTAAGTATGACGGTTCCTCTCGGACAAGCCTCCAGTTTTTTATGTTTCTTATTACAATTTGAAATAGTCTGAAACTGACTTTACTTGTAATTTAAATTTGAAAGTTAATTAATTGTTTCAAATTTAGGATATTTACCAGTAATATTGATACATACTATTTTTTTCTTGACACAAACTTATATTTTAATATACAAAAAATAAAACAATATATAATATTTTATATATAAGATTTTCACAAACTTACAAACAACATTGAGTCTTCTGTCTGGTCGGGAATTGTTTCGTGACGAACGAATTGATTTCGAGTTGATATTGGCACTATTCTCTTGACAGGAAGCTAGCTAGCTCTTCACCGATGACACTCGAGTTTTTCACCGCTGAGGTTATGTAATATCTTCGTAAAAATATTAATGACCAGTATGGATACGCTAAAGTTAAGTGGCTTGTTATGTTTGAAATTTATAAACGTTCCTGGTCAAATATCTGTAGTTTCCAGTTACTGCTTCCGAGTATACCAATTGTAGCAAACCAACGACATAAAAACTGTCTCTTCGCGTTCGTTGGTTACCTTTAATAAACTTGAGAGGAGTGTTTCTAGAAATTTTTAGCTAAGGCAACAGTACTGTTCGTCCATAGTACACACACACCCACACACATCGTACATTGTTGATTCTTACACTCGAGAATCTTCTACAAATTTAGTGAATAGGCGGGAATTTCCCAAAACAGTTTTATGAATATAAGTGACATGAATTTTTACATATATATTCAACTTACATAAACATCGATAGTAAAATAATCATATAATTGTAAATCCGTCACGAGGGATACACACACGTCGCCTATCCCGAGTACGGTTTTATTTAACCTCTGGGGCTGGAATAACTGACCAGTAAATACGAATATAACGGTCACATGCTTCGCAAGTGGTACAATCACTCGCGGGCTCATTGGTGTTGCTATTAATTAATGTTAATGATTAGTCTAATAAACCGTATGGCTGCATTATCTAAGGAATGCTTTTAATGTTCAGATCAAATGAGAGTTTTTATTTGATACGCTATGAAGACGTTCGTTTAACGAGTTTGCACAAATAACAAGTTATAATCACTGTTATTATTTAAATAAAGTTAGTAACGTGTGTGACAGAGCAAAGGCTCCATGAAATACCACGTGCTGCACTTTGAAAAATTTATTCGAAACAGTTTCAATGTACATGTGTTTGCGACTTACACCTCTAGAAACCGGGTATCGATACCCATGGTGGGCAGAGCGCAGATAGCCTTCGAGTAGCTTTGTGCTTATCCAAACAAACAAATTTTATTTGCTCACAAATCCTGAGTCATGTCTTATGCAGTTTATCCGAATGGAACGCAATAATAACCTAAAACAAAAAAGGGAACTAGAAATCAGAGGGGCCCGGCATGGCCAGGTGGGTTAAGGCGTTCGACGCGTAATCTGAGGATCGCGGATTCGAAACCCCGTCGCGCCAAACGTGCTTGTCTTTTCAGCCGTGGAGGCGTTATTATGTTACGGTCAATCCCACTATTCTTTGGTAAAAGAGTAGCCCAAGAGTTGACCGTGGGTGGTGATGACTAGCTGCCTTCCCTGTAGTCTTACACTGCTAAATTAGGGACGGCTTGCACAGATAGCTCTCAAGTGGCTTTGCTCGAAATTCAAAACAAACCAATTAACACTGCTAATGAAACTAACATTAAATAAATGATAGAATTTAACTCAATATGTAAAAAATAGCCCTCTGATCCATGCATAATTGACATAAAATAATAAAGCCAGTAATAGCGATAAAACTTGCTCTGGCTTTTAGGTGTTTCTAATCAATTTTAATTTGCCCATTAATTATTTCGAAACCAAAAGCATTTGCAAATAGTACTCGAAACCAATGGTTTAGCTTCACACTTGTGTAACTCAGTTGGCTAGTTCTGATATTGAACGAAAGGGTTTTTGAGTCGCTGATATATGACATACGGAATTATATTTAAGTTACTACTTTTACATTCCTACAGCTTTAAATACGTTAGGGAATAATTAAAATAGGGGAAAATGTTTTACTGATATGGGATTGCGAATTCGTGTCTTTTCCTCCAAAGATCTCGTGGAAGAATGATACTATATTCACCAGTGTATGATACACCTCTTGACGTATACGTGCCCTTTCCCACTCAGTAACGATGCACGAATAGTGGCCGCATTTTTAAACTGATGAAACGCTTTTCTAAAGAAATGTCAATAAAAGAGTCACGTTCCTCGGTTCAAATACAGTATATGTGGAACATTTGTGGATCTCAACGAATAAAGTATTTTGATAGGGTTGTGTTAAGGTACGAATTTGCCACAAAGAATAAATACATATTGAATCTCTATACAATGTTTAAACATTTGGTGTTATTTGTTTTATGAAGTTTTTCACTAGTTTCCGTAAACCACTTGGGTCAAAATGTAGTTTGATTTTACAAGATATTTTTAGCAGTGTTTCCGTACATTCTATTGATAGTATGTCTTCTTCGTGATATCTGTGTTTCAAAGGTTATTCTTCCAATGTTTTCCCATGGATGAAATCAAACCCTTTATCAGTTCTACCTACAGATGGATAGGTCTGCTACTCTTTGTTTCGTACCTTGCGAGTAGATATCGTGGAGTAGATAAGTGGAGATATTTGTTAAATGTTACTCATAGCCTATTATTGATAACCCTGAATAACAAGACCTGTATTTTCGATTATTAATAATTTAGCATGACAACATCTGTTTTGTTCATTATTAATAATCCAGTATGACAACACCTGTATTGTCGATTATTAACAGTCCAATATAACAACACCTGTATGGTCGATTATTAATAATCCTGTATGACAACACCTTGCATTGTCGATTATTAATAATCCAAAATGACAACACTTGTATTGTCGATTATTAATAATCCAATATGACAACACTTGTATTGTCGATTATTAATAATTCAATATGATAACACCTGTATTGTCGATCTCAACGAGTAAAGTATTTACATTTGTATTGTTGATTATTAATAATCCAGTATGACAACACCTGCATTGTCGATTATTAATAATCCAAAATGACAACACTTGTATTGTCAATTATTAATAATCCAGTATGATAACACCTGCATTGTCGATTATTAATAATCCAGTATTATAATACCTGTATTGTCGCTCTACAAACTCCATTTTCTTTTCTTTTTTTACCTGTGTAGCCTATCTGAACACAGAATTGTGGATAAATAAAACATACAGAGATGAGCAGAAAATCCATTTGTGGATAAAAATAGAGATGTAAAAACGGCTGGTATGAATGGAGAAAGTACTATGTGAAGGAGCGAACAACGTTTTGACCATCTTATCTATGTTACCATTATGTCTGAGCTAACACACATTATACCACTATTAACGATACACACAAAGACGATCGAAAAGAAAAAAAAGAAAAAAACACCAGAAAACCTAAGCTGCAAACAACATAAAAGACACCAACATGACAAACCGTTGACTGACCTCATAATTAACAGATCCGACCGACAATTAAACACAGATGAGACACATCTACTTAACAAAGTACTCAACTTCGCAATAGCACCCAGATACATCCCAACCTTAGAAATTAAAACATGTTTGGAAGATCTAGCCAAAGACTTGTGATACTTTGTACAGAAAACAAAAACAAGAAAACAACCGAAAGCAATCAACAGAAAGAAGACAACTTGGATAATTTTATTGACATCCAATGGCAAAACTTCCCAGAAAAAAATTTAAAAAACACCTAAATCAACATCTTAAACGATTGTTTTTAAGTCAGTTTCTCACAAAACCATCAACATAATTTCACAAAACAGAAACATTAAGTCCATTAAAAACCTTAAACAAGACAAAAACATAAAAGTTCTGAAAGCAGATAAAGCAAACGCTATAGTCATATTAAACACGAATGAATACATCCAAAAAATGAATAACATCCTGTCAGACGCAAACAAATTCAAACCAATACACACAAATCTAACAAACATACACGAAACGCAACTAAAGAAAATGCTACTAAAAATGAAAAAAAGCCAACGCTATTTCAAAAACATTTTATTCCTACCAACCTGAGTCCACCTCACGCATACCACAAATATACGGCATTCCTAAACCTCACAAACCAGGTTGTCCATTACGACCAGTAATGTTCACATATGAATCGTTTAATTACAATTATGGTAAATACATAGCATGGGCATTCTCCAAATATGCAACATCAGCCAGCTCATTCATTAAAGACTCTTTTAATTTCAAGTCTGATCTAAATCAACTTAATCATAAAGCCTTAATGGCCAGTTTTAATGTTATATCCCTCTTTACAGAAGTTCCAACCACTGAAGCCTGCAAGATAGCCTTAGAACTCTATATACGAGACCCTAACCCATCATTCCCAGCAACAAATTAGCAGCCCTCATAGAATTCACCACAATAAAGACAAACTTCATGTTCAACAACCAAAACTATATACAAACAAATGGCCTAAGAATGGGCAACCCAGTATCACCAGTTCTAGCCGATATTTTTAAGGCACAAGTTGAAACACAAGCAATTAACACAGCATTACATCCACCACTACACTGGTACAGATATGTTGACGACACGATTGCGGGATTCGTATCTACAGAACACACCTTTAATCACATTAACTCTATACATCCCAACATTAACTTCACATGTGAACAGGAAGAAAGCAATCAAATATCATTTCTTAACCTCAACATTACAGAACCGATACAAAATTTAAAACAAAAATCTACCGAAAAAATCACCCATACTGAACTATACATTCCTTGGGACTCAGTACATGAAACAAAATAAAAAATACTAAGAAACCAAATAAACACAGCCATAAAACCATGCTCACCAGATAAAACTAATGACGAATTAGACAAAATAAAACAATACTTCATCAACATCAATAAGTTTCCTCCACAAACCGAAGAAAACATTATTTGTACACACCTAGACAGAAAGCAAAATCAACCAACAAAAGTAAATATATCTCAGGAATCAAAAAATCACGAATCCATATACTGCTGTATACCATATATTACTGACATCAGCAAACAAATAACCAACATTTGGCAAAAACTAGTAACAAAATATAATATTCCAGTTGATACTAAATTTGTTAAAAACCAAGCACAAAACTAAGGTTTTTACAATGTAAAAACTACACTGACAAACACAACACCAACATTATTGACAAAATACAATGTGATAACTGCACACAACTTCAAAATTAGAGAAACAAGTGAAAAATGGAAACCAAATTCAAAGAACACAAAAATGTCACTTTCACACGTTTTCGAACACTGCAAATCAAATAAACACAACATAACCATAGAATAAAACCCAAATACTATTGAAGATACAAACACCAACAATCGCAAAATTAAAGAAGCTTTACTTATACAACAACTCAAGCTCAGAATAAACCAATACAAAGGAACACCTTTATACCTGTATTAATAAATATAATCAAACATCTGAGCACGCCCTCTACGTTCTTTCACTCAGTTACACAACCTCCTTCAAACATGTGGTCAGTTATCGGTCAGTTACCTCTTTCTTTTTCTGTGAACCTGACGATGACCGAAGAAGATCGAAACGTTGTTCGCTCCTCTACATAAAACATTTTCTCAAATCAAACCAGCCGTTTTTACATATATATTATGAACAAAAAAAACATTCAGGAAGAATTCCTTCCATGTGTATGAGTGATTCCTGTGATTCAATGTTCTTAAACCACCTTATTTTATCAAACAACTTCTAATTTTTTGATATGGCTAGATGTTTGTGAAATAGTCACAGGTTCGAATTACCGTCACAACAAACACGCTTACCATTTCTGTCCTGTGAGTGTTATCAAGTAACGGTCAATCTCACCATTCCTTGGTGATAAAAAACCCAAGAGTTGACGGTGGGTGGTGGTGACTAAGTGGCTATCCTCTAGTGTTAAATTGCTAAATTAGCAAACGCTTCTATAGATAGCCATCGTGTACCATTGCGCGAAATTAAAAAACAAACAAACCAGATCCAACAATTTTTAGATGAAGGTACATTACAATAGTTTGTATTTTAAACAATTGCTCAGTAACTTTCAACCAATGTGCTACAGTGGACGACACTGAAGGTTCATCTCTTAGAAACGTCCAATGTGCTTTGGCTCCATCGTTTGATAGTTCTTCTTCGCGGAATGTTTTTTCTTAGAAAAAGGACAGAAAATGCTATTGGAGTAAGAGATGAATTATTTAAAGTATTTTATTAATTAAATAGTTTAAATGTATCAAAGCCAGTAACCAAGTTTTTAATTCTATTTTTATTGGTATGCTTGTATAAATAAATATTACATTGAGTGAATGTAACGAATCTTTCATGACGTCTTACGAAAATTAGAATATTTAACTGTTTGTTATGAAGTTAGTTGTAAGGAGTATGAGTTAACATTCTTCTTAGTCATTAGCAAGTAATTAGAGTGAGTGGCCGCCTGTTTTTAAAGTTCAAACTAATTGGAGACTGCAAAATCTCCTATAGTTATGAAGCATTATAAACCGATATATTTTATTTCTTGGTGGTATACTGACTGCTCTTACTTGTTATTACTATAAGTTCAACCTTTAGTCGTGTAGCGCACAGAATTTTATAAATTATAACCTGTGAAGATATTTTAAATTGGTATAGCCTTCAATATAGATCTCGACGTGAATTCAGTTCCTATTATACGTTTTTCCTCAATGTAAATTACTCACACATCGTGAGACAAAGAAAGGTTTACTTCAGTAGTGATAACTGTCAATAATTCTCTTTCTGAAGCTTGGCATCCATTTATCGTTTGCATCAATCAATTTTTTTCGATGGAGAAAATTAACCACCTTTTATTAACAAATCATGTTACGTTATTGTAGCTGTAGGACATGTTTCTATTAACACACTGCAAGGTTTATTATCAACAAAAACCTGACTTATAACAGGTTTCTTTAAATAATGAGTTTTAGTTTTATATGTGGCAGAGTGAACATTCTCAGCTTAATTTCATCTCATAAATACAGCCAGCCTCCTAGCGACACAACGGTATGCTAGAAACCGAGATTCGATACCCGTGGTGAGCAGAATACAGAGAACCCATTGTGTAGCTTTGCGTTTAATGACAAACAAAGTTCAGTTCATTCCTAATCAGGTCAAAGGAGCAGCAAAGAACCAACCAGACATTAAAGATGAGGAATCAGCTGGAACAACCCGCAAGGTTTTATTTCATTGGTACAAGTTTTGAACCTAATAGACAAAGTTATAAAAAAGTCTTTTTTTTTTAAATCATTTGAGAGGAGATTTTATTCCATACAGATTTTGTCTTCTACCCTGGCAAGATGACCTTTTGATGTTACATATTAAATTATTTTATGTATTTAAAATTTCGGCCTGGCATGGCCTAGCGCGTTAAGGCGTGCGCTTCATAATCTGAGGGTCGCGCCAAACATGCTCGCCCTCCCAGCCGTGAGGGCGTTATAATGTGAGGGTGAATCCCACTTTTCCTGGGTAAAAGATTAGCCTAAGAGTTGGCGGTGGGTGGTGATGACTAGCTGCCTTCCCTCTAGTCTTACACTACTAAATTAGGGAGGGCTAGCACAGATAGCCCTCGCGTAGCTTTGCGCGGAAATAAAAAAAACAAACATATTTTAAATTCGTAAATCGTCCTAGAGCTCCAAGCATACATGAAAATTTAAAATTAATTTGTTACATTCGAATTAAGCATAAAGCTACATAAAGGATTATCCTTGCTTTGTCCATTACTGCTATTGAAACCCAATATTTTGTATTTTAGTCTTCAGCTGAACGCTTTACCTTTAGGGTGGGGGACTTATCACTGAAAATAAAGCTACCTCCAGTTTCTTAAACAATATATATTCCCTAATAATTAAAATTGTTTTAATTTTGTGAGAAATCATTTCAGGTGGAGCTTGCATATGATACTGTATTGAGTAGTTTCATTTTGTTTTTATATCTAAACCATTCTCTTCAGAGAACTAAGTGAAATCGCTCATTTTCATGCAAAATACACAATAAATCCCAACATTAATAATTAGTGGAATTAAATTCAGTGATTACAGTATTTTCGACCACATTGTTTTGTGTCATTCGTATGTTATTGGTCTCTCGGTGACTCAAGGCTTATAACGTTAAAAATCAGATGTCGATACTCGCTTTTGACAAAGCAGAGTTAACCCACTATATAGATTTGTGTTTAACAAGAAATAAAGTCGTAGGCCTATATACAGTTTTCCTAATGGATTGATTAAGAAAATGTAGAAAAAAAACTCAATAAATCCAGGGTTAAAACAAACGTGTCTTAAGAAATCATATTTTTAACATCGATCAAATATTCTGTAGGGTGACGTCAGCACGACGTCGCATGGTTCAAGAAAAAATATTCTTCAAATTATCTGACAAGACGTATATAAAAAAACAAACGAAGTTACGTAGCAATTCTTTCAAAAAACAAGATCACGTGAGGCATTTTCATTGGTGAATTTAGTATTTTCGTGATGAAAGAAGATCAAAAATCATTCATCTCAACATTTTTCACATATACCTTCCTGACCTTCCCTTATTTTGAAACAAGAAGATTGTGGTACGTTTGATGAATATATGGTGACATAGTTTGAGCTACACGTTTTTACAAGTTGCGTATTGTTTATGACAAACAGAATTCTTTGTAAAATTAGGTTTTATTCTAGATCTCATTGAAATTTAAAAAACTAAAAGAGTTTCGTTTCTTCGAGTTTGCCACCTTATAACAAAATAATATGTATAGGGGCTTACAACACATATACTAGAGTTTTATACTCGTGATGGGCAGAGTACACACAGCCCATTATTCAACTTTGTGCTTAATTAAAAAGAAATAATATGTATTTGGTCTAAAACAAACAAATTTAAAAAATATCACTGTTATTAACGAAGTCCTAATTTAGCAGTGAAAGACCAGAGGGAAAACAGCTAGTTATTACTACACACCGCCAACTTTTGGACTACTCTTTTACCAACGAATAGTGAATTTTACCGAAACGTTATAACGCCCCTACGGCTGAAAGGGCGAGCATGTTGGGCGCGACAGGGATGCAAATACTCGACCCTCAGATTACGAGTCGCACGCTTTAACACGCTTGGCCATGCCGGGCCCGTCTTTATATTTAATAAATATCGCTGTTATTAATGATTTGTTTGTTTGTTTGTTTTAAATTAAGCACAAAGCTACACAATGGGCTATCTGTGCTCTGCCCACCACGGGTATCGAAACCCGGATTTTAGTGTGTAAGTCCGCAGACATACCGCTGAGCCACTGGGGGGGCGTTATTAATGAAGTAAAATGATCAACTACAAACCAAACCATTTAAATTTTACCTTTCTTTATAAAAAGGTTTACATGGCAATGACTCAAAGTGTACAAGACGTTTAACAAAACTTAAGAATATAATTAATTTTTAACCAGTAATCTAAGATTTGGAACAGAAGCATATCTATCAGTGATAATTAATTGAAAACGAGATACAACTTACGAAAGATGCTTACGTAAATAATTACAAAAGAATAACTGATGTCTCGTAGTGAAGACATTTATTTTATGGTCAGCCATCTTGAATTTCAATATTTCATAATTTTATATTCTACACTTTTTGTTCTACTCGGATTAGATTTTAGCGTTGGAAGTCCACAGACATCCCAATGCATTTTGAGAAGCAATGAAGTTTATAACGGTAGTTGTTGAAAGCTGAAATAAGATAACGTGATCTTATTATCACAGCATGATAGGCTCTGGGTTAGCAAATTAGAAAGAGGGGGAGATTTCACATCCATAGCTTGTATATTCTCATCAAGAACTCACACGTTTGTGAACAACTCTTGTAAAACTCTTCAAGACTCAGAAGGTGTACAAGGTAGGAATAGTATTATATCTGGAGTCATATTTGATAGTGTCAGTTATATACTTGATACAGTATCAGTGATATCACAGCAACTTCTAACTTTGGACAAAGATGTATTGTAACGTTAACTGTCTTTAGTGTTTCATAAGTTCAATAATTCTTCAAATGTTACATCGTTACGTTGATTTGGAACATATCATATAAACACGAACTTAACAGAAGCATGAAAAATAATCGATTATTTTCTATGAATATTAGTTTTTAGATATTCAATAACTATGTTGATTTTAAACATATCTTTTAACTATAGCAAACTTTTAAACAAATATTTACGATAAAAGCTCAAACACTGAAATTGTTCCTATATTTTTTTATATCGTTTGTTATGAAAAAAAGTTTGTTTTTTCCTATAGAAATTACGTAATTTTACTGCAGTCTTTGTATAACGTTGTTAGAAATGTTTGTTTGTTGGTTGGTTTCTTTGCTTTACGAGACACGAGGAGTTTTAGGAAACTGCGCTTAAAAGCTGCCATTTTGAAATTATTGAGAAGCGTGAAAAGTAAAGTAAAACATTTTTATTTTTTCGTCGTTTGTACTAAAGCAAACTTTACGATGTGTATTGTGTATGATACTTGTCCTTTTAAATTATTAAAATAGTTAAAGCAACTTTATCCGCAAGCTTTAAAATGCGATACATTTTAAAAAAGAGATTGTTTCTCTCACAATTGCCCCTTGGAAGTACAACTGTAAGTCGACGGAGTTACACCGCTTAAATGAGAGGTTCGATTTCCTTCGGTGGGCTCGATGTAGTTTTGCTACAACAAAAGCACACAAACCTACAATTTTTAACTAATGACATAATTGTTAATATTATAATTGTTCAGGAACTGAAATCATGGAAAACATTCCAATCCAATGTATTAAAAGGATAAAGCTTGTCTCTCCATATACACCAGTTTATGTAGTGACACCGATAGGTCAAATAGTTCAAATTAACCACATGAAAACATGCTGAAAAAAGATAAATTTCCTTTATTGGATAACCAGGCAAAGCATAATTCCGTTTTCTCTTTTGGCCTTAAATCGACACATTCTTTAAGTTGTGTTCGGATCTTTTCATAAAACCAAAACCAGGTTAGAGCACCTAGTATATCTTCATTTCTTCTGAGAGTCCATAGAATATGCCATCCAGCAACATTTCAATACGATACTGAAACCATTCTATATTTTCAAAGAACTTCACATTTCACAATATTTCATTGCAACTTGCTGTCATAGAGCAATGAAAGCCTTGATCTATAAAGACAGGGAAAAATTAACAAACAACATTACTAAATATATTTATATTGGCAACAACACAAATACAGAACCCCTAAAAATAGCTTTAGAATTACATAGTGAACATTTTTAACAGTAAGATATAAATGAAACCGGAAGAAGTGTTGAAATATTCACATAAACACATTAAGTCAAAGTTCTGGGACTACGGAGAGGTTTATATGTTGAGTACAAGTTTTTTTTTCTTACCAACAGACGAAATGAAACTGAAGAGGTAAGCACGAATATTTCGAAACTCGTTTTTTTTTTAAATATCAAGACATTTCTAAAAGTTTGTTACATAAAAGTCTCAACATTTATCAGAAAGCTGAGACTTTACAGTAGAAGAAACAAAGACACAAACATATATCAGAAAGCTTATAGTTTACAACAAACGAAATAAAGCTCTGAACACTTGCTGCAAAGCTCCTACTTTAAAGTAGGATAAACAATCTAACTGAAATTGAGATTGACTTTTATACTTCAACGAGAAAAACCCTGTTATTGCCTGTTACTGTGTCTCTAAATATTACGTTATGTAGAATTGTGTTTTTGTTTTCAATTTCGCTCAAAGCCATACGAGAGCAATCTGCCCAGGTTTTCTCTAATTTAGTTGTATTATAGCGAAGTCAGGAAATAAAGGAACTATCTTACTTAGCCTTCACATTAAAACGATTTTAAAACCAAATTTCTCACAATATCTCTACTGAACAAGCCCCTTAATGTTGTTTATTATAATTATCTTTGAGAAGTCCTGTTAATTAGCAGAGCTAAATAAAGATATCTGTATGAAACATGAATCTTTTAAGTGTTTACCCTATAAATTAGATTTAGTTTGTTTCATTTATTTGTTCAATAATGTAACCATAAGAAAGAAGTCAGATAGTTCATATCTATATTATGTATTCAGGTTCAATGATATGTGTGTGACAATAGATTTATTTTAGAGTTTAGATTGATGTTGGCTTTCTAATATGTCGTTTTGTTTATTATATAAATAGTACGTAAATTAACTAAATCAAATATATTTTAGAATGAATCCATTAGTAGATCAGTATATATCCAGGAGGCCATCCATGAATGTGGACTGGATTAATTCCAAACTGCATTTTCATAAAGCACGAATGACTTGGTCAAAAGAAGAGAATATCTTAGATTTCGGTTGTGGTCCAGGAACATTAACTCGAAATTTATTGCTACCACAATGTGCCAATTTGAAGAAACTTATCGGTGTTGACATCCAACCAGTGTTTGTTGAATACGCCAAGAAGTCATTCAACCATGAAAAGATTGAATACCGAGAGATAAATTTAATGGAGAGGTATTGTTATTATAACAATACATCATCATCATACACTGATAGAACTCTTGCTTACATGATATTGAAAAAACATTTCTATTATGCGATGTGCAAACCCAACTTCGCAACATTTTTATTCTGTTGACATGCAGGTTTGCAACAGGAGTCACGATTTTTGTATTTCGACTACGTTTCCCGTCACGGAGAATTTTATTTTTCTCCCTTTTCAGGGTGCAGATATGACGCCATGAATACGTCACAAGCGGATGTAATGCATCAGCGCTACGGGTTATCGTCTACTTAAAATAATAACTAAACTATTTTTCACCTTGCTATTCAAGTATCATCATTTTAAGAATCATAACGCTCGGCCCGACAAGATCAGGTGGTTATGGTACCCAATTCGTAACCTAAGGGTCATAGGTATGAATCCTCGTTACCACAAACCTAATCGACCTTTCAGCAGTTGGAGCGTTATAATATGACAATGAATCCCACTATTCGTTAGTAAAATAGTAGCCGAAGATTTGGCCGCCGGTGGTGTTGACTAACTGCTTTTCCTTTTGTCTTAAACAGCTAAATTAGAGACGGCTAGCGCAGATAGCCCTTGCATTGCTTTGCGCGAAATTCAAAACAAAACAAACTTAAACTACAGTGCAAGAAGATAAAATATATAATCCTAGCACAGCTGTTTTTCATTATTTTCACGCAAAGATTCGAGACTTTCTAGACGCCCTTGCAATTTCTGTTTCAGATTTAGAAGTTTATGAGACGGGTATGCTTGTAATTTGAAAAATCGATTAATGAAACTGAATATTTGAAAGAAATTTCTTTTGTATTAAATTTTGTGTAAGAAAACAACAGAAACAAAAATATTATATAGATTAAACCTGTTCGTTTTACTGTATCAGTGTTAACATAATTGATGAAATTTTGAAATTTGAATTATAACATTCTTAAAATATTTCACTTTTTCGTCCTGTTGCTTATTGCAATTTCTAGGAATTAATACATCTTACGAAAAACAGAGCAAAATAGTAAATTTGTGGGATTACTGTTTTGAGCTAAACCACATTGCAGTTAATCCAGCTTAGGAGTTAACCATTCAGAATATCACAATTAATACAGTTAATTCAACTTCGGGAATAACCATTCAGAATGTCACAATTAATACAGATAATTGAACTTAGGGGTTAACCATCCAGAGTGTCACAATTAATACAGTTAATTGAACTTAGGGGTTAACCATCCAGAATGTCACAATTAATACAGATAATTCAACTTAGGGGTTAGCCATCCAGAGTGTCACAATTAATACAGTTAATTGAACTTAGGTGTTAGCCATCCAGAGTGTCACAATTAATACAGTTAATTGAACTTAGGGGTTAACCATCCAGAATGTCACAATTAATACAGATAATTCAACTTAGGGGTTAGCCATCCAGAGTGTCACAATTAATACAGTTAATTGAACTTAGGTGTTAGCCATCCAGAGTGTCACAATTAATACAGTTAATTGAACTTAGGGGTTAACCATCCAGAATGTCACAAATAATACAGTTAATTGAACTTAGGTGTTAGCCATCCAGAGTGTCACAATTAATACAGTTAATTGAACTTAGGGGTTAACCATCCAGAATGTCACAATTAATACAGATAATTCAACTTAGGGGTTAGCCATCCAGAGTGTCACAATTAATACAGTTAATTGAACTTAGGTGTTAGCCATCCAGAGTGTCACAATTAATACAGTTAATTGAACTTAGGGGTTAACCATCCAGAATGTCACAAATAATACAGTTAATTGAACTTAGGTGTTAGCCATCCAGAGTGTCACAATTAATACAGTTAATTGAACTTAGGGGTTAACCATCCAGAATGTCACAATTAATACAGATAATTCAACTTAGGGGTTAGCCATCCAGAGTGTCACAATTAATACATTTAATTCAAGTTAGGGGATAACCATTCAAAATGTCACAATTAATTAAGTTAATTGAGCTTAGGTGTTAACCATCCAGAATGTCACAAATAATACAGTTAATTGAACTTAGGTGTTAACCATCCAGAATATCACAAATCATACAGTTAATTCAACTTAGGGGTTAACCATCCAGAATGTCACAATTAATACAGTTAATAGAGCTAAGGAGATAACCACCCAGAATGTCACAATTCACAAGAAACTTTGCTCACAATGAACTAACACCACCAGAAACCGGGTTTCGATACTTGTGATGGACAAAGCATTGTATAGACTATACAAATAATCCATTGTATAGCTTTGTGGTTAATTCCAAACAAACAAACAAACAAAACAATTTTCAATTATATAACAACTTTGAGCTGTATGAAATATAACAAAACTACATCGTTCAATTTTAAAAACAATAATTTAAAGCAAAGCCTTCTGTATTGGTTTTAGTTGGTTTTCTAGAAATGTATTATAGTATCTTTGACCATAAATTCTGTAGGCCTCATCGCTGATGCCGATGAATCCTTTCGATCAATATCAGAGCTCATAAGGCTGATGGACATGCAGCACAAAATATTTCGGTAGAAACCTTATCATATCACTCATTTATAAGATAACAGTTGTTATGGATTGTAATGCCGTCTGTACCTTTTTGTGTTGCATGCCCAGACGACCCGATGAACTCTGGTATTGTTTGTTTGTTTTTTTAATTTTGAGCAGAGCTGCACTAGCAACCCCTAAGTCAGCAGTGTAAGACTAGAAAAAAGGCAGCTAGTCGTCATCATCCACCACCAACACTTAGACTACTCTTTTACCAATAGTGGGATAGACTGCCACATTAAAAAGACTTCACGGCTGAAAGTGCGAGCATGTTTAATGTGACAGGAAATCGAACCAACAACCCTTAGATTACGAGTCTAGCGTCCTAACCACCTGGCCATAAGGAACCCTCTGGTTGTGATCAAAAGAACAAGTTAATAGTGGCTTGCGGCACATGAGGTGAATAGTAGAAATCTGCTGTGTACTTGTTATTAAACACTCGTGTATAGCCAGAGGAAATATTTGTTAAAATTATTATTAACATCACGTAAACTATCGAACTACAGACCAAGCGTCGCCGATCTTTAACGTTATATATCGTAATGGACGATGTAACTTGTTTATAAGTTGGCTCTGAGTTTGAAATTATTTCCATTGGGATTAATTAAGCTAAACATTATAAAATATTACATGAATTCTTAAGGTGTATAATGCCCAAGCTTTAGTAAGAAATAATTAGAACGGATGATTCAATTTCAAAGAGAACTTGGATGAAGACTATCCGCCATTTTGTTTCTTAATAGTTATTTAGTACATGCACACATTTGAAAAATATTATGTAAAAGGTTTTGTGTCAGAAATATATCTCAGCTACAAAACATATGTTAATTATACACAAAAATTAGTCCCTCAGTGATAAATTTATGGACTTACAGTACTAGAATCTGGGATTTGATTCCACGTGGTGGACACAGTAGATATCCTTAAGTGACTTTGTTCTAAGACAAATAAAACGATAGCAAAAAGAGTACAGCGGAATTTAGAAAAAAATAAAACATTATTTAGTCACAACTACCAACATCTTCTGATTAAAACATTTTACTTAAGTAGATCAAGACTAAAAATCTCTAGTAAATTTGTAGCACGTACAACATATATTATGTAGTCATCCTTTGGGGCTCATAATTGATAAGTATGTTTACATACATGTGAACTACCTGTTTTTGGACTTCTTTGTATTTGTTTGTTTCTCAGTATCGCGCAAAGCTACACGAAGGCTATCTGTGCTAGCCGTCCCTAATTTTGGAGTGTGAGGTCAGAGGGAAGGAAACTAACCATCACCAGCCACCGCCAACTTTTTGGCTACTCATTTACCAACGAATAGCATGATTGATCGTAATATTATAATTCCCTCAAGGCTGAAAGGGCGAGTAAATTTGTTGCGATCGATATTTGAACCCCCGACCCTCAGATTACGAGTCGGACGCCTTAACTACATTGGCCATGCCAGGCCCTCTTTGAATTTAACCTTCATTTGTATTCGTTTTCACCTGAGTAGAAATATTTTTACTGCTGTTTTGGATTTTTTTTGTAGGATTCCACCAGAATGGGAGGGGACATTTCACAAGATATTCTCGCTCTTTTCTATTCACTGTGTCAAAGATACCTCAAAACTTTTAAAGGTCTTTCACCGTTTATTGAAACCAGGTGGTTATTTTCTTGCTCTGGGTATATGTACAGAAGAATTGTTAAGCAGTTTAAAAGATATGTCAAAACTGCCACAGTGGATGGAATACATACAGGTGAGACCCGATAACTCTAAATGTGTTGACATTTTTTTGTGCCTTAAAGAACGTCTTCATAACAAACAAATAAAGCAATATTCTACATAAATATTGAATAAAATGTTATTCTGACGTATTTTACAATAAGTGCAGTAAATAGTTTGAGTGTTTTAAGTTAGTCAGAGGTTTGGATTTGATGTTTAATGCAGTTCTTCATTTCTATTTTCTTTTAATTTTATTTGTTTGTTTCTATCAGTATTAATTTTTCTTCTCTCTCTATATATATACACATATATACGTATCATAGGTGAACACTGTATTTTACTTGGAATTTTATTATTCCAATTAATTAAGTCAAGTCAACACAAATTACCACTTCTTCGTGACCTATTCTAATCGTTGATTACTGCGACCGACTTCGTAGCGAGTCTGTTATATCAGAGGTTCGATTCCCCTCGGTAAACTCAGCATATATTTCGATGTGGTTTTGTTATAAGAGAATTCACACACACAGTTATTAATATAACCAACACATACTTTAACTCAACATAGTTTTTTTGGTATGTAAGTCCTAGGCTCTAAGCTACACAATATTGATGTCTATCCGAACATGACCGTGATATTAAAGTATTAAAGTGATATTAAACAAACTACATATCAACACTCAGGAGTATATAACGTAAAAGTGCAGTAACATTAAAGCAAATATGTATATTTTAACACTGTCATCCCTAAATCGTTCGACATTTACAAAGTAATTTTTCTGACTTGTAATTTCAAAATTAGAAAGGGCTAACGCAAAATATTCATCTAGTAGTTTTGCACGGAAATAAACAAGGAATTACATTTTTGAAATTGAAGAATTAGAGAATTTTATCCAAATAACTACACTTTAATTAAGAAACGATGCAGTGTGTCTAATTAACACATTGTAATAGTTTTAGTGTTGTATTTAATAAAGCTAAATGTTTCATCGAAAGCAACCAACAATAGGGTTATTTTATTATTATAAAACTATTTAAATAATAACACTATGCTACATAAATTTTGTTCCTGAATAATATGTGTTATTTATTAATTGCTTATTGTTACGTTTTTTTTATGTTTTATGTTTTTCGTAGACTAAACGCAACAGAAAAACACAGATAACAGCTTGTATAATTTATTACACTAAACCATTATATGTATGTAACAGATATAACATAAATTATATAATAACAACGACAGATATTAAGTTTAAACCTTCAAAATTAATTACAAAACAAAACGGTACTAGTTTCAACCTTCAAAATTAATCACAATACAAAATGGTACTGGCCTGTATCTAATATAATGATCTAAAATGAAAGTCTCAAATTCCAGTCTAGGGTGTGATTTTGGTCCCACGAAGAAATTCCGAAGTTTAAATGAAGAAGTTCAGAAACAATTCACAATTCAATAAATTCGACGAAGTTCCTTTCACGATGCCTCCGATGAACGTCACAATCTTGTCGCCCATATTTTTTCGATCTTCCCTGGCTATTCCCGTACGTGTCGACTTTCAACACAACCAGTAATTCGAATGAGTCGTAGAGATTGACGAAATAAAATCACAGCTTCCGTAGATCTGACTTCAGTCACAAATTATAGCAAACACTTAAACTTTCTCAAACGAAAGACTGACTAATGTCTGACTCCTTTCTCTCTTCGAATAAAACTAATGACTCTCTTCTCCTTTCTTCCTCGAATCTTTGTCTGTTTATATATTGTAGACCTAGACTTCTCGAACCATCGCGAAATTTCTACAGAACTCCAGAGCAATCCGCGCATGTCCGTTCTTGCACGAGACTCAACGTCTAGACACGAGGCCGCCAACATTTCATTTACATACATATGATTGGTCTACTTAATTCTAGAAAATTCTAATTCTAAATGTTATTTTAAATGAATAACAACATATTTTATTAGTTTAAACTTTGAAACAATAATATAAATATGGAAATAGAAATAACAGAAATGAAAATCCAAAAACAACACGACATGTTGTCGTTTACAAAACATTTACATAACACTTATGTTGTAAAAGTACAGAAAATGGTCATTATTCCCTTCAAACTTTGCTTTTGTGACCATGATAGTGAAATTTAGAAACTAACCTATTTTGAATGTAAAAATGGACAAATTTGCACATTTTCATTTACATAAGGTCTGAAAGAAACAGCTGATTTACATGTATTTATACTAAAGTTATATAAAAATGTTTAGATGTGAGTAGTTCTTAGAGATTTTCGCCTCTAATGTAAATCACTTTCATGTATCAGTCGGCGTGATTACAGGGAGTTAAGGTCACAAAAGTAAAGATTGAAGAGAAACAAAGGTTTTTTTCATTTACTTTAGGCATAAGAAATTGGAAAATAACAATTCTTGTCCAAAAATAAGAAAAATTAAAACTTTGTAACACAGTTTATTTAGTTTATACAATTCTTTCTGACACGAGACAGACAATAAAAACATCTACTATTCATGTACAATATCAGATAAATTATAAAAACCACGTTAAAACCTTTATTAAAATTATAAAAACAATTTTTATTTGTATGTTTTAGTTAAATGAATATAGTAACATGTTTTTCCTTTCGCAGTATCACTTAAATAATATTTTTTTATTTTATACATTTTGTAGGTTAAATAATAAAACAGACGACTATAAAATCTATCATTTAGATGATGAAAATACATTAATGTGCTGTCAGCTAAAGAATGTGTTAATGAGTCAAATTATTTTCATCAGATTATATTTAATTTTTGCAGAATGTAGAAAACTTCTTTTGGGTAGCTTATGACTGCAGCGACCCTTATGGTACAACTAAGAAGCTAGCAGATGAGTGTGGGTTTGATACAGACTTCTTTGCCCCAACGCCTCAAACTCAAGTATTCAGTTCGAAAAGCCAATACATACGTAAGTATGATTAACAAATTATGAATCACCTATTACTTGAGAAACTCATAACAGCAAAAACATTTGTGATTTAATCTAACCTAATCAGTATAATTTAATTAAAATAAGAACATTTATTCCAGAAAACAAAACAAACAGAAATACGTGACAATGTAAATTTTGAGACGTTCTCTAGTTCATTTCATTTCAATTTTTTTTTTCATTATATATATAAAATGCTACATACACGAGGACACTCTTATAAGTTTAACTGGAATGGAAAAGAGTGGTAAATGTTGTTAAACGTAAGAGAATTAGTGGTAAAGTAAAATAGTGATGTGAATACATATAGCGAACACTAACATTACATATTGTATTACCACTTTTGAAGGTATTTGTATAAAGACGAAACATTTACTTTGGAGTAAAATATGTTGTCACAATATATATATCCCAGCTCTTCTATAAAATACTTTCTTGTGAAACAAGGCGTTCTACCCGCTCATATCAGAAACAACAAAATCTTCCGTTAAAATAATTTCCAACACATTTTTACGATCGAAAATTTGTTACGTTTCAGTATTACTTTCGGTTTGTAAGAACGTTCATTTATTTAGACGTTTATATTGTAAAGTTTCCAATACAACTAAATATTATAATAACCAATGAGCACGTGAACCATCGTTGCGACTGTTTGGTGTATATTTTCAGACTGTCAATAGTATATATTTTCTCTTCCTTTGTTTTTCAGCCCTCACATATTTCACACCGCTGTTGTGTCTTGTGTACACTTCACATTGTTCTTGAAGAATCACAAGTGTGCAGAAAAAATTGATTAATATATTCACCATTAAGTTTAAATACCTGTTACTTATATATTTGTTATGAGGTTAAACTACTTTATGCTGACATATTTGCCAAATCACTTGATGATACACTTGCTACTAAGTTCAAATACTTAATGTTGACATATTTGTTATAAAATTAAAATACTTGATGTTCATATGTTTGGTTGTTTGGTTCTTGATAAATTAAATTTTTTACAGTTATCAGCTCCATAATGTTTTGAAATTAACTGCCTTAAATATTGAACAAAAATAGAATGTTTGTCCTTTTTTAACATTCATATTTTCTCAAAAATGTATTATTAAATGATATTTCATGCTTATTATTTTTCATTTTAGAGAATTTTGTGAATCTATTATGCCTGAAGTCATCATAAAACGAATACCCTCAGAAAAGTTAGAGGATTTCTGGGCAGACTGGTGTGAAATGACCCAGAAGTGCAAAGTAAACTTTAGAGCTGATGGAACAGTTTTAAGAGAAGTCACAATGTTGGAAATGTGTCTAATATCTAAAATTTAAAATGTGAATTTTTATTTCCTGATTTCATAACTAAACGTATATATATTACGTTAAAGCACTAGAAAAAAATATCCTTATACATTTATTGAAAATAACAACACACACGTATCCAAAATCAAACTACCGAGAAGACGTAACAAGCTGTCTCAGTATTTTCTCCATATTTCACATTTTCATTACAGTCCACATTTCGCACTCGAGAGTTATCTGTGCTAGCCGTCTCTTACATAGCAGTGTAAGGGAAGAGGAAAGGCAGCTAGTCATCACCACCAACCGCTAACTCTTGGGTTACTTTGTCACCAACGAATAGTTGGATTAAAGGTCACATTTTAACCCCCCCCCCACGGCTGAAAAAGCGAGCATGTATGACGCAACGGAGATGCGAACCCGCGCTCGGATTACGAGTCGCACGCTTTAATACACTTGGCCATGCCGGGCTTACGATAATAAGAAAGATTTATAAGCATTTACGTTGAACTTCCCAGCTGTCAATTTTTGACTCATTTCTTCGAGAATGAAGTTTGTGACTAGAAAGAATTAAATAGTCTTTATTATCACTAAATCAGCTACTTGATGAAAACGTGTCTTCTCTACTTCAAATAATATAAATATATTTTTTTTAATATTGCATTTGTTTATGAAAGAGAGTAAATTGGTATTATGCGAACAAGGTCGTATGTGTTGCATCGGAAGAGCATTCTGTAATTTTTTAGCAACGAATAAATATTTTGTAAGAATACACCTTAGTTACGTCCTTTGAAATATAATATTGCGTTATTCACAAATTACATTTCATCATACATAAATACATGTGTTGGAAACTTTTCAGTTTATATTTTTAGGTCTTTCAATGACAAATGTTGCAGTTGTTCATGTACAAGAATACTTAAAGTATCGAATTAAGCTTGAACTATCGCTGTGTTATTCAGTATCAAAAACTGGTACAGTTAATATACCAGAAAGCTTCAAGAATCAGTTTTAGCGCTATTTTTAAGAACGTTCGGGTGAATTTATTTCCCAAGTTCGCCAAACCTTATTGAGATTTTGCTATGTTTCTACAAGATAGCCTTGTTGCAGAATAATTTATCATAAACTTCCCAAACTACGCTATTAACACTATTAAAAAAACTCAGTAATTGACTCTTTTGACACAGAGAAAGGTATAACTTTTATTATTAAATGTAGTTTAATTACCATCTGTCTGTTCTTGACAAATCACATTGTGAAATAAGTATGTGACTAAAAAGTGTATATATATATTTATATTATCACTGAATCAGGTTTTCCAAACCTGTGTTTTAATTTCATGGACCAGTTCTTCAGCTTTTATACCAGAATAACTTGATTATTATTTAAAACACGAGTTTAATCACATCAGGAGATAGAGCATTACAACACTAGAGGGCGCTACGTACGTGTCGAACTGTGGTAACGGGAGGTGTTGAGACAAATTCGTAGCGCTAGTTTGTTTTATGTTTTTATTTTACAGTTTAACCTGTTATACGTTATATATAAATAAAATCAAAAAAACAATTCCCAATTACAATGAACCAGAATGATTCTTTTTTTCTAAGGTAACAACATGGAAAAAATAATGCTGAGAACGTAATTACAAAATTCGCTGGACATATTAAAAAAAAAGAACTGCGCATATAATAAGAGCATCCCTGTCATTGCAGAATACCATGTTAATATGACAGGATTATGAGTGTTCTGGGCACTTTAAACTCATCACAAATCGAAAACTGGTCCTAACATAAGAATTATTCTGTGCAGTAAACTGCACACTAACTGCTGTTTTGCAAACAGATAAACATGAACACGAGGAATTTTGAATTTCATCATTATACATATATTTTAAATTCACGCAAGATAATGCTTAAAATTGTTACACTTCAACTGACTTTTCTTGTACTTAACTACCAATGTAAAAGCAAGTTACTGAATGTGCACAATGTCTTGTAATATTCCAAAGTTAACATTATTGTTACTTTTACCAGAACTGGTAAAAATATTGCTGTACTCATCAGGATAACAATACCCAGGAATATAATATTAATGAGCCAGAGTTTGTTAAAACTAATTTATAAATATGAAAATCAAAAGTTGTGGTAATTAAAACTCTATTTGGCAGGATCACAGTAACTTGATCTATGAGATCATTTTCTAATTTTTATTAACTACATTTTTGTGCACCAGAAATACCTAGTGTGGGTCGCACTTATGTCTTATTCGATTTTATTATTCATTAGATTCTGTACCAGTCTACACTCAAATTGGAATTATTTTGTGAGACCTCAGACGTAATTAAACAGATCAATCAAAAGGGTTGAACCTTTTGATTCGAAAACTTTATTAGATCTCAAATCTGTCAAGAGATTACATTTTTATGAGCCAAAAGTTAGTAGTTGAAAATACAATAACCGGAAATCAAATAAACAAAAAACTCAGAACCTTTCTACGGTCAGTTATGCTGTAGTTGAAAAGTAAAAACACACAATATTTTACTTTCAGTTCTTGTTTTATGTAACTCCCATGTTATCAAAACATGATATTATATACATCAGTTGCTTTTGACATATCACATTACAAAAGGACTAATGATAAATTTTTACCAAGTATCTTTTCTTTGGTCCTTTGTGTTTTGTATGCGGTGCCAAGGATCTTCTGTGCTATACCAGAGCTTATCAGATCTGCAACACTGGACGAATCTCAATCAAATAAAACATGTTTGTGTTTCTTGTCATGATGAACTGTCTATGTGGAATATTTTTAGTTCTACAAATCATATATAAATATAAATTCATTATGATAAGTAAAATACAACTAAAACAATGTACATACAAACACAAGTCGCATTGTAATGTTGTATAATATCACACAAATTAGCGATCTAAACAGCATATTATGTGTGAATTTACCATAGCGACATCTATCGTATATTCATTATAATCCACATTTAAGCAATTACAAGTTGACGTCACTGCGTAACCATATAATAATTGAACACGACTATTGCGTAATTATATAGAAATTTCTTGAAACACATTGACAGGCCTTTCGTTTTCAAAGTCTCTCGCTGAAAAAAGTGGTAAGTCTTTGGATTTACAACACTAAAATCAGGGAAATGGTTCCTTTCCGTTGTGGCTTTGCTGTGAGAAAAGTGTGTGGGTATTTTCCCATCAGTAACTTACATCTACACTGTTTTTCTCGTTCCGTTTGAATGACGTAACTTCGCGAATGTTTGGGAAGAACTTATTTATTTATTCCATATTTGTCTGCTTAAATGTGCAAATGCATTGCGCATTCGTATCTTTCCCTCCAAAGATCTCGTGGAAGAATGATACGTATATTCACCAGTACATAATACACCTCTTGACGTATACGTGCCCTTTTCCACTTAGTGACGATACACGAATAGTGGCCGCATTTTAAAACTGATGAAATGCTTTTCTAAAGAAATGTCAATAAAAGAGTCACGTTCCTCGGTTCAGTTACAGTATATGTGGAACATTTGTAGATCTCAACGAGTAAAGTATTTTGATAGAGTTGTGTAAAGGTACGAATTTTCCAGAAAGAATAAATGCATATTGAATCTCTATAAAATGTTTAAACATTTGGTGTTATTTGTTTTATGAAGTTTTTCACTAGTATACGTGAACTACTTGGGTCAACATGCAGTTTGATTTTACAAGATATTATTAGCAGTGTTTCCGTACATTCCTTTGATAGTATGTCTTCTTCGTGATATCAAAGGTTATTCTTCCAATGTTTTCCCATGGATGAAATCAAACACTTTATCAGTTCTACCTTCAGATGGATTCGTCTGCTACTCTTGGTTTTGTACCTTGCGAGTATATATCGCAAGTGGAGATATTTGTTAAAAGTTACTCATAGCCGATTATTGATAACCCTGAATAACAACACCTGTTTTGTTCATTATTAATAATCCAGCATGACAACATCTGTATTACCGATCATTAATAGTCCAATATGACAACACCTGTATCGTCGACTGTTAATAATCCAATATCACAACTCCTGTATTGTTCATTATTAATAATCCTGTATGACAACATCTGTATTGTTCATTATTAAGAATCCTGTATGACAACATCTGTATTTTTCATTATTAATAATCCTGTATGACAATACCTGTATTGTTCATTATTAATAATCCTGTATGACAACACCTGTATTGCTCTTTATTAATAATTCTGTATGACAACACCTGTATTGTTCATTATTAATAATCCTGTATGACAACACCTGAGGCCTGGCATGGCCGAGCGCGTTAAGGCGTGCACTCGTAATCCGAGGGTCGCGGGTTCGCGCCCGCGTCGCGCTAAACATGCTCGCCCTCCCAGCCGTGGGGGCGTTATAATGTGACGGTCAATCCCACTATTCGTTGGTAAAAGAGTAGCCCAAGAGTTGGCGGTGGGTGGTGATGACTAGCTGCCTTCCCTCTAGTCTTACACTGCTAAATTAGGGACGGCTAGCACAGATAGCCCTCGAGTAGCTTTGTGCGAAATTCCAAAACAAACAAACAAACAAACAAAGACAACACCTGTATTGTCAATTATTAATAATCCAGTATGATAACACTGGATCCTCAATACAATGGATTTTTGGATGTTTTTCTCTTTTTTCCTAACCAGAACCATCAGCGCTACACTCGTAATCTGAGAGTCACAGGTTCGATTCGCCGTTACAACATACGTGCTCACCATTTCAGTCCTGGAAGAGTTATTATGTCACAGTCAATTCCACTATTCGTTGCTGTGAATAGCCCAAGAGTTGACGGTGGAAGGTGGTGACTGGGTGACTTTCCTCTTGTCTTAAACTGCTAAATTAGTAACGGCTTGCATAGATAGCCATCCTGTATCATTGCACAAAATTAAAAAAACAAACAAAGCAGAACCACCAATGTTTAGATGGAGGTATTACTATAGTTTGTATTTTAAACAATTGCTTAGTAACTTTCAAACAATCTGCTGCAGTGACGACATTGAAGGTTTGTCTCTTCAAAACGTCCTATGTGCTTTGGCTCTATCGTTTGATAGTTCTTGTTCGCGGAATGTTCTTTCTTGGAAAAAGTCATGCTCCTCAGGTTGTAATTCTATCCGTGGAAGATAGAAAATGCTATTGTACTAAGAGACGAATTATCTAAAGTCCAATCCATTAATCAAATTACTTAAATGTATCAAAGCAAGTAACCAAGTTTTAAATTTTAGTTTCTTTGGTATTATTGTACAAATAAATATTACATTGAGTAAATGTAACGAATCTTTCATTACGTCTTGAGAAAATTAGGATATTTAACTGTTTGTTAAAGTTAGTTATAAGAGGTATAAGTTAAGATTGATAGAAGTGAATCAGTTTCTAAAGAACTAGGAAATAACGTTACTCTAAGTTATAACAAACGTATCTTTAGAAATCATATTTTTCACATCGATCAAATATTCTGTATGATACCGTTAGGACAACGTCGCATGGGTCAGAAAAAAAATTCTTCAAATTAACTGGCAAGACGTATTAACTGGTAAACGAAGTTACGTCGCTATTCCTTTCAAGAAAAAATACCACACGAAGTATTTTCATTGGTGGATTTAGTATTTTTATGTTGAAAGAAGTTCACGAACATTCATCTCAACATTTTTCACATATACCTTCCTTGCCTTCCCTCATTTTTATGCAAGAAAATTGTGGTACTTTTGATGAGTATATGGTGACATAATTTGAGTTATATGTTTTGACAAGTTGCTTATTGTATATAACAAATAAAATTCCTTGGAAAATGAGTTTTTTCTGGATCTCATTAAACTTTAAAAGACATTAAAAAGAGTTTCGTTTCTTCGAGATTGCCTCCTTGTAACACAATAATATGTATGAGGGCTTACAACACATAAACTAGAGCTTAATACTCGTGATGGGCATAGCAACATAAACAATTTTGCAAGTTAATGCTTAATTACAAAGAAATAATGTGTCTTTGTTCTAAAACAAACAAATTAAAAGTATCTTTGTGATTAATGAAGTAAAATGGTCAACTACAAACCAAACCATTTAAATTTTATCTTTCTTTATAAAAAGGTTTAACTAGCACTGACTCAAAGTATACACGATGTTTAACAAAATGTAAGAATATAATTAATTTCTTATTATCAATCTAAGATTTTCAACAGAAGCATGTTTATCAGTGATAATTAATGAGAAACGAGATACAACTTACGAAAAATGCTCACGTAAATAATTACTAAAAAATAACTCATGTCTCGTGGTGAATACATTTATTGTATGTTCAGCCATCTTGAATTTCAATATTTCGTAATTTTTTATTTTACACTTTTTGTTCCAGTCGAAATATATTTTAGCGTTGGAAGACCACAGACACCCCACTGCATCTCTGAGAGGCAAGGAAGTTCATAACGGTTGCTGTGGAAAGCTGAAATAAGATCACGTGATCTTATTATCACATGATAGGCTCTGGGTTAGCAAATTAGAAATAGGGGTAGATTTCACATCCCTCGCTTGTATATTCTCGTAAAGAACTCACTCGTTTGTGAACAACTCTTCTGAAACTCTTCAAGACTCAGAAGGTGTACAAGGTAGGAGTGGTATTATATCTGGAGTCATATTTGATAGTGTCAGTTATATATTTGATACAGTATCAGTGATATCACAGCAACTTCTAACTTAGGTAGTATTATAAGATATATTGTAACGTAAACAGCGTTTAGTGTTTCATAAGTTAAATAATTCTACAAGTAATAAATCGTTACGTTGATTTGGAACATATCATATAAACACGGACTTAACAGAAGCATGAACAATAATCGATTATTCTCTATGAATATTAGTTTTTAGATATTCAATAACTATGTTGATTTCAATCATATCTTTTAACTATAGGAAACTCTTAAACAAATATTTTCGATAAAAACTCAAACACTGAAATTGTTTCTATATTTGTTTATAGCGTTTTTTATGAAAAAAGTTTGTTTTTTCCTATAGAAATTACGTGATTTTACTGCAGTCTTTGTATAACGTTGTTAGAAATGTTTGTTTGTTTGTTGGTTCCTTATTTTCACGAGGCACTAGGTGTTTCAGGATACTGCGCTTAAAAGCTGCCATTTTGAAATTATTAAGAAGCGTGAAAAGTAATGTAAAACCTTTTTATTTCTTCGTCGTTTGTACTTAAGCAAGCTTTACAATGTGTATTGTGTATGATAGTTGTCCTTTCAAATTACTAAAATAGTTAAACCAACTTTATCCGCAAATTTGAAAATGCAATACATTTTAAGAAAGAATTTCTCTTACAATTGCCTCTTGAAAGAACAAGGGTAAGTCGACGAAGTTACAGCGCTTAAATAAGGGGTTCGGTTCCCTTCGAGGGGCTCAGCAGATAGCTCGATGTAGTTTTGCTACAACAAAAGCAAAACCTACAACTCTTAACTCATGACATAATTGTTAATATGATAATTGTTCAGGAACTGAAATCATGGAAAACATTCCAATCCAATGTATTAAAAGGATAAAGCGTGTCTTGTCTCTCCATAGACATCAGTTTCCGTAGTGACACCGGGAGATTAAATAGTTCAAATTAAGCCACATGGAAACACGCTGAAAAAAGATAAATTTCCTTTATTGGATAACCAGACAAAGAATAATTCCGTCCTCTCTGTTTGCCTTAAATCGACACATTCTTTAAGTTATGTTCGGATCTTTTCATACAACCAAAACCAGGTTAGAGCACCTAGTATATCTTCATTTCTTCTGAGAGTCCATAGAATATGCCATCCAGCAATACTTCAGTATGATACTAAAACCATTCTATATTTTCAAAGAACTCCACATTTCACAATATTTCATTGCAACTTGCTGTCATAGAGCAATGAAAGCCTTGATCAATAAAGACAGGGAAATATTAACAAACAACATTACTAAATATATTTATATTGGCAACAACACAAATACAGAACCCCTAAAAAATAGCTTTAGAATTACATAGTAAACATTTTTAACAGGAAGCTAACTTAAACACTTGTGAAAATGTTATATAAATGAACCCAGAAGAAGTGTTGAAATATTCACATAAACACATTAATTATGGAAAAGCTGATAATGTTTTTTTTTAGTATGAAATATTCTGTCATCCAACTGATCGAGAACCAAGAATAATTTATTTTTTTATTAATCCAGTAACTATGAAAAACTGAATTGTTAAAATTGTCTTAATCAGAAAGTTGTTTAGTTTCAACGCCTTCGAAAAGATCACTTTAAGCTAAAAAGCTTTACGACCTCCTGTGTTCTTAAATAAAGTCAAAGGTCTGAGATTACGTAGAGGTTTATGTGTTGAGTACAAGTTTTGTTGGGTTTTTTTCTTACCAACAGATGACATGAGACTGAAGATGTTAGCACAGATATTTCAAAACTAGTTTTTTTTTAATATCAAGACATTTCTAAAAGTTTGTCACATAAAGCTCCGAACACTTACCCCAAAGCTCAAACTTTAGAGTAAGATAAACTCACTGAAATTGAGATTGACTTTTACATTTCAACGAAACAAACCTGTTTATTATAAGACTAGAATAATAGCACTAAACTTAACTAAATCAAATATATTTTAGAATGAATCCATTAGTAGATCAGTATATATCCAGGAGGCCATCCATGAATGTGGACTGGATTAATTCCAAACTGCATTTTCATAAAGCACGAATGACTTGGTCAAATGAAGAGAATATCTTAGATTTCGGCTGTGGTCCAGGAACAATAACTCGAGATATATTGCTACCACAATGTGTCAATTTGAAGAAACTTATCGGTGTTGACATCCAACCAGTGTTTGTTGAATTCGCCAAGAAGACATTCAACCATGAAAAGATTGAATACCGAGAGATAAATTTAATGGAAAGGTAATGTCATTAAAATAATACATAATCGTAATACAATATTGGAACTCTTGCTTATATGATATTAAAAAAAACATTTCTATTACGCGACGTACAAACCCAACTTTTCGAAATTTTTGTCCTGTTTGCATGCAGGTTTGCAACAGGAGTCACAATTTTTCTCTTTTGATTACGTTTCCAGGCACGGATAATTTTATTTTTCTCCCTTTTCAGAGTGCAGTTATGACGTCATGAATACATGACACGCGGTCCTAATGCACCAGTACCACGCGTAACTGGCTAGTTATTATAATACCTGAACTTTTTTTTCCCAAACTGCACAAGTATCATCATTTTAAAAATCATCGCGCTCGCCCCACATGATTAGGAGGTTAGGGTACCCGACTCGTAACCTAAGGGTCACGAGTTTGAATTCTCGTCACCACAAATATACTCGAACTTTCAGCAGTAGGAGCGTTATAATGTGAGAGTGAATTCCACTATTCGTTAGTAAAATAGTAGCCGAATAGTGGAATTGACCGTCACATTATACGCCCCCCACGGCTGGAAGGGCGAGCATGTTTAGCGCGACGCGGGCGCAAACTCGCAATCCTTGGATTACGAGTCACACGCCTTACGCGCTTGGCCATGCCAGGCCCGCATTTCGGATAATAGTAGAGCTAATGCTTAAATTATGGGTCATAATGGCTAGGTGGGTAATGCACTCGTCTTGTAATTGGAGGGTCGCGGTTCGAATCCCTGCCATATCAAACATGCTCGCCCTTTCAGCAGTGAGACCATTATAATGTGCCTGGCAATCCCAATATTTGTTGGTGAAATAATAGCCTTAGAGTTGGCGGCGGGTGGTGATGACAAGTTGACTTTCATATAGTCTTACACTGCTAAATTAGGAACGGCTAGCGCAGATAGTCTTCGAGTCGCTTTGTGCGAAATTTTAAAGAAACCAAACTTGAACTACAGAGCAACAAGATAAATCAGATAATCCTAGCATGGTTGTTTTTCATGATTTTTAAATTCTTTCTGTATTGCATCTTATGTTAGAAAACAACAAAAACAAAAATGTGATATAGATTAAACCTGTTCGTTTTACTTTATCAGTGTTAACATGATTGATGGAATTTTGAAATTTGAATTATAACATTCTTAAAATGTTTCACTTTTCCTCCTGTTGCTAATTTATAAACCTTACGTGAAACAGAGCGAAATATGATATCTGTGGGATTACTGTTGTGAGCTAAACCACATTACAGTTAACCCAGCTGAGAGGTTAACCATCCAGAATGTCACAATTCATTACAAATTTTGCTCCCTCATGGCACAGCACTAGGCCAATGGGCTCACACCACCAAAAACCGGGTTCCGATACCTGTGATGGACAGAGCACGGTAGCCCATTGTATAGCTTTGTTATTAATTCCAAACATACGAACAAACATTACATTTTTAAATTTTCAATACTAACAATACTGGAGCTCATTCAGCTACTGGACAAAATATTTCGGTAGTAGCCTTATTACATCAGTGATTTATAAGACAACAGTTGTTATGGATTGTAATGCCTTCTGTACCGTTTTGTGTTGCATGCTTAGACGACCCGATGAACTCTGGTGTTTGTTGTTTTTTTTTTTTAATTTTTAGCAGAGATGCACGAGGGTAATCTGCACTAGCCGTCCCTAAGTCAGCATTGTAAGACTAGAAGAAAGCCAGTTACTCATCATCACCGCCAACTCTTGGACAACTCTTTTACCAACGAATAGTAGAATAGACTGTCACATTAAAAAAGACTCAGGGGTGAAAGGGCGAGGAAATTGAACGCACAATTCATAGATTACGAGTCGAGCGCACTAATCACACGGCCATACGGAACCCTCAAGTATTGATCAAAAGAACTAGTTAATAGTGGCTTGCGTCACATGAGGTGAGATGTTGAACTCTGCTGTGTCCTTGTTATTAAACACTCGTGTATAGCCAGAAGAAATGTTTATTAAAATTATTATTAACTTCTCTGTGTTGTAACATCACGTAAACTATCGAACCACAGACCAAGCGTCACCGATCTTTAACGTTATATATCGTAATGGATGATGTAACTTGTTTACAAGTTGGCTCGGAGTTTGAAATTATTTCCATTGGTATTAATTAAGCTAAACTCATTAAAACATAAATAAATATTACATGAATTCTTAATTTGTATAATGCCCAAGCTTTAGTAAGAAATAATTAGAACGGATGATTCAATTTCAAAAGAAAACTTGGAATGAGACTATCGGCCATTTTATTTTTTTCAATAGCTATTTAGCACATAAATACATTTGAAGAATATTATGTAAAAAGTTTTGTTTCAGAAAAAATATCGCAGCTACAAAACATGTTAATTATATACAAAAATAAGTCACTCAGTGTGACAGTGGTAAGTTTACGGTCTTATAGTGATAGAGTCTGGGATTTGATTCCACGTGTGCACACAGTAAATAGCCTAATGTGACTTTGCTCTAAGACAAGTATAACGATAATTGAAAACAGTACAGGTGAATTTAGAAAAAATAATTCATTATTTAGGCACAACTACCAACATCTTCTGATCAAAACATTTTACTTACGTAGATCAAGACAATAAATCTCTAGTTTCTTAAGTGGTAAATTTGTAACACGTACAACATACCTAATGTAGTCATCCTTCGGTGCTCACTTTATGATTGAAAATTATGTTTTCATTCATGTGAACTACCTATTTCTTTGAATTTATTTGTTTTTCAATTTCGTGCAAAGCTACACGAGGGCTACTTATGACAGGCATCCCTAATTTAGAAGTGTAAGGCTAGAGGGGAGGCAGCTAGCCATCACCACTCACTACCAACTCTTCGACTACTCTTTTACTAACAAATAATATGATTGATCGTTACATTTTAACGCCCTCACAGCTGAAAGGGCGAGTAGATTTCTTGCGATCGATATTTGAACCCCCGACACTCAGATTACGAGTGGAATGCCTTAGCCCACATTGTCATGCTGGGCCCTCTTGTATTTAGTCTTCATTTGTATTAGTTTTTACCTGAGTAGAAATATTTTAAATGCTGTTTTGGATTTTCTTGCAGGATTCCATCAGAATGGGAGGGGACATTTCACAAGATATTCTCGCTTTTTTCTATTCACTGGGTCAAAGATACCTCAAAACTTTTAAAGGTCTTTCACCGTTTATTGAAACCAGGTGGTTATTTTCTTGCTCTGGGTATATGTACAGAAGAATTGTTAAGCAGTTTAAAAGATATGTCAAAACTGCCACAGTGGATGGAGTACATACAGGTGAGACCAGATAACTCTAAATGTGTTGACATTTTTCTGTGCCTTAAAGACCGTTTTCATAACAAGTAAATAAAACAATATTCTACATAAATATTGAATAAAATGTTATTCTGACGTATTTTACAAGAAGTGCAGTAAATAGTTTGAGTGTATTAAGTTACGTTAGAGGTTTGGATTTGATGTTTAATGCAGTTCTTACTTTCGATTTTGTTTTAATTTAATTTGTTTGTTTCTATCAGTATTAATTTTTCTTCTCTCTCTCTATATATACACATATATATATCACAGGTAAACAATATATTTTACTTGGAATTTTATTATTCAATTTAATTAATTCTAGTCAACACAACTTACCGCTCCTTCGTGAACTATTCTTATCGATGATTCGTAGCGAGTCTGTAATATCAGAGGTTTGATTTTCCTCGGTAAACTCAGCATATATTTCGATGTGGTTTTGTTATAAGAGAACACACACACACAGTTATTAATATAACCAACACACACTTTAATTCAATATAGTGTTTTTGGTACGTAAGTCCTAGGCTCTAAGCTGCACAATATCGATGTTTATCCTAACATGACCGTGATATTATTAAAGTGATATTAAACGAAGTACATATCAACATTCAGGAGTATATCACGTAAAGGTTCAGTAACATTAAAGCAAGTATGTATTTTTCTTCAACATTGTCATCCCTACATTTACAAAGTGTTTTTTGTGACTTGTAATTTCAAAATTAGGAACGGCTAACAAATAATATTTCTCGGGTAATTTCGCACGGAAATAAACAACGTATTACTTTTCTGTAATTGTAGTAGAAAATTTTATCCAATTATTTCCAGTGTAATTAAGAAATGAGGTAGTGTGTCTAATTAACACATTGTAATAGTTTTATAGTGTTGTATTTAATAAAGCTAGGTGTTTTATCGAAAGCTTCTAACAATAAGGTTATTTTAATATTATTTAATTAATAATTCGTCCACACAACTTTTTCTGACATCAGATATATAATAAAAACATCTACCATTCGTTTACAGTATCAGATAAATTATAAAAATCACCTTAAAACATTTAGTAAAATAATAAAAACAGTTTATATTTATATGTTTCAGTTAAATAAATACAGTAATATTTTCTTCCTCATGCAGTGTCAGTAAATTACATTTTTTGTATTTTATACGTTTTGTAAGTTAAATAATAACACAGAAGACTATAAAATCTATCATTTAAATGATGAAAATACATGAATATTCTGTCAGCTAAAGAATGTGTTGATGAGTCAAATTATTTTCATCAGATTATATTTAATTTTTGCAGAATGTAGAAAACTTCTTTTGGGTAGCTTATGACTGCAGCGACCCTTATGGTACAACTAAGAAGATAGCAGATGAGTGTGGGTTTCAAACTGAATTCTTTGCCCTAACGCCCGAAACTCAAGTATTCAGTTCGAAAAGCCACTACATACGTAAGTATAATCAACAAATTAAGAATCACCTTTTGCACGAGAAACAGATAACAGTAAGGACACTTGTAATTTAATCTAACCTAACCAGGATAATTTATTTCAAATAAGAAAATTGATTCCAGAAAACAAAACACACAGAAATACGTAACAATGTAAATTTTGAGACGTCCTCTGGTTCATTTTATTTCAATTTGTTTGTTTTTTTCATTATATGTATAAAACGTTACAAACACAAGGACACTCTTATAAGTTTCACTGGAATGAAAAAGAGTGGTAAATGTTGTTAAACATAAGAGGATTAGTGGTAAAATAGAATAGTGATGTGAATACATATAGCAAACACTAATATTACATATTGTATTACCACTTTTGAAGGTATTTGTATAAAGACGAAACATTTACTTTGGAGTAAAATATGTTGTCACAATATATATCCCAGCTCTTCTATAAAATACATCCTTGTAAAACAAGGCATTCTACCCGATCATATTAGAAACAACAAAATCTTCTATTAAAATAATTTCCAACACATTTTAACAATCGACAGTTTTTTACGTTTCAGTATTACTTTCGGTTTGTAATACCTGTTACTGAAACATTTGCCACTAGATTAAACTACTTCATGCTCACATGTTTGCCATATCACTTAATGATGATATACTTGCTTCTAAGTTCAAATTCTTAATGTTGACATATTTGCAATAAAATTAAAATACTTGATGTTCATATGTTTACCCTTACCTAAGTTTTTTGGTTCTTGATAAATTAATTTTTTTATAGTTATCAACTTCATAGCGTTTTGAAATTCTTTGCCTTACATATTATACGAAAATAGAATGTTTGCCTTTCACGTACATTCAAATTCTCTCAAAAATATATTATTAAATGATATTTCATGTTTATTGTTTTTCATTTTATAGAATTTTGTGAATCCATTATGCCTGAAGCCATCATGAAACGAATACCCTCAGAAAAGTCAGAGGATTTCTGGGCAGACTGGTGTGAAGTGGCTCAGAAGTACAAAGTAAACTTTAAAGCTGATGGAACAGTTTTAAGAGAAGTCATAATGTTGGAAATGTGTCTAATATCTAAAATTTAAAATGTGAATTTTTATCTCCTGATTTCATGACTAAACATGTATATATGGATTTTACAGTGAAGCACAAGAAATATATCCTTATGCTTAAACATTTATTGAAAATAACAACAAACAACTACCAAAACGCTGCCATGGTATTTTCTCCATATTTCACCTTTTCGTTACAACCCAGACGACTAACGTCTTTATTAACACAGTTGTGTTTTATTGGCTGGTTTTGAGTGATATATAAATTGTTAGTAGTTTGAAGTAACAAGATTGAAATTTTTAATTAATTAATGGAAAACGAAAATAAGAAAGATTTATAAACATTTGCGTTGAACTTGCCAGCTGTCAATTTTTGACTCATTTCTTCGAGAATGAAGTATGTGACAAGAAAGAATTAAATAGTCTTTATCATCACTAAATCAGCTACTTAATGAAAACTTGTCTCCTATACTTCAAATAAAATATTTTTTTAATATTGCATTTGTTTAATAAAGAGGGTGAATTGGTATTATGCTAACAAAGTCGTATGTGTCACATCGGTGTATCATTCTGTAACTTTTTAGTTTCGAATAAACATTTTGTTTATCATACATCTTAGTTACGTGTTTTTGAGATGTAATATTGCGTTATTAACAAATTACATTTCATCACACATAGATACATGTGTTGGAAACTTTTCAGTCGACATTTTTAGGTCTTTCAATGACAAATGCCGCCATTGTCGATGAATTAGAATACTTAAAGTATTTAATTAAGCTTGAACTGTCTCTGTGTTTATCAGTATCAAAGCCTGGTACAGTTAATATATTAGAAAGCTCAGAGAATCAGTTCTCGAGCTATTTTTAAGAACGTCCTGGTGAATTTATTTCCCGAGTTCGCCAAACCTCATTGAGATTTTACTATGTTGCTACTAGATAGCCTTATTGCAGTATAATTTATCATAAACTTCCGAGTCTAACCCATTAACATAATTAAAAAATCACAATAATTGACTCTTTTGACATAGTGAAAGGTATAACTTTTATTATTAGATGTAGATTAATTTCCATCTGTCTATTCTTGACAAATCACTTTAAGATATAAGTATATCACTAAAAGGAAGTATATATATATATATATAAAATAGAACTAACAAATTTTTACCAAGTATCTTTTTCCTGGTTCTTTGTGTTTTGTATGCGGAACCAACGATTTTCTGTGCTATACCAGAGCTTATCAGATCAGCAACTCTGGACGAAACCTAATGTAATAAAACAAGTTTGTGTTTCTTGTCATGCTGGAGTGTCTATGTGGAATATTTTTAGTTCTACAAATCATATATAAATACAAATTCATTATGATGAGTAAAATACAACTAAAACACTATACATACAATCTCGAGTCGTATTGTAATGTTTTATAATATTACACAAATTAGAGATCTAAACAGAATATTAGTGTGAAATTACCATAGCGACATCTATCGTATATTCATTATAATCCACATTTAAGGAATTACAAGTTGACGTCATTGCGTAACCATATAAAAATTGAACATGACTATTGCATAATTATATAGCAATTTCTTGAAACACATTGACAGGCCTTTCGTTTTTAAAGTCTCTCGCTGAAAACAGTGGTAAGTCTTTGGATTTGCAACGCTTAAATCAGGGGAATGGTTCCTTTCAGTGGGCTCAAAAGATAGCCCGTTGTGGCTTTGCTGTGAGAAAAGTGTGTGTGTATTTTCTCATCAGTAACTTACATCTACACTGTTTTTCTCGTTCCGTTGAAATGACGTTACTTCGAGAATGTTCAGGTAGTACTTATTTATGTGTTCAATTTTTATCTGCTTTAAATGCATTGCGCATTCCTTATTTTTCCTCAAAAGATCTCGTGGAAGAATGATACGTATATTCACCAGTGTATGATACACCTCTTGACGTATACGTGCCCTTTCCCACTCAGTAACGATACACGAAGAGTGGCCGCATTTTTAAACTGATGAAATGCTTTTCTAAAGAAATGTCAATAAAAGAGTCACGTTCCTCGGTTCAGTTACAGTATATGTGGAACATTTGTAGATCTCAACGAATAAAGTATTTTGATAGAGTTGTGTAAAGGTACGAATTTGCCACAAAGAATAAATACATATTGAATCTCTATACAATGTTTAAACATTTGGTGTTATTTGTTTCATGAAGTTTTTCACATGTATACGTGAATCACTTGGGTCAACATGTAGTTTTATTTTACAAGATATTATTAGCAGTGTTTCCGTACATTCTATTGATAGTATGTCTTCTTCGTGATATCTGTGTTTCAAAGGTTATTCTTCCAATAATTTCCCATGGATAAAATCAAACACTTTATCAGTTCTACCGACAGATGGATAGGTCTACTACTCTTTGTTTTGTACCTTGCGAGTAGATATCGCAAGTGGAGATATTTGTTAAATGTTACTCATAGCCGATTATTGATAACCCTGAATAACAACACCTGTTTTGTTCATTATTAATAATCCTGTATGACAACACTTGTATTGTCGCTCTACAAACTCGATTTTCTTTTTCTTTTTTACTTGTGTACCCTATCTAAACACAGAATTGTGGATAAATAAAACATTCAGTGATGACGAGAAAACCCACTTGTGGAGAAAAGTACAGATGTAAAACGGCTGGTATGAGTGGGGAAAGTACCATGTAAAGGAGCGAACAACGTTTCGACCATCTTATTAATGTCACTATTATGTCTGAGCTAACATAAATTACACCACTATTCATGGTACACACTCATACGATCGTTAAGAAACAAAGAAAAAAACACAAGAAAAACGAAGATGTAAACATGAAAAAAGACACCAACATGACAAACCTTTGACTAACCTCATAATTAAGAGATCCGACCGACAATTAAACACAGATGAGACACATCTACTTAACAAAGTACTCAACTTCGCAATAGCACATAGATACATCCCAACCTTAGAAACTAAAACATATTTAGAAGATCTAGCCAGAAGACTTGTGATACTTTCTACAGAAAACAAAAACAAGAAAACAACCGAAAGCAATCAACAGAAAGAAGAGAACATGGAAAATTTTATTGACATAAAATAGCGAAACTTTCAAGAAAAACTAAAAAACACCTAATATAACATCATAAACGATTTTTTCAAGTCAGTTTCTCACAAAATCATCAACATAATTTCACAAAATAGGAAGCTAAAACACAATCTTACAAACAAAGACATTAAGCTCATTAAAAACCTAAAACAAGACAAAAACATAAAAATTCTGAAAGCAGATAAAGCAAACGCGAATAAATACATCCAAAAAATGAAGAACATCCTATCAGAAACAAACAAATTTAAACCAATACACACAGATCTAACAAAAAAACATGAAACGCAACTAAACAAAATGCTACTAAAAATGAAAAAAGCCAACGTTATTTCAAAAATTTTTATTCCTACCAACCTGAGACCACCTCACGCATACCACAAATATACGGCATTCCCAAACCTCATAAACCAGATTGTCCATTACGACCAATAATGTCAACATATGATTCGTTTAATTACAATCTTGGTAAATACATAGCATGGGCATTCTCCAAATATGTAACGTCAGCCAGCTCATTCATCAAAGACTCTTTTAATTTCAAATCTAACTTTAATCAACTTAATCATAGATCCCTACTCATGAGATTCACCACGATGAAGACAAACTTCATACTCGACAACCACAACTATATAGAAACAAATGGCCTAAGCATTAGCAACCCAGTATCACCAGTTCTAGCCGATATTTTTAAAACACAAGTTCAAACAGAATCAAATAAAACAGCATTAAATCCACCATTATACGTGTACAGATATGTACACGAAACGATTGCGGGATTTACATCTACAGAATACACACTTATTTTTTCAATCACATTAACTCTATACATCCGAAACACAATTTAGAACAGGAATCCACCGAAAAATCATCCACACTAGACTATACATTCCTTGGGACTCAGCATATGAAACAAAAAAAAATCTCAATATACAAAGAAACGAAATAAACACAGTGATAAAGCTATTCTCATCAAATAAAATTACTGACGAATTAGACAAAATAAAAGAATACTTCATCAACATTAACATGTTTCCACCACAAACTGAAGAAAAAATTATAGGCACACACCAAGACAAAAAGCAAAATCAACTTACAAAAGTAAATATATTCCACGAATGAAAAAATCACGAAACAATATATTGCTGCATACCATGTATTCTCGACATCAGCAGAAAAATAAGCAACATTTGGCAGAGACTAAAAACAAAATATGACATTACATTTGACACTAAATTTTTTTAAGAACAGTCACAAAACTGAGGTCAACACTATGTAAAAACTACATTGACAAACACAACATCAACACTATTGATAAAATACAATGTGATAACTGCCACGACTATCAAAATTGGAGAAACAAGTAGAAAAATATAAACCAGATTCAATGAACATAAAAATCTTACCTTTATACGTTTTCGAACACTGCAAGTCAAAAAAACACAATATAACAATGGAAAAAACCCAAATAATAAATAAAGAAACAAACATGAACAATCGCAAAATTAAAGAAGTCTCACTTTTACAACAACTCAAGCCCAAAATAAACCAATACAAAGGAACACATTAAAACTTATATCAATAACTATAATAAAAAAATCTGAGAACGCCCTCTATATTCTTTCACTCAGTTACACAACCTCCTTCAAACACGTGGTCAGTTATCGATCAGTTACCTCTTTCTTTTTTGTGAACCTGACGATGACCAAAGAAAGTTCGCTCCTCTACATCAAATTTTCTCAAGTCAAACCGTCCGTTTTTACATATATATTTTAAATGTAACATTGTATTTTATTCCAGTTATGAACAAAAAAACCATTCTGTGAGAATTCGTTTCATGTGTATGAGTGATTCCTGTGATTCAATGTTCTTTAACCACCTTATTTTATCAAACAACTTCTAATTTTATTATGGGGCTAGATATTTGTGAAATAATCTTTTACGAGCTCTTGTAAAGTTTAAATTATCGTCTTGCTAATGACATTAAGAGGTAGGACCATATTTATCACAATCATTGTTGGGATGACCTTCTCTTTTTCCTTACCTGAACCATCAGCGCTTGACTTGTGATCTGAGGTATTATTATGATTTCTATTTTAAACAATTGATTAGTAACTTTCAAACAATCTGCTACAGTGACGAAGGTTTGTCTCTTCAAACATCCTCTGTACTTTGGCTCCATCGTTTGATGGTTCTTGTTCGCAAAATGTTCTTTCTTGGAAAAAGGATGAGTCATGCTCCTGAGGTCGTAATTCTATCCGTGGTGGACAGAAAATGCTATTATACTAAGAGATGAAATATCTAAAGTCTTATACATTAATTAAATAGTTTAAATGTGTCAAAGTAGTAACCAAGTTTTTAATTTAATCATTTTTTGACATGCTTGCATAAATTAATGTTACTTTGAGTAACCCCCCAGTGGCTCAGCGGTATGTCTGCGGAGTTACACGCTAAAATCCGGGTTTCGATACCCGTGGTGGGCAGAGCACAGATAGCCCATTGTGTAGCTTTGTGCTTAATTCAAAACAACAACTACTTTGAGTAAATGTAACGAATCTTTCATTACGTCTTACGAAAATTAGGATATTTAACTGTTTGTTATGAAGTTAGTTGTAAGGAGTATGAGTTAACATTCCTCTTAGTCATTAGCAAGTAATTAGAGTGGGTGTCCGCCTGTTTTTAAAGTTCAAAGTAATTGGAGACTGCAAAATGTTCTATAGTTATGAAGTACATGTATTATAAACCGATATATTTTATTTCTTGGTGGTATACTGACTTCTCTTATTTGTTTTCACTAGAAGTTCAACCTTTAGTCGTGTAGTGCACAGAATTTTCTAAATTATAACCTGAAAAGCTATTTTAAATTGGTATAGCCTTCAATACAGGTCTCGACGTGAATTCAGTTCCTATTATACATTTTTCCTCAATTTAAATTACTCACACATCGTGAGACAAAGAAAGGTTTACTTCAGTAGCGATAACTGTCAATATTTCTCTTTCTGAAGCTTGGCATCCATTTATCGTTTGCATCAATCAATCTTTTTCAATGGAGAAAATTTTCCACCTTTTATTAACAAATCATGTTACGTTATTGTATTGAGTAGTTTCATTTTGTTTTTATATCTAAACCATTCACTTCAGAGAACTGGGTGAAATCGCTCATTTTCATACAAAATACACAGTAAATCCAAACATTAATAATTAGTGGAATTAAATTCAGTAATTACAGTATTTTCGACCACATTGTTTTGTGTCATTCGTATGTTATTGGTCTCTCGGTGACTCATGGCTTATAACGTTAAAAATCAGATGTCGATACTCGCTTTTGACAAAGCAGAGTTAACCCACTATATAGATTTGTGTTTATCAAGAAATAAAGTTGTAAACCTATACACAGTTTGCCTTATGGATTGATTAAAAAAGTGTAGAAAACAAACTCAGTAAATTCAAGGTTATAACAAATGTGTCTTAAGAAATCATATTTTTAACATCTGTTAAATATCATTTCAAATATTCTGTAGCGTGCGGTCAGCACGACGTCGCATGGCTCAAGAAAAACATTTCATCAAACTATCTGACAAGACGTATATAAAAAAAACACGAAGTTACGTAGCTATTCGTTAAAAAAAAAGATCACGTGAGGCATTTTCATTGGTGGATTTAGTATTTTCGTGTTAAAAGAAGTTCAAAAAACATTCATCTCAACATTTTTCACATATACCTTCCTGACCTTCCCTTATTTTTAAACAAGGAGATTGTGGTACTTTTGATGAATATATAGTGACATAATTTGAGCTACACGTTTTTACAAGTTGCTTATTGTTAATGACAAACAGAATTCTTTGTAAAAGTAGCTTTTATTCTAGATCTCATTGAAATTTAAAAAACTAAAAGAGTTTCGTTTCTTCGAGTTTGCCACCTTATAACAAAATAATATGTATAGGGGCTTACAACACATGTACTAGAGTTTTATACCCGTGATGGGCAGAGCACACACAGCCCATTATTCAACTTTCTGCTTAATTAAAAAGAAATAAAGTGTATTTGGTCAAAAACAATCAAATTAAAAAATATATCACTGTTATTAATGAAGTCCTACTTTAGCGATGTAAGACCAGAGGAAAAACAGCTAGTCATCACCACTCACCGCCATCTCTTGGACTACTCTTTTACCAAGGAATAGTGAATTTTACCGAAACGTTATAACGTCCTCACGGCTGAAAGGGCGAGCATGTTTGGCCCGACAGGGATGCAAACCTTCAGATTACGAGTCGCACACCTTAACACTCTTGGCCATGCCGGGTCCGTCTTTGCTCTAAAACAAACAAATTAAAATTATATTACACTTATTAATGAAGTAAACTACAAACCAAACCATTTAAATTTTTCTTTATATATAAAAAAATTTACGTTGCACTAACTCAAAGTTTACACAACATTTAACAAAATTTAATAATATAATTCATTTTTAACCAGTAATCTCATATTTGCAACAGAAGCATGTCTATCAGTGATAATTAATTGAAAACGAGAAACTGCTTACGAAAGATGCTTACGTAAATAATTACAAAAGAATAACTCATGTCTCGTGGTGAAGACACTTATTTTATGGTCAACCATCTTGAATTTCAATATTTCGTAATTTTTTATTTTACACTTTTTCTTCTACTCGAAATAGACTTCAAAGTTGGAAGTCCACACACACCCCACTGCATCTTTGAAAAGCTATGAAGTTTATAACAGTAGTTGTGGAAAGCTGAAATATGATCACGTGATCTTATTATCACAGCACGATAAACTCTGGGCCAGCAAATTAGAAAGAGGGGCAGATTTCACATCCATAGCTTGTATATTCTCAAAAGGAACTTACACGTTTGTGAACAACTCTTCTGAAACTCTCCAAGACTCAGAAGGTGTACAAGGTAGGAGTGGTATTATATCTAAAGTCATATTTGATAGTGTCAGTTATATACTTGATACAGTATCAGTGATATCACAGCAACTTCTAACTTAGGACAAAGATGTATTGTAACGTTAACAGCCTTTAGTGTTTCATAAGTTCAATAATTCTTCAAGTGTTACATCGTTACGTTGATGTGGAACATATCATATAAACACGGACTCAACAGAAGCATGAAAAATAATCGATTATTTTCTCTGAATTTTAGTTTTTAGATATTGAATAACTATGTTGATTTTAAACATATCTTTTAACTATAGTAAACTATTAAACAAATATTTTCGATAAAAGCTCAAACACTGAAATTGTTTTCCGTTTTCTGAAAAGTCATCCGTTGGGGCCAATGTGCTCATTTCTGGTGTAGAAGGTGGCGTCGTTTCTATCCCTCTTCATAGATTGAATTTGTATTCGGACTTAGTTTCGGGCCCAGCGACTGTGGGTATTAAATTTTCATTGCTTGTTGAAGATGTGTCTATTCTTTTGGGGAATGATTTGGGTGGTAGTAAGGTGGTACCAGAGGTTCGTGTTGTTGAAGCACCTGTTGTTAGTCCCAGTACAGAGCAACTCGTTGAAGAGTTTCCTGATGTTTTCCAACTCATTTTTCAACTCTCTTCATCGTAATAAACTTGTTGAGGAACAGGACAATAATCCTGAAACTCGTTCTCTTCTACAACTGGTTGTTGATGAAAGTGAAATAGGAACTGTCCCTATTTGTTACTACCAGAATTTAGGTGTGTTAATAAGAAAGTACAGACCTCTTGACGTTGCTGCTGATGAAGAGTGGAATGTTATTCACCAAATCGTCATTCCAAAATGCTATCGGAATGATATTCTTAGTCTTGCTCATGATCATGTGTTGTCAGGACACTTAGGTGTAAGAAAGACTCTAGATCGTATCCGACGACATTTCTATTGGCCAAAGATGCGCCAAAATGTTGTTGACTATTGTAAGACATGCCATTCTTGCCAAATGACTGGAAAACCAAATCAGGGGACTCCCAAAGCACCACTGCAGCCTATTCCTGCCACTGAATAACCGTTCTCAAGGGTCATTATCGACTGTGTTGGCCCAATGCCAAAAAGTAAAGCAGGAAATGAATACCTCTTGACAATCATGTGTGCTTTTACACGTATCCCTGAGGCTATCCCTTTGAGAAAAATCACCGCTCCCAACATTTTCAAGGCTCTTGTCAAATTCTTTACCATGTTCGGGTTTCCAAAAGTTGTGCAATCAGATCAAGGCTCAAATTTTATGTCCAAGCTATTTCAACAAGCTACGCATGAACTAAACATCCATCAAGTTTCATCCAGTGCATGCCATCCTGAGTCACAAGGTGTCTTTGATCGTTTCCACCAAATTACTGCCACGAACACTCAAAGGACTGAGATGAGGGTGTTCCCTTGTCATTGTTTGCTGTTCATGAGAGTATTAAAGAATCTACTGGATTTAACCCTTTTAAGTTGGTTTGAAAAGACAAATAAGCAATACAAAAAAAAAGTTTTCACAAGTTCAAACTTTTTTTTTTTTACTTTTAAGGGGGAGAGTGTATGTATATGTGTAAATATTTTGTAAACGACAACATGTCGTGTTGTGTTTGAATTTTCATTTCTATTATTCATTTTTCCTTATTGATATTATTGTTTCGAAGTTTAAACTAATATTTTGTTATTCATTTAAGGTAACATTTAGAACTTTCTTGAATTAAGTAATCCAATCATATGTTTGTAAATGAGTGCTGGTGACTTCGTGTCTAGACGTGTAGTCTCGTGCAAGAACGGACACGCGCTGATTGCTCTAGAGTTGTATGGAAATTGCAAGATTGTTCGAGAAATAGGTCTACCGGTATAAAAGACGGTGACGAGAGATAGATTCAGTCATTAGTTTTATTCGAAGAAAAGAAGATAGATTCAGACATTAATTTTATTCGAAGAATAAGAGTGAGAGTCAGACATCAGTTTTATTTCAAAAGAAGAGAGTTAGTTATTTGAGAAAGATTAAGTGTTTGCTGTGATTATTCAACTTGGATTTGTGACTGTAGTTAAATCTACGGAAGCTGTGATTTTATTTCGTCAATCTCTACGATACATCTGAATTACTGCTTGTGCTGAGAGACGGCGAATTTATTGAACTGTGAACTGTTTCAGAATTTCTTCGTGGGACCAAATTCACACCCTAGACTGGAATTTGAGACTTTAATTTTAGATCATTACATTAGATACAGGCCAGTACCGTTTTGTATTGTGATTTATTTTGAAGTTTGAAACTAATATTATTTTCTTTTGTAATTAATTTCGAATGTTGTAACTTAATATCTGTCACTGTTATAATATAATTTATGTCATATCTGTTATATTTGTTAATAGTTTAGTGTAATAAATTATACAAGCTGTTATTTGTGTTTTTCTGTTGCGTTTAATCTACGAAGAACTTAAAACATAAAAAATACGTAACACCCAGACCCTCAGATTACGAGTGGAATGACTTACCTCACACTGCCATGCTAGGCCCTCTTTGTATTTAATCTTCATTTGTATTAGTTTTTGTCTGAGTAGAAATATTTTTACTGCTGTTTTGGATTTTCTTGCAGGATTCCACCAGAATGGGAGGGGGCATTTCACAAGATATTCTCGCTCTTTTCTATTCACTGTGTCAAAGATACCTCAAAACTTTTAAAGGTCTTTCACCGTTTATTGAAACCAGGTGGTTATTTTCTTGCTCTGGGTATATGTACAGAAGAATTGTTAAGCAGTTTAAAAGATATGTCAAAACTGCCACAGTGGATGGAATACATACAGGTGAGACGAGATAACTCTAAATCTGTTGACATTTTTCTGTGCCTTAAAGAACGTCTTCATAACAAACAAATAAAGCAATATTCTATATAATTATTGAATAAAATGTTATTCTGACGTATTTTACAATAATTGCAGTAAATAGCTTGAGTGCTTTAAGTTATGTTTGTCAGAGGTTTGGATTTGATGTTTAATGCAGTTCTTACTTTCGATTTTGTTTAAATTTAATTTGTTTGTCTCTATCAGTATTAATTTTTCTTCAATATATATATATATATATCACAGGTAAACAATATATTTTACTTGGAATTTTATTATTCCATTTAATTAATTCTAGTCAACACAACTCACCTCTCCTTCGTTAACTATTCTAATCGATGATTCGTAGCGAGTCTGTAATATCAGAGGTTTGATTTTCCTCGGTAAACTCAGCATATATTTCGATGTGGTTTTGTTATAAGAGAACACACACACACAGTTATTAATATAACCAACACATACTTTAACTCAACATAGTTTTTTTGGTACGTAAGTCCTAGGCTCTAAGCTGCACAATATTGATGTCTATCCTAACATGACCGTGATATTATTAAAGTGATATTAAACGAAGTACATATCAACATTCAGGAGTATATCACGTAAAGGTTCAGTAACATTAAAGCAAATATGTATTTTTCTTCAACATTGTCATCCCTACATTTACAAAGTGCTTTTTGTGACTTGTAATTTCAAAATTAGGAACGGCAAACAAATAATAGTTCTCGGGTAATTTCGCACGGAAATAAACAACGTATTACTTTTCTGTAATTGTAGTAGAAAATTTTATCCAATTATTTACAGTGTAATTAAGAAACGATGTAGTGTGTCTAATTAACACATTGTAATAGTTTTATAGTATTGTATTTAATAAAGCTAGGTGTTTTATCGAAAGCTTCTAACAACAGGGTTATTTTAATTTGATATTATTTAATTAATAATTAGACTACACAACTTTTTCTGACATCAAATATATAATAAAAACATCTACCATTCGTTTACAGTATCAGATAAATTATGAAAATCACCTTAAAACATTTAGTAAACTAATAAAAACAGTTTATATTTATATGTTTTAGTTAAATAAATGCAGTAATATTTTCTTCCTCACGCAGTGTCAGTTAAATAACATTTTTTGTATTTCATACGTTTTGTAAGTTAAATAATAAAACAGACGACTATAAAATCTATCATTTAAATGATGAAAATACATTAATGTGCTGTCAGCTAAAGAATGTGTTGATGAGTTAAATTATTTTCATCAGGTTAGATTTAATGTTTTCAGAATGTAGAAAACTTCTTTTGGGTAGCTTATGACTGCAGCGACCCTTATGGTACAACTAAGAAGCTCGCAGATGAGTGTGGGTTTGTAACTGACTTCTTTGTCCTAACGCCCCAAACTCAAGTATTCAGTTCGAAAAGCCAATACATACGTAAGTATAATCAACAAATTAACAAATCATCACCTTTTGCATGAGAAACTCATAACAATAAGGACAATTGTGATTTAATCTAACCTAATCAGGATAATTTATTTCAAATAAGAACGTTTATTCCAGAAAACAAAACACACAGAAGAACGAAACAATGTAAATTTTGAGAGTACTCCAGTACATTTCATTTCAAATAGTTTTTTTTCATTATATATATAAAACGCTACAAACACGAGGGCACTCTTATAAGTTTTACTGGAATGGAAAAGAGTGGTAAATGTTGTTAAACGAGAGAGATTTAGTGATAAAGTAGAATAGTGATGTGAATACATATAGCAAACATTAACATTACATATTGTATCGGGCTCGGCATGGCCTAGTGTGTCAAGGCGTGCAACTCGAAATCTGAGGAACGCGGGTTCGCATCCCCGTCGCGCCAAACATGTTCGTCGTTTTAGCCGTGGGGTCGTTGTAAAGTGACCATCAATCACACTATTCGTTGGTATAAGAGTAGCCCAAGAGTTGGCAGTTGGTGGTGATGACTAGCTGCCTTCCCTCTTGTCTTACACTGCTAAATTAGGGACGGCTAGCACAGATAGTCCTCGAGAAGCTTTGTGGGAAATTAAAACACAAAACAAACATATTTAATTATCACTGTTGGAATGAATAGCTACAGCTACATTTTTCTGCTCTTATTTAGGTTTGAACATGTTCCAGTCTGGCTTCAATATTTTGCAAGTTCGTTCAATCTATGATGACTGCTTGAAGTTTAGGTTTAATACTTCAATGTAGCCTCTTCCTTTGGGAGTATGGCATGGCCAGGTGGTAAGGGCGCTCGACTCGCAATTTGAGGATCGCAAGTTCGAAACTCCGCCACACCAAACATGTTCATTCTTTCACCCGTGGGAGCGTTATAATGTGTGGACAATCCCACTATTTTTGGGTAAAAAGTAGCTTAAGAGTTAGCGGTGGGTAGTGATGACTAGCTGCCTTCTCTCTGGTGTTACATTGCTGATTTATTGAAGGCTAGCGTAGATAGCCTCCTGTAATTTTACGCGAAATTTAAAACAAACAAACAAACAAACTTCTCTTGCAGTCCTTTGAGTGACCTGGCCTTCCTTATAAAAATGAAAAGAACAATAAAAGTTTCAGTCACGATTCTGGGACTCAATTTGTTACCTTTGAGACACCGTATAATTAAGACGATTTGGATAATTATTTTATAAAGCAATACTGTATAGTTGAATTGTTCCCATTTAATTTTACCGTAATTTAATTTTTACAAACCACAGATTCGATTATTACTCATTCGTAACCAACCATCTACATTCCATTTATGAAGATATTTGAATTAAGACGAAGCATTTACTTTGGAGTGAAATATGTTGTCACGATATATATGTCCCAGCTCTTCTATAAAATACTTCCTTGTGAAACAAGGCGTTCTACCCGATCGTATTAGAAAAAACAAAATATTCTGTTAAAATAATTTCCAACACATTTTAACAATCGACAGTTTGTTACGTTTCAGTATTACTTCCGTTTTGTAATACCTGTTACTGAGACATTTGTCATTAGATTAAACGACTTGATGCTGACATATTTGTCATCAGATTAAATGACTTAATGCTGACATATTTGCCAAATCACTTAATGATGATATACTTGCTACTAAGTTTAAATACTTATTGTTGACATATTTGATATAAAATTTAAACACTTGATGTTCATATGTTTACACTTACGTAAGTTTATTGTTGTTGATAAATTAATTTTTTGATGGTAATCAACTTCATAGTGTTTTGAAATTCCCTGTCTTATATATTTTACAAAAATAGAATGCTTGCCTTTCGTGTACATTCATATTTTGTCAAAAATATATTATTAAATGATATTTCATATTTATTATTTTTCATTTTATAGAATTTTGTGAATCCATTATGCCTGAAGCCATCATGAAACGAATACCCTCAGAAAAGTTAGAGGATTTTTGGTCAGACTGATGTGAAGTGGCTCAGAAGTACAAAGTAAACTTTAAAGCTGATGGAACAGTTTTAAGAGAAGTCATAATGTTGGAAATGTGGCTAATATCTAAAATTTAAAATGTGAATTTTTATCTCCTGATTTCATGACTAAACATATATATATGGATTTTACAGTAAAGCACAAGAAATATATCCTTATGCTTAAACATTTATTGAAAATAACAACAAACAACTACCAAAACGCTGCCATGGTATTTTCTCCATATTTCACCTTTTCGTTACAACCCAGACGACTACCGTCTTTATTAACACAGTTGTGTTTTATTGGCTGGTTTTGAGTGATATATAAATTGTTAGTAGTTTGAAGTAACAAGATTGAAATTCTTAATTAATGAATGGAAAACGAAAATAAGAAAGATTTATAAACATTGACGTTAAACTTCCCAGCTGTCAATTTTTGATTAATTTCTTCGAGAATGAAGTTTGTGACAAGAAAGAATTAAATAGTCTTTATTATCACTAAATCAGCTACTTAATGAAAACTTGTCTCCTACACTTCAAATAAAATATTTTTTTAATATTGCATTTGTTTAATAAAGAGGGTGAATTGGTATTATGCTAACAAAGTCGTATGTGTCACATCGGAGTATCATTCTGTAACTTTTAAGTTTCGAACAAACATTTTGTTAGAAAACATTTTAGTTACGTGTTTTTGAAATGTAATATTGCGTTATTTACAAATTACGTCTTATCACATATAAATACATGTGTTGGAAACTTTTAGGTTGACATTTTTAGGTCTTTCAATGACAAATGTCGCAGTTGTTCATGTATTAGAATACTTAAATTATCGAATTAAGTTAGAGTTATCGCTGTGTTTTTCAGTATCAAAGGTTGCTTTAGTTAATATATTAGAAAGCTTAGATAATCAGTTATAGAGCTATTTTTAAGAACGTTCGGGTGAATTTATTTCCCAAGTTCGCCAAACCTAATTGAGATTTTGCTATGTTCCTACTAGATAGCCCTGTTGCAGAATAATTTATCATAAACTTCCCAGACTACGCTATTTACATAATTAAAACATCACAATAATTGACTCTTTTGACATAGAGAAAGGTATAACTTTTATTATTAAATGTAGTTTAATTATTATCTGTCTATTCTTGACAAATCACTTTAACATATAAGTATATCACTAAAAAGAAGTATGTATATATATATGTATGTGTTTATTATCACTGAATCAGGTTGTTAATGGAAAACTGTTTCTGAAAGTGTCTGAAATGAAATTTTGAGTCATTTACATTTGAAAACTGATTACACTGTATTTGTAAAATTAGCATTTTATGGGGCTTTAACAACAGAATAAATATAATAAACCTATAGGTAACACGTGTTCCAAAATTTCCTTTTCCAAACCTGTGTTGTTATTTTATGTACTAGCTCTTTAGTTTTTTTATATCTGTATTGTTTATACATATAAAAATATGTATACCAGTGTAACTTTATTATACATGCAAAAACAGCTCGTTTATCACCGAGAAAGGTCGAAACGTTGTTCGCTCTTCTAAGTAAAATATTTTCTCAACCCAAACGAGCCGTTTTTGCAAATATATTTCTCTGCAAGGGGATTTCTCGACATCACTGAACTTGACTATAATTTAAAACACACGAGTTTAAGAACATCAGTAGTTATAGCGACACGACACTAGAGTGCGCTACGTACGGCTCAAACTGTGGCAACGGGAGGTGTTGAGACAAATTCATAGCGCTAGTTTGTTTTATGTTTTTATTTTACAGTTTAACCTGTTATGAGCTTTATACAAATAAAATAAAATAAAAATTTCCAATTACAATGAAGCAGGATGATTCTTTTTTTAAAGATAACAACATGGAAAAAATAATGCTGAGAACGTAATTATAAAATTCGCTGGACATATCAAAAAAAAGAACTGCGTAAATAATAAGAGCATCCCTGTCACTGCAGAATACCATGTTAATATGACAGGATTATGAGTGTTCTGGGCATTTTAAACTCATCACAAATCGAAAACTGGTCCTGACATAAGAATTATTCTGTGCAGTAAACTGCACACCAACTGCTGTTTTGCAAACAGATAAATATGAACACGAGGAATTTTGAATTTCATCAATATATATATGTGTTTGAAATTCACACAAGATAATGCTTAAATTCTTTATATTTCAAATCACTTTCCTTGTTCTTAACTACCAATGTAAAAACAAGTTATTGAATGTGCACAATGTCTTCTAATATTCCAAAGTTAACATTATTGTTACTTTTACCAGAACAGGTGAAAATATTCCTGTACTCATCAGGATAACATTACCCAGGAATATAATATTAATGAGACAGAGTTTGTTAAAACTAATTAATAAATATGGAAAACGAAAGTTGTGGTAGTTGAAACTCTTTTTGGCAGGATTAGAGTAACTTAATCCATGAGATCATTTTGTGTCATTTTTATTAACTACATTTTTGTTCACCAGCAATACCAAGTGTGGGGCGCACTTATATCTTATTCGATTTTATTATTCATAAGAATCTGTACCAGTCTACCCTCAAATTGGAATTATTTTAGACAGAATGAGAATTAATTTGTGAGATCTTAGACGTAATTAAACAGATCAATCAAAAGGTTGGACCTCCTGAGTCCAACTCTCTATTTGATCTCTAATTTGTAAAGAGATGACATAGTTATGAGCCAAAAGTGTGTGGTTGAAATACAATATCCGGAAATAAAATAAACAAAAAAACTCAGACCCTTTCTACAATCCGCTATGCTGTAGTTGTAAAGTGAAAATACACAATATTTTCCTTTCAGTTCTTGTTTTATGTAACGCCCCTGTTATCAAAGCATGATATATTATAGATCAGTTGCTTTTGATATACGATATTACACTAGAACTAATAATAAAGTTTTACCAAGTATCTCTTTTCTGGTTCTTTGTGTTTTGTATGCGGAACCAACGATCTTCTGTGCTATACCAGAGCTTATCAGATCTGCAACTCTGGACGAATCCTAATGTAATAAAACAAGTTTGTGTTTCTTGTCATGATGAACTGTCTATGTGGAATATTTTAGTTCTACAAATCATATATAAATATAAATTCATTATGATGAGTAAAATACAACAAAAACACTATACATACAATCGCGAGTCGTATTGTAATGTTTTTTAATATTACACAAATTTTGTTTGTTTGTTTGTTTTGGAAATTCGCACAAAGCTACTCGAGGGCTATCTGTGCTAGCCGTCCCTAATTTTGAAGTGTAAGACTAGAGGGAAGGCAGCTAGTCATCACCACCCACCGCCAACTCTTGGGCTACTCTTTTACCAACGAATAGTGGGATTGACCGTAACATTATACACCCCCACGGCTGGGAGGGCGAGTTAGAGATCAAAAGAGAATATCACGTGTGAAATTACTATAGCGACATCTATCGTGTATGCATTATAATCCACATTTAAGCAATTACAAGTTGACGTCACTGCGTAACCACATAAAAATTTAACACGGCTCTTGCATAATTATATAGCAATTTCTTGAAACACATTGACAGACCTTTTCTTTTCAAAGTCTCTCGTTGTGGCTTTGCTGTGAGAAAAGTGTGTGTATTTTCTTATCAGTAACTTACATTTACACTGTTTTTCTCGTTCCTTTTGAATGATGTTACTTGGAGAATGTTCAGCTAGTACTTATTTATGGGTTCAATTTTTATCTGCTTTAAATGCATTGCGCATTCCTGTTTTTCCCTCCAAAGATCTCGTGGAAGAATGATACGTATATTTACCAGTGTATGATACACCTCTTGACGTATACGTGCCCTTTCCCACTCAGTGACGATACACGAAGAGTGGCCGCATTTTTAATCTGATGAAATGCTTTCCTAAAGAAATGTCAATAAAAGAGTCACGTTCCTCGGTTCAAATACAGTATATGTGGAACATTTGTGGATCTCAACGAGTAAAGTATTTTGATAGGGTTGTGTAAAGGCACGAATTTGCCACAAAGAATAAATACATTTTGAATCTCTATGCAATGTTTAAACATTTGGTGTTATTTGTTTTATGAAGTGTTTCACTGGTATACGTGAACCACTTGTGTCAACATGTAGTTTGATTTTACAAGATATTTTTAGCAGTGTTTCCGAACATTTTATTGATAGTATGTCTTCTTTGTGATATCTGTGTTTCAAAGGTTATTCTTCCAATGTTTTCCCATGGATAAAATCAAACACTTTATCAGTTCTACTTACAAATGGATACGTCTGCTACTTTTTGTTTCGTACCTTGCCAGTAGATATCGCAAGTGGAGATATTTGTTAAAAGTTACTCATAGCCGATTATTGATAACCCTGAATAACAACACCTGTTTTGTTCATTATTAATAATCCAGCATGACAACATCTGTTTTGTTCATTATTAATAATCCTGTATGACAACATCCGTATTGTCGATTATTAATGCCTCCTATGGCACAGCGGTATGTCTGCGAACTTACACGCTAAAATCCGGGTTTCGATACTCGTGGTGGGCAGAGCACAGATAGCCCATTGTGTAGCTTTGTGCTTAATTCTAAACAATTAAACGATTATTAATAATCCAGTATGATAACACTTGTATTGTCGATTATTAATAATCCAATATGAGAACACCTGTATTGTCGCTCTAGAAACTCCATTTTCTTTTTCTTTTTTACCTGTGTATCCTATCTGAACGTAGAATTGTGGATAAATAAAACATGCAGTGATTTCGAGTAAACCCACTTGTGGAGAAAAGTATATATGTAAAACGGCTGGTATGGATGGAGAAAGTACCATGTAAAGGAGCGAACAACGTTTCGACCATCTTGTTAATGTAACTATTATGTCTGAGCTAGCATACATTACACCACTATTAATGGTACACACTCGTACGATCGCTAAGAAACAAAGAAAAAAACACTAGAAAAATGAAGATGTAAACATCAGAAAAGACACCAAATGACAAACCTTTTACTAACCTCATAATTAAGAGATCTCAACCGCCAATTAAACACAGACGAAATACATATACTTAACAAAGTACTCAACTTCGCAATAGCACCCAGATACATCCCAACCTTAGAAATTAAAACATGTTTAGAAGATCTAGCCAGAAGACTTGTGATACTTTGTACAGAAAACAAAAACAAGAAAACAACCGAAAGCAATCAACAGAAAGAAGAGAACATAGACAATTTCATTGACATCCAATAGCAAAACTTTCCCAAAAAAAATTAAAAAAACACCTAAAAGCAACATCTCAAACGATTTTTCAAGTCAGTTTCTCACAAAATCATCAACATAATTTCACAAAATAGGAAGCTAAAACACAATCTTACAAACAGAAACGTTATGTTCATTAAAAACCGAAAACAAAACAAAAACATAAAAATTCTGAAAACAAGTAAAGCAAACGCTATAGTCATATTGAACACGAATAAATACATCCAAAAAATGAAGAACATCCCATCAGAAACAAACAAACTTAAACCAATACACACAGATCTAACAAAAACACACGAAACGCAACTAAACAAAATGCTACTAAAAATGAAAAAGTCAACGCCATTTCAAAAACACTTTATTCCTACCTACGCAAGACCACCTCACGCATACCACAAATATACGGCATTCCCAAACTTCATAAACCAGATTATCCATTACGACCAATAATGCCCACATATGAATCGTTTAATTACAGTCTTGGTAAATTCATAACATGGGCATTCTCCAAATATGTAACATCAGCCAGCTCATTCATCAAAGAATCTTTTAATTTCAAATCTAACTTTATTCAACTTAATCACAGAACGTCATTCATAAGATTCAACACGATGAAGACAAACTTCATGCTCGACAACCACAACTATATACAAACAAATGCCCTAAGCATTAGCAACGCAGTATCACCAGTTCTAGCCGATATTTTTAAGACACAAGTTGAAACACAAGCAATTAACACAGCATTAATCCACCATTACACTGATACAGATATGTACACGAAACGATTGCGGGATTCACATCTACAGAACACACACTTATTTTTTCAATCACATTAACTCTATACATCCCAACATTAACTTCACATGTGAGCAGGAAGAAATCAATCAAATATCATTTTTAACCTCAAAATTACAAGAACCGAAACACAATTCAAAACAGAAATCCACCGAAAAATCAACCACACTAGACTATACATTCCTTGGGACTCAGCACATGAAACAAAACAAAAACTCAACTTTCAAAGAAACGAAATAAACACAGTCATAAAGCGATTTTCATCAAATGAAATTAATGACGAATTAGACAAAATAAAACAATACCTCATCAACATTAACATGTTTCCACCACAAACTGAAGAAAAAATTATAGGCACACACCAAGACAAAAAGCAAAATCAACTTACAAAAGTAAATATATCCCACGAATTAAAAAATCACGAAACAATATATTGCTGCATACCATATATTCCTGACATCAGCAAACAAATAACCAACATTTGGCAAAAACTAGTAACAAAATAAGACATTACATTTGACACTAATTTTTTTAAAAAAACAGTCACAAAACTGAGGTCTACACTACGTAAAAACTACATTGTTACGTATTTTTTATGTTTTACGTTCTTTGTAGACTAAACGCAACAGAAAAACGCAGATAACAGCTTGTATAATTTATTACACTAAACTATTAACAAATATAACAGATATAACATGAATTATATAATAATAGTGACAGATATTAAGTTATAACATTCGAAATTAATTACAAAACAAAATAATATTTTCAAACTTCAAAATTAAATCACAATACAAAACGGTACTGGCCTGTATCTAATACAATGAATTAAAATGAAAGTCTCAAATTCCAGTCTAGGGTGTGAATTTGGTCCCACGAAGTAATTCCGAAACAGTTCACAGTTCAATGAAATCGCCGTCTCTCAGCTCAAGCAGTAATTAAGATGTATCGCAGAGATTGACGAAATAAAATCACGGCTTCCGTAGATCTAATTTCAATCACAAGTCCAAGTTGAATATTCACAGCAAACACTTAATCTTTCTCAAATAACTAACTTTCTTCTTTTGAAATGAAACTGGTGTCTGAATCTCACTCTTTGTCTTCGAATAAAACTAATGACTGAATCTCTCTCCCTCGAATAAAACTGATGACTGATGACTGAATCTCTCTCCCTCGAATAAAACTGATGACTGAATCTATCTCTCGTCACCGTCTTTTATAACGATAGGCCTATTTCTCGAACAATCTCGCAATTTCCATACAACTCCAGAGCTATCCACGCATATCCGTTCTTGCACGAGACTACACTTCTAGACAGGAAGTCACCAGCACTCATTTACAAACATGTGATTGGTCTACTTAATTCGAGAAAGTTCTAAAACGTTACCCTAAATAAATAACATATTTTAGTTTAAACTTCGAAACAATAATATCAATATGGAAAAAAAAATGAATAATACAAATGAAAATTCAAACACAACACGACATGTTGTCGTTTACAAAATATTTACACATATACATAACACTCTCCCCCTTAAAAGTAAAAAAAAAAGTTTGAACTTGTGAAAACTTTTTTTTTTTGCTTATTTGTCTTTTTAAACCAACTTAAAAGGGTTAAATCCAGTAGATTCTGCAATAACCTCGCGAACTTCAAGCAGTAACAAGGGAACACCCTCAACCCAGTTCTTTGAGTGTTTGTGGCAGTAATTTGGTGGAAACGATCAAGAACACCTTGTGACTCAGGATGGTAGGCACTGGATGAAATTTGATGGACCCTTAATTCATGTATGGATTGTTCAAATAGCTTGGACATAAAATTTGTGTCTTGATCTGATTGCACAACTTTTGGAATTCCGAACATGGTAAAGGATTTGACAAGAGCAGTGATTTTTCTCAAAGGGATTGCCTCAGGGAAACGTGTAGAAGCACACATGATCGTCGAGAGGTATTCATTTCCTGCTTTGCTTTTTGGCATTGGGCCAACACAGTCGATAATGACCCTTAAGAATGGTTCTTCAAAGGCAGGAATAGGCTGCAGTGGTGCTTTGGGAATCCCTTGATTTGGTTTTTCAGTGATTTGGCAAGAATGACATGCCTTACAAAAGCTAACAACACCTTGGCGCATCTTTGGCCAATAGAAATGTCGTCGGATACGATCTAAGGTCTTTCTTACACCTAAGTATCCCGACAATACATGGTCATGAGCAAGACTAAGAATATCATTCCGATAGCATTTTGGAATGACGATTTGGTGAATAACATTCCACTCTTCATCAGCAGCAACGTCAGGAGGTCTGTATTTTCTCATTAGCACACCTGACTTCTGGTAGTAATAAATAGGGACAGTTCCTATTTCATTTTCATTAACAGCCAGTTATAGAAGAGAACGAGTTTCAGGATCATTGTCCTGTTCCTCAATAAGTTTGTTTCGATGAAGAGAGTCGAAAAATGTCTTGGAGTCATCAGTAGAACTTAAAGTTGAGTCAGAAATCTCATCGATGTGAGACATGAACGTATCAGACAAAGAGAAATCCTCTTTGGACTCCTGAGAACGTGTCTGAGAACGAGTAACAGCACAGGCGGGAAAAACATCAGGAAACTCTTCAACGAGTTGCTCTGTACTGGGACTAACAACAGATGCTTCAACAACACGAACCTCTGGTACCACCTTACTACCAGCCAAATCATTCCCCAAAAGCATAGACACACCTTCAACAGGCAATGAAGCTTTAATACCCACAGTCACTGGGCCTGAGACTAAGTCCGAATGTAAATCCAATCTATGAAGAGGAATAGAAACGACGCCACCTTCTACACCAGAAATGAGCACATTGGCCCCAACGGATGTCTTTTCAGAAAACGGAAGTACACTTTCCAAAATCAAACTCTGAAAAGCTCCAGTATCCCGCAGGATTTTAATTGGTTGTAGATGTGAATCGCCAACAAAAGAAACAAAACCTTCAGTCATGAAAGGCTTAAATTTGTCCTCAACAATATCTTCAGGTACATCAATAATATTGGGCTTAGAATCCACAGTGGACTGGACAGGGTCAAAATCATTGGGAACCAATGATGTATCCAACGAGGGCGAAATGAAACTATGGGGTGATGGCTTGTTTTTTACCTTATAGCACTCAGAAATCAGATGGCCAGGTTTCTTACAATAAGCACATGTTTTGGATGAGAATGACACGTTTTGGGTAGATGACGAGCTTTGAGAATAAGATGGAGTCTTCGTTTGAGAATTAGAAGTTTGCTCTTTTTTGTCTCTGTCGACATTTGCATAATATTTGAATGAGTCATTGGGTTTCTTTGCTGTGATATTTATTTTGCTTTTATATGAGAAATCTTTGTGAGTCAAAGCATACTCGTCTGCCAAGACAGCAGCATCATGTATTTTGGAAGCTTTTTGTTCATCAATATAAGTTTTTAGCTCTACGGGAATACATCTTTTAAACTCTTCGACTAACATGAGTTCTCTGAGTTTTGTATAATCTTCTTTAATTTCTCTGGAATCACACCACCTGTCGAACAGAGTTTCTTTTTCACGAGCAAATTCGACATAAGTTTGGCTGTCAAACTTTTTGTAACCACGAAATTTTTGTCTGTATGCCTCTGGTACTAATTCATATGCATTCAAAATGCATTTTTTGACGTGCTCGTAATCATAACTTTGTTCGGCCGTGAGTTTGGAAAATACTTCCTGAGCTTTACCCTTGAGAACACTCTGAAGTAATACTGTCCAATATTCGGTAGGCCATTTTAGCCTAAGGGCCAATTTTTCAAATTGCTGAAAATATGTATCTACAGCTTTTTCATTGAATGGAGGTACTAAACGAATCTGTTTGGAAGCATCAAAATTATCCAACTGCATTTGGACAACCTTTTCTTCTGTCTGTGCCTTTCTCATATTGATTTCTTTATCAGCTTTCATGCGTTCCATTTGTATTTCGGCATCAAGGCGTTTGTTTTCTTGTTCTGCCTCAAGAACAAGGCGTCTGTTTTCCTGTTCTGCCTCAATACGTTTATTTTCTTGTTCTGCCTCAATACGTTTATTTTCAATTTCTAAACGAAATTTCATTTCCATTTCCATTTTTTTTAATTCGAAATCTGGGTCAAAATGAGCGACAGGCAATTGTTGCTCAACTGTTTGAGGTAAAACTTTTTGGCTGACCAAATGTTCAACAATAATTTGTTTAACATCTGCTTTCTTCATTGATTGCTTCACTTCTAAATTAAAATGTTTACCAACATCAAGTAATTCAGATTTTTTTAATTCACTGATTAATTCGAAAGAGGGATTCCGATTAAATTCGATAATAAAATCTTCAAGTTCGAATGCCATTTTAAATATACAAGCTGTCTATCTGTATAGAATATAAATCTTATTTTATAATAAAATTAAATTGTTTGTTCGATATCCCGGACGAGCCCCCAATTTTCTGTTACGTATTTTTTATGTTTTATGTTCTTTGTAGACTAAACGCAACAGAAAAACGCAGATAACAGCTTGTATAATTTATTACACTAAACTATTAACAAATATAACAGATATAACATGAATTATATAATAATAGTGACAGATATTAAGTTATAACATTCGAAATTAATTACAAAACAAAATAATATTTTCAAACTTCAAAATTAAATCACAATACAAAACGGTACTGGCCTGTATCTAATACAATGAATTAAAATGAAAGTCTCAAATTCCAGTCTAGGGTGTGAATTTGGTCCCACGAAGTAATTCCGAAACAGTTCACAGTTCAATGAAATCGCCGTCTCTCAGCTCAAGCAGTAATTAAGATGTATCGCAGAGATTGACGAAATAAAATCACGGCTTCCGTAGATCTAATTTCAATCACAAATCCAAGTTGAATATTCACAGAAAACACTTAATCTTTCTCAAATAACTAACTTTCTTCTTTTGAAATGAAACTGGTGTCTGAATCTCACTCTTTGTCTTCGAATAAAACTAATGACTGAATCTATCTCTCGTCACCGTCTTTTATAACGATAGGCCTATTTCTCGAACCATCTCGCAATTTCCATACAACTCCAGAGCTATCCACGCATATCCGTTCTTGCACGAGACTACACTTCTAGACAGGAAGTCACCAGCACTCATTTACAACATGTGATTGGTCTACTTAATTCGAGAAAGTTCTAAAACGTTACCCTAAATAAATAACATATTTTAGTTTAAACTTCGAAACAATAATATCAATATGGAAAAAAAATGAATAATACAAATGAAAATTCAAACACAACACGACATGTTGTCGTTTACAAAATATTTACACATATACATAACATACATTGACAAACACAACACCAACACTATTGATAAAATACAATGTTATAACTGCCACGACTATTAAAATTAAAGAAATAAGTAGAAAAATATAAACCAGATTCAATGAACACAAAAATCTTACCTTCACGTGTTTTCGAACACTGCAAGTCAAATAAACACAATATAACAATGGAAAAAACCCAAATAATAAATAAAGAAACAAACATGAACAATCGCAAAATTAAAGAAGCTTTTACAACAACTTAAGCTCAAAATAAACCAATACAAAGGAACACATTTATACCTGTATTAATAACTATAATCGAAAATCTGAGTTACACAACCCCTTCAAACATGTGGTCAGTTATCGATCAGTTACCTCTTTCTTTTTTGTGAACCTGACGATGACCGAAGGAGGTTTGCTCCTCTACATCAAAATTTTCTCAAATCAAACCAGCCGTTTTAACATACATATTTTAAAAGTATAATTGTATTTTATTCCAGTTATGAACAAAAAAACATTCTGTGAGAATTCCTTTTATGTGTATGAGTGATTCCTGTGATTCAATGTTCTTTAACAACCTTATTTTATCAAACAACTTCTAATTTTATTATGGGGCTAGATGTTTGTGAAATAATATTTTACGAGCTCTTGTAAAGTTTAAATTATCGTCTTGCTAATGATATTAAGAGGTAGGACCATCCTCATCACAATGGATGTTGGGATGACCTTCTCTTTTTCCTTACCTGAACCATCAGCGCTTGACTTGTGATCTGAGGTATTATTATGATTTCTATTTTAAACAATTGCTTAGTAACTTTCAAACAATCTGCTACAGTGACGATGTTGAAGGTTTGTCTCTTCAAACATCCTCTGTACTTTGGTTTCATCGTTTGACAGTATCTCTTGGCGGAATGTTCTTTCTTGGAAAAAGTATGAGTCATACTACTCAGGTCGTAATTCTATCCGTGGTGAACACAAAATGCTATTATACTAAGAGATGAAATATCTAAAGTCTTATCCATTAATTAAATAGTTTAAATGTGTCAAAGTAGAAACCAAGTTTTTAATTTAATCATTTTTGGTATGCTTGTATAAATTAATGTTACTTTGAGTAAATGTGACGAATCTTTCATTACGTCTTACGAAAATTAGGATATTTAACTGTTTGTTATGAAGTTAGTTGTAAGGAGTATAAGTTAACATTCCTCTTAGTCATTAGCAAATATTTAGAGTGAGTGGTCGCCTGTTTTTAAAGTTCAAACAAACTGAAGACTGCAAAATGTTCTATATTTATGAAGTATTATAATCCGATATATTTTATTTCTTGGTGGTATACTGACTGCTCTTACTTGTTATTACTATAAGTTCAACCTTTAGTCGTGTAGCGCACAGAATTTTCTAAATTATAAACTGTGAAACTATTTAAACCCTCAATACAGGTCTCGACGTGAATTCAGTTCCTATTATACGTTTTTCCTCAATGTAAATTACTCACACATCGTGAGACAAAGAAAGGTTTACTTCAGTAGCGATAACTGTCAATATTTCTCTTTCTGGAACTTGGCATCCATTTATCGTTTGCATCAATCAATTTTTGTCAATGGAGAAAATTTACCACCTTTTATTAACAAATCATGTTACGTTATTGTAGCTGTAAGACATGTTTCTATTAACACACTGTAAGGTTTATTATCAACAAAAACCTTGACTTATAACAGGTTTCTTTAAATAATGAGTTGTTGTCTCACATGTGTTAGAGAGAACATTCTCAGCTTAATTTCATCTCATAATTACAGCAAGCCTTCTAGCGACCCAACGGTATGCTGTAAACTTACAACGCTAGAAACCGAGTTTCGATACCCATGGTGAGAAGAATACAGAGAACCCATTGTGTAGCTTTCGTTTAATTACAAACAAAGTTCAGTTCATGCTATTACGTGTATCAAAACCCATTTTTTTATTATAGTTTTCAGCTGAACGCTTTACCTTTAGGGTGGGGGACTTATTACTGAAAATAAAGCTACCTCTAGTTTCTTACACAAAATATGTTCGCTAATAATTAAAATTGTTTTAATTTTGTGAGAAATCATTCAAAGTGGAGCTTCCATATGATACTGTATTGAGTAGTTTTATTTTGTTTTTATATCTAAACCATTCACTTCAGAGAACTGGATGAAATCGCTCATTTTCATGCAAAATACACGGTAAATCCCAAGAGCAATAATTAGTGGGATTAAATTCAGTAATTATAGTATTTTCGACGATATTTTTTGTGTCACTCGTATGTTATTGGTATCTCGGTGACTCAAGGCTTATAACGTTAAAAATCAGATGTCGATACTCGCTTTTGGCAAAGCAGAGTTAACCCACTATACAGATTTGTGTTTAACAAGAAATAAAGTCGTAGGCCTATATACAGTTTGCCTTATGAATTGATTAAAAAAATGTAGAAAGAAAACTCAGTAAATACGTAGTTGTAACAAACGTGGCTTAAAAAAATCATATTTTTAACATCGATCAAATATTCTGTAGGGTGACGTCACACGACGTCGCATGGTTCAAGAAAAACATTTCATCAAATTAACTGACAAGACGTATATAAATAAAACGAAGTTACGTACTTACTCTTTTAAAAAAATATCACGTGAAGTATTTTCATTGGTGGATTCAGTATTTTTATGTTGAAAGAAGTTCACAAACATTCATCTCAACATTTTTCACATGTACCTTTCTGACCTTCCCTTATTTTTATACAAGGAGATTGTGGTACTTTTGATGAATATATAGTGACATAATGTGAGCTACACGTTTTAACAAGTTGCGTATTGTTTATGACAAACAGAATTCTTTGTAAAAGTAGGTTTTTTCTTGATCTCAATAACATTTAAAAAAACTTTAAAAAGTTTCGTTTCTTCGAGTTTGCCACCTCAAAACACAATAATATGTATAGGGGCTTACAACACATGTACTAGAGTTTTACACCCGTGATGGGCAGAGCAAACACAGCCCATTATTCAACTTTGTGCTTAATTAAAAAGAAATAATGTGTCTTTGGTCTAAAACAAACAAATTAAAAATATCACTGTTATTAATGAAGTCCTAATTTAGCGATGTAAGACCAGAGGAAAAACAGCTAGTCATCACCACTCACCGCCAACTCTTGGACGACTCTTTTACCAACGAATAGAGGGATTGACCGTCACATTATACACCCCCACGGCTGGAAGGGCGAACATGTTTGGCCCGACAGGGATGCAAACCTTCAGATTACGAGTCGCACACCTTAACACGCTTGGCCATGCCGGGTCCGTCTTTCCTCTAAAACAAACAAATTAAAAATATATTACAGTTATTACTGAAGTAAAATGGCCAACTACAAACAAAACCTTTTAAATTTTATCTTTATTTATAAAAAAATTTACGCAGCACTAGCTCAAAGTATACACGACGTTTGACAAAATTTAAGAATATAATTAATTTTTAACCAGTAATCTAATATTTCCAACAGAAGCATGTCTATCAGTGATAATTAATTGAAAACGAGATACTATTTACGAAAGATGCTTACGTAAACAATTACAAAATAATAACTTATGTCTTGTGGTGAAGACATTTATTTTATGGTCAACCATCTTGAATTTCAATCGTTCGTAATTTTTTATTTTACACTTTTTCTTCAACTCGAAATATACTTTAACGTTAGAAGTCCACAGACACCCCACTGTATCTTTCAAAAGGTATGAAGTTTATAACAGTAGTTGTTGAAAGCTGAAATGTGATCATGTGATCTTATTATCACAGCATGATAGGCTATGGGTCAGCAAATTAGAAAGAGGGGCAGATTTCACATTCATCGCTTGTATATTCTCATAAAGAACTCACACGTTTGTGAACAACTCTTCTGAAACTCTTCAAGACTCAGAAGGTGTACAAGGTAGGAGTGGTATTATATCTGGAGTCATATTTGATAGTGTTAGCTATATACTTGATACAGTATCAGTGATATCACAGCAACTTCTAACTTAGGTCAAAGATGTATTGTAACGTAAACAGCGTTTAGTATTTCATAAGTTCAATAATTCTTCAAATGTTACATCGTTACGTTGATGTGGAACATATCATATAAACACGGACTTAACAGAAGCATGAACAATAATCGATTATTTTCTATGAATATTAGTTTTTAGATATTCAATAACTATGTTGATTTCTATCATATCTTCAATTATAGCAAACTTTTAAACAAATATTTTCGATTAAAGCTCAAACACGGAAATTGTTCCTATATTTGTTTATAGCGTTTTTTATGAAAAAAGTTTGTTTTTCCTTAGAGAAATTACGTGATTTTACTGCAGTCTTTGTATAACGTTGTTAGAAATGTTTGTTTGTTGGTTCCTTATTTTCACGAGACACGAGGAGTTTTAGGATACTGTGCTTAAAAGCTGCCATTTTGAAATTATTGAGAAGCGTGAAAGGTGAAGTAAAACATTTTTATTTTTTCGTCGTTTGTACTAAAGCAAGCTTTACGATGTGTATTGTGTATGATACTTGTCCTTTCAAATTATTAAAATAGTTAAAGCAATTTTATCCGCAAGTTTGAAAATGCGATACATTTTAAGAAAAAAATTGTTTCTGTTACAAACAAAAGCACACAAACCTACAACTCTTAACTAATAACATAATTGTTAATATTATAATTGTTCAGGAAATGAAATCATGGAAAACATCCGTATTCAGGATAGATAAAGGATAAAGCGTGTCTTGTCTCTCCATATACACCAGTTTCTGTAGTGACTCCAGGAGGGTAAATAGTTCAAATTAACCACATGAGAACACGCTGAAAAAAGATAAATTTCCTTTATTAAATAACCAGGCAAAGTATAATTCCGTTTTTTCTTTTGGCCTTAAACCGACACATTTTTAAGTTGTGTTCGGATCTTTTCATACGGCCAAAACCAGGTTAGAGCACATAGTATACTTTCATTTCTTCCAAGAGCTCAGAAAATATGCCATCCAGCAATACTTCGATAAGATACTAAAACCGTTTTATATTTTCAAAGAACTCCACACTTTACAATATTTCATTCCAACTTGCTGTCATAGAGCAATGAAAGCCTTGATCTATAAAGACAGGGAAAAATTGACAAACCACATTACGAAATATATTTATATTGGCAACAACACAAATACAGAACCCATAAAAAATAGCTTTAGAATTACATAGTGAATATTTTAACAGTAAAATAACTTAAACACTTGTGAGAAATCTAATATCAATGAAACCGGAAGAAGTGTTGAAATATTCACATAAACAAATTAATTATGGAAACATTGACAAAGTGTTTTTAGTATGAAATATTCTGTCATCCAACTGATCGGGAACCAAGGATAATTTTTTTTTATGAAGCCAGTAACCATGAAAAACTGAATTGTTAAAAGTGACTTAATCAGAAATTTGTTTAATTTCATCGCCTTCCAAAAGATCACTTGAAGCTAAACAGCTTTACGACCTCCTATGACCTTAAATAAAGTAAAATTTCTGGGACTACGCAGAGGTTTATATGTTGAGTACAAGTTTTTTTTTTCTTTCGAACAGACGACATGAGACAGAAAAGGTAAACACAAATATTTCAAAACTCGTTTTTTTTAAATATTAAGACATTTCTAAAAGTTTGTTACAAAAAGCTTTCAATACTTTTCAGAAAGCTCAGACTTTACAGTAGAAGAAACAAAGACACAAACATATACCAGAAAGCTTATAGTTCACAATAAACTAAACGAAGCTCTGAACACTCACTGCAAAGCTCATACTTTAAAGTAGGATAAACAAACTAACTAAAACTGAGATTGACTTTCATACTTCAACGAGAAAAACCCTGTTATTACCTATTACTGGTGCCGTCGTAGTCTAGTTGGCTAGTAGACCTGGGGAAACTTAGCACAAACCCAGGAAACCTGGGTTCCCTGCTCGGCGCGGAACACATATCTTTTAAGCCCCCCAGTGGCTCAGCGGTATGTCCGCGGACTTACTCGCTAAAATCCGGGTTTCGATATCCGTAGTGGGCAGAGCACAGATAGCCCATTGTGTAGCTTTGTGCTCAATTCAAAACAACAACCTATTACTGTGTCTCTAAATATTACGTCATGTAGAGCAGTGTTTTCATTTTCTCTTAAAGCCATACGAGGGAAATCTGCGCACTTAGCAGGTCTTTCCTTATTGTGTAGTTTTGGAGAAAAGTCAGAAAATAAACAAACAAATAAACTATTTTAGCCTTCACATCAAAACGATTTTAAAACCGAATTTCTTACAATATCTCCACTGGACAAGACAGTACAATGTTATATCTTGAAATCACGTTAGTCAGCAGAGCCAAATAAAAATATCTATATAAAACATACACGTTTCAAATGTTTACCCTATAAAGTTTGTTTCATTTATTTGTTCAATAATGTAACCAAAAGGAAGAAGTCAGTTTAACTTGCTTTTAATACTTTTATTATTTTAAAATAGTTCATATCTATATTATGTATTCAGTTCAATGATATGTGTGTGACAATAGATTTATTTTAGAGTTTAGATTGATGTTGGCTTTCTGATTTGTAATTTCTAATTCGTTCATTTTAAGACCAGAATAATAGCACGAAAAATAACTAAATTAAATATATTTTAGAATGAATCCATTAGTAGATCAGTATATGTCCAGGAGGCCATCCATGAATTTCGACTGGATTAATTCCAAACTGCATTTTCACAAAGCACGAATGACTTGGTCAAAAGAAGAGTATATTATAGATTTCGGTTGTGGTCCAGGAACAATAACTCGAGATATATTGCTACTACAATGTGTCAATTTGAAGAAACTTATCGGTGTTGACATCCAACCAGTGTTTGTTGAATACGCCAAGAAGTCATTCAACCATGAAAAGATTGAATACCGAGAGATAAATTTAATGGAAAGGTAATGTCATTAAAATAATACATCATTATAATACAATGTTGGAACTCTTGCTTATATGATATTGAAAAAAACATTTCTATTACGCGACGTGCAAACCCAACTTCGCGACATTTTTATTCTGTTGACATGCAGGTTTGCAATAGGAGTCACGATTTTTCTATTTCGACTACGTTTCCCGTCACGGATGATTTTATTTTTCTTCATCTTGAGGGTGCAGATATGACGCCATGAATACGTCACACACGGATGTAATGCACCAGCGCCACGGGTTATCGCCTACTTATAATAATAACTAAACTATTTTTTACCTTGCTATTCAAATATCATCATTTTAAGAATCATCACGCTCGGCCCGACATGGTCAGGTGGTTAGGGTACACAACTCGTAACCTAAGGGTCACGGGTATGAATCCTCGTCACCACAAATCTAATGGACCTTTTAGCGGTGGGAGCATTATAATGTGACAGTGAATCCCACTATTCGTTAGTAAAATAGTAGCCGAAGATTTGGCCGCCGGTGGTGTTGACTAACTGCTTTTCCTTTAGTTTTACACAACTAAATTAGAGACGGCTAGCGCAGATAGCCCTCGCATTGCTTTGCGCGAAATTCAAAACAAAACAAACTTAAACTACAGTGCAAGAAGTTAAAATATATAACCCTAGCACAGATGTTTTTCATTATTTTCACGCAAAGATTCGAGACTTTCTAGACGCCCTTGCAATTGCTGTTTAAAATTTAGAAGTTTATGAGACGGGTATGCTTGTAATCTGAAAAACATCGATTGAAGAAAACTGAATATTTGGAAAAAATTATTTTTGTATTAAATTTTATGTAAGAAAACAACAGGAACAAAAATATTACATAGATTAAACCTGTTCCTTTTACTATGTGTCAGTATAAAAATGATCGAGGAAATTTTGAAATTTGAATTATAACATTCTTAAAATATTTCACTTTTTCCTCCTGTTGCTTATTGCAGTTTCTAAGACTTTATACATCTTACGAGAAACAGAGCGAAATAGTAAATTTGTGGGATTACTGTTTTGAGCTAAACCACATTACAGTTAATCCAGCTTAGGAGTTAATCATCCAGAAAATCACAATTAATACAATTAATTCAACTTCGGGAATAACCATCCAGAGTGTCACAATTAATACATTTAATTCAAGTTAGGGGATAACCATTCAAAATGTCACAATTAATACAGTTAATTCAACTAAGGAGTTAACCATCAAGAATGTCACAATTCACAAGAAATTTTGCTCATAATGAACTAACACCACCAGAAACCTGGTTTCGATACCTGTGATGGACAAAGCATTTAATAGACGATACAAATAGTCTATTGTATAGCTTTGTGGTTAATTCCAAACAAACAAACAAAACAATTTTCAATTATATAACAACTTTGAGCCATATGAAACATAACAAAACCACATCGTTCAATTTTAAAAACAATAATTTAAAGCAAAGCCTTCTGTATTGGTTTTAGTTGGTTTTCCAGAAATGTATTATAGTATCTTTGACCATTAATCCTGTAGGCCTCATCGCTGATGCCGATGAATCCTTTCGATCAATATCAGAGCTCATAAGGCTGATGGACATACAGCACAAAATATTTCGGTAGAAACCTTATTATATCACTCATTTATAAGACATCAGTTGTGGATTGTAATGCCTTCTGTACCGTTTTGTGTTGTATGTCCAGACGACCCGATGAACTCTGGTATTGTTTGTTAGTTTTTTAATTTTGCGCAGAGCTGCACTAGCAACCCCTAAGTCAGCAGTGTAAGACTAGAAAAAAGGCAGCTAGTCGTCATCACCCACCACCAACACTGAGACTACTCTTTTACCAATAGTGGGATAGATTGAAACATTAAAAATACTCCATTGTTGAAAGGGCGAGCATGTTTAATGTGATAGGAAATCGAACCCACAACCCTCAGATTACGAGTCTAGCGTCCTAACCACCTGGCCATAAGGAACCCTCTGGTTGTGATCAAAAGAACTAGTTAATAGTGGCTTGCGTCACATGAGGTGAGATGTCGAACTCTGCTGTGTTCTTGTTATTAAACACTCGTGTATAGCCAGAGGAAATATTTGTTAAAATTATGATTAACATCACGTAAACTTTCGAACTACAGACCAAGCGTCGCCGATCTTTAACGTTATATATCGTAATGGACGATGTAACTTGTTTATAAGTTGGCTCTATGTTTGAAATTATTTCCATTGGGATTAATTAACCTAAACAAATTAAAACATTATAAAATATTACATGAATTCTTAAGGTGTATAATGCCCAAGCTTTAGTAAGAAATAATTAGAAAGGATGATTCAATTTCAAAGAAAACTTGGATGAAGACTTTCCGCCATTTTGTTTTTTAATAGTTATTTAGCACATGCATACCTTTGAAGAATATTATGTAAAAGGTTTTGTTTCAGAAAAATATCGCAACTACAAAACATATGTTAATTATACACAAAAATTAGTCCCTCAGTGATAAATTTACGGACTTTGAGTACTAGAATCTTGGATTTGATTCCACGTGGTGGACACAGTAGATATCCTTTAGTGACTTTGTTATAAGACAAATAAAACGATAATAGAAAAGAGTACAGCGGAATTTAGAAAAAAATAAACCATTATTTAGTCACAACTACCAATAACTTCTGATCAAAACATTTTACTTTCGTAGGTCAAGACTAAAAGCCTCTAGTTTCTTTAGTGGTAAATTTGTAGCACGTACAACATATATTATGAAGTCATCATTTGGAACTCACTTTATGGTTGAAAATTATGTTTTCATACATGTGAACTACCTATTTCTTGGACTTCTTTGTATTTGTTTGTTTTTCAATATCGCGCAGAGCTACATGAGGGCTATCTCTGCTAGCCGTCCCTGATTTTGGTGTGTAAGGCTAGAGGGAAGGAAACTAACCATGATCAGGCACCGCCAATTTTTTGGCTACTTATTTATCAACGAATAGTGTGATTGATCGTAATATTATAATATCCTCACAGCTGAAAAAGCTAGTACATTTTTTTGAAATCGATATTTGAACTTCCGACCCTCAGATTACCAGTCGGACGCCTTAACCAACTTGACGATGCCGGGCCTTCTTTGAATTTAATCTTCATTTGTATTAGTTTTCACCTGAGTAGAAATATTTTTACTGCTGTTTTGGATTTTCTTGTAGGATTCCACCAGAATGGGAGGAGACATTTCACAAGATATTCTCGCTCTTTTCTATTCACTGGGTCAAAGATACCTCAAAACTTTTAAAGGTCTTTCACCGTTTATTGAAACCAGGTGTTTATTTTCTTGCGCTGGGTATATGTACAGAAGAATTGTTAAGCAGTTTAAAAGATATGTCAAAACTGCCACAGTGGATGGAATACATACAGGTGAGACCAGATAACTAAATCTGTTGACATTTTTCTGTGCCTTAAAGAACGTCTTCATAACAAACAAATAAAGCAAATTAACCTATTTTGTATGTAAAAATGGGCAAATTTGCACATTTTCATTCATATAAGGTCTGAAAAAAACAACTGATTTACATGTATTTAAACTAAAGTTATACAAAAATTTTTAGATGTAATTAGTTTTACGAGATTTGCGACTGTAATGTAAATCACTTTCACGTATCAGTCGGCGTGATAACAGGGAGTTAAGGTCACAAAAGTGAAGACTGTAGAGAAACATAGGTTTTTTTTTCCAATTTACTTCAGGCATTAATAATTGGGAAATACCAATTCTTGTCCAGAAACAAGAAAGAGTAAAAATTTTGTAACACAGTATATTTAGTTTATACAATTCTTTCTGACACGAGATAGATATTAAAAACATCTACTATTCATATACAATATCAGATAAATTACAAAAATCACTTTAAAACCTTATTAAAATAATAAAAACAATTTTTATTTGTATGTTTTAGTTAAATAAATATAGTAACATGTTTTTCGTCTCGCAGTATCAGTTAAATAATATTTTTTATTTTATACGTTTGATAAATTAATTAATAAAACAGACGACTATAAAATCTATCATGTAAATGATGAAAATACATTAATGTGCTGTCAGCTTAACAATGTTTTCATGAGTTAAATCATTTTCATGAGATTAGATTTAATGTTTTCAGAATGTACAAGGCCTGGTATGGCCGAGCGCGTTAAGGCGTGCGCTCGTAATCCGAGGGTCGCGGGTTCGAGCCCGCGTCGCGCTAAACATGCTCGCCCTCCCAGCCGTGGGGGTGTATAATGTGACGGTCAATCCCACTATTCGTTGGTAAGAGTAGCCCAAGAGTTGGCGGTAGGTGGTGATGACTAGCTGCCTTCCCTCCAGTCTTACACTGCTAAATTAGGGACGGCTAGCAGAGATAGCCCTCGAGTAGCTTTGTGCGAAATTCCAAAACAAACAAACAATTAGAATGTAGAAAACTTCTTTTGTGTAGCTTATGACTGCAGCGACCCTTACGATACAACTAAGAAGCTAGCAGATGAGTGTAGGTTTAAAACAGACTTCTTCGCCCTTACGCCCCAAACTCAAGTATTCAGTTCGAAAAGCCAATACATACGTAAGTATAATTAACAAAATATGAATCACCCATTGCTTGAGAAACTGGAAACAGCAAGGACACTTGTGGTTCAATCTAACCTAACCAGGATAATTTATTTTAAATAAGAACATTGATTCCAGAAAACAAAACACACAGAAATACGTGACAATGTAAATTTTGAGACGTACTCTATTTCATTTCAAATTGGTTTCATTATATATATAAAACTCTACAAACACGAGGACACTATTATAAGTTTAATTGGAATGGAAAAGAGTGGTAAATGTTGTTAAACGTAAGAGAATTAGTGGTAAAGTAAAATAGTGATGTCAATATATATAGCGAACACTGACATTACATATTGTATTACCACTTTTGAAGGTATTTGTATGAAGACAAAACATTTACTTTGGAGTGAAATATGTTGTCACAATATATATATCCCAGCTCTTCTATAAAATACTTTCTTGTGAAACAAGGCGTTGTACCTGCTCATATCAGAAACAACAAAATATTCTGTTAAAATAATTTCCAACACATTTTTACAATCGAAAGTTTGTTACGTTTCAGTATTACTTTCGGTTTGTAAGAACGTTCATTTATTTAAACGTTTATATTGTAAAGTTTCCAGTACAACTAAATATTCTAATAACCAATGAGCACGTGAACCATCGTTGCGACTGTTTGATGTATTATATTTTCAGACTGTCAATAGCATATATTTTCTCTTCCTTTGTTTTTCAGACCTCACATATTTCACACCGCTATTGTGTCTTGTGTACACTTCACATTGTTCTTGAAGAATCACAAGTGTGCAGAAAAAAATTGATTAACATATTCACCATTAAGTTTAAATACCTGTTACTTATATAATTGTGTTACGTATTTTTTAATGTTTTATGTTCTTTGTAGACTAAACGCAACAGAAAAACGCAGATAACAGCTTGTATAATTTATTACACTAAACTATTAACAAATATAACAGATATCACATAAATTATATAATAACAGTGACAGATATTAAGTTACAACATTCGAAATTAATTACAAAACAAAATAATACTAGTTTCAAACTTCAAAATTAATCACAATACAAAACGGTACTGGCCTGTATCTAATATAATGATCTAAAATGAAAGTCTCAAATTCCAGTCTAGGGTGTGAATTTGGTCCCACGAAGAGATTCCGAAGCTTAAATGAAGTTCAGAAACAGAGTTCACAGTTCAATAAATTCGCCGACTCTCAGCACAAGCAGTAATTCGGATGAATCGTAGAGATTGACGAAGTAAAATCACAGCTTCCGTAGATCTAACTTTTGTCACAAATCCAAGTTGAATAATCACAGCAAACACTTAATCTTTCTCAAATAACTGACTCTCTTCTTTTCTTCGAATAATAACTGATGTCTGATTCTCACTCCTCGAATAAAAACTGATGACCGAATCTCTATCTCGCGTCACCATCTTTTATACCGGTAGGCCTATTTCTCGAACAATCTTGCAATTTCCATACAACTCCAGAGCAATCCGCGCGTGTCCGTTCTTGCACGATACTATACGTCTCGACACGAAGTCACCAGCACTCATTTACAAACATATGATTGGTCTACTTAATTCAAGAAAATTCTAAAATGTTACCCTAAATGAATAACAAAATATTAGTTTAAACTTCGAAACAATAATATCAATATGGAAAAATGAATAATAGAAATGAAAATTTAAACACAACACGACATGTTGTCGCTTACAAAATATTTACACATTTACATAACAATTTGTCATCAGATTAAACTACTTCATGCTGACATATTTGTCAAATCACTTAATGATGATATACTTGCTACTAAGTTCAAATACTTAATGTTGACATATTTGTTATAAAATTAAAATACTTGATGTTCATATGTTTACAGTTACGTAAGTTAAAGTTTTTGGTTCTTGATAAACTAATTTTTCTACAGTTATCAAATCCATAGTGTTTTAAAATTACCTGACTTATATATTGTACGAAAATAGAATGTTTGTCTTTCATGTACATTGATATTCTTTCAAAAATATATGATTAAATGATATTTCATGTTTATTATTTTTTATTTTATAGAATTTTGTGAATCCATTATGCCTGAAGCCATCATAAAACGAATACCCTCAGAAAAGTTAGAGGATTTCTGGGCAGACTGGTGTGAAGTGGCCCAGAAGTTCAAAGTAAACTTTAGAGCTGATGGAACAGTTTTAAGAGAAGTCACAATGTTGGAAATGTGTCTAATATCTAAAATTTAAAATGTGAATTTTTATCTCCTGATTTCGTAACTAAACATACATATATTACGTTAAAGCACTAGAAAAAAATATCCTAATCCATTTATTGAAAATAATATCATACATGTATCCAAAATCAAACTACCAAGAAGACGTAACAAGCTGTTTCAGTATTTTCTCCATATTTCACATTTTCATTACAGTCCACATTTCGCACTCGAGAGTTATCTGTGCTAGCCGTCTCTAACATAGCAGTGTAAGAGAAGAGGGAAGGCAGCTAGTCATCACCACCCACCGCTAACTCTTGGGTTACTTTGTCACCAACGAATAGTTGGATTAAGGGTCACATTTTAACCCCCCCACGGCTGAAAAAGCGAGCATGTATGGCGCGACGGAGATGCGAACCCGTGACCCTCGGATTACGAGTCGCACGCTTTAATATACTTGGCCATGCCGGGCTTACGAAAATAAGAAAAATTTATAAACATTTACGTTGAACTTCCCAGCTGTCAATTTTTGACTCCCACCTTCGAGAATGAAGTTTGTGACTTAAAAGAATTAAATAGTCTTTATTATCACTAAATCAGCTACTTGATGAAAACCTGTCTTCTCTACTTCAAATAAAATAAATATTTTTTTAGTATTGTATTTGTTTATAAAAGAAAATAAAATGGTATTATGCAAACAAGGTCGTATGTGTTGCATCGGAAAAGCATTCTGTAATTTTTAAGCAACGAATAAACATTTTGTTAGAATACATCCTATAGCGTTATTCACAGATTACATTTCATCATACATAAATACATGTGTTGGAAACTTTTCAGTTTACATTTTTTAGGCCTTTCAATGACAAATGCCGCAGTTGTTCATGTATTAAAATACTTAAAGTATCGAATTAAGCTAGAGTTATCGCTGTGTTATTCAGTATCAAAAACTGGTACAGTTAATATACCAGAAAGCTTCAAGAATCAGTTTTAGCGCTATTTTTAAGAACGTTCGGGTGACTTTATTTTCCGAGTGAGCAAATCTTTGTTGAGATTTTGCTGTATTGCTACCACTAGACAGCACTGTTGGAGCATAAACTGTCCCAGACTGCGCTATTAACATTATTAAAGCAATTCGAAAATTGACTTTTTTGAATAGCGAAAGGTATAACTTTTATTATTAGTTGTAGTTTAATTACCATCTGTCTATTCTTGACAAGTCACATTGTGAAATAAGTATGTGACTAAAGAGAAGTATATATATATATTATCACTGAATCAGGTAGTTATGAAAAACTGTTTCTTATACTTCAAACAAAAATATTTTTAAAACGGGATTTGTTTATAAAAGAAAATAAATTACTGTTGTGCAAACAACATATTCTTAAATTGTAGCAGAAAGTGTCTGAAATGAAATCTTGGATCATTTTCATTTGAAAACTGATTACACTGTATTTGTAAAATTCACTTTTAACGGGGTTTAACAACAGAAGAAATATAATAAACCTACAAATAACACGTGTTCCAAAATTTCATTTTCCAAACCTGTGTTTTAATTTCATATACCAGTTCTTTAGTTTTTCATACCAGAATAACTTTATTATTTAAAACACGAGTTTAAGTACATCAGGAGGTAGACAGTTACAACACCAGAGGGCGCTACGTGCGTGTCGAACTGTGGCAACGGGAGGTGTTGAGACAAATTCACAGCGCTAGTTTGTTTTATGTTTTTATTTTACAGTTTAACCTGTTGTACGTTATATATAAATAAAATCAAAAAACAATTCCCAATTACAATGAACCAGGATGATTTTTTTCTTAGGTAACAACATGGAAAAAATAATGCTGAGAACGTAATTATAAAATTCGTTGGACATATTAAAAAAAAGAACTGCACATATAATTAGAGCATCGCTGTCATGTCAGAATACCATGTTAATATGACAGGATTATGAGTGTTCTGGGCACTTTAAACTCATCACAAATCGAAAACTGGTGCTAACAAAAGAACAATTCTGTGCAGTGAACTGCACACCAACTGCTGTTTTGCAAACAAATAAACATTAATACGAGGAATTTGGAATTTCATCAATATATATATATATATTAAATTCACACAAGATAATACTTAAATTTGTTACATTTCAACTGACTTTTCTTGTTCTTAACTACCAATGTAAAAACAAGTTATTGAATGTGCACAATGTCTTCAAATATTCCAAAAAGAACATTATTGTTACTTTTACCAGAACTGGTGAAAACATTCCCGTACTCATGAGGATAACACGACTCAGGAATATAATATTAATGGGACAGAGTTTGTTAAGACTAATTAATAAATATGGAAAACAAAAGTTGTGGTACCTGAAACTTGGCAGGATCACAGTAACTTGATCCATGAGATCATTTTTTGCCAGCAATACCAAGTGTGGGGCGCATTGATATCTTATTCGATTTTATTATTCATTAGATTCTGTACCAGTCTACTCTCAAATTGGAATTATTTTAGACAGAAGTAGAATTAATTTGTGATATTTTAAACGTAATTAAACAGATCAATTAAAATGGTTGGACCTTCTGAGTCCAACTCTGTAATTAGATCTCAAATTTGTCAATAGATGACATAGTTATGAGCCAAAAGTTAGTAGTTAAAAATATAATAACCGGAAATCAAATAAACAAAAAACTCGGAGCCTTTCTACGGTCCGCTATGCTGTAGTTGAAAAGTAAAAAGTTCTTGTTTTATGTAACTCCCATGTTAGCAAAATACGATATTTTATACATCAGTAGCTTTTGACATCTAACATCACAATAGAACTAACAAATTTTTACCAAGTATCTCTTTCCTGGTTCTTTGTGTTTTGTATGCGGTGCCAACGATCTTCTGTGCTATACCAGAGCTTATCAGATCTGCAACTCTGGACGAATCCTATTCAAATAAAACATGTTTGTGTTTCTTGTTATGATGAACTGTCTATGTGGAATATTTTTAGTTCTATAACTCATATATAAATATAAATTCATTATGATAAGTAAAATACAACTAAAACAATGTACATACAAAGTCGTTTTGTAATGTTGTATAATATCACACAAATTAGCGATCTAAACAGCATATTATGTGTGAATTTACCATAGCGACATCTATCGAATATACATTATAATCCACATTTAAGCAAGTTGACGTCATTGCGAAACCATACAAAAATTGAGCACGACTATTGCATAATTATATAGCAATTTCTTGAAACACATTGACAGGCCTTTTGTTTTCAAAGCCTCTCGCTGAAACAGTGGTAAGTCTTCGGATTTACAACGCTAAAATCAGGGGTATGATTACCTTCAGTTGACTCAGCAGACAGCTCGTTGTAGCTTTGCAATGAGAAAAGTGTGTGTATTTTCTTTTCAGTAACTTATATCTACACTGATTTTCTCGTTCCGTTTAAATGACGTCACTTTGAGAATGTTTAGGAAGAACTTATTTATTTATTCAATTTTTGTCTGCTTAAATGCGCGAATGCATTGCGCATTCGTGCTTTTCCCTCGAAAGATCTCGTGGAAGAATGATACGTATATTCACCAGTGTATGATACACCTCTTGACGTATACGTGCCCTTTCCCACTCAGTGACGATACACGAAGAGTGGCCGCATTTTTAAACTGATGAAATGCTTTTCTAAAGAAATGTCAATAAAAGAGTCACGTTCCTCGGTTCAAATACAGTATATGTGGAACATTTGTGGATCTCAAAGAGTAAAGTATTTTGATAGGGTTGTGTAAAGGCACGAATTTGCCACAAAGAATAAATACATTTTGAATCTCTATGCAATGTTTAAACATTTGGTGTTATTTGTTTTATGAAGTGTTTCACTGGTATACGTGAACCACTTGTGTCAACATGTAGTTTGATTTTACAAGATATTTTTAGCAGTGTTTCCGAACATTTTATTGATAGTATGTCTTCTTTGTGATATCTGTGTTTCAAAGGTTATTCTTCCAATGTTTTCTCATGGATGAAATCAAACACTTTATCAGTTCTACCTACAGATGGATAGGTCTGCTACTCTTTGTTTCGTACCTTGCGAGTAGATATCGTGGAGGAGATAAGTGGAGATATTTGTTAAATGTTACTCATAGCCTATTATTGATAACCCTGAATAACAAGACCTGTATTTTCGATTATTAATAATTTAGCATGACAACATCTGTTTTGTTCATTATTAATAATCCAGTATGACAACACCTGCATTGTCGATTATTAATAATCCAAAATGACAACACTTGTATTGTCGATTATTAATAATTCAATATGATAACACCTGTATTGTCGATCTCAAGGAGTAAAGTATTTACATTTGTATTGTTGATTATTAATAATCCAGTATGACAACACCTGCATTGTCGATTATTAATAATCCAAAATGACAACACTTGTATTGTCAATTATTAATAATCCAGTATGATAACACTTGTATTGTTGCTTAATAATAATCCAGTATGACAACACCTGTATTGTTGCTCTACAAACTCCATTTTATTTTTATTTTTTACCTGTGTAGCCTATCTGAACATAGAATTGTGGATAAATGTAATATTCAGTGATGACGAGAAAACTCACCTGTGGAGAAAGATATATCTGTAAAAACGGCTGGTATGAATAGAGAAAGTACTATGTAAAGGAGCGAACAACGTTTCGACCATCTTATTAATGTAACTATTATGTCTGAGCTAACATACATTACACCACTATTAATGGTACACACTCATACGATCGCTATGAAACAAAGAAAAAAACACTAGAAAAACTAAGATGTAAACAACAGAAAAGACACCAACATGACAAACCTTTGACTAACCTCATAATTAACAGATCCGACCGACAATTAAACACAGATGAGACACACCTACTTAACAAAGTACTCAACTTCGCAATAGCACCCAGATACATCCCAACCTTAGAAATTAAAACATGTTTAGAAGATCTAGCCAAAAGACTTGTGATACTTTGTACAGAAAACAAAAACAAGAAAATAACCGAAAGCAATCAACAAAAAGAAGACAACTTGTATAATTTTATTGACATCCAATAGCAAAACTTCCCCAAAAAATTAAAAAACATCTAAAAGCAACATGTTAAATGATTTTTTCAAGGATGTTTCTCACAAAATCATCAACATAATTTTACAAAACAGAGACATTTAGTCCATTATAAACCAAAAACAAGAAAAAAACATAAAAATTCTGAAAGTAGATAAAACAAACGCTATTGTCATAATGAACACAGATGAAAACATGCAAAAAAGAAAGAGCATCCTGTTAGACACAAAGAAAAACACACGAAACGCAACTAAACAAAATACTTCTAAAAATGAAAAATGCCAACACTATTTCAAAAAATTTTTATTCCTACCAACCTGAGACCACCTTATGCATACCACAAATATACGGCATTCCCAACCCTCATAAACCAGATTGTCTATTACGACCAGTAACGTCCACATATGAATCGTTTAATTACAATCTTGGTAAATACATAGCATTGGCATTCTCCAAATATGTAACATCAGCCAACTCATTCATCAAAGACTCTTTTAATTTCAAGTCTAATCTTAATCAAATTAGTCATAAAGCCTTAATGGCCAGTTTTCATGTTATATCCCTCTCTACAGAAGTTCCAACCGCTGAAGCCTGCTAAATAACCTTAGAACTCTATATCCGAGACCTTATTCCATAAATAGACACTCCCACCAACAAATTAGCAGCCCTTATAAAATTCACCATGATGAAGACAAACTCCATGCTCGAAAACTACAACAATATACAAACAAATGCTCTAAGCATAAGCAACCCAGTATCACCAGTTCTAGCCGATATTTTTAAGATACAAGTTGAAACACAAGCAAATAACACAACATTACATCCACCACTATACTGGTACAGATATGTACACGAAACGATTGCGGGATTCACATCTACAGAACACACACTTATTTTTTTAATCACATTAACTCTATGCATCCCAACATTAATTTTACACGTGAGCAGGAAGAAAGCAATCAAATATCATTTTTAACCTCAAAATTACAAGACTCGATACAAAATTTAAAAATCCACCGAAAAATCACCCATAGTGGATTATACATTCCTTGTGACTCATCACATGAAACAAAACAAAAACTCAACATACTCAGAAACGAGATAAACACAGCCAAAAAAATTATGCTCACCAGTTAAAATTAATGACAAATTAGACAAAATAAAACAATACTTCATCAATATTAACATGTTTCCACCACAAGCTAAAGAAAAAATTATAGGCACACAGCAAGACAAAAAGCAAAATCAACTTACAAAAGTAAATATATCCCACGAATTAAAAAATCACGAATCCATATACTGCTGCATACCATATATTCGTAACATTAGCAGAAAAATAACCAACATTTGGCAGAGACTAATAACAAAATATAATATTCCAGTTGATACTAAATTTGTTAAAAAATCAGTCACAAAACTATGGTCCATACTATATAAAACTTCTTAGACAAACAAAACACCAACATTATTGATAAAATACAATGTAATAACTGCACACGACTTCAAAATTGAAGAAACAAGTAGAAAAATGGAAAACAGATTCGAAAAACACAAAAAGTAACCTTCACACGTTTTCAAACACTGCAAATCAAATAAATACAACATAACCTGAGAAACAAATCCCAAACACTAAATCAGAAAACAAACATAAACAATCGCAAAATTAAAGAAGCCTTACTTTTACAATAACTTAAGCCCAAAATAAACCGATACAAAGGAACACCTATATACCTATATTAATAAATATAATCAAAAATCTGAGCACGCCCTCCATATTCCTTCAATCAGTTACACAACCCCCTTCAAACATGTGGTCAGTTATCGATCAGTTGCCTCTTTCTTTCTTTGTGAACCTGACGATGACCGAAGAAGGTTCGCTCCTCTACATCAAAATTTTCTCAAATCAAAGCAGCCGATTTTACATATATATTTTAAATGTAACATTGTATTATATTCCAGTTATGAAAAAAAACCATTCTGTGAGAATTCCTTTTATGTGTATGAGTGATTGCTGTGATTCAATGTTCTTTAACAACCTTATTTTATCAAACAACTTTTAATTTTATTATGGAGCTAGATGTTTGTGAAATAATATTTTACGAGCTCTTTTAAATTTTAAATTATCGTCTTGCTAATGACATTAAGAGGTAGGACCATCCTCATCACAATGGATGTTGGGATGACCTTCTCTTTTTCCTTACCTGAACCATCAGCGCTTGACTTGTGATCTGAGGTATTACTATGCTTTCTATTTTAAACAATTGCTTAGTAACTTTCAAACAATCTGCAACAGTGACGATGTTGAAGGTTTGTCTCTTCGAAACGTCCTCTGTACTTTGGCTCCATCGTTTGATACTTCTTGTTCGCGGAATGTTCTTTCTTGGAAAAAGGATGAGTCATGCTCCTGAGGTCGTAATTCTATCCGTGGTGGACAGAAAATGCTATTATACTAAGAGATGAAATATCTAAAGTCTTATCCATTAATTAAATAGTTTAAATGTGTCAAAGTAGTAAGCAAGTTTTTAATTTAATCATTTTTTGGTATGCTTGTATAAATTAATGTTACTTTGAGTAAATGTAACGAATCTTTCATGACGTCTTACGAAAATTAGGATAGTTAATTGTTTGTTACGAAGCTAGTTGTAAGGAGTATGAGTTAACATTAAGAGAAATAACATTCCTCTTAGTCATTAGCAAATAATTAGAGTGAGTGGCCGCCTTTTTTTAAAGTTCAAACAAACTGAAGACTGCAAAATGTTCTATAGTTATGAAGTATTATAATCCGATATATTTTATTTCTTGGTGGTATACTGACTGCTCTTACTTGTTATTACTATAAGTTCAACCTTTAGTCGTGTAGCGCACAGAATTTTCAAATTGTAACCTGTGAAGCTATTTAAAATTGGTATAGCCTGCAATACAGGTCTCGACGTGAATTCAGTTCCAATTATACGTTTTTCCTCAATGTAAATTACTCACACATCGTGAGACAAAGAAAGGTTTACTTCAGTAGTGATAACTGTCAATAATTCTTTTTCTGGAGCTTGGCATCCATTTATCGTTTGTATCAATCAATTTTTGTCAATGGAGAAAATTAACCACCTTTTATTAACAAATCATGTTGCATTATGTAGCTGTAGGACATGTTTCTATTAACACACTGTAAGGTTTATTATCAACAAAAACCTTGACTTATAACAGGTTTCTTTAAATAATGAGTTTTTGTTTTATATGTGTTAGAGAGAACATTCTCAGCTTAATTTCATCTCATAAATACAGCAAGCCTCCTATCGACACAACGGTATGCTGTGAACTTACAACGCTAGAAACCGAGATTCGATACCCATGGTGAGCAGAATACAGAGAACCCATTGTGTAGCTTTGCGTTTAATTACAAACAAAGTTCAGTTCATTCCTAATCAGATAAAAGGACAGCAAAGAAGGTCGTATGTGTTGCATCGGAATAGCATTCTGTAATTTTTAAGCAACGAATAAACATTTTGTTAGAATACATCCTATAGCGTTATTCACAGATTACATTTCATCATACATAAATACATGTGCTGGAAACTTTTCAGTTTACATTTTTTAGGCCTTTCAATGACAAATGCCGCAGTTGTTCATGTATTAAAATACTTAAAGTATCGAATGCTTAAATATTTTCGACGATATTGTTTTGTGTCACTCGTATGTTATTGGTCTCTCAGTGACTCAAGGCTTATAACGTTAAAATCAGATGTCGATACTCGCTTTTGGCAAAGCAGAGTTAACCCACTATACAGATTTGTGTTTAACAAGAAATAAAGTGGTAGGCCTATATACAGTTTGCCTAACGGTTTGGTTAAAAAATGTAGAAAGAAAACTCAGTAAATACATGGTTATAACAAACGTGTTTTAAGAAATCATATTTTTAACATCGTTCAAATATTCTGTAGGGTGACGTCACACGACGTCGCATGGTTCAAGAAAAACATTTCATCAGATTAACTGACAAGACGTATATAAATAAAACGAAATTACGTACTTACTCTTTTAAAAAAATATCACGTGAAGTATTTTTATTGGTGGATTCAGTATTTTCATGTTGAAAGAAGTTCACAAACATTCATCTCAACATTTTTCACATATACCTTCCTAACCTTCCCTTATTTTTAAACAAGGAGATTGTGGTACTTTTGATGAATATATAGTGACGTAGTTTGAGCTACACGTTTTTACAAGTTGCGTATTGTTTATGACAAACAGAATTCTTTGTAAAATTAGGTTTTTTCTTGATCTTAATAAAATTTTAAAAAACTTTAAAAAGTTTCGTTTCTTCGAGTTTGCCACCTCAAAACACAATAATATGTATAGGGGCTTACAACACATATACTAGAGTTTTATACCCGTGATGGGCAGAGCACACACAGCCCATTATTCAACTTTGTGCTTAATTAAAAAGAAATAATGTGTCTTTGGTCTAAAACAATCAAATTAAAAAATATCACTGTTATTAATGAAGTCCTAATTTAGCAATGTAAGACCAGAGGAAAAACAGCTAGTCATCACCACTCACCGCTAACTCTTGGACGACTCTTTTACCAGCAAGTAGTGAATTTTACCCAAACGTTATAACGACCCCACAGCTAAAAGGGCGAGCATGTTTGGCCCGACAGGGATGCAAACCTTCAGATTACGAGTCGCACACCTTAACACGCTTGGCCATGCCGGGTCCGACACTGTTATTAATGAAGTAAAATGGTCAACTACAAACCAAACCATTTAAATTTTATCTTTCTTTATAAAAAGGTTCACGTGGCAATGACTCAAAGTATACACGACGTTTAACAAAATTTAATAATATAATTAATTTTTAACCAGCAATCAAAGATTTCCAACAGAAGCATGTCTATCAGTGATAATTAATTAGAAACGAGATACTACTTACGAAAGATGCTCACGTAAATAATTACAAAAGAATAACTTATGTCTCGTGGTGAAGACATTTATTTTACGGTATGCCATCTTGAATTTCAATATTTCGTAATTTTTTATTTTACACTTTTTGTTCCAGTCGAAATAGATTTTAGCGTTGGAAGTCCACAGACACACCACTGCATCTCTCAGAAGCAAGGAAGTTTATAACGGTTGTTGTTGAAAGCTGAAATGTGATCACGTGATCTTATTATCACAGCATGATAGGCTCTGTGTCAGCAAATGAGAGATTCGGGCAGATTTCACATCCATAGCTTGTATATTCTCATAAAGAACTCACACGTTTGTGAACAACTCTTGTGAAACTCTTCAAGACTCAGAAGGTGTACAAGGTAGGAGTGGTATTATATCTGGAGTCATATTTGATAGTGTCAGTTATATACTTGATACAGTATCAGTGATATCACAGCAACTTCTAACTTAGGTCAAAGATGTATTGTGACGTTAACAGCCTTTAGTGTTAACTTAACAGAAGCATGAACAATAATCGATTATTTTCTATGAATATTAGTTTTTAGATATTCAATAACTATGTTGATTTTAAAACATATATTTTAACTATAGCAAACTCTTAAACAAATATTTTTGATAAAAACTGAAACACTAAAATTGTTCCTATATTTGTTTATATCGTTTGTTTCGCAAAAATGTTTGTTTTCTCTTGTAGAAATTACGTGATTTTACTGCAGCGTTTGTATAACGTTGTTAGAAATGTTTGTTTGTTGGTTGGTTCCTTTGTTTCACGAAACACGAGGAGTTTTAGGATACTGCGCTTAAAAGCTGCCATTTTGAAATTATTGAGAAGCGTGAAAAGTAAAGTAAAACATTTATATTTCTTCGTCGTTTGTACTAAAGCAAGCTTTACAATGTGTATTGTGTATGATACTTGTCCTTTCAAATTATTAAAATAGTTAAAGCAACTTTATCCGCAAGCTTTAAAATGCGATACATTTTAAGAAAGAGATTGTTTGTCTCACAATTGCCCCTTGGAAGAATAACTGTAAGTCGACGGAGTTACAGCGCTAAAATGAGAGGTTCGATTTCCTTCGGTGGGCTCAGCAGATAGCTCGATGTAGTTTTACTATAACAAAAGCACACAAATCTATAACTCTTAACTAATGACATAATTGTTAATATGATAATTGTTCAGGAACTGAAATCATGGAAAACATCCCTATCCAGGATAAATAAAGGATAAAGCGTGTCTTGTCTTTCCATACACACCAGTTTCTGTAGTGACACCAGGAAGGTAAAGAGTTCAAATTTAGCCACATGAGAACACGCTGAAAAAAGATAAATTTCCTTTATTAGATAACCAGGCAAAGCATAATTCCGTTTTCTTTTTTGGCCTTAAACCGACACATTTTTCAGTTGTGTTCAAATCTTTTCATTCAACCAAAACCAGGTTACAGCACCTAGTATATATTCATTTCTTCTGATAATCCATAGAAAATTCCATCCAGCAATACTTCGATAACATGCTAAAACCGTTCTATATTTTCAAAGAACTCCACATTTCACAATATTTCATTCCAACTTGCTGTCATAGAGCAATGAAAGCCTTGATCTAAAAAGACAGGGAAAAATTAACAAACAACATCACGAAATAAATTTATATTGGGAACAACACAAATACAGAACTCATAAAAAATAGCTTTAGAATTACATAGTGAACATTTTTAACAGTAAGCTGACTTAAACACTTGTGAGAAATGTAATATAAATAAAACCGGAAGAAGTGTTGAAACGTTCACACAAACACATTAATTAAGGAAAAATTGACAATGTTTTTATTTTTTAGTGGTTTGAAGTAACAAGATTGAAATTCTTAATTCATGAATGGAAAACAAAAATAAGATTTGGTTGCTTGTTTTCTGAATTTCGCACAAAGCTGCTCGAGGGCTATCTGCACTAGCCGTCACTAATTTAGCAGTGTAAGACTAGAAGGAAGGCATCTAGTCATCACCACCCACCGCTACCTCTTGGGTTACTCTTTTACCAACAAATAGTGGGATTAACCGTCACATTTTATCGCCCCCACGGCTGAAAGGACGAGCATCTTTGGTGCGACGGGGATGCGAACCCGCACACTCGGATTACGAGTCGCACGCTTTAATGCACTTGGCCATGCCGGACTTAAGAAAATAAGAAAGATTTATAAACATTTGCGTTGACCCCCCAGCTGTCCATTTTTGACTCATTTCTTCAAGAAGGAAGTATGTGACTAAAAAGAATTACATAGTCTTTATTATCACTAAATCAGCTACTTGATGAAAACTTGTCTTCTATACTTCAAGTAAAATAAATATTTGTTTAATATTGCGTTTGTTTAATAAAGAGAATAAATGGGTATTATGCAAACAAGGTCGCATGTGTTACATCGGAGTATCAACCTGTAATTTTAAATTTCGAATAAACACTTTGTTAGAATACATCCGAGTTACTTCCTTTGAAAAGTTATATATTGCGTTATTCACAAATTACATTACATCACACGCCCCCCCCCGCTAGTACAACGGTATGTCTTCGGATTCACAAAGCTAGTATCAGGGGTTCGATTTCGCACGGTGGGTTGAGCAGATAGCCCGATGTAGCTTTGCTTTTAGACACCACACACCGTTCATCACACATAAATACGTGTGTTGGAAACTTTTCAGTTGTCCTTTTTTAGATGTTAGAGATGATATCTCAGTTAAAACTTAACATTGTTATATTTAGTTCTTGTTTACATATCGTATACATTAAAGGTATAATTATGTCTTTCAATGACAAATGCTGCCATAGTTCATGTATTAGAATACTTAAAGTATCGAATAAAACTAGAGTTATTGCTGTGTTATTCAGTATCAAAAACTGATACAATTAATATACCAGAAAGCTTCAACAATCAGTTTAAGACCTATTTTTAAGAACGTTCGGGTGAGTTTATTTTCCGAGTGAGCAAATCCTCGTTGAGATTTTGCTATGTTGCTACCACTAGATAGCCCTGTTGGAGCAGAATGTATTATAAACTGTCCCAAACTAACCCATTAACATCATTTAAAAAAACTCAAAAACTGACACAGAGAATGGTTTGTTTGTTTTGGAATTTCGCAGAAAGCTACTCGAGGGCTATCTGTGCTAGCCATCCCGAGTTTAGCAGTGTAAGACAAGAGGGAAGGCAGCTAGTCATCACCATCCACCGCCAACTTTTGGGTTACTCTTTTACCAACAAATAGTGGGATTAACCGTCACATTTTATCGCCCCCACGGCTGAAAGGGCGAGCATCTTTGGTGCGACGCGGGCGCGAACCCACAACCCTCAGATTACGAATCGCACGCCTTACGCGCTTTGCCATGCCAGGCCGAAAACTGATAACACTGTATTTGTACAATTAACTTTTAACGGGGCTTTAACAACAGAATAAATATAAAAAACTATATGTAAAACGTGTTCCAAAATTTCCTTTTCCAAACCTGTGTTGTTATTTTATGTACCAGTTCTTTAGTTTTTTATATTTGTATTATTTATACATATAAAAATATGTATAGCAATAACACTTGATTATTATTTAAAACTCGAGTTTAAGCACATCAGTAGTAAGAGCGACACAACACTAGAGGGCGCTATGTACGTGCCGAACAATGATGATGAGAGAAGTTGAGACAAATTGAAAGCGCTCTCTTGTTTTATGTTTTTATTTTATAGTATAACCCGTTATACGTTATATATATATATATATATATATATATATAAAATAAAATCAAAACTTCCGATTACGATGACCAGAATGATTCTTTTTTAAAAGGTAACAACATGTAAAAAATAATGCTGAGAACGTAATTATAAAATTCGCTGGACATATTGTCACTGCAGAATATCATATTAATATGATAGGATTATAAGTGTTCTAGGCATTTTAAACTCATCACAAATCGAACACTGGTCCTAACATAAGAACAATTCCATGCAGTAAACTGCACACTAACTGCTGTTTTGCAAACAGATAAACATGAACACGAGGAATTTTGAATTTCATCAATATATATATATTTGAAATTCACACAAGATAATGCTTAAATTTGTTACATTTCAACTGACTTTTCTTGTACTTAATTACCAATGTAAAAACAAGTTATTGAATGTGCACGATGTCTTCTAATATTCCAAAGAGAACATTATTGTTACTTTTACCAGAACAGGTGAAAATATTCCTGTACTCATCAGGATAACACTACCCAGGAATATAATATTAATGGGACAGTTGTTGTTGTTGTTTTGAATTAAGCACAAAGCTACACAATGGGCTATCTGTGCTCTTCCCACCACGGGTATCGAAACCCAGATTTTAACGTGTAAGTTCGCAGACATACCGCTGACCCACTGGGGGGCTAATGGGACAGAGTTTGTTAAAACGAATTAATAAATATGGAAAACAAAAGTTGTGGTACTTGAAACTCTTTTTGGCAGGATTACAGTAACTTAATCCATGAGATCATTTTGTCGTTTTTATAAACTACATTCTTGTGCACCAGCAATATGTTGTTTGAGGCGTACTGATATCCGATTTGATTTTGTTATTCATTAGAATCTGTTCCAGTGTGCCCCCAAATCGGAATTATTTTAGATACAATAAGAATTAATCTGCAAGAACTTGGGCGTAATTAAATAGATCAATTAAAATGGTTGGACCTTCTGAGTCCAACTCTGTAATTAGATCTCAAATTTTTTAATAGATAACATAGTTATGAGCCAAAAGTTAGTAGTTGAAAATGCAATAACTAGAAAACAAATAAACAAAAAACTCAGAGCCTTTCTCCGATCTGCTATGCCGTAGTTGAAAAGTAAAAATACACAATATTTTACTCTCAGTTCTTGTTTCATGTAACGCCCATGTTAGCAAATCATGATATATCATGAATCAGTAGCTTTTGACATATAACATTACAATAGAAATAATAATAAAGTTTTACCAAGTATCTTTTCTCTCGTCCTTTGTGTTTTGTATGCGGTGCCAACGACCTTCTGTGCTCCACTACGGCTCGTCAGATCAGCAGCTCTGGACGAATCTTAATCAAATAAAACATGTTTGTGTTTCTTGTCATGCTGAACTGTCTATGTGGAATATTTTTAGTTCTACAAATCATATATAAATATAAATTCAAAATGATGATTAAAATACGACTAAAACACTGTACACATAATCACAAGTCGTATTCTTATATTGTATAATATTACAAAGACTAGCGTTCTAAACGCAATATTATGTGTGAATTTACCATAGCGACATGTGACGTATATGCTTTATAATCCACATTTAAGCAATTAAAATTTGACGTCACTGTGTAACGGTATAAAAGTTAAACACGACTATTACATAATTTTATATCAATTTCTTGAGGTACATTGACATGTCTTTCGTTTTGAAAGTCCTCCGCTGGAACAGTGGTAAGTCTTCGGATTTATAACGATAAAATCAGGTGTTTAATTCCTCTTATTGGGCACAGCACATGACCCAATGTGGCTTTGCTGTGAGAAAAACACTTTCATTTTCAAATGAAAAGTTTTCGCTTACCATATCAGTTGTTTGGTTCAGTTTCCAGAACACCTAAACTTAAAATACTCTATTACGAATGTTATTTGCTGAATATTTATTTTCATGTAAAGGGGAGGTCATGTTATTGCAATCGGTTGTTTGAATGACTTTTGCAGCAAATCTATCACAATAAGAATAATCAAACCTATAGATATAACGAACAGATTTTTATTGAGAAGAAAACATTGGTGAAGCATTTGAAATGAAAAGTTTTAAGTAAACTGGAAGAGCACGTTTCATTAACTCGTTCAGTTTGAAGGCCCGGCATGGTCAAGGTGTTCGGAAAGAAAATCAAAGTGAAAAACTTGCAGAGTTAAAATATTTTAATTGAAAAACACGAAAGGAAAGTTTCGGGCAGCAGCTGTTTCGTGTTTCCAGTGTAAATAAAACTGTTCAACAGTTAATTATTATTATTATATTTACACTGAGGAACACTCATTTTGTTGCATTTAAAAAAAAGACCTTTCTATAGTCAATTTGAGTGTGTTGATTTCAAATCTGAAGTCGGTTTTTGTCTGTAAGCTACAGATTTTATACAATTTGACATTTTTATTTATTTTTTAATTTTTCGTCATTTTTGTTGTAAATTATAGGAATAGCTTATCAATTTGTTTGTGTATTTTATTCAGGTAGGAATTTGCGTTTGTACACTTTATCTGGAAAATCTCGTTTAATGCTCCAGCAGTAGTCAGCCGTCATACTTTTGCCCCAGCGCCCTTGGTAGCGTTCTTCCATGATCTTTAGGTCCTGGTGGAATCGTTCTCCTTGTTTGTCACTCACAGCCCCAGGTTGTCAGGGAACTTATCAAGGTGGCTGTTCAAAAAATGAAGCTTGATTCTCATGTTGCACCCGAGATCACGAAAAGCAAGGAGCATTCTGTTCACAAGTTCACTGTAGTTCTCCGCCTTATTGTTTCTGAACGACTGCCACAAAGGATAACCATGCTGCCTTTTCTAAAGCGGTCATCTTAGCAACAAACTGATCATCACGAATAAGGGTTCGAATCTGTGGGCCATCAAACACGCCTGCTTTGATCTTCTCAAATGATAACCCTGGTAAAGCTGTGATGACGTGTTGGAAACATTCACCTTCGGTTTCCAGTGCCTTGACAAATTGCTTCATCAAACCTAATTTAATGTGAAGAGGAGGAAAGATGATCTTATCTCTGCTTACAATTGGGTCTTGTATGATATTTGGCATGCCTGCTTCAAGGGTGTCGCGAATAGGCCAGTCTTTCTGGGCCCAATGTCTGTCTCGTGCTCGGCTGTCCCACATACAGAGGAAACATGGAAACTTGGTGAAACCTTTCTGTTGTCCAAGAAGAAAGTTGACCATCTTTAAGTCTACACAAATGATCCAATTATGCTCATGATATTTTAATAAGTCCATGACCATTCTCATATCATCATAGTCTTCCCACAAATGCACTGAGTGAACGACAGGTACTGCTCCATAAACATTCCCATTATGTAAAAGAACACACTTTAGACTGCGTTTTGAACTGTCTAAAAAGAGTCTCCATTCAGCAGGACTATAGTAAGGTACACCCAGTTCTTTGAGAAGCCCTTGGATGTCATGGCAGTAAACAAACTGTCTGTCTTCTGAAAAGAATGTCACTAAAAGCTGGTCACGCTTTCTGAAATATGATACTTTAACAGAGTGATCAACAAGATTTCTGCCTTGTAATCTTGATGCCAAAAGCTCCGCTGCTTTCTTTAAAAGACCTAAATCCCGAACTAAATCATTCAGTTCAGCCTGGGGAAGAGGCTTGGGGACGGGGAAAGGTTCAGTGTCTGAAGAACAGTTCTCCGATTGTGTACACTTTTCTGACAATTCACTGTCACAACTGTCTTGTTCGCTTGTATCATGTCCAATGTCTTTATCGTCCAATGAAGGCAAGCCTTTGAAAACTGGAACAGGAACTTCTTCAGAGTGCGGGGCAGGCCGAATAGCTGAGGGAATGTTCGGATACGTAATCTTATGTCGGTTTTTCTTCCCAACACCCGTTGTGTTTACCATGCAGAAATAACAGTCAGTTACATGGTTGGTGGGTTCGCGCCAAATCATTGGAACACCAAAAGGCAGACCATTGCGTTTTCCTTTGGTCCAGTCTCGAAGCATTTCCTCACAATTGTGGCACACAACATGAGGAGCCCATTGCTTGTCTTGATCACCAAGATGAACTTCAAAATATGCCTTGTAGGCACGCTAGACGAACGAGGATATGTTAGGTCTCTGACGATTGAGTGTGTAGCATCCACATATGTAGCAGAAGGCATCAGGCTTGTTTTTGCAATGATATCTATTTTTGGAAGACATGTTTGATCTGAAACAAAAGAAGGATGATCAAAATATTAGAAGCTCTCTATATATATGGACGGGAAAATGCTTATACGTGGTTTACGAAAGTTCACATTTGTACAATTTCATTAACCTCAAATTGCATACAAACTAGAGCTTGTAGAGAAAAACTAATTTCAGATTTGAAATCAGCGCCTAAAACTCCTTCAGAATCAGATAAATATCCAATGCAACTCAAAGTTACTGAAAAAGTGTTACCCAGTGTTATTTATCCGTTTACTTTACTTGTAACAGGCAGTAAATTATACCATAGCATGTTGCCTTTCAGGACATAGGCGTGTTGTAATTTATTGGTTATGTTAGAAGAGAATGTTCACAATCAAGCTTTTAGATAAAAATTGTGATAACATTTAAAAAAAACCCGTTGTGTATAGTGAGGCTTTATGAAAGATAAAAGAAACATGCGTCATTTTACTGCGTAATGTATTATTGATATCACAATACAAGTACAGTCATGATATAGATACCAAAAGTGTCTCAAGGTTATTACTTATTATCTTGTTCTTTTGTATAGAAAAACGTACGTTAATATTTATCTCTGTGTGCGAGTAAGTGCGTACAGTTTCTGTTATCTGGGAGGAAGATAAAAAATGTTTGTTTTTTTACTGTCTTTTTTATAGTTTGAAAGGAAAATTCAGTATTTGTATAATAATGTAGCTGGACTACTTCCTCCGTTTCTATTTTAATTTCGCGCAAAGCTACTCGAGAGCAGTATGCACTTGTCCTTCCAAATTTAGCAATGTGAGGCAAGAGAGAAGGCAACTCCACACGCGTATAAAGTTTTACACTTTTTGTTACAATTATGATCTCAACTTTCTAGAGATATTGCACTAATGTAGTTGTAGAGAGACCGGATGTTTACATAGCTAATTGGTCCTTACATGAGTACCATGGTTACAATACACTATATGATTATTACAAGCTTGTAACCACCAGATTATTTTGCTTGAGGAATCATCGTATCATATTTTGTCAATATAAAAATGATATTTTTATATTTTTAGTTTATATTTTTGACTCGTCGAATGTTCTCCTACTTATAAAATAATACATTTCAGAACTGTCTCAGTACATGTTGTATTGTTATTGCATTTCACTCTTTAAATTACTTAATCACCTTAACAAATCCCTGGATGCTTTTTGTTTGCCTCACGTGGTAAAAACGTGTTTATTTCCTTTCAACTTCTATCAGTTTGATACCAGTAACCAACATCGACACTGTTTGTCTTGTTCCGTTTGAATGACGTAACTTCGAGAATCTTCTGGTAGTACTTATTTATTTATTCATTCTTGTCTGGTTAAATGCGCGAATGCATTGCGCATTCGTATCTTTCCCTCCAAAGATCTCGTGGAAGAATGATACGTATATTCACCAGTGTATGATACACCTCTTGACGTATACGTGCCCTTTCCCACTTAGTGACGATACACGAAGAGTGGCCGCATTTTTAAACTGATGAAACACTTTACTAAAGAAATGTCAATAAAAGAGTCACGTTCCTCGGTTCAAATACAGTATGTGTGGAACATTTGTAGATCTCAACGAGTAAAGAATTTTGATAGGGTTGTGTAAAGGTACGAATTTGCCACAAAGAATAAATACATATTGAATCTCTTTGCAATGTTTAAACATTTGGTGTTATTTGTTTTCTGAAGTGTTTCACTGGTTTCCGTGAACCACTTGGGTCAACATGCAGTTTGATTTTACAAGATATTTTTAGCAGTGTTTCCGTACATTCTATTGATAGTATATCTTCTTCGTGATATCTGTGTTTCAAAGGTTATTCTTCCAATAATTTCTCATGGATAAAATCAAACACTTTATCAGTTCTACCTACAGATGGATAGGTCTGCTACTCTTTGTTTCGTACCTTGCGAGTAGATATCGCAAATGGAGATATTTGTTAAAAGTTACTCATACCCGATTATTGATAACCCTGAATAGCAACAACTGTATTGACGATTTTTAATAATCCAGAATGATAACACCTGTTTTATTCATTATTAATAATCCAGTATGATAACATATGTACTGTTCATTTTTAATAATCCAATATGACAACACCTGTATTGTTCATTATTAATAATCCTGTATGACAACATCTGTATTGTTCATTATTAATAATCCTGTATGACAACACCTGTATTGTTCATTATTAATAATCCTGTATGACAACACCTGTATTGTCGATTATTAATAATCCAGTATGATAACACTGGATCCTCATCACAATGGATTTTTGGATGATTTTCTCTCTTTCCTAACCAGAACCATCAGCGCTAGACTCGTAATCTGAGAGTCACAGGTTCGATTCGCCGTTACAACATACGTGCTCACCATTTCAGTCCTGGGAGAGTTATTATGTCACAGTCAATTCCACCATTCGTTGCTGAGAATAGCCTAAGAGTTGACGGTGGAAGGAGGTGACTGGGTGACTTCCCTCTTTTCTTAAACCGCTAAATTAACAACGGCTTGCATAGATAGCCATTCTGTATCATTGCGCAAAATTAAAAAACAAACAAAGCAGAACCACCAATTTTTAGATGGAGGTATTACTATAGTTTGTATTTTAAACAATTGTTTAGTAACTTTCAAACAATCTGCTACAGTGACGACATTGAAGGTTTGTCTCTTCAAAACGTCCTATGTGCTTTTGCTCTTGTTCGCGAAATGTTCTTTCTTGGAGAAAGGATGAGTCATGCTCCTCAGGTTGTAATTCTATCCGTGGAAGATAAAAAATGCTATTGTACTAAGAGACGAATTGTCTAAAGTCCAATCCATTACCCCCCCAGTGGCTCAGCGGTATGTCTGAGGACTTACACGCTAAAATCCGGGTTTCGATACCCGTAGTGGGCAGAGCAGAGATAGCCCATTGTGTCGCTTTGTGCTTAATTCAAAACAACAACAACCAATCCATTAATTAAATAATTTAAATGTATCAAAGCAAGTAACCAAGTTTTAAATTTTAGTTTCTTTGGTATTATTGTATAAATAAATATTAAATTGAGTAAATGTAACGAATCTTTCATTACGTCTTGCGAAAATTAGGATATTTAACTGTTTGTTAAAGTTAGTTATAAGAGGTATAAGTTAAGATTGAGAGAATTGAATCAGTTTCTAAAGAACTTGGAAATAACATTACTCTAAATCATAACAAACGTATCTTTAGAAATCATATTTTTTACATCGATCAAATATTTTATATGATACCGTTAGGACAACGTCGCATGGGTCAGAAAAAAAAACTTCCAATTAACTGGCAAGACGTATATAAATAAAACGAAGTTACGTGGCTATTCCTTTTAAGAAAAAAATATCACACGAAGTATTTTCATTGGTGGATTTAGTATTTTCATGTTGAAAGAAGTTCACAAACATTCATCTCAACATTTTCCACATATACCTTCCTTGCCTTCCCTCATTTTTATACAAGAAAATTGTGGCAATTTTGATAAGTATATGGTGACATAATTTGAGTTATATGTTTTGACAAGTTGCTTATTGTACATGACAAATAAAATTCTTTGTAAAATTAGTTTTTTCTAGATCTCATTAAACTTTAAAAGACATTAAAAAGAGTTTCGTTTCTTCGAGTTTGCCTCCTTGTAACACAATAATATGTATGAGGGCTTACAACACATAAACTAGAGATTAATACTCGTGATGGGCAGAGCAACATAAACAATTTTGCAAGTTAATGCTTAATTACAAAGAAATAATGTGTGTTTGTTCTAAAACAAACAAATTAAAAGTATCCCTGTGATTAATGAAGTGAAATGGTCAACTACAAACCAAACCATTTAAATTTTATCTTTCTTTATAAAAAGGTTTGCATAGCACTGACTCAAAGTATACACGATGTTTAACAAAATTTAAGAATACAATTAATTTCTAACCAGCAATCTAAGATTTTCAACAGAAGCATGTTTATCAGTGATAATTAATGAGAAACGAGATACTACTTACGAAAGATGCTCACGTAAATAATTACAAAAGAATAACTCATGTCTCGTGGTGAAGACGTGTATTTTATGGTCAGCCATCTTGAATTTCAATATTTCGTAATTTTTTATTTTACACTTTTTGTTCCAGTCGAAATAGACTTTAACGTTGTAAGACCACAGACACCCCACTGCATCTCTGAGAAGCAAGGAAGTTTATAACGTTTTTACATATAAAAGTTCTCAACAAGTGGGTTTCTCGACATCACTGACTGGAAGTTTATAACGGTAGTTGTTGAAAGCTGAAATGTGATCACGTGATCTTATTATCACAGCATGATAGGCTCTGGGTTAGCAAATTAGAAAGAGGGGCAGATCTCACATCCCTTGCTTGTATATTCTCATAAAGAACTCACACGTTTGTGAACAACTCTTCTGAAACTCTTCAAGACTAAGAAGGTGTACAAGGTAGGAGTGGTATTATATCTGGAGTCATATTTGATAGTGTCAGTTATATACTTGATACAGTATCAGTGATATCACAGCAACTTCTAACTTAGGACAAAGATGTATTGTAACGTTAACAGCCTTTAGTGTTTCATAAGTTCAATATTCTTCAAGTATTACATCGTTACGTTGATTTGGAACATATCATATAAACACGGACTTATCAGAAGCATGAACAATAATCGATTATTTTCTATGAATATTAGTTTTTAGATATTCAATAACTATGTTGATTTTAAAACATATATTTTAACTATAGCAAACTCTTAAACAAATATTTTTGATAAAAACTGAAACACTAAAATTGTTCCTATATTTGTTTATATCGTTTGTTTCGCAAAAATGTTTGTTTTCTCTTGTAGAAATTACGTGATTTTACTGCAGCGTTTGTATAACGTTGTTAGAAATGTTTGTTTGTTGGTTGGTTCCTTTGTTTCACGAAACACGAGGAGTTTTAGGATACTGCGCTTAAAATCTGCCATTTTGAAATTATTGAGAAGCGTGAAAAGTAAAGTAAAACATTTTTATTTCTTCGTCGTTTGTACAAAAGCAAGCTTTACAATGTGTATTGTGTATGATACTTGTCCTTTCAAATTATTAAAATAGTTAAAGCAACTTTATCCGCAAGTTTCAAAATGCGATACATTTTAAGAAAGAGTTTGTTTGTCTCACAATTGCCCCTTGGAAGTACAACTGTAAGTCGATGGAGTTACAGCGCTAAAATGAGGGGTTCGATTCCCTTCGATTGGCTCAGCAGATAGCTCGATGTAGTTTTGCTATAACAAAAGGACACAAACCTACAACTCTTAACTAATGACATAATTGTTAATATGATAATTGTTCAGGAACTGAAATCATGGAAAACATTCCAATCCAATGTATTAAAAGGATAAAGCGTGTCTTGTCTCTCCATAGACATCAGTTTCCGTAGTGACACCAGGAGATTAAATAGTTCAAATTAAGCTACATGGAAACACGCTGAAAAAAAGATAAATTTCCTTTATTGGATAACCAGACAACGAATAATTCCGTCCTCTCTGTTCTCCTTAAATCGACACATTCTTTAAGTTGTGTTCGGATCTTTTCATACAACCAAAACCAGGTTAGAGCACCTGGTATATCTTCATTTCTTCTGATAATCCATAGAAAATTCCATCCAGCAATACTTCGATAAGATGCTAAAACCATTCTATATTTTCAAAGAACTCCACACTTCACAATATTTCATTCCAACTTGCTGTCATAGAGCAATGAAAGCCTTGATCTATAAAGATCTATAATTTTGTGACAATTTAACAAACAACATCACGAAATATTTTTATGTTGGCAACAACACAAATACAGAACCCATAAAAAATAGCTTTAAAATTACATAGTGAACATCTTTAACAGTAAGATAACTTAAACACTTGTGAAAAATGTAATATAAATGAAACCGGAAGAAGTGTTGAAATATTCACATAAACACATTAATTATGGAAAGGGTGACAATGTTCTTTTTTGTATGAAATATTTTGTCATCCAACTGATCGGGAACCAAGAATAATTTATTTTTTTATTAATCCAGTAACTATGAAAAACTGAATGGTTAAAATTGTCTTAATCAGAAACTTGTTTAATTTCAACGCCTTTGAAAAAATCACTTTAAGCTAAAAAGCTTTACGACCTTCTGTGTTCTTAAATAAAGTCAAAGGTCTGAGATTACGTAGAGGTTTATGTGTTGAGTACAAGTTTTGTTGGGTTTTTTCTTACCAACAGATGACATGAGACTGAAGATGTTAGCACAGATATTTCAAAACTAGTTTTTTTTAATATCAAGACATTTCTAAAAGTTTGTCACATAAAGCTCCGAATACTTACCGCAAAGCTCAAACTTTAGAGTAAGATAAACAAACTAACTGAAACTGAGATTGACTTTTACATTTCAAGAAAACAAACCTGTTTATTATAAGACTAGAATAATAGCACGAAAATTAACTAAATCAAATCTATTTTAGAATGAATCCATTAGTAGATCAGTATATATCCAGGAGGCCATCCATGAATTTGGACTGGATTAATTCCAAACTGCCTTTTCATAAAGCACGAATGACTTGGTCAAAAGAAGAGTATATCTTAGATTTCGGTTCTGGTCCAGGAACATTAACTCGAGATATATTGCTACCACAATGTGTCAATTTGAAGAAACTTATCGGTGTTGACATCCAACCAGTGTTTGTTGAATACGCCAAGAAGACATTCAACCATGAAAAGATTGAATACCGAGAGATAAATTTAATGGAAAGGTAATGTCATTAAAATAATACATAATTGTAATACAATGTTGGAACTCTTGCTTATATGATATTAAAAAAACATTTCTATTACGCGACGTGCAAACCCAACTTTGCGAAATTTTTATCGTTTGCATGTAGGTTTGGAATAGGAGTCACGACTTTTCTGTTTTGACTACGTTTCGAACCACGGATAATTTTATTTTACTCCTTCTTCAGAATGCAGATGTGACGTCATGGATACGTGACACGCTTTCTTAATGCACCTGTGCCACGCGTAATCGGCTAGTTATTATAATACCTAAACTGTTTTTTACCCAACTGCACCAGTATCATCATTTTAAGAATCATCACGCTCGCCCACATGATTAGGAGGTTAGGGTACCCGACTCGTAACTTAAGGGTCACGGGTTTGAATTCTCGTCCCCACAAATATACTCGAACTTTCAGCAGTAGGAGCGTTATAATGTGATAGTGAATTCCACTATTCGTTAGTAAAATAGTAGCCGAATAGTGGGATTGACCGTCACATTATACGCCCCCCACGGCTGGAAGGACGAGCATGTTTAGCGCGACGCGGGCGCAAACTCGCGATCTTCGGATTACGAGTCACACGCCTTACGCGCTTGGCCATGCCAGGCCCGCATTTCGGATAATAGTAGAGCTAATGCTTAAATTATGGGTCATAATGGCCAGGTGGTTAATGCACTCGTCTTGTAATTGGAGGGTCGTGATTCGAATCCCTGCCATATGAAACATGCTTGACCTTTCAGCAGTGAGACCATTATAATGTGCCTGGCAATCCCAATATTTGTTGGTGAAATTATATAATCCTTGCATAGTTGTTTTCATGATTTTTAAATTATTTCTGTTTTACATCTTATGTTAGAAAACAACAATAACAAAAATGTTATATAGATTAAACCTGTTCGTTTTACTGTATCAGTATTAACATGATTGAGGGAATTTTGAAATTTGAATTATAACATTCTTAAAATGTTTCACTTTTCCTCCTGTTGCTAATTTATAAACCTTACGTGAAACAGAGCGAAATATGAAATCTGTGGGATTACTGTTTTGAGCTAAACCACATTACAGTTAACCCAGCTGAGGGGTTAACCATCCAGAATGTCACAATTAATACTTATAATTCAACTTAGGGGTTAACCATCCAGAGTGTCACAATTATTACAGTTAATTCAACTTAGGGGTTAACCATCCAAAATGTCACAATTCATAACACATTTTGCTCCCTCATGGCGCAGCAGTAGGCCAATGGGCTCACACCACCAAAAACCGGGTTCCGATACCTGTGATGGACAGAGCACGGTAGCCCATTGTATAGCTTTGTTATTAATTCCAAACAAACGAGCAAACATTACAATTTTCAATTTTCAATACTATCAATCCTAGAGGTCATTCGGCTGCTGGACATGTAGCACAAAATATTTCGGTTGAAACCTTCTTATATCAGTCATTTATAAGACAACAGTTGTAATGGATTGTAATGCCTTCTGTTTCGTTTTGTGTTGCATGCCCAGACGACCCGATGAACTCTGGTATTGTTTGTTTGTTTTTAATTTTGCGCAGAACTGCACGAGGGTTATCTGCACTAGCCGTCTCTAAGTTAGCAGTGTAAGACTAGAAAAAAGGCAGCTATTCGTCATACCCGCCAACTCTTGGACAACTCTTTTACCAACGAATAGTAGGATAGACTGTCACAGTAAAAAAGACTCCATGGATGAAAGGGCGAGGAAATTGAACGCACAATTCATAGATTACGAGTCGAGCGCACTAATCACATGGCCATACGGAACCCTCAAGTATTGATCAAAAGAACTAGTTAATAGTGGCTTGCGTCACATGAGGTGAGATGTCGAACTCTGCTGTGTCCTTGTTATTAAACACTCGTCTGTTGCCAAAAGAAATATTTGTTAAAATTATTATTAACTTCACTGCGTTGTAACATCACGTAAACTATCGAACCACAGACCAAGCGTCGCCGATCTTTAACGTTATACATCGTAATGGATGATGTAAATTGTTTATAAGTTGGCTCTGAGTTTGAAATTATTTCCTTTGGGATTAATTAAGCTAAACAGATTAAAACATAAATAAATATTACATGAATTCTTAATGTGTATGATGCCCAAGCTTTAGTAAAAAATAATTACAAAGGATGATTCAATTTGAAAAGAAAAATTGGAGTGAGACTATCCGCTATGTGTTTTTTTGAATACTTATTTAGCACATGAATACATTTGGAGAATATTATGTAAAAGGGTTTGTTTCAGAAAAATATCGCAGCTATAAATCATGTTAATTATACACAAAAATAAGTCCCTGAGTTGAGCAGTGGTAAGTTTAGGATCTTACAGTACTAGAATTGGAGATTCGATTCCACGTGGTGGACACAGTAGATAGCGTTATGTGACTTTTATATGCAAAAACGGCTCGTTTGGGTTCAGAAAATATTTTAAATAGAAGAGCGAACAACGTTTCCACCTTCTTCGGTGAACCTGACGATGACCAAAGAAGGTCGAAACGTTGTTCGCTCTTCTATTTAAAATATTTTCTGAACCCGAACGAGCCGTTTTTGCATATAAAATTCTCAACAAGTGGGTTTCTCGACATCACTGATTCTTATGTGACTTTGTTCTAAGACAAATAAAACGATAATTAAAAAGAGTACAGGTGAATTTAGAAAAAAAATAATACATTATTTAGGCACAACTGCCAGTAACTTCTGATCATAACATTTTACTCACGTGGATCAAGACTAAAATTCTCTAGTTTCTTTAGTGGTAAATTTGTAGCACGTGCAACATATATTATGTCGTCATCCTTTGGTGCTCACTTTATGATTGAAAATTATGTTTTCATACATGTGAACTACCTATTTCTTGGATTTCTTTATATTTGTTTGTTTCTCAATATCGCGAAAAGCTCCACGAAGGCAACCTGTGCCAGCCGTCCCTAATTTTGGAGTGTAAGGCTGGAGGCGAGGCAGCTAGCCATCACCACTCACTACCAATTCTTGGGCTACTGATTTAACAACGAATAGTATGATTGATCGTAACATTATAACGCCCTCACGGCTGAAAGGGCGAGTAGGTTTGATGAGACCGGAATTCGAACCCCAGACCCTCAGATTATGAGTGGAATGACTTACCCCACATCGCCATGCTGGGCCCTCTTTGTGTTTAATTTTCATTTGTATTAGTTTTTACCTGAGTAGAAATATTTTTACTGCTGTTTTGGATTTTCTTTTAGGATTCCACCAGAATGGGAGGGGACATTTCACAAGATATTCTCGCTCTTTTCTATTCACTGTGTCAAAGATACCTCAAAACTTTTAAAGGTCTTTCACCGTTTATTGAAACCAGGTGGTTATTCTCTTGCTCTGGGTATATGTACAGAAGAATTGTTAAGCAGTTTAAAAGATATGTCAAAACTGCCACAGTGGATGGAATACATACAGGTGAGACCCGATAACTCTAAATCTGTTGACATTTTTCTGTGCCTTAAAGAGCGTCTTCATAACAAACAAATAAAGCAATATTCTATATAATTATTGAATAAAATGTTATTCTAACGTATTTTACAAGAAGTGCAGTAAATAGTTTGAGTGTTTTAAGTTAGTCAGAGGTTTGGATTTGATGTTTAAGGCAGTTCTTCCTTTCGATTTTGTTTTAATTTAATTTGTTTGTCTCTAACAGTATTAATTTTTCTTCTCTCTATATATATATAAAAATATATGTGTCACAGGTGAACATTTGTTTGTTTGTTTTGGAATTTTGCACAAAGCTACTCGAGGGCTATCTGTGCTAGCCGTCCCTAATTTAGCAATATAAGACTAGAGGGAAAGCAGCTAGTCATCACCACCCACCTCCAACTCTTGGGCTACTCTTTTACCAACGAATAGTGGGATTGACCGTAACATTATAATTCCCCCACGACTGAAAGGGCAAGCATGTTTAGCGCGACCAGGATACGAACCCTCGACCCTCAGATTACGAGTCGCACGCCTTAACACGCTTGGCCATTCCGGACCCCACAGGTGAACAATACATTTTACTTGGAATTTTATTATTCCAATTCTAGTCAATTAATTCTAGTCAACACGTGAACTATTCTAATCGATTATTACTGCGACCGACTTCGTAGCGAGTCTGTAATATCAGAGGCTCGATACCCCTTGATGGACTCAGCAGATATTTCGATGTGGTTTTGTTATAAGAGAACACACACACACACAGTTATTAATATAACCAACACAAACTTAGTTTTCCTGGCACGTAAGTCCTAGGCTCTAAGCTGCACAATAACGATGTCTATCCTAACATGACCGTGATATTACTAAAGTGATATTAAACGAAGTACATATCAACATTCAGGAGTATATCACGTAAAGATTCAGTAACATTAAAGCAAATATGTATTTTTCTTCAACATTGTCATCCCTACATTTACAAAGTGCTTTTTGTGACTTGTAATTTCAAAATTAGGAACAGCAAACAAATAATATTTCTCGGGTAATTTCGCACGGAAATAAACAACGTATTACTTTTCTGTAATTCAAGAAGTACAGAATTTTATCCAATTATTCACACTGAAATTAGGAAATGAGCTTGTGCGTCTAATTAACACATTGTAATTGTTTTATGGTATTGTATTTAATAAAGCTCGGTGTTTTATTGAAAGCTTCTAACAATGGGGTCATTATAATACTATTTAATTAATATTCATTCCACACAGCTTTTTTTGACATTAGATAGATAATAAAATCATCTACCATTCGTTTACAGTATCAGATGAATGATAAAAACCACGTTAAAACCTTTATTAAAATAAAATAAAATATTTTTGTTTGTATGTATTAGTTAAATAATATTTTATGCCTTTTATACGTTTTGTAAGTTAAATAATAAAACAGACGACTATAAAATCTATCATTTAGATGATAAAAATACATTAATGTGCTGTCAGCTAAAGAATGTGTTGATGAGTTAAATTATTTTCATCAGATTTGATTTAATTTTTGCAGAATGTAGAAAACTTCTTTTGGGTAGCTTATGACTGCAGCGACCCTTATGGTACAACTAAGAAGCTAGCAGATGAGTGTGGGTTTGATACAGACTTCTTTGCCCTAACGCCCCAAACTCAAGTATTCAATTCGAAAAGCCAATACATACGTAAGTATGATTAACAAATTATGAATCACCTATTACTTGAGAAACTCATAACAGCAAAAACATTTGTGATTTAATCTAACCTAATCAGTATAATTTAATTAAAATAAGAACATTTATTCCAGAAAACAAAACACACAGAAATACGTGATAATGTAAATTTTGAGACGTTTTCTAGTTCATTTCATTTCAAATTGTTTTTTTGTTTCATTATATATATAAAATGCTACATACACGAGGACACTCTTATAAGTTTAACTGGAATGGAAAAGAGTGGTAAATGTTGTTAAACGTAAGAGAATTAGTGGTAAAGTAAAATAGTGATGTGAATACATATAGCGAACACTGACATTACATATTGTATTACCACTTTTGAAGGTACTTGTATTAAGACGAAGTATTTACTTTGGAGTGAAATATGTTGTCACAATATATATATCCCAGCTCTTCTATAAAATACTTCCTTATGAAACAAGGCGTTCTACCCGCTCATATCAGAAACAAAAAAATATTATGTTAAAATAATTTCCAACACATTTTTACAATCAAAAGTTTTTTTACGTTTCAGTTTTACTTTCGGTTTGTAAGAACGTTCGTTTATTTAAACGTTTATATTGTAAAGTTTCTAATACAACTAAATATTCTAATAACCAATGAGCACGTAAACCATCGTTGCGACTGTTTGGTGTATTATATTTTCAGGCTGTCAATAGCATATATTTTCTCTTCCTTTGTTTTTCAGCCCTCACATATTTCACACCGCTTTTGTGTCTTGTGTACACTTCACATTGTTCTTGAAGAATCAGAAGTGTACAGAAAAAATTGATTAACATATTCACCATTAAGTTTAAATACCTGTTACTTATATATTTGTCATTAGGTTAAACTACTTCATGCTGACATATTTGTCAAATCACTTAATGATGATATACTTGCTACTAAGTTCAAATACTTAATGTTGACATATTTGTTACAAAATTAAATTACTTGATGTTCATATGTTTACAGTTACGTAAGTTGAAGTTTTATGATTTTTGATAAATTAATTTTTTATAGTTATCAACTTTATAGTGTTTTTAAATTCCCTGCCTTATATATTGTTCGAAAATAGGATTGTTTGCCTTTCGTGTACATTCATATTTTGTCAAAAATGTATTATTAAATGATATTTCATATTTATTATTTTTCATTTTATAGAATTTTGTGAATCCATTATGCCTGAAGCCATCATAAAACGAATACCCTCAGAAAAGTTAGAGGATTTCTGGGCAGACTGGTGTGAAGTGGCCCAAAAGTACAAAGTAAACTTTAAAGCTGATGGAACAGTTTTAAGAGAAGTCATAATGTTAGAAATGTGTCTAATATCTAAAATTTAAAATGTGAATTTTTATCTCCTGATTTCATAGCTATATATATATATATATATATTACAGAAAAGCACAAGAAAAAAATATTCTTATCCATTTATTGAACATAATATCACATATGTATCCAAAATCAAACTACCAAGAAGACGTAGCAAGCTGTCTCGGTATTTTCTCCATATTTCACATTTTCGTTACAATCTAGACGACTGCTGTCTTTATTAACACCGTTGTGTTTTATTGACTGGTTTTGATCGATATATAAATTGTTAGTAGTTAGAAGTAACAAGACTGAAATTCTTAATTAATGAATGGAAAAGAAAAATAAGAAAGATTTATAAACATTTGCGTTGATCCCCCAGCTGTCAATTTTTTACTCATTTCTTCGAGAATGAAGTTTGTGGCTAGAAAGAATTAAATAGTCTTTATCATCACTAAATCGGCTACTTGATGAAAACCTGTCTCCTATACTTCAAATAAAATAAATATTTTTTTGAGACTGCATTTGTTTATAAAAGAGAGTAAATTGGTTTTATGCAAACAAGGTCGTATGTGTTGCATCGAAATAGCATTCTGTAATTTTTAAGCAACGAATAAACATTTTGTATGAATACACCTCAGTTACGTCCTTTGAAATATAATATTGGTTTATTAACAAATTACCTTTCATCACACATAAATACATGTGTTGGAAACTTTTAGGTCTTTCAATGACAAATGTCGCAGTTGTTCATGCATTAGAATACTTAAAGTATCGAATTAAGCTTGAACTATCGCTCTGTTGTTCACTATCAAAAGCTGGTACAGTTAATATATTAGAAAGCTCAGAGAATCAGTTTTAGCGCTATTTTTAAGAACGTTCGGGTGAATTTATTTCCCAAGTTCGCCAAACCTTATTGAGATTTTGCTATGTTCCCACTAGATAGCCCTGTTGCAGAATAATTTATCATAAACTTCCCAGACTACGCTATTAACATTATTGAAACAACTAAAAAATTGACTCTTTTGACATAGTGAAAGGTATAACTTTTATTATTAGATGTAGTTTAATTACCATCTTTTTATTTTTGACAAATCACTTTGAGAAATGTGATTAAAACAAGTTTACATACATATATATATATTATCACTGAATCAGGTAGTTAATGGAAAACTTCAAATAAAAATATTTTTAAAACGAGATTTGTTTATAAAAGAAAATAAATTACTGTTGTGCAAACAACATATCATAAAATTGTAGCAGAAAGTGTCTGAAATGAAATCATTTATATTTCAAAACCGATTACACTGTATTTGTAAAATTAACTTTTTCCGGGGCTTTAACAACAGAATAAATGTTCTAAACCTATAGGTAACACGCGTTCCAAAATTTCCTTTTCCAAACCTGTGTTATTACTCCATGTGCCAGTTATTTAGTTTTTTATATCTATATTGTTTATACATATAAAAATATAACTTGATTATTATTTAAAACACACGAGTGTTAGTACATCAGTAGTAAGGGCGTAACCATTGTGATACAACACTAGAGGGCGCTACGTAGTGCCGAACTCTGGCAATGGGAGGGGTTGAGACAAATTCATTTCGCGAGCTTGCTTGTTTTATGTTTTTATTTTACAATTTAACCCGTTATATGTTATATATAAATAAAATAAAATAAAAACTTCCGATTACGATGAACCAAAATGATTCTTTTATTAAAGGTAACAACATGTAAAAAATAATGCTGAGAACGTAATTATAAATTCGTTGGACATATTGTCACTGCAGAATACCATATTAATATGATAGAATTATGAGTGTTCTAGGCATTTTAAACTCATCACAAATCGAAAATTGATCCTAACATAAGAACAATTCCATGCAGTAAACTGCACACTAACTGCTGTTTTGCAAACAGATAAATATAAACACGAGGAATTTTGAATTTCATCAATATATACATATGTTTGAAATTCACACAAGATAATGCTTAAATTTCTTATATTTCAACTGACTTTTCTTGTACTTAACTACCAATGTAAAAAACAAGTTATTGAATGTGCACAATGTCTTTTAATATTCCAAAGAGAAAATTATTGTTACTTTTACCAGAACTGGTGAAAATATTCCTGTACTCATCAGGATAACACTACCAAGGAATATAATATTAATGGGACAGAGTTTGTTAAAACTAATTAATAAATATGGAAAACAAAAGTTGTGGTAGTTGAAACTCTTTTTGGCAGGATTAGAGTAACTTAATCCATGAGATCATTTTGTGTCATTTTTATTAACTACACTTTTGTTCACCAGCAATACCTAGTGTGGGGCGCACTTATGTCTTATTCGATTTTATTATTCATAAGAATCTGTACCAGTCTACACTCAAATTGGAATTATTTTAGACAGAATTAGAATTAATTTGTGAGATTGGACCTCCAAAGTCCAACTCTCTATTAGATCTCTAATTTGTAAAGAGATGACATAGTTATGAGCCAAAAGTTTGTGGTTGAAATAGAATATCCGGAAATCAAATAATCAAAAAAACTCAGACCCTTTCTACAATCCGCTATGCTGTAGTTGAAAAGTGAAAATACACAATATTTTCCTTTCAGTTCTTGTTTTATGTAACGCCCATGTTATCAAAGCATGATATATTATAGATCAGTTGCTTTTGATATATGATATTATACTAGGACTAATAATACATTTTTACCAAGTATCTCTTTTCTGGTTCTTTGTGTTTTGAATGCGGTGCCAACGATCTTCTGTGCTATACCAAAGCTTATCAGATCTGCAACACTGGACGAATCCTATTCAAATAAAACATGTTTGTGTTTCTTGTCATGATGAACTGTCTATGTGGAATATTTTTAGTTCTACAAATCATATCAAAATATAAATTCATTATGATGAGTAAAATACAACAAAAACACCATACATACAATCGCGAGTCGTTTTGTAATGCTGTATAATATCACACAAATTAGCGATCTAAACAGCTTATTATGTGTGAATTTACCATAGCGACATCTATCCTATATGCATTATAAACCACATCTTAGAAATTACAAGTTGACGTCATTGCGAAACCATACAAAAATTGAACACGACTATTGCATAATTATATAGCAATTTCTTGAAACACATTGACAGGCCTTTCGTTTTCAAAGTCTCTAGCTGAAACAGTGGTAAGTCTTTGGATTTACAACGCTAAAATCAGGGGTATGATTCCCTTCAGTTGACTCAGCAGACAGCCCGTTGTAGCTTTGCAATGAGAAAAGTGTGTGTGTATTTTCTTTTCAGTAACTTACATCTACACTGATTTTCTCGTTCCGTTTAAATGACGTCACTTTGAGAATGTTTAGGAAGAACTTATTTATTTATTCAATTTTTGCCTGCTTAGATGCGCGAATGCATTGCGCATTCGTGCTTTTCCCTTCAAAGATCTCGTGGAAGAATGATACGTATATTCACCAGTGTATGATACACCTCTTGACCTATACGTGCCCTTTCCCACTCAGTAACGATACACGAAGAGTGGCCGCATTTTTAAACTGATGAAATGCTTTTCTAAAGAAATCTCAATAAAAGAGTCACGTTCCTCGGTTCAAATACAGTATATGTGGAACATTTGTGGATCTCAACGAGTAAAGTATTTTGATAGGGTTGTGTAAAGGTACGAATTTGCCACAAAGAATAAATACATATTGAATCTCTATACAATGTTTAAATATTTGGTGTTATTTGTTTTATGAAGTGTTTCACTAGTTTCCGTGAACCACTTGGGTCAACATGCAGTTTGATTTTACAAGATATTATTAGCAGTGTTTCCGTACATTCTATTGATAGTATATCTTCTTCGTGATATCTGTGTTTCAAAAGTTATTCTTCCAATGTTTTCTCATGGATAAAATCAAACACTTCATTAGTTCTACCTACAGATGGATAGGTCTGCTACTCTTTGTTTCGTACCTTGCGAGTAGATATCGCAAATGGAGATATTTTTTAAATGTTACTCATAGCCGATTATTGATAACCCTGAATAACAACACCTGTATTGTCGATTATTAATAATTTAGCATGACAACATCTGTTTTGTTCATTATTAATAATCCAGTATGACAACACCTGTATTGTCGATTATTAACAGTCCAATATGACAACACTTGTATGGTCGATTATTAATAATCCAGTATGACAATACTTGTATTGTCGATTATTAATAATTCAATATGATAACACCTGTATTGTCGATTATTAATAATCCAATATGACAACACCTGCATTGTCGATTATTAATAATCCAATATGACAATACTTGTATTGTCGATTATTAATAATTCAATATGATAACACCTGTATCGTCGATTATTAATAATCCAATATGACAACACCTGCATTGTCGATTATTAATAATTCAATATGATAACACCTGTATTGTCGATTATTAATAATCCAATATGACAACACTTGTATTGTTGCTTATTAATATTCCAGTTTGACAACACCCGTATTGTTGCTCTACAAACTCCATTTTCTTTTTCTTTTTTACCTGTGTAGCCTATCTGAACATAGAATTGTGGATAAATGTGATATTCAGTGATGACGAGAAAACTCACTTGTGGAGAAAAATATATCTGTAAAAACGGCTGGTATGAATAGAGAAAGTACTATGTAAAGGAGCGAACAACGTTTCGACAATCTTATTAATGTAACTATTATGTGTGAGCTAACATACATTACACCACTATTAATGGTACACACTCATACGATCGCTAAGAAACAAAGAAAAAAACACTAGAAAAACTAAGATGTAAACAACAGAAAAGACACCAACATGACAAATTGTTGACTAACCTCATAATTAAGAGATCTAACCGACAATTAAACACAGATGAGACACATCTACTTAACAAAGTACTCAACTTCGCAATAGCACCCAGATACATCCTAACCTTAGAAATTAAAACATGTTTAGAAGATTTAGCCAGAAGACTTGTGATACTTTGTACAGAAAACAAAAACAAGAAAATAACCGAAAGCAATCAACAAAAAGAAGACAACTTGGATAATTTTATTGACATCCAATAGCAAAACTTTCGCAAAAAAATTAAAAAACATCTAAAAGCAACATCTTAAATGATTTTTTCAAGGATGTTTCTCACAAAATCATCAACATAATTTTACAAAACAGAAAGCTAAAACACAATTTTACAAACAGAGACATTTAGTCCATTAAAAATTTGAAACAAGAAAAAAACATAAAAATTCTGAAAGTAGATAAAACAAACGCTATTGTCATAATAAACACAAATCAATACATGCAAAAAATAAAGAGCATCCTGTTAGACACAAACAAAAACACACGAAACGCAACTAAACAAAATGCTACTAAAAATGAAAAATGCCAACGTTATTTCAAAAACACTTTATTCCTACCAACCTAAGACCAACTCACGCATACCACAAATATACGGCATTCCCAAACCTTATAAATCACATTGTCCATTACGACCAGTAATGTCCACAAATGAATCGTTTAATTACAATCTTGGTAAATACATAGCACTGGCATTCTCCAAATATGTAACATCAGCCAACTCATTCATCAAAGACTCTTTTAATTTCAAGTCTAATCTTAATCAAATTAATCATAAAGCCTTAATGGCCAGTTTTACAGAAGTCCCAACCGCTGAAGCCTGCAAGATAGCCTTAGAACTCTATATCTGAGACCTTTTTCCATAAATAGACACTCCCAGCAACAAATTAGCAGCCCTTATAAAATTCACCATGATGAAGACAAACTCCATGCTCGAAAACTACAACAATATACAAACAAATGGCCTAAGCATGGGCAACCCAGTATCACCAGTTCTAGCCGATATTTTTAAGATACAAGTTGAAACACAAGCAAATAACAAAACATTACATCCACCACTATACTGGTACAAATATGCAGACGACACAATTACGGGATTCACATCTACAGAAAACAAACTTATTTTCTCAATCACATTAACTCTATACATCCCAACATTAACTTCACACGTGAGCAGGAAGAAAGCAATCAAATATCATTTTTAACCTCAAAATTACAAGAATCGACACACAATTCAAAACAGAAATCCACCGAAAAATCACCCATAGTGGATTATACATTCCTTGAGACTCAGCACATGAAACAAAACAAAAACTCAACATACTCTGAAACGAGATAAACACAGCCAAAAAAATTATGCTCACCAGATAAAATTAATGACAAATTAGACAAAATAAAACAATACCTCATCAACATTAACAAGTTTCCACCACAAACTGAAGAAAAAATTATAGGCACACGGCAAGACAAAAAGCAAAATCAACTTACAAAAGTAAATATATTCCACGAATTAAAAAATCACGAATCCATATACTGCTGCATACCATATATTCGTAGCATTAGCAGAAAAATAACCAACATTTTAAACATATCTTTTAACGAGAGCAAACAAACTCTTAAACAAATATTTTCGATAAAAACTCAAACACTGAAATTGTTTCTATATTTGTTTATATCGTTTGTTTCGAAAAAAGTTTGTTTTTTCTTATATAAATTACGTGATTTTACTGCAGTCTTTGTATAACGTTGTTAGAAATGTTTGTTTGTTTGTTGGTTCCTTTGTTTTACGAGACACGAGGAGTTTTTGGATACTGTGCTGAAAAGCTGCTATTTTGAAATTATTGAGAAGTAAAACATTTTTATTTTTTCGTCGTTTGTACTAAAGCAAGCTTTACGATGTGTATTGTGTATGATACTTGTCCTTTCAAATTATTAAAATAGTTAAACCAACTTTATCCGCAAGCTTTAAAATGCGATACATTTTAAGAAAAAAAATGTTTCTCTTACAAACAAAAGCACACAAACCTACAACTCTTAACTAATGACATAATTGTTAATATTATAATTGTTCAGGAACTGAAATCATGGAAAACATTCCTATTCAGGATAGATAAAGGATAAAGCGTGTCTTGTCTCTCCATATTCAGCAGTTTCTGTAGTGACACCAGGAAGGTAAATATTTCAAATTTAGCCCCATGAGAACACGCTGAAAAAAAGATAAATTTCCTTTATTGGATAACCAGGCAAAGCATAATTCCGTTTTCTCTTTTGGCCTTAAACCGACACATTTTTCAGTTGTGTTCAGATCTTTTCATTCAACCAAAACCAGGTTAGAGCACCTAGTATATCTTCATTTCTTCTGATAATCCATAGAAAATTCCATCCAGCAATACTTCGATAAGATGCTAAAACCATTCTATATTTTCAAAGAGCTCCACATTTCACAATATTTCATTCCAACTTGCTGTCATAGAGCAATGAAAGCCTTGATTTATAAAGACAGGGAAAAATTAACAAACAACATCACGAAATAAATTTATGTTGGCAACAACACAAATACAGAACCCATAAAAAATAGCTTTGGAATTACATAGTGAACATTTTTAACAGTAAGATAACTTAAACACTTGTGAGAAATGTAATATAAATAAAACCGGAAGAAGTGTTGAAATATTCACATAAACACATTAATTATGGAAAGGTTGACAATGTTTTTATTTTTTAATGGTTTGAAGTAACAAGATTGAAATTCTTAATTCATGAATGGAAAACAAAAATAAGATTTGGCTGCTTGTTTTCTGAATTTTGCACAAAGCTACTCGAAGGCTATCTGCACTAGCCGTCCCTAATTTAGCAGTGTAAGACTAGAAGGAAGGCATCTAGTCACCACCACCCACCGCTAACTCGTGGGTTACTCTTTTATCAACAAATAGTGGGATTAACCGTCACATTTTATCGCCCCCACGGCTGAAAGGGCGAGCATCTTTGGTGCGACGAGGATGCGAACCAGCACACTCGGATTACGAGTCGCACGCTTTAATGCACTTGGCCATGCCGGACTTAAGAAAATAAGAAAGATTTATAAACATTTGCGTTGACCCCCCCAGCTGTCCATTTTTGACTCATTTCTTCAAGAAGGAAGTATGTGACTAAAAAGAATTACATAGTCTTTATTATCACTAAATCAGCTACTTGATGAAAACTTGTCTTCTATACTTCAAGTAAAATAAATATTTGTTTAATATTGCGTTTGTTTAATAAAGAGAATAAATGGGTATTATGCAAACAAGGTCGCATGTGTTACATCGGAGTATCAACCTGTAATTTTAAGTTTCGAATAAACACTTTGTTAGAATACATCTGAGTTACTTCCTTTGAAAAGTTATATATTGCGTTATTCACAAATTACAATTCATCACCCCACCCCCCGCTAATACAGCGGTATGTCTTCGGATTTACAACGCTAGTATCAGGGGTTCGATTTCGTACGGTGGGTTGAGCAGATAGCCCGATGTGGCTTTGCTTTTAGACAACACACACCGTTCATCACACATAAATACGTGTATTGGAAACTTTTCAGTTGTCCTTTTTTAAGTGTTGGAGATGATATCTCAGTTGAAACTTGACATTGTTATTTTTAGTTCTTGTTTACATATCGTATACATTAAAGGTATAATTATGTCTTTCAATGACAAATGCCGCCATAGTTCATGTATTAGAATACTTAAAGTGTCGAATTAAGCTAGAGTTATTGCTGTGTTGTTCAGTATCAAAAACTGGTACAATTAATATACCAGAAAGCTTCAAGAATCAGTTCTAGACCTATTTTTAAGAACGTTCGGGTGAGTTTATTTTCCGAGTGAGCAATACCTTGTTGAGATTTTGCTATGTTGCTACCACTAGATAGCCCTGTTGGAGCATAATGTATTATAAACTGTCCCAAACTAACCCATTAACATCATTTAAAAAAACTCAAAAACTGACACAGAGAATGGTTTGTTTGTTTTGGAATTTCGCAGAAAGCTACTCGAGGGCTATCTGTGTTAGCCATCCCTAGTTTAGCAGTGTAAGACAAGAGGGAAGGCAGCTAGTCATCACCATCCACCGCCAACTCTTGGGTTACTCTTTTATCAACAAATAGTGGGATTAATCGTCACATTTTATCGCCCCCACGGCTGAAAGGGCGAGCATCTTTGGTGCGACGCGGGCGCGAACCCGCAACCCTCGGATTACGAGTCGCACGCCTTACGCGCTTTGCCATGCCAGGCCGAAAACTGATAACACTATATTTGTACAATTAACTTTTAACGGGGCTTTAACAATAAAATAAATATAAAAAACTATATGTAACACGTCTTCCAAAATTTCCTTTTCCAAACCTGTGTTGTTATTTTATGTACCTGTTCTTTAGTTTTTTATATTTGTATTAATTATACATATAAAAATATGTATAGCAATAAAACTTAATTATTATTTAAAACTCGAGTTTAAGCACATCAGTAGTAAGAGCGACACAACACTAGAGGGCGCTATGTACGTGCCGAACAATGATGATGAGAGAAGTTGAGACAAATTCAAAGCGCTCTCTTGTTTTATGTTTTTATTTTACAGTTTAACCCGTTATACGTTATATATATAGAAAATAAAATAAAAACTTCCGATTACGATGAACCAGAATGATTCTTTTTTAAAAGGTAACAACATGTAAAAAATAATGCTGAAAACGTAATTATAAAATTCGCTGGACATATTGTCACTGCAGAATACCATATTAATATGACAGGATTATAAGTGTTCTAGGCATTTTAAACTCATCACAAATCGAACACTGGTCCTAACATAAGAACAATTCCATGCAGTAAACTGCACACTAACTCCAAACAGATAAACATGAACACGAGGAATTTTGAATTACATAAATATATATATTTGAAATTCACACAAGATAATGCTTAAATTTGTTACATTTCAACTGACTTTTCTTGTACTTAACTACCACTGTAAAAACAAGTTATTGAATGTGCACGATGTCTTCTAATATTCCAAAGAGAACATTATTGTTACTTTTACCAGAACAGGTGAAAATATTCCTGTACTCATCAGGATAACACTACCCAGGAATATAATATTAATGGGACAGTTGTTGCTGTTGTTGTTTTGAATTAAGCACAAAGCTACACAATAGGCTATCTGTGCTCTGCCCACCACGGGTATCAAAACCCGGATTTTAGCGTGTAAGTCCGCAGACATACCGCTGACCCACTGGGGGGCTAATGTGACAGAGTTTGTTAAAACGAATTAATAAATATGGAAAACGAAAGTTGTGGTACTTGAAACTCTTTTTGGCAGGATTACAGTAACTTAATCCATGAGATCATTTCGTCATTTTTATAAACTACATTCTTGTGCACCAGCAATACCTAGTGTGAGGCGCACTGATATCCGATTTGATTTTATTATTCATTAGAATCTGTACCAGTGTACCCCAAATCGGAATTATTTTAGACACAATAAGAATTAATCTGCAAGAACTTGGGCGTAATTAAACAGATCAATTAAAATGGTTGGACCTTCTGAGTCCAACTCTGTAATTAGATCTCAAATTTGTCAATAGATGACACAGTTATGAGCCAAAAGTTAGTAGTTGAAAATGCAATAACCAGAAAACAAATAAACAAAAAACTCAGAGCCTTTCTCCGATCTGCTATGCCGTAGTTGAAAAGTAAAAATACACAATATTTTACTCTCAGTTCTTGTTTCATGTAACGCCCATGTTAACAAATCATGATATATCATGAATCAGTAGCTTTTGACATCTAATATTACAATAGAAATAATAATAAAGTTTTACCAAGTATCTTTTCTCTCGTCCTTTGTGTTTTGTCTGCGGTGCCAATGATCTTCTGTGCTCCACTACGGCTCGTCAGATCAGCAGCTCTGGACGAATCTTAATCAAATAAAACATGTTTGTGTTTCTTGTCATGGTGAACTGTCATGGTGAGTAAAATACCATTAAAACACTGTACACATAATCACAAGTCGTATTGTTATATTGTATAATATTACAAAGACTAGCGTTCTAAACGCAATATTATGTGTGAATTTACCATAGCGACATGTGACGTATACGCTTTATAATCCACATTTAAGCAATTAAAATTTGACGTCACTGTGTAACGGTATAAAAGTTAAACACGACTATTACATAATTATATATCAATTTCTTGAGGTACATTGACAATAAACTGATCATCACGAATTAGGGTTCGAATCTGTGGGCCATCAAACACGCCTGCTTTGATCTTCTCAAATGATAACCCTGGTAAAGCTGTGATGATGTGTTGGAAACATTTACCTTCGGTTTCCAGTGCCTTGACAAATTGCTTCATCAAACCTAATTTGATGTGAAGAGGAGGAAAGATTATCTTATCTCTGCTTACAATTGGGTCTTGTATGATATTTGGCATGCCTGCTTCAAGGGTGTCACGAATAGGCCAGTCTTTCTGGACCCAATGTCTGTCTCGTGCTCGGCTGTCCCACATACAGAGAAAACATGGAAACTTGGTAAAACCTTTCTGTTGTCCAAGAAGAAAGTTGACCATCTTTAAGTCTACACAAATGATCCAATTGTGCTCATGATATTTTAATAAGTCCATGACCATTCTCATATCATCATAGTCTTCCCGCAAATGCACTGAGTGACCGACAGGTACTGCTCCATAAACATTCCCATTATGTAAAAGAACAGACTTTAGACTGCGTTTTGAACTGTCTAAAAAGGGTCTCCATTCAGCAGGACTATAGTAAGGTACACCGAGTTCTTTGAGAAGCCCTTGGATGTCATGGCAGTAAACAAACTGTCTGTCTTCTGAAAAGAAGGTCACAAAAAGCTGGTCACGCTTTCTGAAATATGATACTTTAACAGACTGATCAACAAGATTTCTGCCTTGTAATCTTGATGCCAAAAGATCTGCTGCTTTCTTTGAAAGACCTAAATCCCGCACTAAATCATTCAGTTCAGCCTGGGGAAGAGGCTTGGGGACGGGTAAAGGTTCAGTGTCTGAAGAACAGTTCTCCGATTGTGTACACTTTTCTGACAATTCACTGTCACAACTGTCTTGTTCGCTTGTATCATGTCCAATGTCTTTATCGTCCAATGAAAGCAAGCCTTTGAAACTGGAACAGGAACTTCTTCAGAGTGCGGAGCAGGCCGAATAGCTGAGGGAATGTTCGGATACGTAATCTTATGTCGGTTTTTCTTCCCAACACCCGTTGTGTTTACCATGCAGAAATAACAGTCAGTTACGTGGTTGGTGGGTTCGCGCCAAATCATTGGAACACCAAAAGGCAGACCATTACGTTTTCCTTTGGTCCAGTCTCGAAGCATTTCCTCACAATTGTGGCACACAACATGAGGAGCCCATTGCTTGTCTTGATCACCAAGATGAACTTCAAAATATGCCTTGTAGGCACGCTAGACGAACGAGGATATGTTAGGTCTCTGACGATTGAGTGTGTAGCATCCACATGTGTAGCAGAAGGCATCAGGCTTGTTTATCCAATGATATTTATTTTTGGAAGCCATGTTTGATCTGAAACAAAAGAAGAATGATCAAAATATTAGAAGCTATCTATATATATGGACGTGAAAATGCTTATACATGGTTTACGCAAGTTCACATTTGTACAATTTCATTAACCTCAAATTGCATACACACTAGAGCTTGTAGAGAAAAACTAATTTCAGATTTGAAATCAGCGCCTAAAACTCCTTCAGAATCAGATAAATATCCAATGCAACTCAAAGTTACTGAAAAAGTGTTCCCCAGTGTTATTTATCCGTTTACTTTACTTGTAACAGGCAATAAATTATACCATAGCATGTTGCCTTGCAGGACATAGGCGTGTTGTAATTTATTGGTTGTGATAGAAGAGAATGTTCACAATCAAGCTTTTAGATAAAAATTGTGTTAACATTTTAAAAAACCCATTGTGTATAGTGAGGCTTTATGAAAGATAAAAGAAACATGCGTCATTTTACTGCGTAATGTATTGTTGATATCACAATACAAGTACAGTCATGATATAGATACCAAAAGTGCCTCAAGGTTATTACTTATTATCTTGTTCTTTTGTATAGAAAAACGTACGTTAATATTTATCTCTGTGTGCGAGTAAGTGCGTACAGTTTCTGTAATGTGGGTGGAAGATAAAAAATGTTTTTTTTTTTTACTTTTTTATAGTTTGAAAGGAAAATTCAGTATTTGTTTCAATACCAATGGTGATTTTTCGGCCTTTGTAATTTATTTTCATATTATATTTCTAATACACTAGAAATTAAGGCCTGAAGGTGCATCATATACAAAAAGAGGTTTTACGGATGACCTTTCGCCACTAAATTGCTCAGTCGATAAATTTGACTGAAATTGTGCCGAATACATAATCGGGAAATAGACATCATGGCCCTGGACAACGTTTACCAAATAGAGAAAAACAAAAGAATATTTATAATTCGTTTCTCTGCAAACAAAATCATGATAAACAATTTAAAGTAAAAATTCAAGCAACATAAAAGAAGCGGTTATAAAGAGTATTGGCTTCAGTAACAGACTTTATTAATACAGTGTGTTTTGTTTTTCACTACTGACTAAAATACTTCACTGTTTGTTACTTTCCTTGGGTGAACATGGTTAATTTAATAAATAAATGCACGTACTATTAAAGCTACGGTAATAATAGGTGTTAGGCCTAACTAGAGTTTACACATTAGATATGGTTTAGATTGTTTTTATTTTTGGGCAAAGCAACTCGAGGGCTATCTGTGCTAGCCGTCCCTAATTTAGCAGTGTAAGACTAGAGGAAAGTCTTTCTAGTCATCACCACCTATGGCCAACTCTTGGGCTACTCTTTTACCAACGAATAGAGGAATTGGCTGTCATAATATGACGCTCCCACGGCTGAAAGGGCAAGCATATTTGGTGCGACGGGGATTCAAAACCACGACTCTCTGATTACGATCCGAGTGCCTTAACCACCTGGCCATGTTAGGTACATTAGGTTTGAAGTTATAAAGAATGTCCAAACAAACATTTTCTAACGCTATTAAAGTGTGTTTGAGAAAGGTTGTTACCCAACATTACAAACAGTTAAATTATTATGCCTTATAAAAATTATGTTTTATATTGCATGTTTTCAATCACATGTTTTGTAAAATAAAAAGCATACTTTATTCAACTGAGTGGAAAAAAGTTATTTTTTATTTTTTTAAGTAGGTTGTGCACAAGTTCAAATAATAATTTCTTCAATAAAACTGTAATTATTAAAAACTTGTACCTTAACTACTTTCATATAACAGTTTCGAACTTTCAAATATTAAGTGACACCCTATTAAAATGTTCTCAACTATTAAAAGCTTTGAATTCCAATAAGTGCATTTCAAAACAGAATTTCTGTTCTACTTCAAACCCCGTAAGAACTTTAAAGTTTCCAGTAACTCTAAGTTAACATTAACAACAATTAATTATTCTAAACTACAGCATTAGTTTCAACGATATTAGTTTCATTTTCAGAAGATAGTTTTTTTCCTGGTGTGTGGTCATGATAACATTGAGCTGTATTTATTGGACATAAACTCGTAATCACACAGTTACCTTCAATCAATTGTAAAAAACCGATGATAAAAACAGCGCGTTCAAAATTTTGCTTTGTTTTGGTTTGTTTGTTTTGGAATTTCGCACAAATACTCGAGGGCTATCTGTGCTAGCCGTCCCTAATTTAGCAGTGTAAGATAAGAGGGAAGGCAGCTAGTCATCACCACCCACCGCCAACTCTTGGGCTACTCTTTCAACAACGAAAAGTGAGATTGACCGTCACATTATACACCCCCACGGCTGGGAGGGTGAGCATGTTTAGCGCGACGCGGGCGCGAACCCGCGACCCTCGGATTAGGAGCGCACGCCTTAACGCGCTCGGCCATGCCAGGCCCCAAATTTTGCAAACTGAACAAGAGACGAAAATTTATATTAAAATACTACTCTTGGATAATAACTGAAGGTAAATTATGTAATAAGGCGCCTTAGACAAATTTATGGCTTAGTTTCGCAAACTGTAGAGAGTAGTTTCAAATAAAAGCAACACTAATTGTTTTAAAGTTGTTTGCAGGGTCTATCGCAGGGATTCGAACCTTTGTAACTCCTTAAACTTATCGCTTCCTTATCCTGAATATATTTTTCGAGCTTAGCTTTATAAGAGGGCCCAGCATGGCCAGATGGGTTAAGGCTTTGACTCGTAATCTAAGGGTCGCGTGTTGGAATATCCGTCGCACAAAACATGCTCGTCCGTTCAGCCGTGGGGGCGTTATTATGTGACGGTCAATCTCACTATTCGTTGGTAAAAGAGTAGCCCAAGAGTTAGCCGTGGGTGGTGATGACTAGTTGCCTTCCTACACTTCTAAATTAGGGACGGCTAGCGTTGATAGCCCTCGTGAAGTTTTGCACTAAATTCGAAAAACAAACCAATTTACACTGCTAATGAGACTAACATTAAATAAATATTAGAATATAACTCAACGACATGTTAAAAAATAGCCCTCTGGTTCATGCATAACTTACATAAAATGATAAAACCAGTAATAGCGATAAAACTTGCTCTGGCTTTCAGGTGATTTTAATTAATTTTAATTTGTCCATTAATTATTTTGAAATCAAAAGCGTTTGCAAATAGTACTTAAAACCAATGGTTTATTTTCACACATGTGTAACTCAGTTGGCTAGTTCTGATATTGAACGAAAGGGTTTTAGGGTCGCTGATATATATTTAAATTACTATTTTTACATTTATACAGCTTTAAATACTTGATGTTGTTGTTTTGAATTAAGCACAAAGCTACACAATGGGCTATCTGTGCTCTGCCCACAACGGGTATCGAAACCCGGATTTTAGCGTGTAAGTCCGCAGACATACCGCTGAGTCACTGGGGGGGCGCTTTAAATACATTAGGGAATAATTAAAATAGGGAAAAATGTTTTTTATTGATATGGCAACGACAAGAAAATAATAAAAGTAATCAGAAGCTATGATTCCACTGGTAATGAATGATTGATACTTGTGTACGTTATACCCAAACCAATTCGACTGTTAACCTAATGAATTATTAAAAATGTATTTAAAACAAGATACGAACCTTGATTTGTATAATAATGTAGCTGGACTACTTCTTCCGTTTCTATTTTAATTTCGCGCAAAGTTACTCGAGAGCAGTATGCACTTGTCCTTCCAAATTTAGCAATCTAAGACAAGAGAGAAGGCAACTCCTCGCGCGTATAAAGTTTTACACTTTTTGTTACAATTATGATCTCAACTTTCTAGAGATATTGCACTAATGTAGTTGTCAGAAAGACCGGATGTTTACATAGCTAATTGGTCCTTACATGAGTACCATGGTTACAATACACTATATGATTATTACAAGCTTATAACCACCAGATTATTTTGCTTGAGGAATCATCATATCATATTTTGTCCATATAAAAATGATATATTAATATTTTTAGTTTATATTTTTGACTCGCCGAATGTTCTCCCACTTATAAAATAATACATTTCAGAACTGTCTCAGTACATGTTGTATTGTTATTGCATTTCACTCTTTAAATTACTTAATCACCTTAACAAATCCCTGGATGCTTTTTGTTTGCCTCACGTGGTAAAAACGTGTTTATTTCCTTTCAACTTCTATCAGTTTGATACCAGTAACCAACATCGACACTGTTTGTCTTGTTCCGTTTGAATGACGTAACTTCGAGAATCTTCTGGTAGTACTTATTTATTTATTCATTCTTGTCTGGTTGAATGCGCGAATGCATTGCGCATTCGTATCTTTCCCTCCAAAGATCTCGTGGAAGAATGATACGTATATTCACCAGTGTATGATACACCTCTTGACGTATACGTGCCCTTTCCCACTCAGTAACGATACACAAAGAGTGGCCGCATTTTTAAACTGATGAAATGCTTTTCTAAAGAAATGTCAACAAAAGAGTCACGTTCCTCGGTTCAAATACAGTATATGTGGAACATTTGTGGATCTCAACGAGTAAAGTATTTTGATAGAGTTCTTTTAAGGTACGAATTTGCCACAAAGAATAAATACATATTGAATCTCTTTGCAATGTTTAAACATTTGGTGTTATTTGTTTTATGAAGTGTTTCACAAGTATACGTGAACCACTTGGGTCAACATGTAGTTTGATTTTACAAGATATTTTTAGCAGTGTTTCCGTACATTCTATTGATACTGTATCATCTTCGTGATATCTGTGTTTCAAAGGTTATTCTTCCAATGTTTTCCCATGGATAAAATCAAACACTTTATCAGTTCTACCTACAGATGGATAGGTCTGCTACTCTTTGTTTCGTACCTTGCGAGTAGATATCGCAAGTGGAGATATTTGTTAAAAGTTACTCATAGCCTATTATTGATAACCCTAAATAACAACAACTGTATTGACGATTTTTAATAATCCAGTATGATAACACCTGTTTTATTCATTATTAATAATCCAATATGACAACACCTGTATTGTTCATTATTAATAATCCTGTATGACAACATCTGTATTGTTCATTATTAATAATCCTGTATCACAACATCTGTATTGTTCATTATTAATAATCCTGAATGACAACATCTGTATTGTTCATTATTAATAATCCTGCATGACAACACCTGTATTGTCGATTATTAATAATCCAGTATGACAACACCTGTATTTTCGATTTTCAATAATCCAGTATAATAACACTGGTAGGACCATCCTCAAAACAATGGATTTTTGGATGACCTTCTCTCTTTCCTAACCAGAACCATCAGCGCTAGACTCGTAATCTGAGAGTCACAGGTTCGATTCGCCGTTACAACATACATGCTCACCATTTCAGTCCTGGGGGAGTCATTATGTCACAGTCAATTCCACCATTCGTTGCTGTGAATAGCCCAAGAGTTGACGGTGGAAGGTGATGACTGGGTGACTTAAACTGGGTGACTTGTCTTAAACTGCTAAATTAGTAACGGCTTGCATAGATAGCCATCCTGTATCATTGCGTGGAAGATAGAAAATGCTATTGTACTAAGAGACAAATTATCTAAAGTCCAATCCATTAATCAAATTATTTAAATGTATCAAAGCAGGTAACCAAGTTTTAAATTTTAGTTTCTTTGGTATTATTGTACAAATAAATATTACATTGAGTAAATGTAACGAATCTTTCATTACGTCTTGAGAAAATTAGGATATTTAACTGTTTGTTAAAGTCAGTTACAAGAGGCATAAGTTAAGATTGAGAGAAGTGAATTAGTTTCTAAAGAACTAGGAAATAACATTACTCTAAGTTATAACAAACGTATCTTTAGAAATCATATTTTTCACATCGATCAAATATTCTGTATGATACGTTAGGACAACGTCGCATGGGTCAGAAAAAAAATCCAATTAATTGGCAAGACGTATATAAATAAAACGAAGTTACGTCGCTGTTCCTTTTTTAAAAAAAATATCACACGAGGTATTTTCATTGGTGGATTTAGTATTTTCATGTTGAAAAAAGTTCACAAACATTCATCTCAACATTTGTCACATATACCTTCCTGGCCTTCCCTCATTTTTATACAAGAAAATTGTGGCAATTTTGATAAGTATATGGTGACATAATTTGAGCGATATGTTTTGACAAGTTGCTTATTGTATATGACTAATAAAATTCTTTGTAAAATTAGTTTTTTCTAGATTTCATTAAACTTTAAAAGACATTAAAAAGAGTTTCGTTTCTTCGAGTTTGCCTCCTTGTAACACAATAATATGTATGAGGGCTCACAACACATAAACTGTATTTTAATACTCGTGATCAGCAGAGCAACATAAACAATTTTGCAAGTTAATTACAAAGAAATAATGTGTCTTTGTTCTAAAACAAACAAATTAAAAGAATCTCTGTGATTAATGAAGTAAAGTGGTCAACTACAAACCAAACCATTTAAATTTTATCTTTGTTTATAAAAGGGTTTGCATAGCATTGACTCAAAGTATACACGATGTTTAACAAAATTTAAGAATATAATTATTTATAATTGTTTATCAGTGATAATTAATGAGAAACGAGATACTACTTACGAAAGATGCTCACGTAAATAATTACAAAAGAATAACTCATGTCTCGTGGTGAAGACATGTATTTTATGGTCAGCCATCTTGAATTTCAATATTTCGTAATTTTTTATTTTACACTTTTTGTTCCAGTCGAAATAGACTTTAACGTTGTAAGACCACAGACACCCCACTGCATCTCTGAGAAGCAAGGAAGTTTATAACGGTAGTTGTTGAAAGCTGAAATGTGATCACGTGATCTTATTATCACAGCATGATAGGCTCTGGGTTAGCAAATTAGAAAGAGGGGTAGATTTCACATCCCTCGCTTGTATATTCTCATAAAGAACTCACACGTTTGTGAACAACTCTTGTGAAACTCTTCAAGACTCAGAAGGTGTACAAGGTAGGAGTGGTATTATATCTGGAGTCATATTTGATAGTGTCAGTTATATACTTGATACAGTATCAGTGATATCACAGCAACTTCTAACTTAGGACAAAGATGTATTGTAACGTTAACAGCCTTTAGTGTTTCATAAGTTCAATATTCTTCAAGTGTTACATCGTTACGTTGATTTGGAACATATCATAAAACACGGACTTAACAGAAGCATGAACAATTATCGATTATTCTCTATGAATATTAGTTTTTAGATATTCAATAACTATGTTGATTTTAAAACATATATTTTAACTATAGCAAACTGTTAAACAAATATTTTTGATAAAAACTGAAACACTGAAATTGTTCCTATATTTGTTTATATCGTTTGTTTGGCAAAATTGTTTGTTTTCTCTTGTAGAAATTACGTGATTTTACTGCAGCGTTTGTATAACGTTGTTAGAAATGTTTGTTTGTTTGTTGGTTCCTTATTTTCACGAGACACGAGGAGTTTTAGGATACTGTGCTTGAAAGCTGCCATTTTGAAATTATTGAGAAGCGTGAAAAGTAAAGTAAAACATTTTTATTTCTTCGTCGTTTGTACTAAAGCAAGCTTTACAATGTGTATTGTGTATGATATTTGTCCTTTCAAATTATTAAAATAGATAAACCAACTTTATCCGCAAGTTTCAAAATACATTTTAAGAAAGAGTTTGTTTGTCTCACAACTGCCCCTTGGAAGTACAACTGTAAGTCGACGGAGTTACAGCGCTAAAATGAGGGGTTCGATTCCCTTCTATGGGCTCAGCAGATAGCTCGATGTAGTTTTGCTATAACAAAAGCACACAAACCTACAATTTTTAACTAATGACATAATTGTTAATATTATAATTGTTCAGGAACTGAAATCATGGAAAACATTCCAATCCAATGTATTAAAAGGATAAAGCGTGTCTTGTCTCTCCATAGACATCAGTTTCCGTAGTGACACCGGTAGGTTAAATAGTTCAAATTAAGCCACATGAAAACACGCTGAAAAAAAGATAAATTTCCTTTATTGGATAACCAGACAAAGAATAATTCCGTTCTCTCTGTTCGCCTTAAATCGACACATTTTTTAAGTTGTGTTCGGATCTTTCCATACAACCAAAACCAGGTTAGAGCACCTGGTATATCTTCATTTCTTCTGAGAGTCCATAGAATATGCCATCCAGCAATACTTCAATATGATACTAAAACCATTCTATATTTTCAAAGAACTCCACATTTCACAATATTTCATTCCAACTTGCTGTCATAGAGCAATGAAAGCCTTGATCTATAAAGATCTATAATTTTGTGACAATTTAACAAACAACATCACGAAATATTTTTATGTTGGCAACAACACAAATACAGAACTCATAAAAAGTAGCTTTAGAATTACATAGTGAACATCTTTAACAGTAAGATGACTTAAACACTTGTGAGAAATGTAATATAAATGAAACCGGAAGAAGTGTTGAAATATTCACATAAACACATTAATTATGGAAAGGTTGATAATGTTTTTTTTGTATGAAATATTTTGTCATCCAACTGATCGGGAACCAAGAATAATTTATTTTTTTATTAATCCAGTAACTATGAAAAACTGAATTGTTAAAAGTGACTTAATCAGAAACTTGTTTAATTTCAACGCCTTTGAAAAGATCACTTTAAGCTAAACAGCTTTACGACCTCCTGTGTTCTTAAATAAAGTCAAAGGTCTGAGATTACGTAGAGGTTTATGTGTTGAGTACAAGTTTTGTTGGGTTTTTTCTTACCAACAGATGACATGAGACTGAAGAGGTTAGCAAAACTAGTTTTTTTTTTAATATCAAGACATTTCTAAAAGTTTGTGACATAAAGCTCCGAATACTTACCGCAAAGCTCAAACTTTAGAGTAAGATAAACAAACTAACTGAAACTGTGATTGACTTTTACTTTTCAACGAAAAAACCCTGTTTATTATAAGACTAGAATAATAGCACGAAAATTAACTAAATCAAATATATTTTAGAATGAATCCATTAGTAGATCAGTATATATCCAGGAGGCCATCCATGAATTTGGACTGGATTAATTCCAAACTGCCTTTTCATAAAGCACGAATGACTTGGTCAAATGAAGAGAATATCTTAGATTTCGGTTGTGGTCCAGGAACAATAACTCGAGATATATTGCTACCAGAATGTGTCAATTTGAAGAAACTTATCGGTGTTGACATCCAACCAGTGTTTGTTGAATACGCCAAGAAGACATTCAACCATGAAAAGATTGAATACCGAGAGATAAATTTAATGGAAAGGTAATGTCATTAAAATAATACATAATCGTAATACAATATTGGAACTCTTGCTTATATGATATTGAAAAAAAACATTTCTATTACGCGACGTGCAAACCCAACTTTGCGAAATTTTTATCGTTTGCATGTAGGTTTGCAATAGGAGTCACGACTTTTAATGTTTTGACTACGTTTCGAAGCACGGATAATTTTATTTTACTCCTTCTTCAGAATGCAGATATGACGTCATGAATACGTGACACGCTTTCCTAATGCACCTGTGCCACGCTTAACCGGCTAGTTATTATAATACTTAAACTGTTTTTTACCCAACTGCACAAGTATCATCATTTTAAGAATCATCACGCTCGCCCAAATGATTAGGAGGTTAGGGTACCCGACTCGTAACTTAAGGGTCACGGGTTTGAACTCTCGTCACCACAAATATACTCGAACTTTCAGCAGTAGGAGCGTTATAATGTGAGAGTGAATTCCACTATTCGTTAGTAAAATAGTAGCCGAATAGTGGGATTGACCGTCACATTATACGCCCCCCACGGTTGGAAGGGCGAGCATGTTTAGCGCGACGCGGGCGCAAACTCTCGACCCTCGGATTACGAGTCACACGCCTTACGCGCTTGGCCATGCCAGGCCTGCATTTCGGATAATAGTAGAGCTAATGCTTAAATTATGGGTCATAATGGCCAGGTGGGTAATGCACTCGTCTTGTAATTGGAGGGTCGCGGTTCGAATCCCTGCCATATCAAACATGCTCGACCTTTCAGCAGTGAGACCATTATAATGTGCCTGGCAATCCCAATATTTGTTGGTGAAATAATAGCCTAAGAGTTGGCGGCGGGTGGTGATGACAAGTTGACTTTCATATAGTCTTACACTGCTAAATTAGGGACGGCTAGCGCAGATAGTCTTCGAGTCGCTTTGTGCGAAATTTTAAACAAACCAAACTTGAACTACAGTGCAACAAGATAAATCAGATAATCCTTGCATGGTTGTTTTCATGATTTTTAAATTATTTCTGTTTTACATCTTATGTTAGAAAACAACAATAACAAAAATGTTATATAGATTAAACCTGTTCGTTTTACTGTATCAGTATTAACATGATTGAGGGAATTTTGAAATTTGAATTATAACATTCTTAAAATGTTTCACTTTTCCTCCTGTTGCTACTTTATAAATCTTATGTGAAACAGAGCGAAATATGAAATATGTGGGATTACTGTTTTGAGCTAAACCACATTACAGTTAACCCAGCTGAGGGGTTAACCATCCACAGTGTCACAATTCATAACACATTTTGCTCCCTCATGGCACAGCAGTAAGCCAATTGGCTCACACCACCAAAAACCGGGTTCCGATACCTGTGATGGACAGAGCACGGTAGCCCATTGTATAGCTTTGTTATTAATTCCAAACAAACGAGCAAACATTACAATTTTCAATACTATCAATACTAGAGGTCATTCGGCTGCTGGACATGCAGCACAAAATATTTCGGTTGAAACCTTCTTATATCAGTCATTTATAAGACAACAGTTGTAATGGATTGTAATGCCTTCTGTATCGTTTTGTGTTGCATGTCCAGACGACCCGATGAACTCTGGTATTGTTTGTCTGATTTTTAATTTTGCGCAGAGATGCACGAGGGTTATCTGCACTAGCCGTCTCTAAGTTAGCAGTGTAAGACTAGAAAAAAGGCAGCTATTCGTCATACCCGCCAACTCTTGGATAACTCTTTTATCAACGAATAGTGGGAGAGAATGTCACATTAAAAAAGACTCCATGGATGAAAGGGCGAGGAAATTGAACGCACAATTCATAGATTACGAGTCGAGCGCACTAATCACATGGCCATACGGAACCCTCAAGTATTGATCAAAAGAACTAGTTAATAGTGGCTTGCGTCACATGAGGTGAGATGTCGAACTCTGCTGCGTCCTTGTTATTAAACACTCGTGTATAGCCAGAAGAAATATTTGTTAAAATTATTATGAACTTCTCTGTGTTGTAACATCACGTAAACTATCGAACCACAGACCAAGCGTCGCCAATCTTTAACGTTATACATCGTAATGGATGATGTAAATTGTTTATAAGTTGGCTCGGAGTTTGAAATTATTTCCTTTGGGATTAATTAAGCTAAACAGATTAAAACATAAATAAATATTACATGAATTCTTAATGTGTATGATGCCCAAGCTTTAGTAAAAAATAATTACAAAGGATGATTCCATTTGAAAAGAAAACTTGGAATGAGACTATCCGATATGTGTTTTTTTGAATACTTATTTAGCACATGAATACATTTGGAGAATATTATGTAAAAGGGTTTGTTTCAGAAAAATATCGCAGCTATAAAACATGTTAATTGTACACAAAAATAAGTCCCTGAGTTGAGCAGTGGTAAGTTTAGGATCTTACAGTACTAGAATTGGAGATTTGATTCCACGTGGTGGACACAGTAGATAGCCTTATGTGACTTTGTTCTAAGACAAATAAAACGATAATTAAAAAGAGTACAGGTGAATTTAGAAAAAAAATAATACATTATTTAAGCACAACTGCCAGTAACTTCTGATCAAAACATTTTACTCACGTGGATCAAGACTAAAATTCTCTAGTTTCTTTAGTGGTAAATTTGTAGCACGTGCAACATATATTATGTCGTCATCCTTTGGTGCTCACTTTATGATTGAAAATTATGTTTTCATACATGTGAACTGAAAATTTCTTGGACTTTTTTGTATTTGTTTGTTTTTCAATTTCGTGCAAAGTTACACGAGGGCTACTTATGACAGGCATCCCTAATTTAGAAGTGTAAGGCTAGAAGGGAGGCCGCTAGACATCGCCATTCACTAACCAACTCTTGGATTACACTTTTACTAACGAATAGTATGATTGATAGTAGCATAATAACGCCCTCACGGCTGAAAGGGCGAGTATGTTTGATGCGGCCGGAATTCGAACCCCAGACCCTCAGATTACGAGTGGAATGACTTACCCCACATCGCCATGCTGGGCCCTCTTTGTGTTTAATCTTCATTTGTATTAGTTTTTACCTGAGTAGAAATATTTTTACTGCTGTTTTGGATTTTCTTTTAGGATTCCACCAGAATGGGAGGGGACATTTCACAAGATATTCTCGCTCTTTTCTATTCACTGTGTCAAAGATACCTCAAAACTTTTAAAGGTCTTTCACCGTTTATTGAAACCAGGTGGTTATTCTCTTGCTCTGGGTATATGTACAGAAGAATTGTTAAGCAGTTTAAAAGATATGTCAAAACTGCCACAGTGGATGGAGTACATACAGGTGAGACCCGATAACTCTAAATCTGTTGACATTTTTCTGTGCCTTAAAGAACGTCTTCATAACAAACAAATAAAGCAATATTCTATATAAATATTGAATAAAATCTTATTTTAACGTATTTTACAATAAGTGCAGTAAATAGTTTGCAGTGAATCGTTTTAAGTTAGTCAGAGGTTTGGATTTGATGTTTAATGCAGTTCTTCCTTTCGATTTTGTTTTAATTTAATTTGTTTGTCTCTATCAGTATTAATTTTTCTTCTTTCTCTCTCTATATAAAAATATATGTATCACAGGTGAACATTTGTTTGTTTGTTTTGGAATTTCGCACAAAGCTACTCGAGGGCTATCTGTGCTAGCCGTCCCTAATTTAGCAGTGTAAGACGAGAGGGAAGGCAGCTAGTCACACCACTCACCGCCAACTCTTGTGCTACTCTTTTACCAACGAATAGTGGGATTGACCGTCACATTATACACTCCTCCACAGCTGGGAGGGCGAGCATGTTTAGCGCGACCGGGATACGAACCCTCGACCCTCAGATTACGAGTCGCTTGGCCTTAACACGCTTGGCCATTCCGGACCCCATAGGTGAACAATACATTTTACTTGGAATTTTATTATTCCAATTGTAGTCAATTAATTCTAGTCAACACGTGAACTATTCTAATCGATTATTACTGCGACCGACTTCATAGCGAGTCTGTAATATCAGAGGCTCGATTCCCCTTGATGGACTCAGCAGATATTTCGATGTGATTTTGCTATATGAGAACACACACACACACAGTTATTAATATAACCAACACATACTTTAACTCAACATAGTTTTTTTGGTACGTAAGTCCTAGGCTCTAAGCTGCACAATATCGATGTCTATCCTAACATGACCGTGATATTATTAAAGTGATATTAAACGAAGTACATATCAACATTCAGGAGTATATAACGTAAAAGTCCAGTAACATTAAAGCAAATATGTATTTTTCTTCAACATTGTCATCCCTACATTTACAAAGTGCTTTTTGTCACTTGTAATTTCAAAATTAGGAACAGCAAACAAATAATATTTCTCGGGTAATTTCGCACGGAAATAAACAACGTATTACATTTCTGTAATTCAAGAAGCACAGAATTTTATCCAATTATTCACACTGAAATTACGAAATGAGCTTGTGCGTCTAATTAACACATTGTAATTGTTTTATGGTATTGTATTTAATAAAGCTCGGTGTTTTATCGAAAGCTACTAACAATGGGGTCATTATAATATTATTTAATTAATATTCATTCCACACAACTTTTTTTGACATTAGATAGATAATAAAATCATCTACCATTTGTTTACAGTATCAGATAAATGATAAAAACCACGTTAAAACCTTTATTAAAATAAAAAAATATTTTTGTTTGTATGTATTAGTTAAATAATATTTTATGCCATTTATACGTTTTGTAAGTTAAAGAATAAAACAGACGACTATAAAATCTATCATTTAGATGATGAAAATACATTAATGTGCTGTCAGCTAAAGAATGTGTTGATGAGTTAAATTATTTTCATCAGATTATATTTAATTTTTGCAGAATGTAGAAAACTTCTTTTGGGTAGCTTATGACTGCAGCGACCCTTATGGTACAACTAAGAAGCTAGCAGATGAGTGTGGGTTTGATACAGACTTCTTTGCCCTAACGCCCCAAACTCAAGTATTCGATTCGAAAAGCCAATACATACGTAAGTATGATTAACAAATTATGAATCACCTATTACTTGAGAAACTCATAACAGCAAGAACATTTGTGATTTAATCTAACCTAATCAGTATAATTTAATTAAAATAAGAACATTTATTTCAAAAAACAAAACACACAGAAATACGTGATAATGTAAATTTTGAGATGTACTTTGGTTCATTTCATTTTAATTTTTTTTTTTCATTATATATATAAAATGCTACAAATACGAGGACACTTTTATGAGTTTAGCTGGAATGGAAAGGAGTGGTAAATGTTGTTAAACGTAAGAGAATTAGTGGAAAAATAAAATAGTGATGTGAATACATATAGCGAACACTGACATTACATTTTGTATTACCACTTTTGAAGATACTTGTGTAAAGACGAAGCATTTACTTTGGAGTGAAATATGTTGTCACAATATATATCTCAGCTCTTCTATAAAATACTTTCTTGTGAAACAAGGCATTCTACCCGATCATATTAGAAACAACAAAATCTTCTGTTAAAATAATTTCCAACGCATTTTTACAATCGAAAATTTTTTTACGTTTCAGTTTTACTTTCGGTTTGTAAGAACGTTCGTTTATTTAAACGTTTATATTGTAAAGTTTCCAATACAACTAAATATTCTTATAACCAATGAGCACGTGAACCATCGTTGCGACTGTTTGGTGTATTATATTTTAAGACTGTCAATAGTATATATTTTCTCTTCCTTTGTTTTTCAGCCCTCACATATTTCACACCGCTTTTGTCTTGTGTACACTTCACATTGTTCTTGAAGAATCACAAGTGTGCAGAAAAAAATTGATTAACATATTCACCATTAAGTTTAAATACCTGTTACTTATATATTTGTCATTAGGTTAAACTACTTCATGCTGACATATTTGCCAAATCACTTAATGATGATACACTTGCTACTAAGTTCAAATACTTAATGTTGACATATTTGTTATAAAATTAAAATACTTGATGTTCATATGTTTACAGTTACGTAAGTTGAAGTTTTATGATTTTTGATAAATTAATTTTTTATAGTTATCAACTTTATAGTGTTTTTAAATTCCCTGCCTTATATATTGTTCGAAAATAGGATTGTTTGCCTTTCGTGTACATTCATATTTTGTCAAAAATGTATTATTAAATGATATTTCATATTTATTATTTTTCATTTTATAGAATTTTGTGAATCCATTATGCCTGAAGCCATCATAAAACGAATACCCTCAGAAAAGTTAGAGGATTTCTGGGCAGACTGGTGTGAAGTGGCCCAGAAGTACAAAGTAAACTTTAAAGCTGATGGAACAGTTTTAAGAGAAGTCATAATGTTAGAAATGTGTCTAATATCTAAAATTTAAAATGTGAATTTTTATCTCCTGATTTCATAGCTATATATATATATATATATATTACAGAAAAGCACAAAAAAAAATATCCTTATCCATTTATTGAACATAATATCACACATGTATCCAAAATCAAACTACCAAGAAGTCGTAGCAAGCTGTCTCAGTATTTTCTCCATATTTCACATTTTCGTTACAACCTAGACGACTGCCGTCTTTATTAACACCGTTGTGTTTTATTGACTGGTTTTGATCGATGTATAAATTGTTAGTAGTTAGAAGTAACAAGACTGAAATTCTTAATTAATGAATGGAAAACAAAAATAAGAAAGATTTATAAACATTTGCGTTGACCCCCCAGCTGTCAATTTTTGACTCATTTCTTCGAGAATGAAAGAAAGAATTAAATATTCTTTATTATCACTAAATCAGCTACTTGATGAAAACTTGTCTCCTGTACTTCAAATAAAATAAATATTTTTTAAGACTGCATTTGTTTATAAAAGAGAGTAAATTGGTATTATGCAAACACGGTCGTATGTGTTGCATCGGAAGAGCATTCTGTAATTTTTAAGCAACGAATAAACATTTTGTAAGAATACACCTTAGTTACGTCCTTTGAAATATAATATTGCGTTAATCACAGATTACATTTCATCACACATAAATACATGTGTTGGAAATTTTGCAGTTCACATTTTTTAGGCCTTTCAATGACAAATGCCGCCATAGTTCATGCATTAGAATACTTAAAGTATCGAAATAAGCTAGAGTTATCGCTCTGTTGTTCACTATCAAAGGCTGGTAAAGTTAATATACCAGAAAGCTTCAAGAATCATTTCTAGCGCTATTTTTAAGAACGTTCGGGTGAATTTATTTCCCAAGTTCGCCAAACCTCATTGAGATTTTGCTATGTTCCTACTAGATAGCCCTGTTGCAGAATAATTTATCATAAACTTCCCAGACTACGCTATTAACATTATTGAAACAACTAAAAAATTGACTCTTTTGACATAGTGAAAGGTATAACTTTTATTATTAGATGTAGTTTAATTACCATCTTTTTATTTTTGACAAATCACTTTGAGAAATGTGACTAACACAAGTTTACATACATATATATATTATCACTGAATCAGGTTGTTAATGGAAAACTGTTTCCTATACTTCAAATAAAAATATTTTTAAAACGGGATTTGTTTATAAAAGAAAATAAATTACTGTTGTGCAAACAACATATCCTTAAATTGTAGCAGAAAGTGTCTGAAATGAAATCATTTATATTTGAAAACTGATCACACTGTATTTGTAAAATTAACTTTTTACGGGGCTTTAACAACAGAATAAAGGTTATTAACCTATAGGTAACACGCGTTCCAAAATTTCCTTTTCCAAACCTGTGTTGTTACTCCATGTGCCAGTTATTTAGTTTTTTATATCTATATTGTTTATACATATAAAAATATAACTTGATTATTATTTAAAACACACGAGTGTAAGTACATGAGTAGTAAGGGCGAAACCATTGTGATACAACACTAGAGGGCGCTACGTAGTGCCGAACTCTGGCAATGGGAGGGGTTGAGACAAATTCATTTCGCGAGCTTGCTTGTTTTATGTTTTTATTTTACAATTTAACCCGTTATATGTTATAAATAAATAAAATAAAATGAAAACTTCCGATTACGTTGAACCAAAATGATTCTTTTTTTAAAGGTAACAACATGGAAAAAATAATGCTGAGAACGTAATTATAAATTCGCTGGACATATTGTCACTGCAGAATACCATATTAATATGATAGAATTATAAGTGTTCTCGGCATTTTAAACTCATCACAAATCGAAAATTGGTCCTAATATAAGAACAATTCCATGCAGTAGACTGCACACTAACTGCTGTTTTGCAAACAGATAAACATAAACACGAGGAATTTTGAATTTCATCAATATATACATATGTTTGAAATTAACACAAGATAATGCTTAAATTTCTTACATTTCAACTGACTTTCCTTGTTCTTAACTACCAATGTAAAAACAAATTATTGAATGTGCACAATGTCTTCAAATATTCCAAAGTTAATATTATTGTTACTTTTACCAGAACTGGTGAAAATATTCCTGTATTCATCAGGATAACACTACCCAGGAATATAATATTAATGAGACAGAGTTTGTTAAAACTAATTAACAAATATAGAAAACAAAAGTTGTGGTACTTGAAACTCTTTTTGGCAGGATTACAGTAACTTAATCCATGAGATCATTTTGTCATTTTTATTAACTAAATTTTTGTGCACAAACAATACCTAGTGTGGGGCGCACTTTTGTCTTATTCGATTTTATTATTCATAAGAATCCGTACCAGTCTAATTATAATTATTTTAGACACAATAAGAATTAATTTGCGAGAACTTGGGGGTAATTAAACAGATCAATCAAAAGGGTTGGACCTCCTGAGTCCTAAACTTAACTAAATCTCAAATCTGTCAAGAGATGACATAGAAATGAGCCAAAAGTTAGTAGTTAAAAGTACAATAACCGGAAATGAAATAAACAAAAAACTCGGAGCCTTTCTACGGTCCGCTATGCTGTAGTTGAAGAGTAAAAAGTTCGTGTTTTATGTAACTCCCATGTTAGCAAAATACGATATTTTATAGATCAGTTGCTTTTGACATATAACATTACAATATGACTAATAATAAAGTTTTACCAAGTATCTTTTCGCTCGTCCTTTGTGTTTTGTATGCGGTGCCAACGATCTTCTGTGCTCCACTACGGCTCGTCAGATCAGCAGCTCTGGACGAATCTTAACCAAATAAAACATGTTTGTGTTTCTTGTCATGCTGAACTGTCTATGTGGAATATTTTTAGTTCTACAAATCATATATAAATATAAATTCATCATGATGAGTAAAATAGGACTAAACACTGTACACATAATCACAAGTCGTATTGTTATATTGTATAATATCGCACAAATTAGCGTTGTAAATGCAATATTATGTGTGAATTTACCATAGCGACATGTGACGTATACGCTTTATAATCCACATTTAAGCAATTAAAATTTGACGTCAGTGTGTAACGGTATAAAAGTTAAACACGACTATTACATAATTTTATATCAATTTCTTGAGGTACATTGACAAGTCTTTCGTTTTGAAAGTCCTCCGCTGGAACAGTGGTAAGTCTTCGGATTTATAACCATAAAATCAGGTGTTTGATTCCTCTTATTGGCCACAGCACATGACCCAATGTGGCTTTGCTGTGAGAAAAACACTTTCATTTTCAAATGAAAAGTTTTCGCTTACCATATCAGTTGTTTGGTTCAGTTTCCAGAACACCTAAACTTAACATACTCTATTACGAATGTTATTTGCTGAATATTTATTTACATGGAAAAGGGGAAGATCATGTTATTGCAATCTGTTGTTTGAATGACTTCTGTAGCAAAACTATCACAATATGAATGATCAAACCTATAGATATAACGAACAGATTTTTATTGATAAGGAAACATTGGTGAATTGTTTGAAGTTAAAAGTTTTAAATAAACTGGAAGAGCACATCTCACTAACTCGTTGAGGCATGGCCAACGTGTTAAGGCTCGTAATATGAGGGTCACGAGTTCGAATCCCCGTCTCACCAAACGTGCTCGCTCTTTCAGCCGTGGGAACGTTATAATGTTCGGTTAATCACACTATTCGTTGGTAAAAGAGTAGCTTAAGAGTTGGCGGTGGGTCGTGATGACTAGTTGCTTTTTCTCTAGACTTAAACTGCTAAATTAAGTATTGCTAGCGCAGATAGTCCTTGTGTAGCTTTACGCAAAATTCCAAAATAAACCAACATGCCATATTGCACAAATTTTTTGAAATATTAAGTTATTTTAAACTTTTAAATTTATTTATTACTACTCGAAATTTCTTGAATTAATTTGTTGTTTAATGATTTCACATTTCTCTATAGTCAAATATTTCAGCGCTTTTTTTTTGCAACTATTTTACGAAAAAAAAATTGAAATTTCGATGCAGTTTTATTTTGTTTTCTGTGTTAATTATTTTCCAAGACGCATTCATTGTCCATTTATGTTTTGTTTCTTACAAAAAATTAAAAATTTTGTTTTGGAATTTCGCACAAAGCTACTCGAGGGCTATCTGTGCTAGCCATCCCTAATTTAGCAGTGTAAGACTAGAGGGATGGCAGCTAGTCATTACCACCCACCGCCAACTCTTGGGCTACTCTTTTACCAACGAAAAGTGGGATTGACCGTCACATTATACACCCCTACGGCTGGGAGGGCGAGCATGTTTAGCGCGACGCGGGCACGAACCCGTGACCCTAAGATTACGAGCACACGCCTTAACGCGCTCGGCCATACCAGGCCGCAAAAAATTAAAAATAGGCTGACAATCGTAATGAGTTTAAGACACGATAATGATTACGAAAGTTACGATTAGAAATCAAGCCATGTAAAAAATTAAGGTCATTTGAATCTAATTATTTTACGTCGCTTTAATTAAAGTCAAAAAGAAAGTCTTAAAGGGCTGGTTTAAATTTTTACTTTTTCGAAGAACGAGTATACAAAGACGATCTTGAGGGACCAGGTGGTCTCTTGTTGTATGGTGCATTATCAATTAATTTTACATATAAACACGCTTATTCCTAAAATGTGTATTCTCCTGCTATTTTTTTGTCAAATAATACATTTTGGATTTATTTTATGATAAAAACGTGTGTTGTTTGGTTTGATTTTCGCGCAAAGCTACACGATAGACATTCCTAATTTAGTAGTGTAAGATTAGAGAGAAAGTGGCTAGTTATCATCAACCATTGCTGATTTTTTGGTTACTCTTTTATTAACGAATAATGGATTGACCGTAACTTTATAACACTCCCATGACTGAAGGGGCAGGGATGTTTAGTGTGACAGTGATTTTAACCCGGGACGATTAGAAATTTTGGCAATTATAAATATTGTTTTGAGATTGAAATATTTATGCCACATAAAATAAAAATATAATAATAATAGGGCGCGCTATGTTTATCTCACAGGAACCTTTTTACTGATTAAAATCGTACATCTGTGATATATAAATATTACAATTATTTTGTATAAATTACTTGATCATTTTTGTATTAACATTTTAGTATTATATCGTGTATCCTCCTAGAGACGTCGCTGCAGTTGCATTCATTGCGGTTTTGTTGGTGCGGAATATGGTACGTGTGAAACAGAGGTATTTTTTGGTGGAAATTATTCCTACTGCATTTCGACAACATTTACAGACGGAATTACATCCAAGTATAAACGAACGAAGTATACTACGGTCTGTTCGTGAATCAGTAGAAGAAATACATGGAGATTTTGGGGTTGGTGTCACACAAGCTGGTTTTACAATCAAAATGTTTAATTCAAAAACATCAGTGTTTGTGTTGAGAGTTCGACGAGGACCACACGTGCTTGTTGCATCAGCGCTATCGTTTGTCAGGAAGATTGGGAATACGTCATTGACGTTAAAAACTCTTCATTTAAGTGGCACAATACGCTCTTGCTTGAAGTTTTTGCAACAGTATGACAAACAGCAACTTGTTTATATTTTACGACATCGTCGACTTTCTCAAGATCAGAAAGAGAAAATTCACGAATCAGTCTTGAAATCGGAACAAAAACTTTCCGGAGAAGCAGAAGTGCGGGAAGAATTTTAACGGTTAATTCGAGTGCTTTCATTGTCATAAACATTATCCATTAACAAAATTCGATATTTCTGTCAAAACATTTGATATATTTAATTGTTCATATGCTGTTGTATGTGCATTTATATTTATAGCCTTAATTCCATTAAAAAATATTGGAACTAAATTAGCAAGTTTTGTTTTATATGCATGTACACCTTTATTAACATGGCTTTCAAGTTTACAAATTACAGTCAATTTAAGATAGTTTATTTTAAATTATATTACAGCAAAGGAAGCAATTGTTAGTATTGCCATACAGAAATCAGACTAGCCTTAATTTACAATAGTTTACTTAAGTTTGTGACATCTTTCTGATATTGAATATTATAGGTTTCTTGAGCAAATATTTTTAAGGTAAAATATTTTAGGAATTTCCAGAACTTTAAAATATTGCTTTCTTAATGTCTGTAGTTACATAACATAATGTTTTGGAACAACATGGGACTTATTGATTCATATCGGCTATTCCACCCTCTAAATTAGATTGAAATTTTTAAAAAAATCTTAAAGCCTATGAAGATTTTTCTTAAACTCTTAAATTTACTGTTTCTACAATATCTGGAGGTAACAAGGCCGACCAGCTTGTTAGAAAAATAAAACAGTCTTAGCTGAAAATCACTCCTATCAGAATGCATACTTGTTTACCCGAGTCTTACCATTCTCACTGTTAAGTAGGATGAGGCAATAGTATCAACTCTCTTTACAGACTTAAACACCCTAATCAGATCACTCCCAGTTCTTTCAAGAGAAAACATTTTAAAGAGTTTTCAGCATCACTTTATATGACAATCACTCTTATCCAGCCAACATTTTAGTAAATTTTTGAATCCTTTCCAACAACACAATGTTTTTCTTAAGGAGCCCAAGAATGAACATAATATTTCAAATTGGCTTAACCAGTAACCTGTATAATGAAATTGTGATCTCTTTAGACTTGTATTCAGCATTTCTGCAGACACAACCTAAAATCCTATTTGCCTTTCCACTGGTAACAGCACACTGTTTGGATAGCTTTGAAGACTGACCAAGATCTTTTTCCTTCATAACATGATTAAGGTTTTTCCCATTCCAATTACACTTATAATTTTAGGCTGTGATAAAACACATATTTTCTTGCATTTATTATAATTAAAACCCATTTATTTCTCAACTCACTAAATGATCTAAATCCTATTGTAATCAGTAGCGTCATCTTCACGGGTAGCAACACCCAAGATCTTAATACCATCTGCAAGTGGAAATAACTTATTGACTATTCCTTTCTCTATGTTGTTGATGTAAACCAAAAAGAGCGGAGATCCTAAGAATGAACCATGAGATCCCCCATTTATGACAGTAATTCAGTTTGACTAAACTACATATGTAACAGTCTTTCTCTTCTGTCCAATTTGCTAACTTATTTTTCACCCCTACAGATTTTTTTTTTTACAGGCCATTAATGTGATACCTTATTAAACTTTCTGAAACTCTAGATACATCAAATCTACTTTCTTACCTTTGTCTACATAGGCAGTAACCTTTTCAAAGAATGTCAAAGGATTTATAAGACAAGATTCTCTCTTAGTGAAACCATGTCAATTATCCAATAAAATTTTAGGCTTTATTAAAGGACTTTACAAAGCATTGTTTAACAGACTTTCCACAACTAATATAAGATTGATTGGTCTGTAATTACTGAGACAATTTATCTCGCCTCCCTTGAAAAGAGGAGTTAATTAGCTAACTTCCAATCGTTTGGTACCTGCCTAGTTTTCAAAGACTGATATATCTTATCTTTAACCTCTTACAAAACCTTTAGGGAACTATTATATGGCACAGTATAATTATTGTTTTTTTAAACTTCCCAACGTTTTCTTAACCAGCTGAGAATTAATGTAGTAATTCTATTTAATCTCATTTCCATTTATCAACTGGTCAAGATGTGAAATACTGCTTAAATCTTCATTACTAAAAACCAAAGAAAAAGCAAAATTTAATAACATAGCCATCTCATAATGATGAGATACCAGCCTTCCTTTATCATTATTCAGGGGTCCTACTCATATTCTGACATTATGTTTACCTTTAATGTATTTAAAGAAATTTTTACTGTTAATGTTTATATTTTCAGTCAAACTTTCCTCTGATGACCTGCTTTCCTGTTTCACCAATTTTCTTGATCTTCTGAATTTTCCAGGTGGGTTAAGGCATTCGTCTAGTAATCTGAGGGTTGCGGGTTCCAATCCCCATCGCACCAAACATGATCGCCCTTTCAACTGTGAGGGTGTTATAATGTGATATTCAATCCCACTATTTGTTGGTAAAAGAGTTGGCAGTGGGTGTTGATGACTAGCTGCCTTCCCTCTAGTTTTTACACTGCTAAATTAGGGACAGCTAGTGCAGATAGCCCTTGAATAGCTTTGTGCAAAATTCAAAAACAAACTTCTGAATTTCCAGTTTAAATTTCTTAAATAATAGAGCAGTGATTCCCTGCACCCAGATGTTCTTCAGTCTCTACCCTCTAAAGCACTTTGAAGTTTATCAATAAACCTAAAATAACATTGTTTTTCGTAGGTTCATTGACTAATTGGTAAAGAAAGCCATCCTGAACAATCTTCAAAAACCTTTCTTCCTCATGGTTAGAGAAGCTATTAAGTTATTGTGCTTTTGGTATATATTTTTATATAAGCAGAAATATAGAGCAAATGTGCACTTAATTTAGTTATTGTGTCTATAAACTAACCTCTTTTTAAAGACCGTTATATCAGTTTTCATAAAGTTGAAGTTCTAACATTAGTAAACTTGCTTGAACCTTATTATCAACTTTGGATTTGTTTAATCAAAAGGTGAGACACCTGTCCTGTGACTGGAGACATTAGGGTTTCTACTAATAAATAAATAACTTGTATGCATAATTTATTTCACAGGTAATTTACTCAACAACTACTTTATTTCACGTTACATAAATGATGTTAAAATTTTATTCTTACTTTTACTGATCCCTCTAACCTTAATGTTTGTTTAAACTCAAAGTGTTTTTTGTTAGACCACAGTAGAAGGTCTTTTTGTGCCAAAATAAAGAGATTTCTTGATGATTATATTCTTGACTACACAACTCACCATGCAAATAGTAGGGAGTTTTCAATTGTAGTCCTGCTACTTTAAGGGTATGACCTTGTGATTTGGTTGATGTTTTATCATGGCTAAAATTGTGAATGTTTGAAATTTCTAAAGAAAAAAAACAAACTCAAAATTAGAATATTTTAGGAATAAGAATTGTTCCAAGACTGTAGATATATTAGCTAAATAAAGTATTTTTGGTCCAGTCTATCATCCTATCAAGTTTAGTTGATAGACCATGGATTAGTTTGTGGACAAACGTTTTTTGTTTTTTTTACTTTTGTAAGTATTACTCCTTGATGCTAATGATATCATGTTGATATATGCATGATATCCAGTAGATATTGATCCTGTTATTATGCTTCAATCTTTTTTAATATATAAACTGATAAAAATGTTAATAAGTAAAGATCTGAAGAAGTTATATTTATTGCCAGTAATGCAAGATCAGAGATAATTCAATTTTAAAAACAATAGTCAAGATATTGTTACTAGCGTGCTAAGTACATTAAAATGTAACCATATTTCTTTTCAATAGCTAGTAAATACAATTGTTTTTTGTTAGCTGAAATCCTTTGCAATTATGGAAGGTGCTCATGTATTTCATAGTATTAGGTTGTCCAGAAATAAATGTTGAAATTATCATGATAACATTCAGAAGCTAAACATATTGGTTGGTTTAATCCATTGTTTGTTGCTTACAAAGCATCTTAATGGTCTGCTCTTTCAATTCTACTTGGAGTAAGTTTTACAACCTTCAAGGCAACATAGACAAGAAAGACTTCTGTCTGATTTTCTTCAACAGCTTCAAACTTGGATGAAAAGCTACTGAAATTACACAAAACATTAACCAGGCATTTGGCCATGGATTTGAGACAGAACCTCACACAACAGTAAGTGAGCTTGCAACAAATCGAGCATTATTAACCACCTGAGTGCAATTCAAAAGATGAAAAGTTGGATAAATGGGTTCCACATGAGTTGACTGAAGATCAACAAAATCACTGTTATAAGACCTGTCAAAGATGCTTCAAAAACTGGACAAATTGGATGTTGAGGTTCTTACTTATCTACCCTATACTCCAGACCTTTCCTCTAGAGCTTTTTATTTTTTCAGGCACTTTCACTTTTTGAACAGTAAATGCTTTTAAAACCAAGCAGCTACAGAAGAAACTTTCAAGGACTTCACTGACCATTGAAATTCTGTTTTCTACAGCAGAGGCATGAAGAGTATTTTTACATGTTTGCAAAAGTGTGTTGAAGCAAATGGTGCTTACTTTGATTAAAGCATGTTTTACAACACTGGTTTATACAAGGTGCTCAGAAAGTCAATGTGCACTTGTATATTTATTAACAGACATGTTTCAATATAGAATGCAGGAGGTAAATATGAATGACAATTATAAACAATGTTGAAAGTGATCCCCGTTGGTATCAATACAGGCCTGGATCCTTCTTATTTTGTTTCTAAACACCACGATCAGTTGCTGGCTTGATACAGACTGAATGAAATATGATTACAAAACTGCACAGTGACTTTCTGAACACCCTGTACTTTTCCAAACTTTACATGAAGCTTTCAACTAGAAAGCTTAATTGTATAGAAAAAAATTCAGTCAGAGGGCCATAAACTAAATTTACAATGTGCGTGTAATTTTTCTGATGGTTAAAAAACTGTATATTAAACAAAGTTTTTTTAATTATAGTTCTTTATTTATCAATCTACATTATATTGAAATAAAAACTCAATAATGGTGTTCATTGTTATGTTAACATTTGCAAAGAATATTTTGATGATGCTAGTGGCAAGTTAAATATAGTTTTCAGTTGTATCTACTAAAATATTGAATACACATCTAAAGAGGTTATAATTTTATTGTGTAGGTCATTGGTTAGGCCACATTTTGAGTGTTCTGTTCAGTCTTGAGTGCCTTATCTCAATAAAAACATTGAATTTTTGGGGAAAATTCAAAGGAAGTTACTAGGATGATATCCTGGATGGAAAGATGTCATATGAAAAAAGATTAATATCTCTGAAATATATATAAAAACGTTTGGTTTGGGTTGAGAATATTTTTTTATGTAGAGGAGCAAGTAACGTTTCCACCTTCTTTGGTCATCGTCAGGTTCACAAAGAAAGTAAGAGGTAGTTGACCACATGTTTGAAGGGGGTTTAGTAACTGAGTGTCATCACTGATCTATAAAATATATATAGTTTTGTCTTAGGGGGGAAAAAAAAGAGGAGATCTGATTGACATGTTTAAAATTGTTAAAGCGATTGAAAGTGTTCATCTTTTTGCTTACTTATTGAAGAGAATGGTTAGACTGACTAAGAGACACAAATATAAATTTTGGCAAGATTGGAGTTAACTAAGACAGCTTTGTTTTTTCTGAATGTTTGGTTAGTCTGATTTTTGGATGTGATGGATGCAGTTTAGTTAAGGGAAGGTTTATTAAATACTTGAATGATGAGGCTTGGCTTTCAATGTTTTATTTTAAAGTTTAGATGATGAGATAGTCCAAGTGGACCAACAGGTCCTTCATTATCCTTCAGTTATATGCATGTATGTAATTAAGTGTGAGAAGGCATCAGTATTTTAAAATTTGCAAGGAAGGAGACATTTTTTTCACAAAAATTAAAATAATCAAGCTAGGCTTAAGAGAAATTAATTTAATACACAATATTTCCAGAATGTTAACTGAACATTGTCATGTAAATAGAACAGGTTCTTCAGAATGTGAAACATGCCATGAAGTGGCTTGTAGTTCTAAACAGTAACTACCAATTACAGTAAGCTCTATACCTTAAATTAAAAATTTATCTACATATCAAGAAAATAACAGTTCCTACATATCTGGAATATATATGATTGTGCATTATTTATTTACTTTTAGTTCAAAATGTGGATACTTTTGCTGATATAAGCACAGTGTTTAGTACCAAAATATACATGGAGCTTTAGTATTGATTGTGCTAATCAAATAAATAAAGAAAATATGTGTGAGACCTTTACAGTAAGTAGTTTACAAGTTATGTATGCAACAAAATAATGAGATAGTAAGGAATGACTCACCTGTATTAGGTGGGTATAATTTCATCCTAATGACTGCCTTTGAAATGCAACTGTTTTTCAACAGCTTTACAAATTTATCAAGTAAAACATCGTTATGCATCTGGGACATATTTAAATGCCTGATATTTAATGTTGCTAAATCAGTTATTACCACTGCATGTACATTTTGACAGTGTAGTGTTATTGGTAAATATGGTTGCTGTGTTGCTAGGCCTAGTTTTATTGTGTGCTATATCACTGGCAAAAATCTTCTCTGTCATGGTTTTCACTTTTTATAATATTTTTAGTTTTTTGTGCAGTAGCATGATGAAAAAAAGATTAAAGATATTTGATACTAAAACATTTGGATCGTGTAGTTCTTTGTTTCACAAATGTAACATTTTGAGAACTTTTATGTAAAATATTTCAGATTAATAAACATGAAAATAAAACAAGACATATTAAATCTAAAGATTTTTCTGTAAAATTGTTCACATGAGTAAACATGAAAATGAAACAAGATGTACTAAATCTAACTGCTTAAAATAGCATTAGCATCACCTGAGTTTTTAAAACATTGAATATCATATACCTTCTACATGATAAAAAATTACTAGAGATGAAGTGGGTGAAAGCATGCCAGTTCTCACTGATGCTAACTACTGGAACTTATTTTTTAAGGTGATATCTGGTACTGAGGCTTATTTGAGCTGCTATGTCATTTTTTATGTTTATATGTGTATGTATATTTTTTCTTGTTTTCAGAAACTGGTCCACTCAACCCAACTGAATAGCTCTATTTTTATGAGAATTTAATCCTGAGACAAAAGTACATCTCCAGAAAGTGCAGAAGTTATTCTGTATTCTTATATTATTTACAAGAGTGTGAGTCTGCTGGAATCATGGGACATGAAATGTGTTGTTTCATTGTTTTAGTTTCAATAATTTTTCTTTTGGTTTTAAATTGACACTGTGTTCCTCAAACCATGGTACACATTTAGTAGTAGGTGCTGCCAGCTAGTGGTAGATTAAGTTTGTTGTAAGAAAGACAAGTTTAATGGCAATGGTAATCAGACCTTGTGCCACTGGTTTCTGAGGCCATGTTCTTGGGGCTTATCTTTGACCGTAAGCTGACCTTTATACCACACATTAAGCAGCTACAGGTCAGAAACTCAAGAGCACTGAACATCCTCCGTGTCCTCTCTACCACCAGTTGGGGAGCAGATCAATCTTCTGTGTTAAAGATATATCATGCTCTTATTTGATTGAAACTCTACTTTGTATCACTGGTCTATGGCTCTGCCAGTCCCTTGGCCTTAAAGATGCTGGACCCCATTCATCATCAAGGACTTTGACTCTGCACTGGAGCTTTCTGCACCTCCCCAGTTTAGAGCTTATACATAGAATGTCATGAACCTTCTTTGCACCTTTGCTGTTGCAACTGTCTCTACTATATTCTTTGAAACTTTGTTTTTTATCAAAGCATCCCACTTGGGGTTGTGTTTTCCTTCCTTGGTGGGTTGTACTTTTTCAGAACAGACAATCTGCCATTGCTCCTTTTGGCCTTTGTGTTCAGGTGCAATTGGATGAATTTGGTCTGTTCTTGGATAACACTGCAGTATTCACTGGCCAGCCCATCCCACCATGGCTTATTACAGTTCCCAGATGTGACCTTTCTTTAAGTCATCTAAGAAAAGCAGATACTTCATATTGGAAATACAAATACCATCTTTTATTCACTGAACAATCTTTCCATTCCAATTTATATGGATGGTTCCAAATCAGGTGACTCGGTGGGCTCTGCCGTGGTTTGTTGCGATTAGGTGGTTGCACGCAGAAGTCCCTCTACAGCTTCTGTGTTCACTGCTGAACTGTATGCCATTTCTCTTGCCCTAGATCATGTTGAAGCTCAGCAGTACTCCAACTGCATTATTTATAATGACTCGCTTAGTTCTCTACTAGCTCTGGAATTGGTTCACACCTTGTTCTTGCTGATATTCAAAAACGACTGGCTCATTCCTCATCAACATCTACTTTTATCCAGTTTTTCTGGATACCAGGTCATGTTAGTATTTGCGGAAATGAGCTTGCAGACACAGCAGCTAAATCTATCTGCTCTGACACTATCACCACTGTGCCTATTCTATACATGGACTGTGGTCCTGTATTCAAGGCTTGGCTCCATGCCAGCTGGCAGTCGACTTGGAGTGAGAAATGTGACAACAAGCTTTTCCAAATAAAACCCTACATTGGACTTTGGCCATATTGCTTGCATAAGGATCTGAAGGAGGAACTTGTTCTAACTAGACTATGCATTGGTCATAGTTTTTTAACTCATTGTTTTCTTTTATCTGGAACCAGTGCACCAGTGATAAGTCTATGTAACACTTAGGTCACAATAAGCCACATTTTACTTTCTTGCCATCGTTACGACTCTCAACGATAGGACCATTTTAATTCTGTTTGGTCCCAAGGTTTGTCCGTCACATTAGACAGTGTCATTGGTGACACTGTCCACTTTGATAAAGTTTTTAGTTTTTTAAGGCCATTAATCTTTTATGTCATATAAGTTTTTTAAAAAAGGCTAGATGTCAGAATTGGTTTTATGCTATTTATGTTTTTCAATGATGTTTTCTTTTACCTTCATCTCCTTTTATGAATTTTACTAAATTTACTTTATTTTTACCTTTCTACTGGATGTTTGGCACAGAGATAGCCTAGCTGCTTTGTGCCATAAAACACTAAATCAACCAACCAACCTCATGCCACTGAGTTGTGAGACTTCTCCTGAACTGCCAGGCTATGCTGGCCTCAGTCTGAACAATCTTGAAGTAGAAACAATATATAATGCTAAAATCAGTTTTTGATACCCACAATGGACATACCACAAATATACCATTATGTAACTTTGCACTTAACAGCAAACAAACATAATGACATTCCTTTAAATATTTGGATAGTTGCAATAATTTGAAATCTTTTACTTCAATTAGTTGATTTTGTTTTGAAAATTGATTTAATTTTAAATTTTTTAGTCAAAAGCAGTAATAATTAGAATAACTAATTTCATTTAGTTCATTGTTTTTTGACATTAATTATTAAATCACAATTTTGATTAATAATTTATTTTACACAACACTAATCAATGTAATTGATGCTTGTAGGTAATCAGTTATATTGAGCAATGAATTGAATTACCCATATATAACATGCTCTTTATCAACGAATAGTGGGATTGGCCGTACTTTAAAACACCTCCAAGAGTAAAATGACAAACATATTCGGTGATCAGTTTCAATCCTGCAACTATCACCTCGCTAATTGGACGACCCAACAAACTGGATATGCCAGGCCCCCTACTTTACATGGAGCAATATTTAGCAAACTATCACAAACCTCAAAGGTGAAAGCTGTAAGCTGTTTTGTTGCTTGCATAGCAGCACCATACACTTCCAGCTCGTCTGGATCCTGTATTAATGCCACATCAGATGCCATCCAATCTCCAAGAGTCTCCAGTTTCTTTTTTTTAGTAGGTGGCTCTCCTGGTGTGTTCTTATCTTCTGTTTTGGTCTCTTCTGCAGTTGTATCTTTCACTTTCTCCTTGTATCGAAGCAACAGGGAGTTCCCAAGTCGAGAACTCAAGAATAAATATCCTTCTTCACAGATTGTCATACAAGTGGTCAGTACACTGGCTGCTGCTCGGTCAAAACTAAAATTCCTTACATTTCTCATCCCATCATTAGATAGTGTTAGAACATACAATTCTCCCCCTTTTAAAGATATGATGTTGAAAGTTTTCATTCTGGAAAAATTTTTTTTCAATGATAAGTTTCAACGTTTACATTGGTTTGTTGTCCTTCCATGATACCTCCAAGAAGCTCTGAAAGAACTGAGTTGGCACTAAACCTTTCAGTGCTTACTCCAGTAGCATGTATACAGACTTATATCACTAGAAACTGGATTTTGATATTCATGGCGGGAAGATCAAAGATAGCCATTTATTTAAGTATGTGCTTAACAACGAAAATTACAACTTCTCAGTGGAGGTTGACTGCTGTGTTCCCTCATGTTGGTGAGCAGACCTGATTTGGTGCACGAGTTTTCAGAGTTGTAGAAGCAGCATTTCCTGTTTGTTTACTGAAGCAAATGACATTGTTTACACTAATTTTACTGCATAACAAAGTATGGGCAGTTTGCTCCATAATGATCCAATATTACACCCTTAAAGCAAATTTTTTGCTTCTTTTTTCCAAAATTACGTCTGGGTGAAGGCATCATTAACGACGACTATATAAACTAAGAGAAGATTAGAATAGCTTTGCTCATTTATTGGATGCCATTGTGGGTGGTTGGTTAAATTTTAGTGTGGTTTGTGCTCAGTACGATGGAGGTAGCAGTATAATGGTGTGTTTGGCTACTGGAGGGTTCTTCCAAGTTCTCAACTGGTTCAAAGTTTCTACTGCATGTCTTTTCACAACTAGAAACTACCTCTGTTAGTGTGTTATTTCACGCCTGGGTGTTGTTGCATTTCAACGTATTTGCCAAGATGTCTTTGTGATCTACACAAGCCATTGCCACTTATCCTTTCCAGCATAAGCAGTGTAGTCTGTCTTTATAAGCAGTCAAATTCTTGGTGATTGATCTTTTTCTGTGCTTTAAAATGTTCAATATATTGCACAATTTTTCATCAGGTCAAAACATTGGTGTAACTCTACACCAATCCCAAAGTTATGCATCATTCAAGTACTTGATGATGTACAAGGTTGGACTGTCAAAACTTTTAATCAGGAATATTGATTGGTGAGTTTTAGAAACCAGCCATTCCAAGCAGTTACCTGCCTTAAATGTTTCAGGAAATGGTCTAGCTTTTCTTTTGGAGTATTTTGAAAATATGAGTTTGTAATTTACTTCACTTTACTCACGGGGGCCGTGGTCGTAGTTACAACTTCCTCCCTGTAAACTTACAGACAATCCCCACCTGATATATCAACATTACAGTTACGGGGTAGTAAGAATCTTCAGGAACCTCACCTGATTCTTGAATGGATAGTCTGGCCCTAGAGAAAGATGAGTTGCTTTTGACATGCCATCTGTTGATTCAATTTGATACTACTTTTGCCCATGATAAATGTCTGCTTCAGGCACGGTGATCATGTTCCCTACTGCACCATGGATCACCATCTTTACCATTAGATGTTTCTTGTCTCAACTGCTGATGAGATCATTTCTGTTTGCATTCACCATTCAGTAACTGCATCTAGTTTTCATCGACTATTTTCTCGTTTCAACCAGAGATGGGATGGGGTTATTTTGGTTAGCAAAAGCCTGTAGAGATCTCTCGAGCATCTTGATGACTTAGTTATTAATGTTTCTTTTAGTCTCGTTGATCGTACCCTAGTGGATAGTGTATTAGACTTCAAAACCAAGGGTTTGAGACATGTTGCTAGTAAATACATGCCTTACTTTCAGCTGGAGGTGTGTTGTAAAACCTACAGTTAATCCCACTTTTGAATTCAAAGGACCTGCCAATACCTTTGTAGCGGTGAGTGCTGCTGTCACCCTTTTCACATTTTAAAATTGCAGACAGCTACAAACATGAATTGACATAACTCATGCTAATAAGTTGAAAATTTCAGGCTTTTTACTGTTCAAAATTATCACGTAAATAAACTAAAAATATGTTTTATTACTGGTTATGTGATGGTAAAAACTGGATGAGATATTGATCAAGAGTTAAAGAATTTTAATCAAATTTTCCTGTCTTTCACAAGACCTTTCAGATCAAATGTTTCATGTTGCAGAAACGTGTCTTTCAGGCCTCGGTTCTGTCTATGAGTTAATCACCCCAAATTACAGATTGATCTCTTCTATATTTATATGAAATGAAGTTTTGTTGCAAGTTCTAAAGGAAGTATGCCTCAGTTCTTTGGTTTGATTTGTTTCGAATTACCCTCGAAGCTTCACGAGGGCTATATGCGCTAGCCGTCTCTAATTTAGGGGTGTAAGACCAGAGGGGAAGGCAGCTAGTCATCGCCACCCACCCCAAACTCTTGGACTATTTTACCAACGAATAGTGGGATTGACCGTAACCTTATAACACCTCCACGGTTGAAAGGGTCGAGTATGTTTGATATGACGAGGATTCGAACCCGCGATCCTCGGATTACGAGTGTACCAGTTCTTTTTTTTTTTTTTTTTACTATTTAGTACCACTAAACAAGGTAATAAAATCAGACAAACACAACATCCGATTGCCTATGCAGCGTGCTTGAGATCAAATGAGAAAGCAGCCGTCTATTTATGTCTGTTACTTGGGGGTTTTTTAGGCATCACACTTTGTTTTGCATGTAATAATAATATTATACTTGCTGTCAGTGTTTTTCCTTTTTTCTTTTCAAACTAAATGAAATGACTAATTGATTTGCTTTTTGGAAATGGAAATTTTGGCATTTATAAAATAAGTTTACCACTTTAGAACGTCGTAAGCACAGAACTGGGTGCCTTGTAGCAAAGTACACCTTCAATTTGAACTACATCTCTCTAGGAACATTAAGATGTGCTGTTTTCTGTTACGCAACTTTGCGAAAGGAATGAAGTTTTTTTTAGCTTGCTTAAAGACAAATGATACTTTTTTGTAAAATTTAAGAAATGAATTCCGACAATGTGAGAAGACTACTTTAGTTTGTAACTATAGAGACGAAACAATAATTAAAGTACGAAATATTTTATTTTCTGAGTGTCTCTGTGCGTTTTCTTTCAAATAAAATATGATCAATCAGGATAATAAAAATAATGATTATGCTCTTAACGTATGTTAGTTTAAAATACAACATGTTCTTGGTGCTGGTTTGGGGCTAATGGAGAGCGTATCTGGATTGTGAATTACACGTTTTAAGGGCATGCATGCACTGTAAGAAGGCAGCCCAAGAGGTGGAGGTAGTTTTTCAGTTGAAAATGAGGGGCATTTATATAGCTTTTTGCAAAGATACTAAAGAAAAGGGTGATATTTAATCTACTAATTATAATCTTAGTGAACGTGATCTTTATTTATAAAGAAAATGCTTTTACTTGGTAAATAAACTTTTTTTTTATTGTTTGAAATTTGAGATACTTTATTAAAGTTTAATAAAACGTCTGGAAGCTTTCGTCCATAATCAATGTCACGCCTGTGTGCTTATTTATTACATACTTTTGCGCTGTATATCAGTACTAAAAATTCAGATAGTAGTAAACGTATTTTGATTTCACGACAAAATTAATTGCCCACAAAATTGGTATTATTCACTCTCGATAGATGGCAGCATATAAGGTAGTAGACGATATTTTAACCATTTTAGATCGACTTGATTTTGTGTGTGTATAAAATATAACACATAAAATTAAATTTAATAGCATTGTCCAATACTATTTTGGAAGTAGCCTAGCCGTGTTTATATAGACTTTAATATTCCTCATATGGGAATTCATTATACTCTACATCGACGATCCATAAAAAGCTGCACAGCAAGGTTGTAATCACGTCTACCATCTGTGTGGACGAGTGGAATCTTTTGTAGTTAGCATGTTGACAGCTGTTGGAGAACGATGGTTCACGCTATGAGCCAAACTGTCTTCTTATAGGCTTTATTATTCTTCTACCAATCAAGGAATGTTGCCGGAGGTGTGAGAAAACTCCTCCAGGTCAAACTTTTATCTTTTTATTTTTTAATGCTGTTCGTTATATGACTCATTACACGCAAACTGCCCTTTGACTTTGTCTTGGAAGGTGCGTGATCAGGTGTAGGGAAGACGTGGGTAAGTTAGTAAGTGTAAAGCGGGAAGAAAAGAACTTAAATAGAAAAAGATCCCTTTAAAATGTAGCAAATTGGTATTTCAGATAATTTGTGTACAGTTTATGGGAATTCGTCTGACAAAGTGTACCAGAGAAAATCTTGTTTTGTAAATGGCTTATTGAAAAGGTTGAAGAAAGACAAAAGATGTTATGGAGTGATCGACAGTAAGGGACAATCCTGAAAATATGGGTTTGAGAGTATCAATAATAACCAAATGAAAACTGAATGAAATTCACGAATAAAAACGCACTTTCACCGTTGTGATATGAACTGATAATGAAATGAACTCCATTCTTTTGTTCACTGTATTACATATCTCGATTGAAGTTTGGAAAAAAATCTTACAAATATTCTCTCCAGAAATGACACCCAGTGACACAGCAGTATGTCTGCGGACTCACACCGCTAGAAACCGGGTTTCGATCCTTCTGATGGGCAGAGCACAAATTACCTATTTTATAGATTTGTGTTTAATTCCAGACAGACATACAAACTCTCCAAAAATAGATCATTTGAGAATTTTTGAACAAAGCTACACAAGAATTATCTCCGTTTGTAATTTTGAAGTGATTCATGAAATAGAAAACAGATAATCAACAACAGTTAACTCTTAGGGAACACTAGTCTGATCAAATAGTGGAATTTGTCTGCCTCTCTTATTGCGCTCCCAGAGTTTCAAAGTAGAAAATGCATGTTTGTTTTTTTTAATTTTACGGTTACTGGATGTGGGTCATTAACTTTCAGATTTATTCTCCGGATACACTAAACACAAAATTACATAAGGGTCCGACTTATAGAAACAACACATAACTAAGTTTAGGAATGAAAGGTGAGCACTAAACTATATTTAATGTTGTATTATGATCACTAAAATTATTCAGTTTAGTCATTCTTTAATATACTCAGGAATATTGCAGTGAGTGGACTATAGTTTTAACCTACTTGTAAACAGCTACAATACAAGATTCTCTAATGCCACTTGTGATCCACAGAATTTGGGATGACTCAAAGCTGGTGATATAAAGAGCATTTCAACACTGTCCAGTTTTAAGTGTTCGATTTAATTTTATTTTTGGCCTTTACACACATTATTGAATAGCAAATGTTTGTTTGTTTTTGGAAATTCGCACGATAGCTTTGGATAGCTTCACGAGGGCTATCTGATCTTGCTGCCCCTAGTTTAACCGTGTAAGACTAGAGAAAAGGCAGCTAGTCATCACCACCCACCGCCAACTCCACTATTCGTGAGTAAAAGAGTTATTCATGAGTTGGCGGCTGGTGGTGGTGATGACTACCTATTTTCCCTCCAGTCTTTCACTGCTAAATTTGGGACGGATAGGGCAGATAGCCTCGTGTTTCTTTGTCCAAAATTCAAACTTAACCAAATCGTCCTCACATTGACTCCTGGCTTCACAAGACAAGGTGCAATTTGGCCCGGCATGGCCAGGTAGTTAATGCATTTGACTCGTAATCCGAGGGTCGCGGGTTCGAATCCCCGTCGCACCAAACATACTCGCTCTTTCAGCTGTAAGGGCGTTATAATAGGACCATCAATCCCATTATTCGTTGATAAAAGCGTAGCCCAAGAGCTGGCGGTGAATGGTGATGACTAGATACCTTCCGTCTACTTTCACACTGCTGAATTAGGGACGGCTAGCGCAGATAGCCCTCGTGTAGCTTTGAGCAAAATTCAAAACAAACAAAGATGGTGCAATTCTGGCTGAATATCGTAACTTCAACCAACTCAAGAATGTCATACATTAAGGGTTAATTAAAGTTTTGTACTTGTTCGTCTAAAGTCATCTTTAAATCACACCAACTCAGTAAGCTCTTTCCTTCTGGCCCCCCAGTGGCTCAGCGGTATGTCTGCGGACTTACACGCTAAAATCCGGGTTTCGATACCCGTGGTGGGCAGAGCACAGATAGCCCATTGTGTAGCTTTGTACTTAATTCGAAACAATAACTTTCCTTCTGAACTTGTAACCTCAACTTTAAAAGTATACATTTTATAACCACCAATAAAACATAAATTACAGAAAACATGAGAGGCATATAGCAAAAGTAAAAATGTACTGACTAAGAGTACGAGAGGCCGATAAGAATGTAAAAATGTACCAAATGATTGTACGACAGGCCTATAACAAAGATAAAAATTTACTAATTGACTGTACGAGAGGCCTAAAACAAAGATAAAAATGTACTGACTGACTATGGACGCAGTACAAGAACCTTTATTGACAACTGGACTTGCTTTCGACATTCATAATTTCCTAAGTAGAAAGAAAAATTACCCGCAACGCTTTGTGAAGTGTGTGTTTGTTTTCTTATAACAAAGTTACATCAGGCTATCTGTTAAGTCCTTTGAGAGGAATCGAGCCCCTTATTTTAGAGTTGTAAATCCGTAGACTTACCGCTGTACCAGAGGGGATTTTCGCGAAGTGGGTAAGTATTGAAGTGGGTTTAGACATAGATTTTGTACTAAAGGCCTCTTTGTAACATATTTCTTTAAAAGTTACGCATTTTTCTTTCGTGGATCCTTCTTTCGTACTGTTCACACAAATTATCTTATACTGTATATACCTTATTGTTTAGCAACAACCAGATCTAAGCTGTAAACACTCTTATTAATTTCAAGTCAAGTCAGAAGCTCGCATGCTTGTCTTTTCTGTAATGTAAAAAAAAAAAGACTTTACGACCTAATTTGTAAGATCAATAATAAAAACAAAACTGACTGATTTAAATCATTGAATGATGATTTTCCTTTCTTCTTATCAGCAAATCACGGGAACTTAAGACAGAAAATTGTTGTTGTTTTTGAATTAAGCACAAAGCTACACAATGGGCTATCTGTGCTCTGCTCACCACGGGTATTGAAACCCGGATTTTAGCGTGTAAGTCCGCAGACATACCGCTGAGCCACTGGGGGGCAAGACAGAAAATACCGCAAGATGTAACTCTATGTACATATGTTTAACGACTGATTGCCCCTCTCTTTATATTTATTTATATCTAGATTCAGCCTGTCTCAGACAGTTAGTGCCATTTCGATTCAGGATATGTTGTTAGACAACTGAAAGATTGTTGCTCTGTCTGGAAGAAGTAATTTAGCGACAATTAGTGTTAATAAAACAAAGCGGTCGGTATTACATTTGGCGACTTTCAGGGTTAAAATGGTAATTAATAGACAAATCACATGCACAGTGGCGGCGCCAAGGGGGGCTTCGGGGGCTTGAGCCCCCCAAATGAGCCAAGCCCTCCTCAGCCCCCAGTATTGTTACCTACATATATTCATAAAATATGGCAAACACAATCGTCGTTGTTTCTTAACAATTATCATCAAATAGACATAGATCTGTAGAACTCAACGTCTTCATTAAGACGGAAGTATATGTCATGCATCCCATAGCAACGTACTGAATGCACTGAAACTCATGTGCTGTGTTGCTACTCCCTGTGTAATGTCATTCTATCTTGAGCTTTGACGAAGATTAGACAACCACGTTGATTTCAAGTTACAACAGATCATCAGGGATTTTGCTTAATAAACCAAAGGTTTCACACGTATTTATCCATTAATTTCATTTATCTTTTATTGAAAAATCAAAACATAGCATGCACGTATAAGATGGGCCTGCCAACATGCTGCTTGTCTGGCTATGAAAAGAACCCTCCCTGCCATTGTAACAACCCTAAAGCGTCTTGTGGAGGGGGACAATGTCCACAGAGCCACTGAATCAAAGGGCCTGTGCATCCTCCTAGATCAGCAGTTCGTAACCAGTCCAGTGATCATAGAAAAACTACTGCTGATGACAAAACAGCTATCTGACCACCTCCAGTCACCTGACCTGCAGCTGGCCTCTGCAGAGGACCTTGTACAATCTGTCATCTCTGGTCTCTCAGAAATGAGAACTGAAGCAGCATGGAAAAACTTGGAAGAGTCTGCTGAAGATATGTGTAAGAAAGTGTGAATACACAGAGATGGTGCATCAAGGTGGACAGCGATCTGCTCCTAGACACCTGGATGAATTCATAATCACATCTAGTACTGGCCAAAGAGATGAACCAACACCAGATGCCAGGAGACACACTTTCTGTGCCATCATAGACAGGATGCTCAACGAGCTGAATAGAAGATTTTCCTCTGATGTCTACAGTGTTCTGATGGGTGCAACTGCATTGAACCCCAAACACTCCACATTTCTGGACAAACAAGTACTCTTAAGAATGGCAGCAAACTATGGTGTAGTAGAGGATGACCTAGTAGTGGAGGTCCACCAGTTGAACTGGCTAATTGCCAGGAAGAAAGACAATGAGCAGGAAGTATCCACACCATTGGAGCTTGCAACCATGCTGGAGCCATACAAGAATGTCTTCATGGATCTCCACAAACTTGTATGCATTGCTGTGACCCTGCCTGTCACTTCAGCTGCCTGTGAGAGAAGTTTCTCATGTCTGAAGCTTCTCAAGACATACTTACACAACAGTAGTGGTAACAACCGCACCAGCAACCTTGCTGTCGTATCAGTAAACTCCAGGAGGGCAAAACAACTCGATATTGATACTGTTATAAACACATTATAGACTACCAATCACCAGAACAGGCACATTGTTTTAAAGTAATATTCACTATAAACACAACATGATGAAAGATAGTTAGCCTGATAGTGGCCTTACTTTTCCTCAGAATGTATTAACTTCACGTGGGATAATTCGTTTCTGCTATGTAAACTAAGTCTTTATGTTATATTTCTTTTGATTTGTAGCTTTACTCTTAATGGTATATTAAATGTTCAATCTAAGCTAATCTTGATTTTCTATATTATTATGTTTTACCTTGGGTGGAATTTAGGTGAGCTTCCTCTTTTACATACACGCATATTTTCATAAACAGATTATTTCTTATTTGTAATAATGAATTATTAATCACAGCATGAGTTTCCAATGAAAACTGTATTTAAAACGCAGTTCAAATAGCACATCTTTCTGAAATGTACCTTGGTATTTATATTATTATAATTTACCATCTATACTTTATATAGATGACATTTTGGGAAGCCCCTCCACTGTTTACCTCAGCCCCCCCCCCAGTGGCGCCGCCACTGCATATGTTTTATAATATTTATAATGTATGAAAAGACAGTACTTTAAAAATGATTACGTTGTTATTACATTATTGTTTTATTATAGTAGAATATCACTCGCTGTTTCTTTAGAGCGGAACCGTCTTTGTGTTACAGTAGATTATAAACATTTGTTTCATTATAGCGGAATATACCCTTTTATTTTATCATGGTGGAAAATATATCCCTATATTTTATTATAGTAGAATATACACCATTGTATTGTTGTAGTAGAACTTATCTCTTTATTTTGTTATAGTGAAATATTTAACATGATTTTATCATACCAGTGTATGTATGTTCTTTTATAACAAAAACCACATCGGGCTAACTGGTGTGACCACCGAGGGGGGTTTGAGTCCCTGATTTTTGCGTTGTAAATCCGTAGACTTACTGCTGTATCAGGGGGGGATACCACCATAGCAGAATACATACCTATGTTTTACCTACTGTAGTGGAATATATTCCTATGTTTATTATAGTGAAATTTATTCCTTTGTTTTATTACAGTGATATATGTTCCTTTGTTTAGCCCCCCCCAGTGGCACAGTGGTAAGTCTGCGGACTTACACACTAAAAACCAGGTTTCGATACCCGTGGTGGGCAGAGCACAGATAGCCCATTGTGTAGCTTTGTGCTTAATTCTAAACAAAATCCTTTGTTTAGTACAGTGGAATATATTTCTTTGTTTTATTACAGTGATATATATTATTTTGTTTTATTATAAAGGAATATATTCCTTTGTTTTTTTGTTTCGTGTGTATTGGTACCTGATATTCCAAACTAAAATACACTGCAATTGTAAATAGAAAAAAAAAGAGATTTATATTACAGCAGAATTAAGATATGTTTATGAAAAAATATTAGAACATGGAATCATTTTATTATTATAGGAAGTTAATAAAGAAAAACTGGAACATAAAATAGTTTTATTATCATAGGAAATAGTAAATTCTGACATAAAGTTTTAATTATTTCTATCATTCTGGTGAAGTGGGTATTGTGAGACTTAACTGACACAGGGTTTAAGTTTTATTGGTACAAATAGTTTCTTATCGTGTTTAAAGCACGTGCACGTGTTCCTCTTCACTAAGCGCGTATACAGAGCAAGCGAGCGCCGTTTTTCACCAATATAACTCATGTTATGCGTTTTATTAAACGTTTCTATTTCTAAACACGATTGCTAACTGCTGTTTTTCCATGCAATTTTTATTCAGAACACGATATTCATTTGGAAAGCAGGGAAACACGGAAACTCGTTTAAAGTTCCCATAATATAATCATTAACAATGCACCTTAAAGGTACTAGAGTCAAATGTACATAATTAAACACCAGTAAATACAAAGCTGGCCGCTTGATTCAAATGACACGAGGATTTTTTTCTTTCTTTCTTGAACACAACTTCGCTGGGGTGAAATAACATAACGATAACGTAAGAGAACATAAACGTTTCAGGAGAACAAAGCTTTTTAATGTACTTTGAAAGAGTGCGATAATGAAAGATACCCAATTGTTTATTCGACTTTAACAGAACATTGACATCGTGTAGTGAGGGTTCAGTTAGAATATTCTACCATACCACCAAACCAGCTGTCGCTCGCCACCTGCAGCGTTCACATGTCGTAAATAAGACTTTGTTGAGATAATCATAAGACATGGACAGAATGCCAATGAGGTTTGTTTGTTTTTTATCAACGCGACCTTACCAACGATTAATAATATTTCTTTTTAAGGCCGCATCTGATCACAAGAATTTTTTTTGTGATGTGATCGTATTTGTTTTTCCTTATTACATATAAAAAGACCGAAAAAACGACAGAGCACAAAACTCCAAGCACTTGTATAACACGAGACTTATGTGTGCAGACAGTGTAGACTGTGAATTAACTTTATACTTGTTTCAGGATTTCTCTCGTTTTATATTCGACGTGCCTTTTACTTATTAGGTTTTGATCACAATCGATTTCACGTGTGAAGATATAAATAATACGATAAGAAACTGTTTTATCCCTTGATCAGATAAAAATTAGTCTTAACTTACTTATAGCAATTGTATCAGACTTTGCACGATGTCACGCGTCATCTTCATATGAATAATATGAGATGAATATGTCTTATCCCATGATCCAGATAAAACTAGTATTTTTTAGATTATTACTTTTTACTGTCTTGTGTTGTAAATTACTTGTAGTAACCTGTATCACACTTTGTGTAATTGCAGAAATGCGTTTGAGCTAACATCAGAACCACTGCCACCCACATCGTGCAACACAGTTTTACGTAACAAAGGTGGGCGTAACCTAATGTGATACCAGCAGAGGTCGCTTCGTATTACGCCCCAACCAGATGTCTATTGAGTGACGGAAGACCGGGAACATACTGCCCATCTGCCACATCTTTCATATATCTTTTTACTATCTGATCATCTATCTAATCCTCATTCCTCTGAGGGTTTTGTTGGTTAGTTTATTCTTGCTTGAATTTTCACAAAACAAATTACTTCCTGTTCATATTTTATTGGACTTTATTCAATGTTTCAGAAGAGCACCTCAAATATAACTAAATGAAAAATAGATTATTTAATTTTTATTAATAGTTGTTCAGAATAATTTATTTAAAGGTTTTGTATTCATTCGTATTTTTAACTTTTATTTTTATATTGGGACAATGTGAGCAGTTGGTGTAATTTTTGTTCACAAATCTAAATATCTTTAGCAATGTTTCCTTCACAACTTACGTAAAACATAATATTTGTTCTACTTTTTTGTTTTTATAAGTTTAGATGTGTTTCATGTCAATTTATTTTATGTATTTGTCTCACCATTAGAGAACAAGCAGAACCCTTCCAGGAAGAAATTTGTTGGTACTTTTACACCTTGTAAAATTATATAAGTATCAATAAAACTTGGTCTCCTAAAGGGACAACGATAAGTTTAAGAACGGTTTTCAGTTCTTTGTGGTGAACACATCAGAAGGTTCAAGATAGCTCTAAAAAGGGGAATCAGAATGTTCGATATAGTTTTGTTCTAAATTAAATCAAAATATCCAATGCAGCTTTGTTGTACAAACACACCAGAATGTCCAAGTAGCTTTGTTGTACAAACACACCAGAATGTCCAAGTAGCTTTGTTCTACAAACACACCAGAATGTCCAAGTAGCTTTGCTCGTGCCCCCAGCGGCTCAGCGGTATGTCTGCGGACTTGCACGCTAAAATCCGGGTTTCGATACCCGTGGTGGGCAGAGCACAGATAGCCCATTGTGTAGCTTTGTGCTTAATTCAAAACAAAACAAAAAAAACAGCTTTGCTCGACAAACGCGGTAGAATGTTCAAGTAGGTTTGTTCTACAAACACACCAGAATGTCCAAGTAGCTTTGTTCTACAAACACACCAGAATGTCCAAGTAGCTTTGTTCTACAAACACACCAGAATGTCCAAGTAGCTTTGTTCTACAAACACACCAGAATGTCCAAGTAGCTTTGCTCGACAAACGCGGTAGAATGTTCAAGTAGGTTTGTTCTACAAACACACCAAAATGTCCAAGTAGCTTTGTTCTACAAACACACAAGAATGTTCAAGTAGCTTTGTTCTACAAACACACCAAAATGTCCAAGTAGCTTTGTTCTACAAACACACAAGAATGTTCAAGTAGCTTTGTTCTACAAACACACCAGAATGTCCAAGTAGCTTTGTTTTACAAACACACCAGAATGTCCAAGTAGCTTTGTTCTACAAACACACCAGAATGTCCAAGTAGCTTTGTTCTACAAACACACCAGAATATCCAAGTAGCTTTGTTCTACAAACACACCAGAATGTCCAAGTAGCTTTGTTCTACAAACACACCAGAATGTACAAGTAGCTTTGCTCGACAAACGCGGTAGAATGTTCAAGTAGGTTTGTTCTACAAACACACCAGAATGTCCAAGTAGCTTTGTTCTACAAACTCACCAGGATGTCCAAGTAGCTTTGTTCTACAAACACACCAGAATGTCCAAGTAGCTTTCTTCTACAAACATACCAGAATGTCCAAGTAGCTTTGTTCTACAAACACACCAGAATGTCGAAGTAGCTTTGCTCGACAAACGCGGTAGAATGTTCAAGTAGGTTTGTTCTACAAACACACCAGAATGTCCAAGTAGCTTTGTTCTACAAACACACCAGAATGTCCAAGTAGCTTTGTTCTTCAAACACACCAGAATGTCCAAGTAGCTTTGTTCTGCAAACACATCAGAATGTCCAAGTAGCTTTCTTCTACAAACATACCAGAATGTCCAAGTAGCTTTCTTCTACAAACACACCAGAATGTCCAAGTAGCTTTGCTCGACAAACGCGCTCGAATGTTCAAGGTAACTTTTTTCCAAAAATAAGTCAGAATGTCTGATGTATCTTTGTTGTAAAAACACATCAAAATGTTCGATGTAACTTGATGGTAAAAAGAAGTAAACATTTGAACTAGATGATAGTTCATAGGCTGCAGACTTCAGCTGATCAACGAAAGTCACTTATCACAGGTGTCGTAATGACCTAATGGATTGAGTGTTGTGATATTCTGCTAAACATGTGTCACATTTTCAGCTGTCGGCGCCTTATAAAAGCGGCAGCCAACTGCTCGTTAGTAGCACTAAATTAGGGATGTCTTAACCTTGGGTTACTTACTATGGTAGTTTAACTGCCAGATGGAAATAGTTATGCGAAAACAACATGTTTACCAGGAAAAGTAACACTATTGTGGTGGCATATTCAAGGAATATAAAGACAGTTTGAGCCAAAATAATAATTCCAAACAGAATGCGATGGATAGAGTTGTCAAATAATATTGACCTCTCCCTGGTGAGACAGCACTAAGTTTAGTGACTTAAACACCAACATCCAGAGGTTGATTCCCAACAATGGACATAGTAAATAGTCCATTGTGGCTTTGATCTAAAACATGTACACACAGAAGTCAACTGATAAATTTAATACATTAACTTCAACCTATCTTAATACACTGTTCTTACTGAGAAAATTAACACTTTTATATCAGAAAATACTGCAAAGTGAGTCCAGAAAAGGACTGAATTTTATATTCTCTAAGCCAACCGGATCAGATTAAAACTAACATATGTAACAAAATGGTGGTTGTTTGTTTTTTAGCACAGTCCACTTAAGTGGTGTTTTAAAGTGAGTTTAATTACTCAGTAGAGTAAAATTCAAATATAGTGTTACGATCCCAGTTGCGAACAGCTGTTATAAAAACATCAGTTGTCTGTAAATGTTGTTTTCACAGACATTACTTGAGAGGACCACAGAGGTGGACGTCACGGGGTGCTGGGTTGAGAGAGGACTTTGGGAGTTCCACGACAAACGAACAGATACTGATCTTTCTGGTTAGTGGGCTAATGTGTTGTTACAGCGAGTTAATGTCACAGAAGATGTACAACCTGAGTCTAGTTTCTAAGTTAACGTCTAGGAACGTCCCACGTGGTGACAGGTCATAACCCTACAGAAACTACTTGGGAATATTTGAAGGGTTAAAATGTGAGTCCGCAACGTTTTTGATTTGCTATCACGTGGTCCAGGCTTTGTAACAACGGTGTTGATATCATTTCGTGCAGAATAGAGCTGCGCTTGTACTGTCAGGTAAAATATCAGTAATGTAATACATATTCTATCGTATTAGATCTCGACTGGAATACTCGGCCCCCTGGAGGGAAGTTATGTAAATTTACGATTAACGAAAGGTTCTTTGGGCATGAAAGTTGTTTCCTTTATATGTTATTGCAAAAGAAAAAGCAACATAAAAACAGCAAAGCATAAAATGTGAAATCGCAAATTTGCATGTATTTCAGCATGTAACCTCCAAACGTTCATGCCAAATATGGTAAAGATCCATCAATAGCGAACGATTATTTTTTTTTAATTTCGCGCAAAGTTACTCGAGGACTATCTGCGCTAACAGGGAACGAAGTACTGGTTAAAGAAAAAGCAAATAATCGTCCATAAAAACTTCAAAACATGAAAATCAAAATTATTACTTTGTACATGTCTTCCTCCAGCCCCAGTGAACCTCCACACCAAATTCATCCAAACATGGATACATGGACGTACAACAGACAGATTGAAACTTTTATTATTCGACGATTAATATACATAAAACGTGGAGTAAATTTTTAGAAACGTCTGTGGTTCTGCAGCAATCAGCCATTTACATGGAAAAAAATGTAACTGCACAAAACTGTCGACTGTCGAAGCTGCACGTTAAAACAGTCCCCGCTGTGGTCACAGGGTTATCTGTATGATTATAGCTCCTAACTGACTTATAGAAAAGCAGGACTTGTTCAAATAAAATGCTTTGCTCCATTTCATGTGAGGGCTGCATTCACTAGCGCCATCTGCATTACTCACTGCAGCTCTTGACTGTCTTACAGAATAGGAGGACTTGTTCAAATAAGATACTTTGCTCCATATCGCAAGAGGACTGTAATTACTAGCGCCACCTGGATTGTTTCAGCTCTTGTAGTACATTTTATAAATATGCATAATATGTAGAGATTGAAAACCTTTATCGATTGTGCAAGAGTGAAATCAAACAGAAATGCTTTGATCGTAAAGTAAACAGTGTGTACATCCAGTTACCAACAGCGTAAACAAGTACAACAACAAGATGAGCTGGTGAAACAAAGGACTCCCATGCATATTACCGCAGGGTTGTATATTTTACAAGTCGTCAAATCTCCTGTGTGCGAGTATTAACATAAAGAAATCATTTGTTGATGCTACGATTTCAAGTTTGACTAATAGCAGATCTATTTTACTATTATCTGAATCCTATGGTTTTATAGAAAAGTTATCTGACGATTTAAAGGGCGAGCATATTTAGTGCGATGGGGATTCGAACCCGCGACCCTCAGATTAGGAGTCGAACGCCTTAACCCACCTAGCCATGCCGGGCCAATCATGATGTAATCTGTCTTATAAAAATCATGTTTTAAAATATACTGTTAAATAGGTCATGATCACGTAAGGCAATTTAAAATCGAAGCTTACAATGTAATAAGTACTTAGATAACATACGTGAGCAATTTATCTACATATATTAAATGTTTTATTCCTTTTCATAAATCACACACTATCAGGTTAATGAATTAAAATCAAATGTTTTATTACATTTCTTATATGTTTGTTTGTTTTTACTGTATGTTTCTGAAGTGTGAGCGAATCTATAGAAATAGCGAAGCCAGACCTTGCAAACGTTTTCTCGCTCGACTCTAGTTAAATAAGTAAATTTCTTTAGCTACATACGGTCATCTGTTATCTAGTTCCTAAGTGTCATGTGGACACTTTTGTTGTTGCTATACTGTAAAGATGGCTCTTCTTTTCAATAGTAAGAATGTTACTCGACTTGAAGAGAACCTGTTTGAGGGCCTGCATGGCCCCCAAAACAGCATTCAGAGAAGCTTGCCACGTAAAGACTCGCCGACAGAGAGCAGCACCAATGCTTCGTAATGAATGAAACTGAGAAGTTGAACGGAGTCGGCGGTTCAAGATGTGCGTCCCAGGTGGATTCATAAACACACGTGCGCATTGAGAAATAGACAGTGATTGTGTCAGTGATTCCGATCTATATGTAGGTTCAACGTGCGTTGTAACATTCTATTTCGGTTCGTAGTTTCCAGCACGCAAGTTAGAGAAACTGTAACTAAAGACAGAGCAACTGATGAATCACTTTCTTCAGTACGAAGGTAATGCTTCCGATATTCCAAATTGTACGTCAATAATAAAAATCACATTAACGTAATGCTTAGTGTACCTTTGTATCTCAGAACGTTTCTCTTCATCACGAATAGTGTACGTTTATAAGCTATCATAATTATCTTGCTTCGAGTTCGATAAATAGTGCAGAATTAACGGACGTAGATATATTGCAGGGTTTGAAAGCACGCGTTTGATCAATAAATACCAGCTATAAATATAACACACAAACGTAAGCACAAAGTAAAAAACTTGTAGGAGAGCAATACACCTTTTTTTTTCTGAGCTGTTTCGCTATTAGCAAGTTTATATAAATGAATTGTTTGTTTGTTAACGTTTAGACTGTTAATCTTCAGGGAAGTTCTACTCATTGCAATGGTCAACATTTGATATTGTATTTTTATCAAGGTAACTCTGTTCGTCACCATTCTTTTAGGATATCCTCCATCATCGGAACTTCAAGTAACTGGCCCTTCTTTAAGTAATAACTCTGCCACAACTATCTGTTATAACATGATAACATCCCATTGTTACAGCATAATGCATATGATCCCTAAAGATATTTTTGTTCGGTATATAACTTTGTATCGTACCTAAAAATACAGATCAGTGCTCTATCAAAACATGTAGTATGTGCTTAGAAATCGTTGTGTTTTATATATACAAACCTCCTGGCGTAATGTGTTCTCCACAGAAATAAAATATGTACTCTATACTGGCCCCCACAAACTATTTTAATGTTTTTACGAAGGGTATCTAAGTGTTGCTGTCAACTTGTTCACTTCCTTGTCAGATTGACTGAGCATTTATGAGATAGGTGGATGAAGAAGGCTATTTTCTTTTAACGTTTTATTTTCTCGCATGTAATTTACATCCTATTATTGTATAAATTCAATTTGTTACGTAGTATTTTTCTGGGGTATAATGAGTTATGGCCGATGCATGATACATCAGTAATCATGTGTTTCTTATGCTCCTGAATTCCAAGAGTTATAATAGAGTCTTTGTTTCCCCAGTGTACTCACGTCCACAACGGATGCTATAAATGGTGTTTTTCCCTCTTCTTTGAGTCTGTGATTCGTTTGATATGCATACCGACTGCTGAAGACAACAACAGGTTAGCAGCCGAAATTTAGGATAAAAACTAGTTAGCAATTAACAACTATAAAGATTAGCAGCTGAAGCGTAGAATAAAACTAGCTAGTAATTAGTAACTACACCGATTAGCAGTCAAAAAGTTGGATAAAAATTTATTTAAGTTAAGAAAACCTTACTACGTAACAATTAATTAGGTTTAGGTGATCGTATAGGCTACTAGTTATGTTGCTATTGAATTTTCTTTATTAAACCGTGCATCACATGCAACATTTGCGAGTCCCCCTGGCGGGTCATTGGTGAGTTACGGACTTACCCATTGTATTTTTGCACAAATAAGACAAAAACAACAAACTTTTCTAACAAAACGTAATTTTCATTAAAATAATTCCTAAAGTTTATATTAACCATTTATATTAACAATTAATATGTTTGCTTTCAAAACATTGGTATATAATAACACTTATCTCGACTTCTCGAACATATATCTTTATGAGAGTGTGTCACATCATGCAAGTAACACATTGAAGCTTATTTTCCAGTTAGATATCCTGGCATTATTTCGCTCCCGCTACAAACAAGTTTTTTTTTTGAACAAATACAATTAAAGCCAGTTTGGTGAGGCAGCGTTTAGGTTCCCGCGTCTTGATACCGGCGTTAGTTTAGATTCAGTCAGGTAGAGGGAAGTGTGTACTAATCGTCGTTTGAACCCAACTTTGTACTTTTATACGTGGCAAGCAATGTGGTGTCACGTTTCTTCTATCGATGAATAGAAACGATAAAAGGAACTTGACGTAACGTTAAGCTTCACGATTCATGTGTTGTACACGTCACGTGACACCGTGGTATCATGATATATATACAAGTATTATGGTGTTTTGCATTTCACCAGAGCTATGTGTCATGATATCATGCTGTACTATGTGATACCAGATCTACAAGTTATTTTAAAAACAATATATAAACTTAAAGATGTTTCGTCTAAAACTTCATAAAAATATTATCTCACGAAATAGTCTTTTTTAACAACATCACTTTATGAAGGATTTGGTTAAGCTACGGTGAATCTCACTTGACAACTTAAATTTGATCTTTCATAGTTTTCGTTAACATTACAATGGAGTCTTCAGAGTCCAATCTAATTTTTATATTCCAATTCAATTTCTCCTTTTAACTCACAGCTACAAGACTAAAGTACTTGAGCTTTGGAAGGAAGTGAATAAGTTTGAGTGCTTGTCCATTCCAAAGCTTATGTTATAAAGGTTAACTGAGACGTGTCTTGGACGTGTTTGCCCTATCTGGATCTGGCTGTGTGTGGGAAACAATTGGCATAATTTGTTAGTTTTATTATATATTTTATAAATATATTTACAAAATATGAATGATTGAATAATTAATAACAAAAGCTTAAGGTATAAATTATAAATATTTGTCATACTTTCAAAGCCTTTTCAGTACACGAGGCTGTGCATATTCAATGTGAGTCTATAAATATTCATTTCTCCTACGTAGCATGATGTAATATTTCAATCTGGTCTGTGTATTCTTCACACAATTGGTTGAAAGAACCAGTCTCAGACATGCATTGTTGGCTGGTTTGTTGAACGAGTGGTTAGACCACATAGAAAAGTTCTGGCAGTAATGCTGTGCTCACCTGCTGTGCTGTGGTCTAAATGCTATAAGATAAACGTCCTTCGATTTTACCCTTGCTTTAGAAATAAGATGCGAACATAATCGGTAACTTCGTGACTAACACATAAAGACTTCTGTTGATGTTCTGCAAAGGCTAAGATACCACTAGCAACACCCACCGAAAACTATAGTTCAAAAGATGTTTGTTTTATTTGGAGTTGGGCGAAACGAAACAAAATTGTTATTGTGGCTTCTACCAGCAAGATAGAAAAAACAAACAAACAAACCCGTAAAATAAGAGATTAAATAAGTATTGAACACACTTTATATCTAAAGTAAAAACAGCTTAACTTGATAACACATGTGTGAAAAGATTTTAATGTATTCTAAATAATGTGAAAAGGTTTCAGACGATTTGTTTTATTTTTGTTTTTGAATTTCGCGCAAAGCTACACGAGGACTACCTGCGCTAGCCGTCCCTATTTTAGCAGTGTAGGACTAGTGGGAAGGCAACTAGTCATCACCACCCACCGCCAACTCTTGGGCTGCTCTTTTACTAACGAATAATGGGATTGACCGTAACATTATAATGCCCCACGACTGAAACGACAAGCATGTTTGGTGCGACGGGATTCGAACCCACGACCCTCAAATTATAAGTTGAACAGGTTTCCGACGAAACTGTATCTAATACGTACAAATAGCAAAAGCCTTTGGTAAGAAATCGTAAGGCTATTACCAGGCTAGGTCACTTGAAAATTAAAGGTCATTAAAGTGAAATGAAAGTTTGTGAAGGTTTTCTTGTTTGAAATATAATAAGTGTTACATACATTACGTATTACAATTTAGCCAGAAATTTTAATTTAGAAATTAATCAAATTTTGATATATGTTGCCATGGTATTTGCAAACAAGAATGATACACACTATTCTTTCTTAACACAAATATATTTCTATATACAAACAACAATGCAATTTACAATAACTAGTCGATTACCCGTGGTTCCAGTGTATTAGATCCGTGCGTGACGTATTCATAAAGTCATAACTGTACCCTGAAAATGGAGAAAAATAACGTTCTTCATAACAGGGAACTGAGGCGAAACATGAAATCGTGAACCATATTGCAAATCTAGATGCATACAGGGTAAAAATTTCTCGAAACTGGGGTTGCACATCGCGTGATGAAAAAGTGTTTTCAGTATCATATAAGCAAGTGTTTTATTATAGTATGACAGTTATTACAAATAGTTATTACATGTGATAATTGATATATAAAAGTTTTACAAACTTACAAACATCATTCAGTCTTCTATCTGGTCTGAAACGGAATATTTTATTGGTGGTCGAGGTCAACAACGAGCGAATTACACTTCATTTGACAGGAATGCTAGCTATCTCTATTCTTGCTTGACCTAACTCGATTTACAAGCTTACTTTTCACAGATGAAATTAGATATCTAATCTCCTCGTAGAAATAATAACGTCCGAACGATTCGTGATTTTCGAAATATATAAACATCCCTGGTCAAATATTTGTAGTTTTAATAAGCGTTAATCACAGCTGCAGCTTCCGAGGTTTATATTAACGACCAAATAATATTCTTTTGTCTCTTGGCGCATCAGTTCATAAACTTTAAGGCGAAATTCTCGAAAGCACAGGTGGCCCAACAATATTCAAATGTACGCTTGTTGATTCTTACACTTGAGAATCTTTTACAAATTTTGAGGCCAAGCGCTACTTGCGCAATGCACATTTAATAGTATACGTTACATGCATTCAACTGAATCCAACATAGATATCTAAAAATGATACTAAATCCGTTACATACGCAAAAGGACTCGCGTGAAAATCAAAAATATATCTTATTAAAAACTAAAATTTATTTTTAAATACTTTCTTCTTTTTTGCAACATTTAAAGGCGGCAAAGAAATGGGATAAAATTATGTAAGTTTCAATGTAAAATGAATAGGTAACCACAGCATTAAGAATTGCGATTAGCTGTAATGTCATTAGTAATGACAAACAATTTTGTGTATAAATATCGTAGAAAAAAAGTGTTTATGACACCGATGAGTCTTAGACTCCAGGAATAGAAAAGTAAGCTTGACCATCTTCAAGTAGAGGAATACCTATGGGAACTCAGAAGAACAACAAAACTTCTATTTAACGATTATAAATGTCCATTCATCAAAAATTTTCACAAATATGTACATGCTTTACACTGCCTCAAGATTTTAACAAATTACGCAATGACGCGTTTTTACCACGGAAGAATTTGGTTTGTTTTGAATTTTGTGCAAAGCTACACGAGGGTTATCTGCGCTAGCCATCCCTAATTTTGCAGTGTAAGACAGGAGGGAAGGCAACTAGTCATCACCCACCCCCCCATTGCATACTCGTGGACTACTTTTTACAAACAAATATTAGGATTGATGGTAATATTAAAACGCCCTTAAGGCTGAAATGGCGAGCATGTTTGATGTGACGGAAATTTGAGCCCACTACCCTAATATTACAAGTCGATCGCCTTAACCACCTGGCCATGCCGGGCCGCCATGGAAAAGACTAATGGAACTTGAAATTGTCGGATAAAAATTAAACATAAACCACAGTTAATACGCCAATGTTTACAAACACATGCGCATAATATAAATATATATTGTTCATAAATAAACAAATTCACTATTTTATAAAAAGTAATATTTTATACATCTGGAGCTTAAGTACCACAAATACAAAATGTGTGGGTTTCGCATTAAGATACTTCTTGTTTACCCACGTTCGCCTTCATATTGCAAGTGTAAATGAATTAAGACCACTAAAAATTAAGTTTTGGTCCCCAAAATATCCGTAAGAGAGTCTTCCGAGAGTTGATAGTGGGTGGTGATGACTAGCTGCCTTCGCTCTATTCTTACACTGCTAAATTAGGAACGGCTAGCACAGATAGCCCTAGTGTAGCTTTGCGCGAAGTTAAAACAAACTAACTAAAATATCCAAAATACAGATGTGATACAGCCATGAAGATTCTGAGGACTTGGGTCAACTTGGCTTAGTCTGTGGGTCATGGTTTTAAATCTCCTCCTCAGACGTGCTCGCCCTTTCAACCCTAAGGGCGTTACATTGTTATGGTAAATCCCATTGTTCGATTAGAGTAGCCTGAGAATTGGCGGTGAATGGCGATTATTGACTGGCTTCCCTGTGTTCTATCACTTCTAGATTAGGGACGTCCAGCTCAGACAGTTCTCTAGTAGGTTTACACGAAAACATAACAAAGAAACACAAGATTTAGTTTTTCATGTAACGTGATCTAGCCCGACGGATAACGTTTGTCATGATTCATAGGTTATTTTGCCTTGAACCTTTTCTGTCTAATAACAGTTTTATTACTGAATGAAATAGTTGTCCTTGAATCGTGTCAGAGAGAACTGGAGTTGTTCTAACAAACTACAGCAGGTTCAGGTCACAACCAAGCAGGTGTTCACCGGATCTATGTTTCTTCAGTTACCACAAAGGATCGTTTATTATTCTCTTGATGTACAGAAATCCTCTCATCATTTATACACGTTCAAATATCAACAGGGCCTCACGTCAATTCTCGTTTATAGCCTCAATATTTTATTCGAGTGAAATCTCGGGTACTGTGTCCTCATCACTTTTAGCAACCTCAAGACTGTTTCGTTTGTGTCGTAGAAGTAATGAGCCGTTTTAAAACTTGAATCAGAATTTTCGAACGTTTTGTTTGTTTTTCTTTTTTTTTAATTTCACGCAAAGATACACGAGGGCTAGCCGTCCCTAAGTTAGCAGTGTAACACTCGAGAGAAGACAGCAAGTAATCACCACCACCGCCAGCTTTTGGGCTACTCTTTTACCAATGAAAACTGGGCTTTACTGTTACTTTTTAACGCCCCTACGGCTGAAAAGGCGAGCATGTTTAGTGTGACGAGGATTAGAACCCGCGACCCTTAGAGCAGAAGCCGAGCACAGTAACCACCAGGCCATGCTAGGCTAATATTGTATGTATCACTACAGACTGAATAACAAAAACGCAGACCACGAATGTGCTGCATTACAATGACAATATCAAATATAAGACGAGAAATAAAATTTAGATGTGTTTGTTTTGAAATTTCGCGCAAAGCTACTCGAGGGCTATCTGCGCTAGCCGTCCCTAATTTAGCAGTATAAGACTAGAGGGAAGGCAGTTAGTCATCACAACCCACCGCCAACTCTTGGGCTACTCTTTTACCAACGAATATTAGGATTGACCGTAACATTATAACACCCCCATGGCTGAAAAAGCGAGCATGTTTGGTGCGAAAGGGATTCAAACCCGCAACCCTCGGATTACGAGTCAAACGCCTTAACCCACCTGGCCATTACGCTTTAGAAATATTTTTTCTAATGTGTAATTTATAATATACCCATTCTTACTACTGGTTCAGTTATTTATTATATATATTATTTTAAAGATAATTTTGATATATTAGAATTACCGATATTACGGACAAGAGTATTTATAACAACGAGGGTAACAAAATAATAACTTAGATTACGAGTCGAGTGCCATAACCACCTGGCCATGCCAGGTCCTTACGTTTTGGTATTGAATGTCAGTTGTTTTGTCACTTCCACTCTAAGATTGCATTTTTTCCTCTTGTTGCGTCACTATAAAGTGTTAATGATATAAATTGAATTAAGAAGTACTTTGTTCCTCAATAATGAAATACGGATAATGACCTAAAGATAATTGACCGGTTTAGTACTATTTAGAGTAGGATATATTCGGAAAATGTTACTGAAATTCAGAAAGATCTACCTGTGGATCAGTTTTATCAAGGTGGAGTAAAATATAGAGCATTTTTTATGATTCATATTTAATAAATAATCTGCTTACTACAAAGTTAACTATTTAGAGGTAACTGGTTCGTCCACAGAAAAATAAATTTCGTAAGTGGAGAGTAGAACGTATGGATTGCAGGCAAACTAATGAAGTGTGAAAACAGACAAACAAACAACAAAAATTCTGAAAGAGATTAAACTGGAAGCTTTTTGATCTTAATAAATGTGAACAAACATTATGTTTGGCTGTAAATATATTTTTAACTCGGTTCTCTTGTACTAAGTATACACAGCACTGATTTAAGACACTAATAATATTTATACTTTTTATCACTTTAAAATAATTACACATATTTTTTTATGTATCAAAAAGAGTTTCTCAATATTAGACTAGTCTAAGGTTCTATGCGTCTGTCTAACGCTTTATTAGCGGAGTGCATTCAAGACAGTAAAACCAACAAGAAAGTAATACGTAGGATAAAAACACTCTTTCCTAGAGTTTTCAAAAGGTGGACCTTTTTCTTTTCTCAGAAAAACAGAAGACATTTATCTCAAGAATTTCATCATGTTATAAAATAATATAAAACAGACAATCCTTGAGATTTCAACAGGTAGTTCTTTAGTTCCATCAGAAGAACAAGGCTTGTTCATTTAGCTATTTCTGAATAACAAGGTCGGTCTGCTTCTTTAGTTCCATCCATAAAGGCCAACTCCTTTAGTTTCTCCAGGAAAACAAGACCTGCTCCTTTAGTTTCTCCAGAAGAACAAGACCTGCTCCTTTAGTTTCTCCAGAAAAACAAGACCTGCTCCTTTAGTTCCTTCAGAAGAACAAGACCTGCTCCTTTAGTTCCTTCAGAAGTACATGGCCTGGTGGTTAAGGTTCGTGACTTGCAACCTGCTGGTCTCGGGTTAGAGTCCTCGTCGTCGAATATACCCACGCTTTCATCCTTGGGTGCGTTATCACGTGACAATCAATTAATCCCACCATTCATTGATAAAGGAGTAGCTCAACAGTTGGCGGTGGGTGTTGTTGACTAGCTGCCTTTCTTCTAGTTTATCATTGCTAAATTATGAACGGCCTTTGCATAATTTTGCAAGAAATTCGAAACAAACCAAATGAAATTCACAAGCTCAAATGATACTTGTTTAAAGTGCTAAGCTTTCATCTTTTTATTTTATTTTAAATGTGAATCACACTAGTATAAATATATTATAAGATATGTATATTTTACAGGCGTAGCCTATGGTAACAAAACGTTCTCGAAGCTATCCACATTTCATCATTGTGCATCGAATGTTCGCACTTTCCCAACATCGGTCACCTGGTTTAAAGTTAAGCAATAAGCTGCATAACAGGCCTGGGATGGCCAGGTCGTTAGGGCGTCTGACTCGTAACCTGAGGGTTTCGGCTTCGAATGCTCGTCACATCAAACATGCTCGCCCTTTCAGCCGGGGGTGGGGGGTGCGTTATAAAGTTATGATTAATCTCACTCTTCGATGGTAAAAGAGTAGCCTAAGAGTTTTCGGTGAGTAGTGGTGACTAAATCTGCTTCCATTCTAGTATTACTCTGCTAACTTCGAGACAGCTAGCACAGATATTCCTCGTGCTGTTTTGCGCGAAATTTAAACGAACAGACGAACAAAATCTTCTGAGTTCGTTCTTAACGATTACGATTATCGCTTTTATTATCGTTTTATTGAATTACCATCAGTTGAAGAGATCACCTCGTTTCCTGGTCCTAACGTTACATTTACACGTGTAAGATATTTCTAACACAGGATAATGTCTCTCGGTGGTAAAGTGTATTGATGAAAAGGGCTCCGTAGAATGACACCAAATCAGAAAACAAAAAAAAGCACGTGAATTTAAACCACTGACCGTACTTGCACGTACTTACTTCCAAGTAACGTTTTATGAAACATTTACGAATCACGATCTGTGTTTCATGTCATAATTTCATCTTAACAGGTGATTACGACAGAAACTTCGTAAGGTGTGCTGATACTGGAGTTACACAGTTTCTACAGTGATACAAATTGCAGCTAAACTACTTAAGGTCATATTTATCTCTGCTAGCATGCTATCTTAAGGTTCGAGGTTTCTAAGAAATCTAGACTTTTTCAAAAAGCTTTGGTGGGCAGATTAGGTTAGCGCATGCTCAGAACGCTACTGCTTTTATATAATTTAAAAGCAAGAGTTTTATGAGTAACATAAGAGAAATAGACAAACTTATTGTTTAGACGTTAGACAAGTAGGTCTTAAATCCAATTTTCTCGATTTCTGTCTGTTGATTATTCCTTCTACTGGTATTATATTCAACTTCTGGGACTAATGGTAACATTATTGTAAACGTGATACAATTACAATGCCACTATTAAAACAAGTTGTTCTTTCTGAACATATTATCACTTATATGGTTTTTCTATACTATCTGTTTCCATTCTCTTCGGGCTGTTTTAGAGAATGCTGAGCAAAGTTATCGCTGAGGTTCGATGTTTGGATTGTAACTAATAAAATCCCATCATCCACGCGTTTAAAAAACAAACAAAAACTAGTGTGAGCTCGTGAAGAGAAAACAACGCAAACTAGAACCCCTAATGCTGTGCTTAGAACGTTATCGACAAATTCACGTCGATTACAAAAGTAGGTTACCTTGAGATATTTTACATGTCAATTATCCACGTTTGCTTCATTCCAAGGCCTTCCCTTCATATATAGCCATATATAGAGCCAAGCACGCTCTCAAACACACCTGATAACCAGAACAATGGCAAATTATGATTTCTAAAGATCACTATTTTTAATGCATAATATTAAACACATTATTTACTGCACAATGACCACATTATGCTGTTTTTTTTTACTTATTCCAATTTTATAGTGCTATCTGAGATATGCGGTCTCGTGAGTTTCGCGTGTTGTAGTTTTTATATTTCTCAAAGGTAACAGCCCTTATTTTGTCGGTTTTGGAGCTATGATTTATTGTTAAAGTTTAATATAGTTTTAACACCTTTATGGTTATTGTAATAACTGATAAATATTAACATAATTAGTTTCAAGCAGTGACAAATGGTTCTTAAACTCATTAAATACTGAGATGGTCAGTTATTTTAAGTCTTAATTACCTGCGCTAGTCATCGCTAATTTAGAAGTGATAGGTTATGGGGAAGGCAGCTGGTCAACATCACCCACCGCCAACTATAAGGCTATTTTTTTACTGACAAATAGTAGAAAGTATTGTCACTTTACAACGATCTCACAGCTAAAAGGGCGAGGAAGTGTGTTGATGGGATTCAACCCCGAAATTCAAATATTTTATGTCAAACGTTCTAACCACCGGACCATACTAGTAAAGTTATTTAAGTGATTATATAATATAATTTATATGTATAATAGTTTGATTTAGATTTCGCGCAAAGCTACACAAGGGCTATCTGCCCTAACCGTCCCTAATTTAGTAGTGTAAGACTAGAGAGAAGGCAGCTAGTCATCACCAATCACCGCCAACTTTTGGGCTACTCTTTTACCAAAGAATAGTGGGATCGACCGTCACATTATAACGTACCCCACGGCTGAAAGGGCGAGCATGTTCGATCTCGCGACCCTCAGTTTACGAGTCGAGTGCCTTAACCATCTGGCCATGCCTGCATAATATAAATGATTTGTTTTGTTTAACTGAGTTACAAAGGAAGTATGTTAGTATTCAAAGTTTATGTTTGTATTAGTTAACTTTAGTTAACATTCGTGGAAAGTAATATATAGAAAACAATGTTCTAATCTGTTTATTCTCCCCCCCTTCTCTTGTTTGTTTTTTAAATTTCGCGCAAAGCCACTCGAGGGCTATATTTCCGTCCCTAATTTGGCAGTGTAAGACTAGAGGGAAGGCAGCTAATCATCACCATCCACCGCCAACTCTTGGCCTACTCTTTTATCAACGAATAGTTGGATTGACGGTCACATTATAACGACCCCACGGTTGAAATGGCGAGCATGTTTGGCGCGACGGGGATGCGAGCCCATGACCCTCAGATACGAGTTGCACGCCTTAACCCACCTGGCCATGCCGGGCCTCCCCCTTTCACATGAAAGTTTTAAATTATCTATGTTAAAGTTTATCTAATACCAAAACGTGATAACGTTTTTTTTTATACATTAAAGTTTATTCAACATCGTAACACACAGAGAGTTTTCTGTACATTAAGGTTTATCCAACGTCATAACACGACGACAATTTTCTCTACTCTTTATCTTCACTAAAGGTTCATCAAGTTATAGTTTCAGGAACCTCAACATTTTAAACAGTGAAAGATATTTTTATAGCATATTTATTTAAATTATTTGAACAGTTGTGTAACCATATCAGTTGATAAACAGACGACCAGGTCTGAGCCATTGTACTCAGAGACCGAAAGTGACAAAAAAATTCCCTCCCCCAGCGGTGTTATCCCAGGTCTTTGTTTGATCGTCTGAAAAGTTGACATAACAATTCTGTGGGTTGTGTTCCGCTGGCATGAAACAAAGGATTTTGAGAAACACCTGCCTTTGGTATTACGAACGACCCGGAATTGCTAATAATCACATGGTCTTAAAAAGTGGATATAACCTAAAATATAAACTATGTGACCTTAGGTCACGTGATTGACGTTTGCGTGAGACGAACAATGTGAAAACTATTTTTTAAAAAATTTTATTCATGGTGATTTGGTACGTAGATGGCGCACCTGTTGAAAATGTTTCATGTCTTCTCAGCAGCTGTAAAGTAAATTAATCCCTCAGAATGTAAATATAGTTATCGTTTATTTCTAAAATACATTCTAGCAGTTTTAGTATAAGATAAAAATAAAACTAATAAAACCTGCCTGTCCCTGATATAGGTGTCATTAATGTATTCATGAACGCACTTTTGCGGTCAACAGATTAAGGAAAAATATTTTAATTTACAACAAAAAATATTAGAAACGCCTTTATTGCACGAATATTTTTGTTTAGGTCTTGTGTTAAATCGTAAAACAAGATGGCGTTAATTAGTTTGTAGTAACCGACATCTCAAGAGAATTATCAGATAAGTAAAAATGTTCGTTTCAGTTATTTAACTGAGTTTTTTTCTACTATTGTAGAGCCTAACTAGGCCTAACCAGTATGAAGACCTTGACAAAATGAAAACCGTTTGTTTGTTGTACATGCCTCAGACCTCTACTTAGTCAATTATGTACTTAATACTTTTTATTTAACAACGAGTCATAATCTTGCCGTTGTATTAGAAATTCTTACTTTTGCTAGCTTTCTGTCAGTTGTAACGTCTAACAAAACTGTTCGTTTTAGTTATTTAACAGAGTTTTTCTTTCCACTATTGTAGAACCTAACTAGGCCAAACCAGTATGAAGACCTTGACAAAATGAAAACCGTTTGTTTATTGTAATGACTCAGACATCTACGTAGTCAATTTTGTACTTAATACTTTTCAGTTAATGACGAGTCTTGCCGTTTTATTAGAAATTTTTACTTTAACTAGCTGTCTGTCTGTTGTAACGTTTAATAAATCCGTTCGTTTTAGTTATTTAACTGAATTTTCCTTTCTACTATTACATATATATATATACACCTGTAGGCTTGATTTTACGAAGCATTAAACGACGAGAGCATTGTTTTCTGCTACTTAAGTGTTGAATATGAATTAATTTCTGGTAACATATTTTTTTACTTAACACTACCCACTGTGCAAACTGTTGGAACACTTTTTTACCAACAAATAGTGGAATTGACAGTCACATTATGACATACCCACATCTGAAAGGGTGAACATATTGGTTGATGAACATAACAAATAGTATATAATTTTGTGGCATAGTTTATCATAGTCCCCGGTGTACCACACTATCTGTTTGTTTTCTAGGGCAGAGCTACATTTTGCTACATGCTGTGTCTACCGCTGGGAATCGAACCCTGGATTTTAGTGTTGTAAGTTTGTAAAATGTACGCTGTACCCACCAGGCCATGAAATTTGTATACATATGCACGTAATAAAGAGATTGACATGACAAAGCATTAATATTTCAGGCCTATCTAACTAAGCTTATGAGACTGTGAAATTACGCTCGTGCTGAATATCTTCGTCGTATTCAAATATATGTTTCGTTCTTCTATCTTTTACAGAAAACAAACTGCTATACTTTCAAACAGTTTCGTTATGCTTCCGTCAGTATCTAAGAAGTTTTTACAAACTGGTGGAAACGACAGCGGTCTAAATAAACAGACTGAGCCAGCTAGTATGTAAGATTGGAAACCTACACGTGGAGAAACAGATGAATATAAAGGACATTTGAACGACATTTCTCTGGTAAACGTTTTCAGGCCTCGGAGCAAATTTCACGATTCAAAATTAGTTTTTTGTCTAAAGTAAACGAGGATTTTCATGTAAGGTTAATATCCTATGAAAATACGTCTATTCCAAGCCAAATCCGCAAAGAAGAGGAAAACCATGCTACCCTGAGAGAAGTTTCTGAAAATGGTTATACGAACGGTAAAAACGGGCAAAACATTGACAGAGAAGAGTGGATTGTGGTAAGACAAGCCCGCGCTACAGAAAACAACATTTTACTGGCTGATAACACGGAGGTTGAATTCTCTAAAACCCAGGAAGACGTCCTCATGATTAACTTTACATCTCTCTTAAGTGACAAAGAACTTATATGGAGAGAGCGGACGACATCTGGTGGCGATATTCTTGATTATACACATTTGTCTGACGATCTCTACTCTTCTAGATGTAACAACCATCCAAGGGTTTTCAGAGACTTTACACTCTCTGAGGACATCAAAGACGTGGACTTGTGTTTGGTAAGATGGTGTTCGAATCCATTGTTTTCTCCATTCGAGTTTATGGAGCACTTTAGACCTTCTGATATACAATATTTATAAAATGTTTCAGCTTAATTAAACTGATCAAAGTATAAACCAATTTTATTCAAAATTTTGTTACACTAGTTAAAGTAAACTCGTCAAATTTGTTGGTTCTTTGATACAAGTTAAAGAAAACTCGTCAGATTTTTCTATTAAACTATTTAAAATAGACTTGTTACATTTTATGATTTATGTTACACTAAGTAAGGTAGATTTATGGTACATTTTAAGATTATGTTACGCTAGTTAAAGTGGACTTGTTACGTATTTAGATCATGTTATATTAACTAAAGTAAATTTGTCACTTTTCTAGACTTGTCCTATGCTAGTTAAAGTAAACTCATTAGATTGATAGGTTCTTTTCACTAGTTAAAGCAGACTCTTCACATTTTACGTCATATTGCATTATATAAAGTAAAGTCGTAATAATGTCATATCTGTAATTAATTATAACAAAAGTCAACGTTTTTATCCATTTTATACGTAAAAGTATATACGTAATTCATGTTTCAAACACACCGTGATGAAAAGTTGTACTGTTGAAGTGCTAAAATTTTCAACTTGATAACTTCTCCATTAGGTTAACGCTTAGTTTAGATACAGCTGTCGTTAATTTTGAACTACTGACCAGAGATGACGTAGCCAGTTGCCAGTACCCGTGGTCATAGAAGCTTTCTCTTTGAGTCAGGAGAAAGGAATCGACTGTCACTCTTATTACTTACTCATTTCACAGAAATACGTAAGTTATTTTTTGAAAAAAAACAACATTATATTCGATTAAAAATATTTATAAGAGAAACACCAGTTCTACGAACATTATAGAAAAGTTTTAAAAATTATAATAAAGAAAGGGCGAGTTAAACTTTTCGATAATTTCAACAGATTGGAAAGCGTCAGAACATAAAGACTTTGCGACTTGTTTTATTACAAGTGTGCTCTTAGTCATTGCTGTACATGATTGGTTTTGGTCTGTTCTGAATTTCGAGCAAAGCTACACGAGAGCTATCTGCGCTAGCCGGCCCTAATTTTACAGTGTAAGACCAGAGGGAAGGCAGCTAGTCATCACCACCCACCGCCGAATCTTGGACTACTCTTTTATCAACGAATAGTGAGATTGACCGTAACATTATAACGCCCTCAAGGCTGAAGGGACAAGCATTTTTGGTGTGACGGAGTTTCGAACCCGCGACCCTCGGATTACGAGTCGAGTACCCTAACTACCTTTCCATGTGCTGCATATGAGGGACCAACACTCATTACAGTTTTAATCCTGTACGTTACCTGTAAATATTTGTCTACGAAAATGGAGTTAGTATAAAAACCAATACAATTTCAGATAGCCCATAGTATGGACCTGTCATGGCCTGATGGTTGGGTTACTCGAATGGTAATGTGAGGGTGGCGGGTTCGAATACCCTTCAGCGAATAACTTCGCCCTTTCAGCTGCGGGGATGTTGTAAGTTTATGGTCAATTTCTCTATCCGTTGGTAAAAGAATAGTCCAAAAGTTTGTTTAGGTGATTCTGGCTAGCTTCCTTTCATGTAATCTATCAGTGCTAAATTAGGAACGGCTAGCCCTCGTGCAGCTTTGCGCGAAATTCGAATCAAACCCATAACATTTCGTGATGACGAGAAACTGCCTTGAAGTTAAAATGTATTCTCAAGAAGGTTGATACAGGTATTAAAAGTTTAATTAAAATAAACTACAGAACAACGTTTCGACCTTCTTAAGCCATCTTCAGTTTATCAAAGGTTGAAACGTTATTCCTTAGTTTATTTTAACTTAAGGGCTAATACCCATACCAGCCGTCTTCATAATGGACACCCATAAAATCTTCAGTGATAGGAACTGAACCAGCAGATCTGTAGGTTGCGATTCCACCTTCCTGATTTTGAAGCCATGCTAGGCCTAACCAGTCTTGAAGACCCTAACAAAATGAAAACCGTTTATTTGTTGTACATGCCTCAGACCTCTACTTAGTCAATAATGTACTTAATTAGTGATGTCTGGAAAATCCACTTGTAGAGAAAAATATATATGTAAAAACGGCTCGTTTTGGTTGAGAAAATATTTTACGTAGAGGAGCGAACAACGTTTCGACCTTCTTCGGTCATCGTCAACCTAACGGGTTAATATTTTCTCAACCCAAACGAACCCGTTTTTATACATAAATAATGTACTTAATACTTTTTATTTAATAACGAGTCATAATTTTGCCGTTTTATTAGAAATTCTTACTTCAACTAACTATCTCTGTCTGTTGTAACGTCAGACAAAAAATACGCACTGTATTTTTCGGTGTATAAGACGCACCCCTATTTTCAAGGCTATTCTCAGGAAAAAAAATTCGTCTTATACACCGAAAAATAAGGTATTTAAGAGATGTCAGGAAATCCACCTATCGATTCTCCGCAGCGGTACAGAGGTATGTCTACGGACTCCCACCGCTGAAAACCGGGTTTCGATACACGTGTTGGACAGAGCAGAGATAACTCATTGTGTATCTTTGTGCTTAATTATAAGCAAACAAACAATATATTGAGTGGTGTTGAAGATTAGTTGAAGAGAGTCGTGTATCAAATCATTTGAGTTTTCATTTAATACACTAACTGAGTGGGATACTGCGAAGATAAGAGCGCTCCCTGGTTGCTTTATATTCTTTCAGTTTTTGACAATCTTTTTTTTAAACTCATCTGCGCTGAATACTCGTATCAATATACTAATTCTAAGACAATGTATACATATATACCTTATAGCGTTGGGTCCAAAACAGCCATGATGTCTAATTTCAGTTACGTGTAAGATTATCTTCTGGTTGTAGTCGAAGTTAACGACACTTTGCCGCGTCCCTCGCGTGCAAAGTGAAACTTGGAGTGCCACTGGCTCTGGTTTCGTGTGTTGAATAATAAACATTGAAACGTAATACTTTGCGTGTGGTCGTTCGTCTACCTGGCGTAAAAAAACAAAATAAAATAAACCACGTGAAGTCTGTATGACGTAGTCATTAGTATTTCGTCATCACTCACTATTTTATTTGTACCTCAGCTGAAAATATAAACCTTCTCCGAGAATTAGGGGTAATTATTGATATGAAATTGTGATATTTTTGAGTGTTCAATGGGCGATTTTCGCATAGCATCGCAAGGAGCGCCCACGAAATTTTTATCAAGGGCAGTCGTAAAGTTGGCTTTATAGTTTGACATCGATAGCTTGTGTTAATTTACGAGCAAGTATCCATGTTGATAAATGCCGTGATGAGATTACTGGAAATCACCTTGGCTTGTACAGAATGCCGCGAACATGGCCTCTGTGTTCCCAATCATGACTCATGAGGCCCACCCTAGCAGCGAAAAGTGATTCAACTCGCAAGAATGAAACAAGAACGCAAAGATGGTGGCTTAGAAAAAAAATAACAACAACAAACAATAAAGAAACTATAGGATGGCAGACTAACACAGAAGTCCTTGTTTTTAAGGGGCGGGCAATAATTTGGTAATACCAAAGTTGTGCCCCCAACTAACGAGCAGGTCAGGCCCGAAGGTTTACTGGTTCCTGCTAAGAAAGAGTTCGTTTGTTTACTGACACTACCTTTCTTGAGTAATTAACGCAGAAGGATAAGAACAGAAGTTCACGAACGATGGAACTTGAAACAGTAATTTTTGGCTTTTACGCTTTCATGAAACATTTTTATTTGGCAATTAGTATCCCTTTTCAAAGAAATTCTATTCCGTCATTGTACGCAAGTTGACAAAGAAAACACTGTTTAAAGATGTATGTGTTATCTTCAGGCACCAGAATGAAAACTACATTTAGTTAGCCCGTAAATACATCATTATAGTATTGCAGGGTGAGTATTAGTTCGTTTTGGTTTGTTGTTGTTCTTTCACATTTTTACTCGCTAATGACCAAAGAATGTCTTAATTGTGATAGTTATTATTTTATTAATTTTACTGGATTTATGTTTCGTAGTTACTTTTAATAAATGACGGCAGTCAGTATTCATACGGTCTCTTTTCATCTGAAATACTCTTGAGATTCGAGACGGTACTGATAGGACTTACTGAAAAATCTGTTAAAGTTTATTCGTATCATGGTCACAGGTAAGCAGTCTGTTACTCTCGTCCCCAGTGGCACATCTAGAAACCGAGTATCACAAATAGCCCATTGTGTAGCTTTGCGCTTTACTACACACAAACTGTTACTCTCGTTCGTGTGTGGGTGTGTTTTTTTCTTATATCAGAGCCACACCGGGCTGTCTGTTGTGTCCACCGAGAGGAATCGAACCTCTGATTCGTCCGAAGTGAATGGTATCAGAAGCCAGTAATTTTTATGGTTAATACGTTTTGTTTTTTTCAAGTATCACAATTAAAATAATTTTAAAAGATAGCATTAGGAGAGATAATCCTAATACTAAACACAGTGTTAAGTTTTTGTAGAAACCTGTAACGCTATCTTGTAATTATACATAATCGTCATTATTGCATACTTAATCATACAGTAAATTTGTTAAAAAGTGATAAAGATAATTGTCTGCACTGACACGTCTGTCTTTAGAAGACAACCTTGATATACTGCAAAGGCCGACAATATCGGAGGGGGTAAGTCTACTTGATAGAAGCGCCTTTGTTTCTCTTCCCGTGTAAACTTGTTGACCCTCTCAAGGCCATAACGAGTCGAAATGACTTGGCACCGGTTACTGCACATTAGAAAATATGTCACGTGCGACACAACAAATTGGCAAAGTAAGATATAGTATTATGTGCTCTTAAGTACCCTCTACTCAAAGTTTTTATGGGATTTCTAAATACGTTATTTCTTTTTGTTAAGCTCGGACGTAATCGAAGCTGAACGATTTGACAATCTGACCTCCATAACTAGGACGAGACTGAAAATAAACAATATTTGGAAGGGGTGAGGAAACAATCATGATTTACAATGTCGAAGTGCAAAATGATAGATTTCTCGCTCAGTTATTGTTGGAATAAATATGCAGTGAAATACACATAGGACGACTTTCTATACACAATTACAAGTTTCTAAACGTCATCCATCCATCCATTTTAAGATCTTGTCCTGTCAGGTTATTTCGTAGTTGTTCACATTTTATCTCGCCTAATATATTTAACAAAAATTAATACATAGAACGAGTAGGCCAATTGGACTTGAAGCTGGAAGTTCATCAATATAAAAACTTGAATTCCGTCTTTTGATTGGTCGATTTGATATGGTCACAATACTATACTGGATTCGTTACAATTACCTCGATCAGGCCGGGCAAATTAAGTAACAACTCCTTAAGATCGCACCGTTTTTACTATTCAAGAACAACGAGGTGATCTAACCTGTATAAGGAGGGGCATAACTTGCTTATGTATTTGTGTTTCGTATTTACAACAAAGCGACAACTGTCGGCTGGTGCAGCCTGCAATTTCGAACTACTAATAAGACGAAAGGCGGTAAGTCAACATCATCAACTGGTCTTAAACTTTTCTGTTATAATTTATTTGTGAGTACGATTTTTTTTTGCACATAATTTTGAAGCTTAGCAAATAATTGATAAGAGATGTTGTTATTGGATAAACATAGTCGTAGGGGTCAGGTGAACAAAACTTCTCAGGAAAATTAGTTACGAAGTATCCGATTGGACTAGTAGTGTGGTTGTGTAGATTCAAAGATAATTTGCAAAAGTAACAACTAATATTGATTAACAGAAAGCTGACAATGAAATTAAGTGTTTTCACGATACATTCGTTTTTTTGTGTTTTTTTTACATAGATGGCTCTGCATGTGTTTGTTTACTGATGTCGAAAGTTTTCATTCTGGAAAAAAATTTTTTCAATGATAAGTTTCAACGTTTACATTGGTTTGTTGTCCTTCCATGATACTGAAAACAATGAAATTACGAGTTAATCTTTATGTTACATGTTTACTGCAAATTTACATTTTCTTTTCCCAAACTTAAATTCATTTACGAACAAAGTCTATGTTGGCGTGTGAAGCAGACTTGTACTAAAGCACGAGGCTTATATCATTATAAACTCTGAGCACTAGTTTAGAATAAGACAAGGTTACAAATGAGTTATTCACTAAACCTAGTTACTGTTATTTCACTTTAAAAATAATATCACCGTGAAATAAATTTAAATTGTAATTATATATCAGTTATCTAGGCTTCATCTGATTTTCACATCCTAGAACTTCAGGATTATTTATTTTCTAAGCACGTTTAGTGACTTCGACTTTTATAAAACATGCAGTTTTAGGCTTTTCTTACTTCATCACTTTATACCGACGTCACCCATTTTAAACTAAGTGTATTAATAATCATTAATGAATAATGACTCCCACTAGTAGACTCGTAAGTCTACGGATTTGTAATGCTCAAATCAGGAGTTTGATTCCCCTCGATGGGCGCAGCAGACGGTACGATGTGGCTTTGCTGTGAGGAAACACACACATATTAATAAATAAGATTTAAAGTTTTGCTCGCACATGTGTCAGGCCCGGCATGGCCAGGTGGGTTAAGGCGTGCGACTCGTAAACTGAGAGTCACGGGTTCGCATCCCGGTCGCGCCAAACATGCTCACCCTTTCAGCCGTGGGGGCGTTATAATGTTACGATCGATCCCAGTACTCGTTGGTAAAAGACTAACCCAAGAGTAGGCGGTGGGTGGTGATGACTAGCTGCCTTCCCGCTAGTCTTACACTGCAAAATTAGGGACAGCTATGACAGATAGCCCTTGTGTAGCTTTGCGCGAATTTCAAAAATAAACAAATAAGAAACTAAATACTCAATATGGTTTGTACACCTTGTACAAGACACGAATAACCAATAGCACCAAAAGCTAAATATAACCGATACGCTTGAAACAAGACAAACATTCAAGTTTTACAGGTACTATGACAAACTTTGATACCTCACTGGAAAACAAAGACAACACTAAAATACAAACACCCTCATGCACGTGATGACGAAGCAGAGGATGATAAGAACGTGAAAAACAAACGACCAAATTGTATGTTTTATCAAATCCATACACGTATGATGCGCCAGTTTCCGAGATAACGTGATATCTGACAGCATTTTTAGACGCGGTTATATGCGGAGGCATTTCTGATTCTGATGATTAGAATCCGAAACAACAAGTGAAATTGATAAAGAAATCTAGAAGACCCTGAGAACTCACAATAAAAAAATAATGTTTGGAAAATAACGTAAACCTGATTGGTAGGTCACGGGAAATAATTATGAACCTCAATTTATCACCACATTCACGACTTATCACTGAATTATGATACTGAGACTGACAGTCACATCTGATTGTCAGTTTTATTGTAATACGGTATTATATAAGTTATGTGAATATAGAGCACGTTCCTTCAAAGTAGGGGGCCTGGCATATCCAGTTTGTTGGGTCGTTCAATAAGCTATGCGAATATAGAGCACGTTCCTTCAAAGTAGGGGGCCTGGCATATCCAGTTTGTTGGGTCGTCCAATTAGCGAGCTGATAGTTGCAGGATTGAAACTGATCACCGAATATGTTCGTCATTTTACTCTTGGAGGTGTTTTAAAGTACGGCCAATCCCACTATTCGTTGATAAAGAGCAACTTGAAAGTTTTAGGTGGACGATCTTGACTAGCTGTCCTCTTTCTAATAGTTTCTTTGTTTACGTTTAAGCATATATTGGCTATTTCTGCTCTGCCTGATGATGGTATCGATATCTGACTTCAAGTGTTATAAGCCTTTAGGGTTGAATGGCGTTGTTTACTTTATTAAACAAACTTCTTTGCAATCTACAATCGATTTACGTTCGTGTCTTAGTCAGTCCAAGAGGGTCCGCCATGGCCAGATGGTAAGGCACTTGCCTCTTAATCAGAGGGTCGCGGGTTCGAATGCCCGTGACAACAAACATGCTTCCTTTGGGGGCGTTATAATGTGACGGTCAATCTCACTATTCTTTGCTAAAAGAGTAACCCAAAAGTTGGCTGTGGGTGGTGATGACTAGCTGCCTTCCCTCTAGTCTTACACTGCTAAATTTGGGACGGCTAGCACAGATAGTCCTCTTGTAGCTTTGCGCAAAATTTAAAAAAAGCCAAACCGTTTTGATTGGTTTGTGCAACTGAAATATAGGGATTTCAAATGAGGCCTCACTAACTTTTCTAATTAACTTTTAAGTAGCTTATGGAAATAACATGCTTCAAAGTATAACTGCTAGTGTCTTGGAAACTAGAAAAGTATTGTTGTCTTTGATCTGCTACTTTTCCTTTATTTTCCTTAGTTGATTAAGTAATCACATATCGAATTATGAAATGTTTGCTGATTTGGTTTATTTTGAATTTCGAAAAAAGCTACACGAGGGTAATCTGCGTTAGCCGTCCATCATTAAGCAGTGTAAGACTAGAGGGAAGGCAGCTAGTCATCATCATCCACCGCCAACTCTTGGGCTACTCTTTTACCAACGAATAGTAGGATTGAACATTACATATTAACACCCTCACGGCCGAAAGGGCAAGCATGTTTGGTGTGACGGGGATTCGAACCCGTGGATTACAAGTCGAGTTCCTTAACCACCTGACCATGCCGGGCTCAAGTGTTTGCTGGCCTTTTAATTGAATTTCGGACAAATTATTCAGGTTTTTAATTCTGTAATTACGAAACTTCACAAGCAAAGCACTGACGGCCTCAAATAGAAACTCTTTAAACTTTACTTGATAATTAGTTTTACTTTGTAGTTTTTATTCGCTCGTTGTTACGTTCCAAATTGCACAAGGGGCTATCTATGCTGTGCCCATTGCGAGGATCAAGCCCAGAATTTATTACTTTACTGCTGATTCGAGACGAGGCTTTGACAGAAATCAAACTAGTGATGGAGAACTTGTTTTAACCAGAACAATCTCTGTCATTACGTTTCTGCAGCCTGCTTGGGCTGCCTGGAGGAATCCGTTTGCAAACATGTTTATTTCTTCCTCTTAAGGGCGCATAAAACTTGTCCTCTCTTGTCTTGAAAACAAGATACCGAACTGATAAGTAAACATCACTTTTTGAGAACAAAAGAACATAAATCCAATTAGTGGTTTCAGAAACCCGAACACTTAAAGGTTAGTGACCTCAGTAGTAAACTATCTAAGTAACAAGGTCATTATTGTTTCATATGTCCAGTATGTGTCTAGGTATCTATTTCTGTGTGTGTGTAGGTGTATTGACGCACAGACGTGTTATTTGTTCATTACATCGAGTACGCAGACCACAATTAGAAAAACAACAACGAAGCTTTAGAACATCATGAACTAATTAATACGCCAACTGATCACTTGCCAGTCATCACTGTGGGCCTCATTATCTTTAGCTTAAGGTAACAGTGGTGGTTCTGTAAGGAGAAACCGACAAAGAACAAGTGAGGGGCCAAAGAACGAGGAAGCTTACAAATGCCACTAGTTCTAAGGTACAAACTTTTTATTTTTTTTAACCTATCACGTGCGATGCTGTTAGAAAGGGCGGCTGTTCTGGAACAACAATTTGAGGATAAAAAAAGAAAATGACATCTGACAGCAACGGTTACCGACACACCCAAAATATTATGAAAATGAATTTCCCACTGAAACGGAAATTTTATCAGAGTTGGTTCGATGGCATAAAAACCATCAAATGTTAAAATATACAAATCATACTATTTATTGTCATACTACCATTGTGTTAAATCATACTATTTATTGTCATACTACCATTGTGTTAAATCATACTATTTATTGTCATACCATTATTGTGTTAAACCATACTATTCATTACCGTACTACTATTGTGTTAAATCATACTATTTATTGTCATACTACCATTGTGTTAAATCATACTATTTATTACCATACTACCATTGTGTTAAATCGTACTATTTATTGTCATACTACCATTGTGTTAAATCGTACTATTTATTGTCATACTACCATTGTGTTAAATTATACTATTTATTGTCATACCACCATTGTGTTAAATCATACTATTTATTGTCATACTACCATTGTGTTAAATCATACTATTTATTGTCATACAACCATTGTGTTAAATCATACTATTTATTACCATACTACCATTGTGTTAAATCATATTATTTATTGTCATACTACCATTGTGTTAAATTATACTATTTATTGTCATACTACCATTGTGTTAAATTATACTATTTATTGTCATACTACCATTGTGTTAAATCATACTATTTATTGTCATACTGCCATTGTGTTAAATCATACTATTTATTGCCATACTACCATTGTGTTAAATCGAACTATTTATTGTCATACTACCATTGTGTTAAATTATACTATTTATTGTCATACTACCATTGTGTTTAATCATACTATTTATTACCATACTGCCATTGTGTTAAATCATACTATTTATTACCATACTACCATTGTGTTAAATCATACTATTTATTACCATACTACCATTGTGTTAAATCAACTTTGAGTATTCTTTAATGTTGTGATTTAAGTTTGGGAAATATACATATAATATATTGCAAAGCTGTGCGAAATACTTTAGTTGCTACTTGTCATGCGTTATTTCCATGTTTAATGTTTCTCTAATTGGTGAGTTCTACAGATACAAACATCCCATTTTGTTCCTCATTGCCCTTATTGTTTTCGTGTTTAATGTTTCTGTAATTGGTGAGATGTACAAATACAAACGCCATGTATTTGTTACTAATTATCTGTCCACCACTGGGGCAATGGCAAGTCTACGGATTTACAACGCTAAAATCAGGGGTTCGATTTCTCTCGGTAAATACTGCAGGTCGACCGATGTGGCGTTGCTATAAGGAAAACATACATACATTCTAATTATCTTGGATTATTTCGAAATTTATTAATTTTTCAACAGGTAAACTTTGAAAATACAGCGGGCGTTGAGGATGTGATGATTATTGCACTCTGATTGTGGTTCGAATCCCGTCACCTGAAATGCCCTCCTTTTCAACAGCGGAGACTTGTTTATAAAGAGTAGCCCGAGAGTTGGGGTGGAGTGAAGAAGGCTATCTGTCTAATCTGTCGCTTCTAAATTAAGAACTGCTAGCGCAGATAGTCCTCGAAAACAAAGGAACAAGTGAGACAATTTTCCTGTTTTCACCGTTTTTTTTAATGCACTACTTACTTTACTGATTAGATAAAGAGGCAGCTAGTTATTACCACTCGCTGCCAGATCGAGGACTACTCGTTTTCTAACGAATAGTTGCGTCACATTATGACGTATCCACTCGTTGAAGAGGCAAGAATGTTTCGTGAAACAAGGATTCAAACCCGCGACCCTCCGAGCGTCCGTCAAGAGCTCTCATTACCCAACCTTAGCAGGACCCTCAGCAGAGTTGTGTGATTAGTTTATTATTTCATAATAATAGGCAGCGGTGAGAAGACAGTCTTCAGCATACCTTTGCACGAAATACTCTGAAGTTAAATTCACTCACCAAAAAGCTTTCAGTTTCTTGTTACGGTAACGCTGATCACTACCAACAATAATAATGCTAAATAAATGAATGACGATAATAAAAAGTTATCTTGCAGAGAATCGTAGGTAACGTGAACGGCAGGTCAATCTCGGTGTTAGATAGAGAACAACTGTTGTGAATATGAGAACGTATGTGAAATTAATACTCCAAACATTTGTTACTCCGAGTTTTGGTTTTCGAGCACAAGGGAGACTTAGAAATAACTTCTTTTATTGTTATTATTTTTAACTATTTCTTTTGTACGTTTGAAATGTTTACTCAGGTTTGTGTGCTGGTGTTCTGTTTTTACTTTATGTCGGACACTCTACTGTTACTAAGTTTTTAATAGTAGTTACTATTCTCTCTCGCTTTGTAAATATATATCTATATATTTCAGTGTCTTGAAACTGTTGGAACGTTATTGCGAGGGTCCACTGTAGGAATGAGCTTGTTTGGTTTGTTTTTAAGTTTAAGGAATAGCTACACGAGAGCTATCTGCGCTAGCTATCCCTACTTTAGCAGTGTAAGACTAGAGGGAACGCAGTTAGTCATCATTACCCACCGCCAACTCATGAGCTCGTCTTTTATTAACAAAGAGGGGGACTGACTGTCACATTATAACGCTCACGACTGTAAGGGTGAGCATTATATTTGGTGTGACGGGGATTTGAACCCTCAGATAACGAGGCGAGTGCCCTAACCACCTGGCCATATAGGATTCTTGTTGCTCTGTCGTTCGATCAGTTGCTTGGTCGAAAGCTGATCTGAATATTTGAAGTGAAGTTCGTTTCGAAGAACAAAATTGGGGGATAAATTAAGGAGATAGAAATAACTGATTTTTCACCTGTATTGTAGTTCCATTGTTTTCAGGAAGTTTCAACTGAAGTTTTTCTTAAATACCGTCGATGGCACGTGCTTGCTGTTAATCAAACGAGTAACAACAAATCCTCTGAACATTTAGGCTTTCTGTATAGAAAGCTGTAAATAATTAATGAATAAGAAAGCCTCCCAGTGGCTCAGCGGTATGTCTGCGGACTTACACGCTAAAATCCGGGTTTCGATACCCGTGGTGGGCAGAGCACAGATAGCCCATTGTGTAGCTTTGTGCTTAATTCAAAACAACAACAACAATCAATAAGAAAACTTCAGAAATACTGCTAGAAAAATTTACGAAATTAGAAACTTACTTTTAAATAGCAATTGTTAGATAACTGACAAACAAAGCTCGTTGAACTGTAACCTCTCTATTTGTTTGTACCTGTACTGTGAATTCAAATAAATTTGGTAGAATTGCTTCACTCAAACAAAAAGATTGTCACAGTGGACCACCACCTAGCGGGAGTTAGGAGAACTGATACTGCAACCTGCAGATGTGTGTGAAATTAATTCTTATTATGTTTTTGTTTATTATATTTCAGTGGGTACACAAATATTTGTTTTCCGTAATTTGTGTGGTGTATTTATAATAACCGGAGAACAAATGTAAAAATAATGAATGACTTTTTTTTTTAAATAACAACAATATACCATTCCATAAACATTTTTTAATCATAAAATTAAATGAAAACTCATAGAAAGATAAATAATTAAATGTTAACTCGTCTATATGGGATTGGCCAAGCGTGTTAAGGCATTCGACTCGTAATCCGATGGTCGCGGGTTCGAATCCTCGTCGCACCAAACATGCTCACCCTTTCAGCCGTGGGGGCGTTATAATGTGACGCTTAATCCTACTATTCGTTGGTAAAAGAGTAGCCCAAGAGTTGGCGGTGGGTGGTAACGACTAACTGCCTTCCCTCTAGTCTTACACTACTAAATTAGAGACGGCTAGCACAGATAGCCTTCAAGTGGTTTTGGCGAAATTCAAAACAAACAAACAAACTACATGGGATTCTAGATACTTCAGATATGCTGCCAAAGAGGTTTTTTCCTTCGCTATTAGATGTCCCGGGGATGCTTTGAACCGTCTAATATCTCAGTTGAAACGTTATTTCAAGGTATTGTTTAAAAGTCAATATATATGAGAGAGAAGCGGACAAAGTGTGAGGTTCTCTCTGTAATAATAGGTGTGATGTTATGTTACAAAGACACTTTATCAGTTTAAACATATATTTTACTCTAAAATCAATCATGCACGATATGGCAGCTTGAAGTTTGTACACAGAACAAAGTTAACCCAAGCAATGTAACATTATGAAACGCTGTAATGAATTGTATAGCACATTTACGATTTTCAGCACAGCTAAGCGTTAAGAGATATGGCAAGGAATAAAGAGTGATAATCCGTAGACTTATTTATCTTCACCATTATTTTAGGAAAGTCTGTTCGCGTTTGCTTATAAAGACGAATTGCTGGTCCGATTGTCACCAAATCTTAGAGTTCTAGACATTCAAATAGAAGAGGTTGTAGTTTGAATCCTAGTATGTCTGCGGACTTACACGCTAAAATCCGGGTTTCGATACCCGTGGTGGGCAGAGCACAGATAGCCCATTGTGTAGCTTTGTGCTTAATTCAAAACAACAACAACAACAACAGTTTGAATCTTAACCCACTACGCCACCTACAGGAATTTGGACAAGTGTTACGATAATGATACAAGAATGACGTTGAACAGATGTGTAAACTTGAAGTGATTGTTTTAATAAAAATTATTTGAACTTTCACATTCCCCTCGGAAATAAACATTTAAAAATGGGGTGTTGTTGTTATCTCAACACTTTTTACACAGCGAAGTAACACATGACAAATCAATTTACACAACCTTATGAGTAAATACATATTTTGATTATAAGTAAAAGTGACTCATTTTCCAGGTAAATTTTACTGTTGTTTGATTTGCCGGTGAGTTGACCAATGGTGTTTTGTTAATATAATTTTTTGTAATATTCCTCCCCTTTTTTCCAAATCTTCATCACTTTAGTGAAACTCCATTATTACCATAAACTACTAAGACATACCATCCATTAATAATATTACCATAAGTAACAAGAACAGACCATCCATTAATAATATTACCATAAGCTACTAGGACAGACCGTCCATTAATAATATTATCAAAACCTACTAGGACAAACCATCCATTAATAATATTACCATAAGCTACTAGGACAGACCGTCCATTAATAATAATACCATAAGTTACCAGAACAGACCATTAATTAATAATATTACCATAAGCTACTGGGACAGACCATCCATTAATAATATTACCATAAGTTACTAGAACAGATCATCCATTAATAATATTACCATAAGCTACAAGGACTGACCATCCATTAATAATATTACCATAAGCTACTAGGACTGACCATCCATTTGTAATATTACCATAAGCTACTGGGACAGACCATCCATTAATAATATTACCATAAGTTACTAGAACAGATCATCCATTAATAATATTACCATAAGCTACAAGGACTGACCATCCATTAATAATATTACCATAAGCTACTAGGACTGACCATCCATTAAAAATATTACCATAAGCTACTAGGACTGACCATCCATTAATAATATAACCATAAGCTACTAGGACAGACCATCCATTAAAATTATTACCATAAGTTACTAGAACAGACCATCCATTAATAATATTACCATAAGCTACTAGGACTGACCATCCATTAATAATATTACCACAAGCTACTAGGACTGACCATCCATTAATAATATTACCATAACTACTAGGACTGACCATCCATTAAAAATATTACCATATGCTGCTGGAACAGACCATCCATTAATGATATTGCCATAAGCTACTAGGACTGACCATCCATTAATAATATTACCATAAGCTACAAGGACAGACCATCCATTAATAATATTACCACAAGCTACTAGGACTGACCATCCATTAATAATATTACCACAAGCTACTAGGACTGACCGTCCATTAATAATATTACCATAAGCTACTAGGACTGACCATCCATTAATAATATTACCACAAGCTACTAGGACTGACCATCCATTAATAATATTACCATAACTACTAGGACTGACCATCCATTAAAAATATTACCATATGCTGCTGGAACAGACCATCCATTAATGATATTGCCATAAGCTACTAGGACTGACCATCCATTAATAATATTACCATAAGCTACAAGGACTGACCATCCATTAATAATATTACCACAAGCTACTAGGACTGACCATCCATTAATAATATTACCACAAGCTACTAGGACTGACCATCCATTAATAATATTACCATAAGCTACAAGGACAGACCATCCATTAATAATATTACCACAAGCTACTAGGACTGACCATCCATTAATAATATTACCACAAGCTACTAGGACTGACCATCCATTAATAATATTACCATAAGCTACAAGGACAGACCATCCATTAATAATATTACCACAAGCTACTAGGACAGACCGTCCATTAATAATATTACCACAAGCTACTAGGACAGACCGTCCATTAATATTACCATAAGCTACTAGGACTGACCATCCATTAATATTACCATAAGCTACTAGGACTGACCATCCATTAATAATATTACCATAAGCCACTAGGACTGACCATCCATTAATAATATTACCACAAGCTACTAGGACAGACCATCCATTAATATTACCATAAGCTACTAGGACTGACCATCCATTAATATTACCATAAGCTACTAGGACTGACCATCCATTAATAATATTACCATAAGCTACTAGGACTGACCATCCATTAATAAGCCCAACCTGATTTTCACGTATTAACAACACATAGCTGATACATAACTGGTTAGAATTAAAACAAAAACAAAGAACACTTCACAGTGTGATTCATTTGAAACTCTATGCTTGACGAACTTAGAAATTCCATTCAAAACCTGTCTACTCGGTTAACCTAGTGGATTCAAAATGTAACCATAGAAATGTCATTTAATAAAACGAAAATTGGGAGAACTGTTTTTATCTTAAACAAAAGCGTTGCATTTGATTTTAACCTTAAATTAATTAAAAGCAAATCAATGTTCGTTTATTCAGAAACTATGCATCCAGGGCTCAGATACATACTTAAATAAAATATGATAAAGCAAAAGAACAAACTAGATTAGCTGAGTACAAGGTATATCATTGGAAAGAAGTGAGAACAGAAAGATAGAACAGAAAATACAAATGATTGCTCTTGTAACAAATAATTGAGCTCTTTCGTAAATTTGCTCAGGTCTTCGAAAGTTTGTTATTTAGAGCTCATCTTGTTTGTCTGTAATTACGCTTTAGATCAAGAGTGATTTGAAAATAAGTCTTGGTCTTCAGCTGCCTCCTAAAAAAAATCTGGATTCATTCTAGCGCCCTTGAGCTTTTCAAAGGCTAGACAAACTTTTACAATACAAACATGATACTGGTTAATCCGTTCGACAAACAGTAAAAATTTTATTACGTTCACAAATCTTCTATTGTTGATCAAAATATAATGAAAACAAAAAGTCTTGGTCAATGGTATTTGGGTATTTTGCCCTGGAGGGTCAGGTTCACTTTGACCTCTTCCTCCTTCCTGAACGTATTTTCCCTAACTGTTTGTATGTTAGGTCCTTTTCAGGGCAATGTCCATTTATAGTCTCTTATTCACAGTAGTCAAGCTTGCTGGTGGCAATTTATTATTATTTTTTTTATCTTATTATTATTTTAAAATACATAAATATGTAAACTATAAATACAAGATTTAAAGTTTATATACAAACATATTTTACTTTAATTTATTTTTCTTTATGTTTAATATATATGTTAATTGGGGAGAGGTATTTAGGATTTTCTTCATCATGTATGAGGTACCTATCTAGTTCGCATAATAAATCATTTTTCATCCAATTTTTGTTAAAATATCTAATTGTAATATTTAGGAGTCTATCTGATATGGTTGGTATGTTCGAGTAATTGTGAATGAATTTAGATGATGTTGCTCTCGGAAACAAAAAGTCTAGTCATTAGTACATTACTGTTTTGAATTTCGCGCAAACCTACTCGAGGGCTTTCTGCGATAGCCGTCCCTAATTTAGCAGTGTAAGACTAGAGGAGAGGCATCTTGTCATCACCACCCACTGCCAACTCTTGGGCTACTCTTTTACCAACGAATAGTGGGATTGACCGTCACATTATAACGCCCCCACGGTTGAATGGGCGAGCATGTTTGGTGCGACCGTAATGCATTACTACATTCTTACTTCAGCTTGCCCAACGTAGGCTCAACTCCAAGTCCGATGGTTTACAACGTTGAAAATTAGGTTATGTTACCGTGGTGGGCAACGTACAGATAGCCCATCACGTAGGTTTGGGCTTAATAATGCTTCAACCGAGATTATAACAATTCGTTGTTGAAATATATATATATATATCGACTTCAAACGTAAAGATAAAAAAATAACTTGTTTGTGCAAACCCAAACAAAGTAATTGCAATAACATCAAACAAATAATTACTATCAAAAATCAAATATTTAATTGTGCATTGAAAACAAAGACCCTAGTTTTCAAATGATTATTAATTGCTGAGGGGTTAATTTTAGAACAATTAAAACTAAATAACCTTAAACTCCTAAATATTATGTTACGTTACCTATCGTTGAAAGGGGAAATAATCTTAAATACAATTGCTCCATTTATAATAATTTTAACTTGTTTATGGGTTATTTCAGACGAAATAGGTCTCGGCATGGCCAGGTGGTTAAGGCACTCGACTTGTAATCCGACGGTCGCGGGTTCGAATCCCCATCGCATCAAATGTGCTCGCCCTTTCAGCCGTGGGGCGTTATAATGTTAAGGTCAATTTTACTGTTCGTTGGTAAAAGAGTAGCCCAAAAATTGGTGGTGGGTGGTGATGACTAGCTGCCTTTCCTCTAGTCTTACACTGCTAAATTAGAGACGGCTAGCGCAGATAGTCTTTGAGTAGCTTTGCGCGAAATAAAAAACAAAACAAACCAGACGGCATATGAGTATATGGCTTCATTTGGATTTTCATAGCTGTAGAATTTATATCTGCACCGGATTAGTTAACGTATTTAGAAAGTAAACAGAAAAAACTACTTATTCAAAATGGGTAAAAATGCATAAAACTGAATTATCTGTTTAAAGACCGATTCCATTCTTTTTAAAGACCTCTTTTGTGTTTGCAAGTGGTATAATAGTATCAGCTTAATTGTCAACGTGGCTAATTTCACCAAGAATTGTTCGTAAGGGTTCATATTTTAGTCGAATGAGACCAACTACCTGACTACATTGTTATTCTAATAGACAATACTGTTACTGCTTTCAAGTAAAGTTGGCAAGATTTCACTTGATAGCATCTTACCAGCTTTCTGACTACAATATTGTTAACTTGACATTGTTACTTTCATCATGTATAATATTGACACAGTTGTGTTTAAGTCGAACGTGTATTGCTAACTTTTTTATTACAATACAAATTCTCTCAAAGAAGTATTTAGAAATTCTAACAGATATTAGTAGAAATGAATCATTGTTACCTGGGAACCGAAAAAAGTTATTTGGTAGTTTTGTTGCCATAGTTACGCCATAATTTTTTAATGTGTTCAAATTCATTGAAAATACTGTATGATATTAAACGAATAGGTATGTATCAATTGTTATGTGCCATTGATGTAGCTTTTAAAACCACGTGAGAGAATTAGGAAGATGTTAACAGAATGGTTGGGTGTCACCCGTGAATCTGTTAATTAGTCACGTTATGATTTGTTTGTTTTGGGCTACTCTTTTACCAACGAATAGTGGGATTGGTCGTGACATTATAACGCCCCCACGGCTGGGAGGACGAGCATGTTTGGCGCGACGCGGGCGCGAACCCGCGACCCTCGGATTACGAGTCGCGCGCCTTACGCGCTTGGCCATGCCGAGCCTATCACGTTAAGAGGAATATAATTTAGACAGCCACTCCGTTATAAACTTTGGAGAAGTTTTAAAAATATCCTCGAAATATTGAAAGAATTAATTAGGTTTTGGAAGATTTAGCTCAAAGAGTTCGCCAATGTGTGAGCATTAAGATTATGGATTTGCAATGGTTTGATTCCCCGCGGAGGAGAGAGCGCAGATTACCCATCGCATAGCGTAAGTTAAAACAACAACACCATGGCTTGAAAGGTTGAGCACTTTTTGTCTGTATGTTTGTGTAAATCTGTTTTGGAATGTAATTCGTGATAACGAAAAACACACTTAAAGTAAAAATGTATTCTGAAGACTATAGTGTGGGTATTAAAACTTTAATTAAAATAAAGTATAGAACAACTTTTCAACCTTCTTAGGGACTTCTGTGCTTATTTTAACTGAAGTGCTAATACCAATACCAGCCATCTTGACAGTATACTGTTTTATAATGATTGAGTGTAACAAAATGATGCATCCGTGTCTTCCACGTAGAATAAAAGTCTTTGCTTCTACTGAATGTGCCAAAATAAGGACTACTCACTAGCATACCGATAAAATTCTCTTTTCGAGACATTTTCAACTATAAATAACTGACTTCTTGACGAAATTATTAAACCAGTTGACATCATTATTTACTGTTGGCATTCTCTTTGAAACGGATCGTTTCATCTGAACACGAAACATTTCTTTTCCAAATTAAAGAACACACACAAAAAAACGTTTATCCGTGTTTTTCATTCAAAGGAACTTAACAGAATTACTGTGTATTGCAAGAGGTTACACGCGTTATGTTATGTGATGTGAATGCTGGCGTCAAACTTCAGTATTGACTGGAAACGCCCTTAACAGGTTTTCTTTTCAGAGTTTGCCCCCCGGTGGCTCAGCGGTATGTTTGCGGACTTACACGCTAAAATCCGGGTTTCGATACCCGTGGTGGGCAGAGCACAGATAGCCCATTGGGTAGCTTTGTGCTTAATTCAAAACAACAACTTTTCAGAGTTTTGTCAAAGAGCGAAAAGTCTCAATAGCCAGTGTTCGTTTGTTTTGGAATTTCGCGCAAAGCTACACGAGAGTTATCTGTGCTAGCCGTCCCTAATTTAGCAGTGTAAAACTAGAGGGAAGGCAGCTAGTCATCACACCCACCGCCAACTCTTGCGCTACTCTTTTACCAACGAATAGAGGAATTGACCGTCACACTATAACGCTCCCACGGCCGGAATAGCGAGCATGTTTAGTGTGACAGGGACTCGGACATGCAACCGTCAGATTACGAGTCGAATGACTTAACCCACCTGGCTATGCCAGCCCCAACAGTTAGTCATATGTCCAACTTGATAACACCATGTAACACAAATTCTGTTCCTGGATAGTAAGTGTCATTTCTTAATTGCTTATATTGTAAAAGTACAGAAAATGGCCATTATTCCCTTCAAACTTTGCTTTTGTGACCTGGATAATGAAATTTAGAAACTAGCTTATTTTCTGTATAAAAGCAGGCAAATTTGCATATTTTCATTTACATAAGGTCTGAATAAAACAACACAGAAATCAAGATTTACATGTATTTGTACTAAAGTTACACAAAAATGTTTAGAAATGAGTAGTTTTTCGAGATTTGCCCCCAAATATAGTCCCCCATCAAATTTTAGTTATACGCTCCCAGGTCACAAAAGTAAAGTTTGAAGAGAAAAATAGGTCTTTTCCATTTACTCTAGGCATAAGCAATTGGGAAATAACACTTCCTGTCCAGAAACAAGAGACAGTAAACATATGGATACTTACATATATCGAAGTACGGGTATACACGTGTATTTTTGAAGAAAATATAAAAGAAAGAGGACTGAAAATTGTTCAAACAAACGATTCTCTTATCAGGTCTCAGATAAATCTATGAAACAAACACAACTCGTTGTTTGATTTGTCGAATGTGGTCTCACATTCGTTGTGAAAGACTAGACAAGTAGTGGTCTGTTTGTTCGAAGTTCTCTCAGTGGTTCACGAGCTGAAAGTGTGTTTTAAAGTAGTAAGTGCACACGTGGAAAACAGTACGGAAGAATGTTTTTGTTTGTTTTTTTGAGTGTTTTCGCAAAACTACACGATGGCTATCTGTGCTAGTCGTCCCAAGTTTAGCAGTGTAAGACTAGAGGGAAGGCAGCTAGTCATCACCACCTACCGCCAACTCTTGAGCTACAATTTTACCAAAGAATAGTGGGATTGATCGTTACATGATAGCGCTCCCACGGCTGAAAGGACTAGCATTTTTGGTGTGACGGGGACAGTAAGGAAGAAACAATTCGTTAGTTACGTTTTGCTTATTATATTTAAAGTAAAAAAAAAATAGAATATTTAACAGATTTATATTATGTACAATTTAAATGTAATTTCCTTGTTTAATGGAAACTAAACTTTCGTTTCCTAGCAAGAAAATAAAACTATAGTTTGTTTCAAGCGATCTGGTTTTTCCGTCGTAGATTTTTGTACCACTAAAGCTATGCTCGTCTTCGTAAAGTTCAATTCACGCTAACCAGACCTACTTCAAAGCACAAGTGTACCCGTTTAACTTCAGTCTAAATGTCTGTTGTTTATCTACTGGTAATTTAGCTCAAGGCATCAGCAACTTCTCCGTTTATCATGCATTCAAATATGTGCTCTATAAACAGATTAGAAATGCATGGATATTCATTCAGTACAATTATATTTATAAACAGTCTATGCTTTAACTAAACGAATTGCAGAGATATAATTCAGGCGTGTGAAAGGTTTGTTGTTTGTTTTAAATTTCGCGCAGAGCTACACGAGGGCTATCTGCGCTAGTCGTTCTTAATTTAGCAGTGTAAGGCTAGAGGGAAGGCAGATTAGTAATCATCCCTGCCGTCAACTCTTGGGCTACTCTTTTAACATCGAATAGTAAGATTGACTGTTGTATTATAACGCACCAACGGCTGAAAGGACGAATATATTTGGTACGACGGGGATTCGTACCCTCGATCGTTAGATTACTAGTCAAGCGCCTTAACCATGTTGGACCCATATGAAAGGGATGTCGTTCACTGAAGACATATAATTTTTCCCACGAACAATACGTCCTCTTTTTATAAGAGTAAGGCAGATGTGTGCCTTTAAATCCAAAGTGGTTAGAATTACGTCAATGAATAAGACAAGTCTGGCAAAAACGATATGATAAATAAATGTTTCTGAGTTAGTGTAATGTTAAGCTGTTTGACGCAGTGGAACACTACGACGCATCTATCTCGTTCCTGGGTTAGTGTAATGTTAAGCTGTTTGACGCAGTGGAACACTACGACGCATCTATCTCGTTCCTGGGTTAGTGTAATGTTAAGCTGTTTGACGCAGTGGAACACTACGACGCATCTATCTCGTTCCTGCGTTAGTGTAATGTTAAGCTGTTTGACGCAGTGCGTTGGGACGAACCCGACGTCAAGTGGTGTTCTGTGAAGATTGGATCACAAGCGGTTGCTAAACAAGCTATGAACTTTAGGATATTGAAGGCTATTTTACATCAGGATAACGTATGGTTTTGAATGACCTGCGAAGATCTGTACAATTGGGTTTCATAGCATTCACGGAAATATATGGTTTAGTAGTAACCCCGTGTAGTAAAATACCTACTTCCGATAATACCGAAACTTCCATAGATCTTAACTGAATCATAAAATACCTACTTCCGATAATACCAACACTTCCATAGATCTTAACTGAATCATAAAATACCTACTTCCGATAATACCGACACTTCCACGGATCTTAACTGAATCATAAAATACCTACTTCCGATAATACCGACACTTCCACGGATCTTAACTGAATCATAAAATACCTACTTCCAATAATACCGACACTTCCATGGATCTTAACTGAATCATTTTCAAAACAACCACGTGCAACAAAGTTACACTGGTCGTTTCGTTCATCTCTTGCTCTCCAGGTTTGAACCAGTCGGTCATCAGTGTATAATGAACCCTTAACTCAAACCAGAACTACAAACCCCGTTCCTTACTGTTTTGTCATCGATGACACAGGCCTGCCATGGTTTTATTGTTTTGAAAGTTTTTCACGCTCCACATTGATTCTGTACGCTGAGTCCGAAATCGATGTCCATTTTTTTCTCCATTAGGTAAATATTTTTCACAAAACGTCACGTGTATTTTTTTAGATAAGTGAACCACCTTCGTTGAAATCGTGTTACAATTTGTTATGTTTAAAATGTTGACAACCACTGGCTCTACATTTATCTAGACCAATCGCGACGTGAGGGTCTTATCGATCGTTTTACAGCTTAAACTTTATAATAAAAATGTTGACTGTGGTAAACGAAATAATAATTTGATCTAAGTAAGAGTTGTTGTTTTTTTCCCATCCGATTTGTAAAAATTCCTCACGCGATAGAAAAAAAATAATGTTTTCGAAGTCTGCCTAACTGAATTAGAGAAAATTCGTTATTAAAACCAAAGTAAATTTTATGACGTTTGGATTCGTAGGCCTGCGTAACCACTCCACTTACTTCGACGGAATCCATGTTAACTTCTTGGTCGATTCCAAGCTACCAAGTTACACAGAAGATGAAAATGGAATATTTGTCCATTTTATTCATTATACTTTTTAAATATTTTACCACTCCATTTTTCTAGTGAAGGTAAATATATACTCGTATCTAACAATATATATATATATAAATCATGTCTGATAATATTAATACTGATAGAGTTAAACAAATTAAAACAGAAACACAAGGAAGAACTTCGTTAAAAACAGCAAATTCAAACTTCTGACTAATTATATTAGTTTGTTTCAGCCTTTTTTTGCTTACAACAAACTAAATCACGTCTAAATATAAGAAAGATATCTTATTGGTTTTCCTGTTTCTTATTCTTTTCCAATTTTCGGTTCGAATTCTTTTGTGCTTGTCTACCATATCTTCGCTTTCTGCGGGTTATCTTTCGATTCTCTCTGTTTTAAAAAACGGCACAAATAGTTGTCAGGAAGCACGTGGGAGGCAACTGATGGGCTTTTTTTTTTGAAACACTGATCACAGGCGACACACCCAGCTTCACTATATGCAGAACGTCCACACCCTCAGTATTATGTACGCAACTCTGTTTTCGTTAACGCTACTCATCTTAATGGGACGGCTAGCCTTACAACTGTTAAAGTGCTGTAGTTCGACTGCACGTGAATATTTCTCAAGGGAACAGTTTCACACTGTTTCACGTTGAAAGTATAATTACTCTGCCAAGTGTTACAGTTGATAAATCCCAGAATGAGCCCTCTTTTGGCATATCAAAGAAATAAATAACGCAACGATTTTGATGTATTTAGTGAGCAAATGTTTCGTCTTTCGTCCCAGCTTATGAGGTATATTACTACACGACTCTTTAAAAATCACTGGAGTTCGTCACTTGACTTATATTAGATATATGAAACAGTTTAAATGATCCACATTCTCTGACGCTTACACGCCTGCGCAGATTGCTTTGTTTTTATCTGAACACGACATGGAAACAAGTCACTTCTTGACAGAATACGATATGCAATGCTACTTATGCATAAAAAGTGGTAGCAGTATCTTCCTTTTGGAAAACATTTGTAACATAAGTGTTGTTTTTCTTATTAGAGCAAGAACTTATTTTATTTGTTCTTAATGAAGTGAAAACAATTTGATAGGAAAGTGTTTTTTTAGGCTAGAGAGCTGTGGACGAAGGACAACAACAAGAAGAAAACCTTTCCTAAGGACCATTTTTATAGTGTTTTCTAAATTAAGCTCGTACGAAAATTATGAAAGAAATATTTGTTTTAATATTTCGCTCAAAACTAAACAAGGGCTGACCCTTATTTTGAAGTTGTAGAACTGAAGTAAAACAGCTATTAAACAAGACCCACTGCAAACTTTTGGGCAGTTCTAGCGTGATCGAATACTGGGATATGATCGTCACTCTTATATCTCGCCTATGGCCCTAAAGTAAGGAGTGTGTGTTGGTGGGGCAATAGGTCACGAACCACGAATATTCGGATTCGCAATTTGTTAACACCAATCGCTCAGCCACGCTTGGCTCACGTGTAAAGAAAATAACATGGTATTGAAGTGGGAACAAAACTGTACAGAGAGTTTTCTAAAAGTGAGTCTAAAGCTCAGAATGTGACGTATGTGATTCGAAGTTATAAAGCCAGATTGTTCTGCATTTCATTTACAAAGTAATTGACAAATGGTCACGATAAAGACATGCTGTTTCTTTACGTAGACAAGGACTGCTGGGTACAGCACAACACCCGTTCTAGTAGAAGAACGTGGACTGGATTTAATGGAGGTCGTAGAGAAACCGTGGAACATACTAAAACTCTCAGTATTGTTTCCATGATGAATTAGACATCGACAATAGAGCGTCATTAGCTTATGGAAATTTTTTGCACGTCGGTATAATGGCGTATATATATCTATCAAACGAGACGTTTTTCTTTCTTTCCAATGCGCATGCAGTTACAGTGCACGAAGTTAGCACGTGTGGTGGTTCAAACAGGTAGACATTAATATCGTCTCTGTTTACAATACCATAAACAGGTTAGAAATGCCCTGTAAACTTTCATATATTTTTTTGCGTACAAACAAAAGAAATATAACAATAAACATTTTATTATTTCTTTCATCTGTTTAACTTATTTTTATTTAATGCAAGACATAAAATTTGGATAATGTCCCTTCGCGGTGGCACATCGGAAACTTGTGAATTTATAACGCTATAAAACAGGTTCGATACCCGCGTCGGCACATCTAATCCATTATATAGCTTCGCGCGTAACTACAAACAAACAACACATAACATTAGTTGAAACCTATCTACTATAGTTTTGTTAAGAGTTGAGGTTCCCATGGCACAGCAGTATTTCTGCGAACTTACAACAGTAGAATCCAGGTTTCGATACGGGTAATGGGCAGAGCACAGATAACCCATTGTGTAACTTTATGTGCTGGACTTCAAACAAACATACGAATAACAGTCGAACAAGTTACTAGAAATTGACGTTTTAGATAAAGCATACATAGAAAATGTATGTTCTTCACTTCATACCGTACTAATCATATAATTAAGGAGGCTAATGTGCTTTATAACTCTGTTTACACTTCTATAATATCATAGGTTCATACGACACGTGTATAATACTTGCGTATGGAAGTAAGTTTTACTAATGTAATAGCTTTGTTTGTTTTTGAACTTCGCGCAAAGCTACACGAGGACTATCTGCGTTAGCCTTCCCTAATTTAGCAGTGTAAGACTAGAGGGAAGACAGCTAATCATCACTACTCAACGTCAACTTTTGGGCTACTATTTTAACAACGAATAGTGGGATTCACCGTCACATTATAATGTCCCCATGGCTGAAGTTCGAGCACGTTTAGTGTGACGGGATTCGAACCCGTGACCTTCAGATTACGAGTCGAGCGAGTTGACCACCTGGCCATGCCGGGCCCTAGTAAAATAGTAAACTGGCAAACAAAGATTTACAAACATCATGGAGTGGTTTTACTTCTGGACATGTAATACATGTCTTGACAGGACATTGGTTTGACCTGTCCAGAATGTGTAATATATTCCATTGAATAAAACCAATCATTATGCTTATAAATCGTTGTTAGTCAATCTACTATTAACATGAAAATGATATTTTAAGGCACAAATTAAGTACATTTTTTAGGTTTTTGCACTGCCTCTTAGGTCTCATTGTTCAAGTAGTTTTACGAAAAATATTAGTTTTGTCGTTTCCTCTGTCTCAGTGAAAGCTGATGACTAACTTAATAACTTATGCTAATTATACCTGTACAATGGATTAGCTTTATGATGGAGCAGTAACCTATATAGAAAATAGACGTAAAATGGATTAGCATTATAATAGCGTAATAAATTATGCTTAATATACACGTAAAATACACTAGCTTTATGTTCTCGTACATTATCTGAAGAATTTCTAAGTGTTTCTCATAGACTATAGTATCTTTAGGTCACTAGCTTGCAAAATAAATATAGTTGGAGGCGTTATAATGTTACGGTCAATTCTACTATTCGTTGGTAAAAGAGTAGCCCAAGAGTTGGCGGTGGGTGGTGATGACTAGCTGCCTTCCCTAAATTGGGGATGGCTAGCACAGATAGCCCTCGAGTTGCTTTGTGCAAAATTCAAAAACAAAAAACAAACAGACTTTGGAGACATAATTAACAATTTTAATGCTACAAACCTGTGTTGTATGTTTAAGTGGGTTTCGGCTGAACTCTTCGAGCTTTCGACCATGAAGGTTCTCCTATAGAAATATTCCTGAAAATTCTGCTTTGTGTATTCAGTTAGAAAATTAAAAGTTTGTTTGTACATTATCATAATAACATAACATTTCAGCTTATCAAAAGCACATTTCTTCCTTTGAAACGGCACTGATATTATTAAATTTAAAATGCTTAGAATGTGCAAGTTGTAATGTTTATTGAATTTTCTGTCTAATGTTTAAAAAAGAAATCGTATAATATGTTAATATTAGAAATAATGTGTAATATTATCACGCAGCTAACAATGTAATATTTACGTGATCTATTGTGTATTAAGTGTTTATAAAAACGTTTTATTAAAAGGGAAATCACTTGACACTTATAAGATTATAATGGAAGATCCAGAATAAAAAGTAATCACAAACCGGTTCTGTCAAAGATTCTCCAGAGTGAAAAGTGTTGCCAAGTCTTTCATTTTAGAACTTCGAGCTATCGTTTCTACGTCAAGTAGTGACAAATAAGTTTATCAGCACAATACTTATTTAAAAATTTTCGAGGCAATAAATTTAAGTTCGGAATGCTACTAAAACGGAAAAAAAAACAATGTACATTTTTATTTAGAATAATGCCTCACAGTTTCCAATGTTTATCATTTATTTTTGACAATTTTATTTTTCATCATAAAAATTTAAATACTGAGTTAAATCACGTTATTTGTATCAGAGATTTATGTATGGCCCGGTATGGCCAGGTGGGTTAAGGCGTGCGACTCGTAATCTAATGGCCGCCCTTTCAGCCGTCAGGTCGTTATAATTAAACGGTCAATCCCACTATTCATTGGTAAAAGAGTAGCCCAAGAGTTGGCGATGGGTGCTGATGACTAGTTGCTTTTCCTCTAGCCTTACACTGGTAAATTAGGGACGGATAAAGCAGATCGCCCTTGACTAGCTTTACGCAAAATTTACACAGAAAAAGATATTTATATAAAAGGTTTATTTTGATCAAAAGAATGACCATCTGTATAGTTGGTTCAGTCTTTATTACACCAGCCATTTACGCATAACTAGTTGATCAGATTGTTGGATCCATGGTGATTTATGGTTGATTTATGGTGGATCAATATTGCTGTTATTGAATATGAAACAGTCTCCTGGTGGTTACACACCAAGCTTCACAGTTTAGAGAGCTGCAGTTTGGGGTTCTATCTCCAAAGCGAAGGGACAGTACTTTGCGTGTCTCCCGAGGGTACAGCGGTCAATTTGCGGATTTTAAACGCTAAAATCGGGGGTTCGATTCCCCTAGGTAGACACAACAGATATCTCGATATGGCTTTGCTAACACAGTGCTTTGTTCAGTTATGCACCAAAGAAAAAAAAAGCATAGAATAATATGAACCAATAAAAAAACCCTTGAAGAATAAGGTTAAAGATATTTCGACCTATCGTTGGTAAACGGATTGATAGACGAGCGAAGAAAGCAGTAAAGACAAAGTGAAGCAGTTTCTTGAAGGCTCTTCATTCAGCTGAATTCAATAAAGAGCGATAATTCTCAGTAAATAACATCAAAATCCAAATGAGCTATTTTTTTTTACGACATAGGTGTGAAATGGTAAGAGTCTACTCTCGTGAAAAGTCCTATCAAGAATAGGCTTACACGTACCAGCAGGTACGTTGGTCGTGTAGACTACGAACGTCTCATCCTCTGTTAATATATACACAAACACTTCAACCACAATTACCAAAATGAAGTCACCTCGCCTTCGTTCGTTAAACTACAGCTGAAAAATTAAATTTTCGTCTTCAGCATTCGAAACACAACAATGTCTCAGAAAACCTTGCTCTTTACGACGTGAAGTAGGTTGGCAAAATAAAATCATCCGGGTACTTTTTAAAGTATTTTCGAAAACGTTTTGATAGGCTGAAGATAGGCTATTAAAGAAACAAGAAATTGAGAACAGCTATGGTAAACTTCTAATCTTTTTATTCATCAAGCGATTAGCGTGACCACCTTGATATTTTACTGTGTTAAGTGTTATCCGTTGTTTAGTTCTAACCTGTTGTTGTTTTTCATGCTCTGGCTATCGTTCATTCGCTTCACAAGGTGAGAAACTAGTTTGGTTATCAGTCTTATCATTAGATAATGTGGTATATTATAATCCACCCATTTGTAAACTTTCTAAAAAATTACACGTTATTTTGGGTCCATTAGAGCGATAAGCTCTAATGATAAGTCATGCGTGGATAAGTGTCAGTTTAAAAATATTAGCAACACATGTATACGTACACGTGACATACCGAAGTTTACGTTGAAATTTTTATAGGGTACTTTATGAAGAGAAACCGGTTAAGTCACTTCGGTTATGTTTAGTTTTTAGTATAAAGCTACGCAATTGGCTGTGTACGCTTTGTCCATCACGAGATTTTGACGTCAAATCACAAAAAGCCATTGGTCTTGTGATATATTTATATCATTTATATTGGTTTATTTTGGGTTTAAGTGATTTTTATATGCAAAAAAAACGGCTCTTTTGGGCTCAGAAAACACTTCAAATGGAAGAGCGAACAACGTTTCGACCTTCTTCGGTCATCGTCAGGTTCACAAAGAAAGAGGTAACTGGCCGGAAGCTGACCACATGTTTGGAAGGGGTTGTATAACTGAGTGTCGCAATGTAGAGGGCGCGGTTTGATGTTTGAATATATAATTTTATCTATAATATTAATATAGGTATAATGGCGTTCCTTTATATTGGTTTATTTTGGGTTTAAGTTGTTGTATAAGTAAGGCTTCTTTAATTTTTCGTTCGTTTATGTTTGTTTCTTTATTTAGTATTTTAGTGTTTTCTATGGTTATGTTGTGTCCATTTGACTTGCAGTGTTCGAAAACGTGTGAAGGTGACTTTTTATGTTCTTTGAATCTGGTTTCCATTTTTCTACTTGTTTCTCCTATATAGAAGTCGTGGCAGTTATCACATTGTATTTTATAAATAATGTTGGTGTGGTGTTTGTCAGTGTAGTTCTTACATAGTATAGACCTTAGTTTTGTGCCTGGTTTTTGAATAAATTTAGTGTTAACTGGAATGTTATATTTTGTTACTAGTTTTTGCCAAATGTTGGTTATTTGTTTGCTGATGTCAGGAATATATGGTATACAGCAGTATATGGTTTCGTGATTTTTTGATTCGTGAGATATAAAAACTAGTAACAAAATATAACATTCCAGTTAACACTAAATTTATTCAAATTTGGTCAATACCACACGTTACCAACTACTGGGCTACTCTTTTACTACTAATGGGATTGACTGCTCAGTATAATTCCCCATGGCTGCGAGGACGAGCATGTTCGAATCCGCTACACAAATGTGAAAAAAACGCCATTATGAAGGTTTCAGTCTATTAATTAATATTTTTGGTCTTTTAGATGTATCAACTAGATACACGTGTGTACATATAATTGAGACAATCAAGGGTCAGTCACATCAGTTTTGAAACTTTAATATTCATCACGCACAAAATATATGAATTGTAAAAAAATGTAGACAATAGTAAATGAAGCATTTAAAACAATAAACATTACTAAGATTCTTAGCAGAAACAACAGCTATGGGTATAAATGTGCAAATGAGATGAATATTCTGGAAGTGTTGCGATAAATGCTGCCAACATGGTGGTTTTTTTATATTTACTGCTGGTCTGCCTGCCTGAGTCTATACACAAATGATTCTGTAGTCCGCAGCCGCGAAAATTTGATAAAAGTGCCTACAACCCGTCAACGACCCACTCACTCTCTCGAAATTCTCCATACAGCGGGGACATCTTAAACTGCTCTTCAGATGAATATTGTGTTATTACTTAGATGGTATGGAAACACCTGCAGAATAACGTTTGTGTGCTACTTTACGTAATGGGCTTTACGTTTAATACTTTATGACCTGTCAAAGGTATTATAATCAACTTCAAACTTAGGTGTTTGGAATAACGTTTCGTAAGGTGGTATACCGATTTTTTTATGATCAGAATTTTCTATGCGTGGAAAGAATTCATTTTAAAGAATCCTCTTGAGAAGCAATTTGCATAATTACGAAATTAAAATGTTTTCTTGTTTATTTATTATCTACACTTTGGTGCTTGACATTTTAGGTGTGCGACGCCGTTAATTAGATGTTAATGTTCGATTTTGCTACACGAGGGCAATGTGGGTTACCTGTTCCTAATTGTGAATTGATATTCGTGATAGCAGATAGCTAATTACCACGATAAATCGACAAAATCTAGGTTAATTTTATCTGCACCCCGCTAGTCTACGGATTTATAACGCTAAAATAAGGGGTTCGATTACCCCTGATGGACTTAGCAGATAATCCGAAGTGGCTTTGCTGTGGGAAAACACACACCAAAGACATACTTTTATCACACTCAACGCATCCACGGCCTCAAGATGTAGTTATTGTACTTTTCTTTGGGGTAAGGTTGGGGTAACGGAAAGAAAACCCCAGAACCTAACTTGATGTTTCGAAACGCGTACAACTCAGTCACGCTCAACTCACGTATTTCTGAATTATTGTAATGATAAGTTTCAATATGTCATTTCGTATTTTCCGATACACCTCCATTTCTGAAGAACTTACTGTCAATGGACTTCTGACTTGGCTTTTATACTTATGTTCGTGTATAAATTAGCAATAGGTCCTCTACATATGATTGAATGAAAATCAGCAATTACAATTTTCTAGTCAAAGGGTAGAGGACACGATCTGATTAGGTTGAAGGATGCTCAGCATATTTTAAGTACAAGATCGATTAAAGCTATCCTATGACAAACTTTAATCTATTATGTTTCAGGACAAATTTTAAAATTTGTACATCTATTGTATAACTATTAGAACATTACTTCTCATTATTTTTGTAACATATTTTTTGTTTGTAGTTAAACACAAAGCTATAAAATGAGCCCTCTGCACTTTGCCTACCACCGGTATCGAAACCCAGAGTCTACAGACATATCGCTATACTACTGGGGAACTCGTTACAAATCCACAAAACAATAATAACTAAAGTATAAAGATTGACTCGAGGATAAAATTAGAAACAATTATTTTGATAAGATTTCTTGTCGTATTAGACCAATCGAAATGCATCTTTGAAGCCAGTAATAGTATGTTATTATTAAAATAAGTTTCCGTACCCTAAGAACATGAGACGATTTCTACGTAAGATGTTTTTAGTCTCCCTCGTGACTCAACAGTAAATATGAAGTCTTATAACGCTAAAAACTCAGTTTTCAATAGTCTTGATGGGCAAAGAACGGACAGACTATTGTGTACTTATGTAATGGAAAATGAACATAAGTTTTGTTTTTTAAAATTTAAACCCAACCTGGTGTATAACCTACTATTTCCTTTTAATGAAGAGCGATTTACAATGGATTGTTGCTTTTATTAATTATAAGTATTCTTAAACAAATTTAATACAGACTGTGGAGGATTGCACATATATTTTATGTGGAGAAACTAAATTAGGCAATAATATATACACTTGGCATATATTTTGCAAATGACTTCATTATATCTCGCAAACTCTATTAACGACAGTGACATCTGTTGCCTTTTTTTAAAGATCGTAACACACTAAGCTATAAGCGAGAAAGACCCATAACGACACAAATTCTGTAGTCTGTGAGATTCTTCCGCCACATCATAGTTCAGGAATAAGAAATATATAAAAAGAGAGAACTCTCCAATGTTTGTATCCACTTCGATAGCAAATATCTGCATTTATTTGAGCAGTTAGTCAATTCTGCGTGAGCCCCTGGTTGTTGTTCTGGGAAAAGATACCCGATTTCTTCTCTAAGACGCTACCAGCTGTTACAAAGTATTTTTTGTACGAGATAGACGTAGCATCTTTGGTCCCAGGTGTATTCTGTGAGGCTGAAATACAGGGAAAATGTGGGTTAATCCATTCGAACTGCAATTTCCTGTTCAAGGAAGGCAAGCAGTGACGATACATGGAGGGTGAGAGCAAGCATTATCGTTCATGAAACTAAAGTTGGGTCCAATAGCATTAGAGGAAGACCAGGTTCTCGACCTTGTGTCATATAATATTCAAGACACCTTTTCGAATGATGTACAGGTCAGTACATTTACATTACTCAAAACTTGTCGATGATGTCCAGTAGTGTAGGTTAAAGGGCAGGGTAATGAGCTATTAAACTGGGTAGATATTTCTCACCATTCTGGGAATAATATGAACTCGAGTAGTTTTTCTTTTTAAAATACGTGAATGAGTTTCGCAGCCTTCAAAAAAGCGATTTCGTCATATTAGGTTACCAAGTTACCTGTCCTCGCACTATGTTGTGGAGCTTGGCCCACACTTTACTTTTTTGGGGAGGGGATTCTTTGACGTTGTTGACTATCTGGTGTCGGTTATCATGACGTCGTTCTGTTGTGAAGTGCGAATCAAGTTTCTTAAATGTTTTTGTCACCGTTTGTTAACATTCCACCTGAAAATGATCATCACTGATGTTTCCAAGCCACAGATGTTTTAAATATCCCTCTTTAAGCATCATTAAAGCTACTTCCTAAGAGTGGATAATGAAACTGACACAATTCAGCATAAACTTAATCATGGTTTAGAAAAGTATCCAAAATAACAAACTGGCACTTGTCAGTGTAATGCTAATTCACGATTAACTGCAGACGTAGATACGTTATCATAAGACGATCCCTTAGCTCAAATGAAAGACATAGTTTCGAACATTAAACAAAGATACAAAGTAGAAATAACATACGTTATGAGAAGTATTTTCGTGAAGCCTAAACAATGCTACGCAGATGTCGTGTTATGTACTTTACACTTACGTTAGTTTTGTGCAAGCTAACAAGAACCTAAGGCTCAAATTTCACGTATTTCCCAAAAACTCAGAGCGAAACCCTTTGTTACCCACATTAGATAGACGATTTCAAAGTTTTAGAATCTTTCATATCGTCCTTTTAATTAAGTACCTGTTCTGCTATATCTGCGTATTTAATATGAAGAGGGTCACAAAGTATTCTCTGATTCATACGTTAACATTTAGAAGTATTGAACATGTTACAGTGTATTTATGAGCATATAGTAATAGTAGGTCATTACCCCTTCCTGCAGTAAAACACGCTTTTCTTCTTAATTAATGCAAGGTAATAATACAACAGTCTGCCTTAATTAATGCAAGGTAATAATGCAACGTTAGGAGGCTACAGAATTATTAATTGCCTGTTAAACGTCTTAGCGTTTTGTTAGATTAATAAAAATTGTAATTGGTTTCATTTGCGAAATGACTTCATTCAAAAAAAGGATGTAAGCTCTCACTGTGACACCAGGTTTTTAAATCTTTTATTGTTCATAGGACTGATAAGTCTCATAACAACTGTTTTACCAAATACTACAGAGAACTACTTCATTTTCTGAGTGCCTGCTTCTTGGAATTTTTCTTACAATTCTGTTGAAGGTTTTCATGGTTCCGTAACAGGGTTATAGTTTTGCTTAAGGTTATCATAATTATGTTAAAGTTATCATGTTTCTCTTAAAGATTATCATAATTCTGTTAAATGTTATCATAATTCTGCTAAAGGTTATCATGATTCTGTTAAAGTTTATCATAATTCTGCTGAAGGTTATCTTGATTCTGTTAAAGATTATCATGATGCTGTTAAAGGTTATCATAATTCTGTTAAATTTATCATGATTATGCTAAAGAGTAATGATATTCAGATGGTAAATGACCTTTATGTTCAATTAATTTTCTGTTAAATTGGGACTAATTATTAATTATTTTCAATTAACAACTTTTTCAAATTAGGTATTTCAGTAGATACCGTGTGAGTTTCCTAATATTTTTATAAGAATATTACGGACTCTCCCGTCTTCTTTCTCCCAAAATGCTTCGTATGTTTTGATTTCAGAAGACAAAAATCATTACTGTTTATCCCGGGGAACAAATCTTTGAAACTTCCGATAAACTTCTAACATCGACACAGAAGTCCTTCTATTTATCTGATTCTGACTGCAGTTCCGGAAAACACGAGAAACACTTCATTTCCTGGTTTTTGCGACGCAGTATCTGATGCTACAGAAACAATCAGCTCTTCGTATGGTATCTAGTAAAATCCATTACCTAAAAAGAAACGCCTCTTCTTTATGAATGGTGTAATTTAAATTGAATTATTTAGGGAGCTTAATAAACGTGACTCAAATTCCTCGCAGTCGTGAATACCGTTAAGCAGTTCTGCCTGTATAAAATTTAGTGCATCTCATGTATTTTCTGTGCATGTTTTCTGGAGTCGCCTAACAAGCCGACAATTCAATAGTCACTGAGCGTGAATAGTTTGAATAGCCTTCAGCTTTGACACTACAGAACACTTTCACTGTAATAACTGGAAGACAAGTGTCTTTTATTTCTAAGAGATCGCACATACATCTGAATCAATATATTTCTCCGCGTGTTCTTGTCTCATTTGTTACTTGTTTTTTCGATGTTCAAAAGGCTTAAACAAATTTCAAAAGGATAGCTGGCAGAAAGTTGAGACGAAATTCGGTTATCATTAATGGGACAGTTTTGTGAGTTCTGCTGCGGAGTAATATTTTAAAGGTCAGGGCGAACTGTGTTGCTGCTTTCATCTTGAGCTATTAGCAATAAACCCTGTACAGCAGGCTTCTCTGCATAACTGAATTGCTTGACTGGAAATAAAATAGCTGGGAGAGCAGTTACAGTAATGTAAAGAACAACTAGTACTGACTTGTAAATAAAAATACGATAGCTACTGACTTGTAAATATAAGTACGATAGCTACTGACTTTTAAATAAAAATACGATACCTACTAATTTGTAAATAAAAGTACGATAGCTACTGACTTGTAAATATAAGTACGATAGCTACTGACTTGTAAATATAAGTACGATAGCTACTCACTTGTAAATATAAGTACGATAGCTTTTGACTTGTAAATATAAGTACGATAGCTTTTGACTTGTAAATAAAAGTACGATAGCTACTCACTTGTAAATAAAAGTACGATAGCTACTGACTTGTAAATATAAGTACGATAGCTACTGACTTGTAAATATAAGTACGATAGCTACTGACTTGTAAATATAAGTACGATAGCTACTGACTTGAAAACCACTGTTAGTGATAGACAATAAACTGTTTTGAACTACATTACTTGCCATCTAAATATTATAAACCTGTAACACGTTAGAAACTAGTGTAAAACATGATCTTGTTATCCTATATATCGATCTATCAAGTTGCATGTGATCTGTAATCTGTAATCATATAAACGAGATCGGGTTTACATTATTCTCTAGTGACAACTAAAAAAAATAACAACATTTATCTCTTTAATTTGTCAGCTTCATACGTTGCAGAAAATAAAAATGGATAAAGTGGCTGTAATGCCTTGATAACGAGGTCGTTAATTTTACGCCCTGTTTCACAGCCAAGAACCGTTGTATATTACAGATTTTGGTGTTTGTAAAGTTAGCATGAAAGTGTGGGTGTAAGGTCGAGCTTACCAAACGAAAGACATGTCAAAAAGTTATTAAAAAATCGATCGTACAGCGAAGAACTCCAAAGTAAATATGCATATTTACTTATAATAGAATAATAGAATATTAACCATTATGTTCATATTTCACCTTATTTCAGTTAGATTTACTTTGTTTTCTGTCCGGATCAGGTTAAGAATCGAACGATTTCGTTTAAATTTAATTTTTAATCTGTGTTTGAAGATAAATTGGGCCGGGAATGTAAAACTAAACGATCAGCTGATGACTAAGATGCGATTAGTAATGCACTGGGATTTAATGTCACTTTGTCCAAATTAATTAATTAATTAATTACCCGTGTATCCAGCTAAACTGTAAACACGTGGAGATATAGTGACGTCATCCTTATCAGTTATGATCACTTTTAATCTTTCTTTGACTTTAGTAGGTAAGTTATAGCAGGAGTGGATATAAGTATCTCTTACTCCTGTTATTCAGATACACGATGGTTTTGAAGTTTCCTTTGACAGTTTTCCGTCAACTTCACCTTTTCTGAAACGACGTGTAATATTGGAATCATACAAATTAAATGAAATGTAGGGTCTTTTAATTAATTAAAATGTACGAAACACTCATATACGATTGATTTCTGTAAGAGGTTCTGGACACACCAACTGGCTCTCGGATCTGGCGAAGCGAAACAAAGCGTACAACTGGTTTATTATGTGCATATAAGCATTTATCTGTTGGGTTTGTAAGGGCTTTTTCCACCGAAACTCTAGTATATTTTTAAACGACGACGTAAGCTCCATTCACGAAGTACTTAATTTATAGTAACGTGAAAAGGAAGAAACGCCATCCATTAAAAGAGATGTAGTTCGTCGTGATAGGACGAGGACGTTAAATAGTACAGGCTGAAGAAAACAACAACAACTAAACAACTAGAAAACAGCTGTTCATGTTGAGAGCATTGAAAAGCATCTGTTTATCTGTTTATATTCCACTTTGTTCTAGTACATTCCTTTGATAGTTTTGCTAATATGTTGAAAAGAAGAGATTCGCCAAATACGACCTCAAAGCACAATAAACAGTTTAGCTTTATTTCTTCTTCTTACAAGTAAAGCCGAAAGGAGGAAAACATCTAACGACTAGAATTTATTGGAGAGTTCTAGTTGTGGTTAACTGGCGTAAATGTTCAGTTTTATTACCTCTAGCTGAAGAACGAATTGTCTTGATGAAGTCGTGGCGTTTTTAGCTCAGAATAACAGCTGGTATGTGAGTGGGTAAGCACAAAAATAACACCTCACTACTTGGTTTGTTTTAAATTTCGCGTAAAGCCACACGAGGGCTGTCAACGCTAGCCGTCCCTATTTAAGCAGTTTAAGGCTAGAGGGAAAAAAGCTAGTCATTGCCACCCACCGCCGACTCTTGTGCAACTTTTTACCAATGAATAGTGGGATTGACTGTCACCTTATATCGACCCTATGGCTGAAAGGGTGAGCTTGTTTGGCCATGCTGTGCCACCTTATTACTTACAAGTAACGTTTAGTTTTTAATTTGTAATTTTAAATTTAACCAGTTTTTAAAACAGTTGAAAGATCATTGATAATTCAAGTCAATGTTTATAACCTGGTGGTACGAAACGGAAACACTTTAAAACATTAGATAGAATGTAAACCCTTCTCAAACTTAAGGGGGTAGTCTTGGTGAGTTACCCCTAACTGGCAGTCACCACTCACTCTCGAATTATTTATTTTGATTTGGTTTTTTATTGATATAAACTACCCTTAAATTCTTTGTAACATGTTACACGTATGATGAGCATGTCTCTAATTCGAAAGTGAAACTGAGGCTACGTTGTTTTAATAATGTTGTGAATAAGTTGATACCAGTTGTGATAATGTTGCGTAATCAGAACTGCGTGAACCTTCCTAATTATTGTTATTGTGATTTAATATTGTAAATAAACAGATATTAAATACGGAAGCGTTGTGTAATCATGAATTATCTTTCCTGATTGGCTCAGCATAGTCAGGTGATTAGGAAACTTGACTCTGAGGGTCGCGAATTCGATTCCTCATCTCACCAAACATGCTCGACTTTTCAGCCGTGGCGGCGTTATAATTTTACGGTCAATCCCATTATTCATTGGCAAAAGAGCAGCCCAAGAGTTGGTGGTGGGTGGCGATGAATAGCTCCCTTCCCTCTAGCCTTAAACTGCTTAAATAGGGACGGCTAGCGTTGACAGCCCTCGTGTAGCTTTGCGCAAAATTCAAAAACAAATAAACCTTCCTGGTTATTTTTGCTGCGTTTTATTGTTGTAAATAAGCAGACACTGATTGAGGTGACATGACAGTAATTATTACTGTGACAGTAATAATGTTTATTTCGAAAATATTCTGCTGTAAATATTATTATTTTTTACTGCTGTTCATAAAGTTACCCATATTTTAGCACTACTGTGTATTAGTAACATACATAAACATAATACGATTTTATTAATTTTCTCAGCAACATTAACTCTGTATACCAAGCAATTATGGACTTGGAATAATTTAAATCTTGTTATTTCTGTATTTTAATTGTGAAAAATGTTACTATGCTTCTCTGGATAAAATAGAATGTTTATAATGAGAGGTCTTACCCAAACTGTTGTGGTTAAAACAAGTATTTATGAGTATACTTTACCCAAACTCTTATGGTTAAAACAAGTATTTATGAGTATACTTTACCCAAACTCTTATGGTTAAAACCCAAGTATTTATGAGTGTACTTTACCCAAACTGTTGTGGTTAAAACAAGTATTTATGAGTATACTTTACCCAAACTGTTGTGGTTAAAACCCAAGTATTTATGAGTATACTTTACCCAAACTCTTATGGTTAAAACCCAAGTACTTATGAGTATACTTAACCTAAACTGTTGTGGTTAAAACCCAAGTATTTATGAGTATACTTTACCCAAACTGTTGTGGTTAAAACAAGTATTTATGAGTATACTTAACCTAAACTGTTGTGATTAAAACAAGTATTTATGAGTATACTTAACCTAAACTGTTGTGGTTAAAACCGAAGTATTTATGAGTATACTTAACCTAAACTGTTGTGGTTAAAACCGAAGTATTTATGAGTATACTTTACCCAAACTGTTGTGGTTAAAACAAGTATTTATGAGTATACTTAACCTAAACTGTTGTGGTTAAAACAAGTATTTATGAGTATACTTAACCTAAACTGTTGTGGTTGAAACAAGTATTTATGAGTATACTTAACCTAAACTGTTGTGGTTAAAACAAGTATTTATGAGTATACTTAACCTAAACTGTTGTGGTTGAAACAAGTATTTATGAGTATACTTAACGTAAACTGTTGTGGTTAAAACAAGTATTTATGAGTATACTTAACGTAAACTGTTGTGGTTAAAAGAAGTATTTATGAGTATACTTTACCCAAACTGTTGCGGTTAAAACAATTATTTATGAGTATATTTTACATAAACTGTTATGGTTAAAACCCAAGTATTTATGAGTATACTTTACCCAAACTGTTGTAGTTAAAACAAGTATTTATGAGTATACTTTACCCAAACTGTTGTGGTTAAAACAAGTATTTATGAGTATACTTAACCGAAACTGTTGTGGTTAAAACCGAAGTATTTATGAGTATACTTAACCTAAACTGTTGTGGTTAAAACAAGTATTTATGAGTATACTTAACCTAAACTGTTGTGGTTAAAACAAGTATTTATGAGTATACTTAACCTAAACTGTTGTGGTTAAAACAAGTATTTATGAGTATACTTAACCTAAACTGTTGTGATTAAAACAAGTATTTATGAGTATACTTAACCTAAACTGTTGTGGTTGAAACAAGTATTTATGAGTATACTTAACCTAAACGGTTGTGGTTAAAACAAGTACTTATGAGTATACTTAACCTAAACTGTTGTGGTTAAAACAAGTATTTATGAGTATACTTAACCTAAACTGTTATGGTTAAAACCGAAGTATTTATGAGTATACTTAACCTAAACTGTTGTGGTTAAAACAAGTATTTATGAGTATACTTAACCTAAACTGTTGTGGTTAAAACAAGTATTTATGAGTATACTTAACCTAAACTGTTGTGGTTAAAACAAGTATTTATGAGCATACTTAACGTAAACTGTTGTGGTTAAAACAAGTATTTATGAGCATACTTTACCCAAACTGTCGAGGTTAAAACCGAAGTATTTATGAGTATACTTAACCTAAACTGTTGTGGTTAAAACAAGTATTTATGAGTATACTTAACCTAAACTGTTGTGGTTAAAACAAGTATTTATGAGTATACTTTACCTAACTGTTGGTTTTAAACTACAAGTACTCATGGGCAGACTTTGTACTTGCCAAAGTGCATAAAAGGATTGGTTACTTTATGTTGAAGTTTCTCCTAATTGGAATGAACTACTTAGTGACAAGGCCTGGTAGTCAGTGATGACGAGGCCTGGCAATTGTATAATTTGTGTTTCTTAGTGTTGCTATACAAAAAGACTTTATCCACCAATGTTTAATATAACTAAAAATTGAAATTATTGAGGGATCCAGAAATATATTACCGTGTTATGATTCAAATCGATTTACCAACAGAGACAGGTTAATAAATTGTATTCTCAGTTATCAGCTAAGCCTAAATAACTTTCTCATCTTTTATCTTCTAAGTGCTTTTATTTAAAGTATTATCTCATACATTCTACCTTTCCCTCTTTTAAGTGCAAAGTTGCTGACTTAAAGTTCTTTACACGTATCATTGCTGGCCCCTAATGGCTCAGCGGTAAGTCTTAAAACATACAAAAAAACGCTAAAATTCAAGTTTCACTACCCTCGATGGCCAGGACACCAATAGCCCACTATGTTGTTTTTTTGTTTTTTTTTACTTAATAACAAATGAATCTAATATTACTGAAATTTAGATGGTAAAGCAACAAAACGATTTCAGTGAAAAAAGACGTTATGTCTGTCAGAAATTATTTGGGTGACAGCAAAGGTATTACCAAATCACTTTCAAAGAATAAACCACGAAACATATTCCGTGATTTTAGCTTAAATTCAGTTTCTAAACCAACGATATAAATGTAAATGATGAGAGTGCTACATATTTCCTTAAACAACGTTTAGCAGATAAGGAAAAAAAAAAAGGAATTCGAGATTGTTCTTCTTTTTTTAAAAAAAACATCTCTTACCGTTTACAATTGGAAAATTTAGCTACACATAATTTTATATAAAAAACGTTGCGTGTCCCTATCTATCTATGTAAGTGACCAAAACAATAAATAGAATCTGGTTCCATTTATTGAATGGTACTACAAAGAAAAATCCATATAAAATTTTACACTTTGGGTATTGAAGATTCAGATAATTATAAAAGACACTGCAATACGCGCAAAAACCACTTATTTACAATAGAAGACAGTTTTAAATATAGGTTTCTCTTCACAACAGGCCCGGCATGGCCAGGTGGGTCAAGGTGTTCGACTTGTATTCTGAGGGTTGCGGGTTCCAATCCCCATCGCATCAAACATGCTCGCCCTTTTAGCCGTAGGGGCATTATAATGGTACGGTCAATCCCGTTATTCGTTGGCAAAATAGTATCCCAAGAGTTGGCGGTGGGTGGTGACGACTAGCTGCCTTCCCTCTAGTCTTGCACTGCTCAATATTAATGATGGTGCATCCCAGTGGCTCAGCGGTATGTCTGCAGACTTATAACGCTAAAAACCGGGTTTCGATACCCGTGGTAGGTAGATCACAGAAAGTCCATTGTGTAGCTTTGTGCTTAATTCAAAACAATAGCATTAATGACGGCTAGCGCAGATAGCCCTCGTGTAGCTTTGCGCGAAATTAAGAAAACAAACAAACTCTTCACAACAAGAACAAAATTTTCACTAGGACTTTACGTGACGGTGTGGTTACATCTTTATTGATGTAAATGATAAATATTATTCTAAAAATGGAGTTCTTAAACAATCTGTTTTTTTTTTTAAATAAGGGTTAGCTTTTTAATATGTAAAAATATTACGGAATATATCAGTACAGTATGAACAATTTTGTTGCGCAGTAGTTCCCAGAAAAATTGTTTGTAGGAAATGTTCACTTTTTTTCTAAAGTCTTTCAACGAAGTATAAATACTACGTTCAGTAATTAGTACCACAAATAGCCACCGTGTGGCTGCATTTCTGTTAACTTAATATAATTCAGCTGTTGACAAAAATCGTGAATATCATTTATTAGATAAGTTACTTCTTGTAAATTGCAAACAAATTAGAGAAAACATTCTTAAAGGACGTTATTAACTGAGACTGTTTAACACTGTTTATTTGATGTTTGGCCTGGCATATCTTGAAGGTTATAGTGCTTGGTCGTGAATCTAAGGACTTATGGTTCGCGACATGTTGGCGAAAAACATGTTATGCACTTTGGTGCCTTTGCGGGTGAGTTATGAGAGTGACTGTCTAATTCCACTATTCTGTTCGATCACATCAGAGAAACATGAAAGAAAACACTGGCTGCCATCTTTCTAGCCTGTGAGCTCAAATTTAAAGAGGTGTTTGCACAGATAACAACTGCGTTTAGCTTCACACGAAATTCTGTAATAAACTAAACGGTTCTGTAAATATAAGTTTATTATAAATTGTTCTTACCTTTCAATAGAGAACTATTAGACAAACCTGGGTCATTTACTGAGTCAATAGATCTCCTACAGGGACAGTGGTTAGTCTTCTGATTTACAACACTAGAATCAAGCGTTCGATCCCCTTCAATAGACACAACAGATAGCCTGATATGGCTTTGCTGTAAGAAAAACGCACACACTCTGATAAGTAAAAAGCCATTGGACAATCCTGATTTATTTGTCAATAATAACTCTTTGTTTTTTAAAGAACATTTGGAATACAGTTCAGAAATTCCCACCTCAAGAAAAGTAAAAGTTGTAGGAGCATTTTTTAAGCTAGTCAGTTTCACATAATTATTCCTTTTATAGCATGATCACTGCTGAAACTAAAATTGAAGTTGACTGTCCCACACTTTATACTACAGGTATTGGATGGGTTACGATCACTCATATACAAAAAATAATTAAATTATCCGCATTTGTTATAAAATATTTATCTTTCTTATCTTCGAATTACTGAGAAGTGTTAGAAGCCTTGATAATACAGTCAGATCTTTCCAAAATAGAAAACATTATTTAGTTCATAAGACTATGAATCATATTAACTGTGAGCGTAGGTCAGTGATGTATTGATGTATTGACGTACATACAATAAACATTATTCATCATTACTCTGATTTTCAGAGGGTTCTTAATTTGACAGGAAATTCTCCACTTTGACTACGTAACTACAGGGTCCTTCATTGTAGAAACATAAACTGTGGTTTGATACTTGTACTTCACAACTGAAAAAGAAGAAGGCATTTCCTTTTTCCTTAAATATACTGACTGTCAGTAACTAGTCATTTTTACTAACAAGAATACAGCTATTCCTAGAAACCAGCTGGTTACCAAGTCTTAAGTTTCAAGCAGAATAAAATGATGTCCACAACAAGATAAGTTAAAAAAGGGAATCGAAGTGCCAACCTTTGTTTACTATAAAATAAAAATATTCCACGCCTGATCATAATGTTTGGAAATCGAATTTTCTATGCCTGACTATAATGTTTGGAAATGGAATGTTCTATGCCTGATCATAATGTTTGGAAATGGAATGTTCTATACTTGACTATAATGTTTGAAAATGGAATATTCTATGCTTGACTATAATGTTTGGAAATGGAATGTTCTATGCTTGACTATAATGTTTGGAAATGGAATGTTCTATGCCTAATCATATTGTTTGGAAATTGAATTTTCTATGCTTGATCATAATTTTTGGGAACGGAATGTTCTATGTTTGACTATAATGTTTGGAAATGGAATGTTCTATGCCTAATCATAATATTTAGATATTGAATTTTCTGTGCTTGATCATAATTTTTGGGAACGGGATGTTCTATGTTTGACTATAATGTTTGGAAATGGAATGTTCTATGCATGATCATAATATTTAGATATTGAATTTTCTGTGCCTGATCATAATGTATGGAAATATCTTCATCTGAATCACAAACACAATCTCCTTTTGTTATATATATTTATCAAAGATTTAACCACTGTTTAAGAAGGATAACAATAGTGATAAATGCAACGAAGACTGAAATTTCGATAATGAAAGTGAATGGACGTTCGATATAAGTTTTGTTTGACTCTTGAATTTACGGCTTGCTTTTCTCTGTTATATTTTAACACATTTGTTTACTGAAAACCATGTGTACCTGGGTCGGTTAAAACCGAATTACTTTCGTTACTATTGTTAGGGTTGTTCAGTTAAACCGTGTGGTCTACATATAATTGCGGAAGAGCAGAATCCACTAGCTTAACAATATAACAAATCTGAATCGTGTATTTCGACATTTAATTTTATCTACCAATTTGCTTTAGTCAGTAAGTTATTTGAACGTAGTTTAATAGACTGACAATGATTTTCAGTCGCGTAGATCTCACAGTGTCAAACGTATTCGTACGCCGATGATACTGCCTTGTTTCACTGATCACTTTCTTTTCTAATCCACAGCAATCAAAGAACAGCCAGTCGGTAAAACGGAGGACATCCACCCAGAATATGGAGGTAGTAAACACTGAGGAAAACGAGATGGAATTTCAAGATAAAAATAAGAATCTTGAGGTAAGTGTTGAGATGCGGACCCGCCGTTTCCAGGCAGCTTATCTGTTTGCTGTGAGAGCATCAACACTACTGTTACTTGTAACAGTGACATCTACATGAGTACTGTGTTCTCATTTGTCCTTTCCCTTTGCTAATTTCAACTTCTCCCTTGCACAGCAAATCACGTGTTTGTTAAGAAACATTTATTGTCGTCCTCGGAATAAAACTAAAGACATATGAACTTGTTCAACCCTCTTCTGCCTATTTTTGGTTAAAAAAGCTTGGGTTGACGGATGACGTCATCAGGTTCCTCCCAGAGTAACTTTTTCTTTTTTTTCATTCCAAGAATACCCTTATATATACAATGTGAAACGTTGAATCATAAAACAGCTGCTAAGAACTCCTTCCTGTCAATTCCCACAGTACTGCTTTTATAGGATTGCAGAAAGTAAACAAAATGCTCCGACTTCAACAGCTTGGTTAACATGTTTTGAATTTATTACTGTCTAAAACAAGTCAACATGTACGTTATAAACCAGTCACTGGTTCTCATGTTTCTTATTACATATATTTATATGTTATAACTTATGACAGTCATTAGGTTGGTGTTACAAACGTTGGAATAAAATACACGTGGTCTTTTACAGATATTGGTTATCACTTAAAGGTTTTCGCAATTTCGTGATATCTGTTTGCTGAAAAAATAAACAATTTTCAGTGAATATCTCACAGTTGTGTCTGTTAAGATCTCTTAAGACACATAAAGGATCACAGACATCTTTGAGAATACTCAAGCAAACTTGTAAAGCGTACTTGGGGGAGTTTCTATTCCTAACAAATATTTAAAAACACAATTTTTGTTTCTGTGATTTTGGGGTAGATCCTGGATAGTTATATAGATTTATTGCGAGCTGTACGTTTACTGGCTCTTTAGAATTTAGTGTTCTATGAAAGTAACCTAATTATGTGTCTTTTTTAACATTTGTAAAAGTAATATGAAAGTTTAATTATTAAAAAACAATTTTATAATTTGCTTTCTGCAGGAAATTTTATGCCATAAATTAAACAGCGTCGCTACTTCAAAAGAAAAATGTCTGTCAATTAAAAAACAACAAACTTATAGTGAAAACACACAAGCTTTAGGTGCATGTTTTAATGTAAGTAACTGAGAAAACATTTAATTAATATTTATTTCTTATTTCGAAGTGTTAAAGACAAGAAGATAGTATTATGTAGTTTTATTACAGAGGGCCAACAAGTCTGTTACCCACCAGAGATTTATGGCTTGTATTTAGTGACCGCAGAAATGCGCTCCGCACTTTGAGGTCGCAAGAACGCCAGACATTAACGGTCAAATTCTACTACTCGTTAAGACAAGACTAGCACCAATTTTGGCCCGGCATGGCCAGGTGGTTAAGGCACTCGACTCGTAGTCTGACGGTCGTGGGTTCAAATCCCTTTCACACCAAACATGCTCGCCATGAAGGCGTTACAACGCACAATCAATTCCACTATTCGTTGGTAAAAAAGTATTCTAAGAATAGGCAGTGGGTGGTGATGACTAGCTGCCTAGGCCTGGCATGGTCAAGCGCGTAAGGCGTGCGACTCGTAATCCGAGGGTCACGGGTTCGCGCCCACGTCGCGCTAAACATGCTCGCCCTCCCAGCCGTTGGGGTGTATAATGTGACGGTCAATCTCACTATTCGTTGGTAAAAGAGTAGACCAAGAGTTGGCAGTGAGTGGTGACGACTAGCTGTCTTCCCTTTAGTCTTACACTGCTAAATTAGGGACGGCTTGCACAGATAGCCCTCGTGTAGCTTTGCGCGAGATTCAAACCAAACCATACAAAACAAAATACCGCCTGTTGGCTCTGGATGTTGTTGACTTCCTACCTTCTTCCTAGTCTATCAGTTTGTTATTAGGGTTCGATTTCCCTCGGTGAACTCAGCAGATAGCCCAATGTGATTTTACTATAAGAAAACACACAAACATATACTCTCCACATTTGGGACCACTATGTGCACATGGTTTTGTGTAGCTTCACACAAACTTTCAGAACCGACACTTTTTTTTCTTTTTCGAGTTTTTTGCTGCTCTTATAGTTTAAGTCGATTAATAAATATTTGTAGTGAGCTAATGGCCAAAACAGGAAGTAAAAAAAATGTAGTGAGCTAATGGCCAAAACAGGAAGTAAAAAAAATGTAGTGAGCTAATGGCCAAAACAGGAAGTAAAAAAAATGTAGTGAGCTAATGGCCAAAACAGGAAATAAAAAAAATGTAGTGAGCTTATGGCCAAAACAGGAAGTAAAAAAAAATGTAGTGAGCTAATGGCCAAAACAGGAAGTAAAAAAATGTAGTGAGCTTATGGCCAAAACAGGAAGTAAAAAAAAAAAACATAACTTGTTAACCTGTGCTTGAAAAAAAGCAAAAAAAAATGATTGAGTAAACATGATTATGATTTATGTTTGGTTTGTCGCTATGGGATTGTCCGCATAAATCCTTTCACGCCTTTTTACATGTTATAGCGGAAGGAATTAGTAATATTCACGTTGTGAACAGTTGAAGTTATGAAGACAAACGTGAAACAGAAATCCTAGTTGCAATGAAGGTGGTCGATATTTTAAATTTTCCGTACATTGTGAATCCCATTGAAATAGGATGCCCTGGAGTCAGGTCATTAGTACGCTCGGCTCGCAGTCTGAGGGTACGGGGCTCGAATTCTCGTCACAATAAACATGCTCGTCCTTTCAGCCATGGTGGACAGTATAATGTGACGACTAATCCCACTATTCGTTGATAAAAGAGAAGCCCAAGAGTTTGAGGTGGGTGGTAATGACTATCTGCCTTCCCTCTAGATTTACATTGCTAAATTAGGGACGGTTAGAACAGACAAACCTCATGTAGCTTTGCGCGAAATTAAAAACAAACAAATAAATAAATAAATCCATTGAAATGAAGGTGCTTTTCTTCTGCTCCTTCAAACTAACTCTTATCTCCTTCTTTCTCCTAAATAGAAAAAAATATTAGAAACGCCACTTAACAGGCTGTAAACACTGACGTTTCTAAAATACAATGTTTACATTTTATTATCCTGTACTACGATTGAAGACAAGCAAGTCAAATTACATCGCTTACATTTTCTAAAATACAATGTTTACATTTTATTATCCTGTAGTACGTTTGAAAACAAGCAAGTCAAATTACATCGCTTACATTTTCTAAAATACAATGTTTACATTTTATTATCCTGTACTACGTTTGAAGACAAGCAAGCCAAATTACATCACTTACATTTTCTATCTGCAAAAACTTTCAGGCGATTTTAAGCAGTCAATGTATGTATTATTTTATAATTAATATATTATTTTATTTTAATTTTGTAAGACGTTTTTAAAATATTATAAAATGCACTTTTTTTTTAAAAAAACAAGAATACTATTTTTTTTCAGTCCCCCGCTGGGACAGTGCTATGTTTACGGATTTATAAAGCTAAAATCAGGGGTTCGATTCCCCTCGGTGGGCTCAGCAGAGAACTCGATGTGGCTTTGCAATAAGAAAACACACACCATTTTTTTATAGTTGTGACGTGTCTAATCGGAAAGCAAAGTACGTGGAAGACGTTATAAATTTTCCTCTACCCTACTGTAACTTTATCCCCCATTTTAAGGGTTGACTCTTCCAAGTGGAAGCCTGTATTAACGTGTAGGCTTGAAGTTACCGTCAACGCTACGATCTGAGCACGTGGAGTGGAATGTGTCGCGTGGAGTAAGAGAAAAACATTCGAAACTCTCGTTCTTTTTTCTGTTTGTTTCGTTTTTCTTCGGTATTCAATATAATGAATGTTGTAGATACTTAAGTTGCTCCAAAACCTGGAACTTGGCGTCTTTTTCAAGTTTTTTTTTATCGTGTCTCGTGACAGGCGTACGTCGATAGCTTTATTGATGGATTTGCTGTAAAAATTTTACACTTCGGAGTGTTTGGTAGAAGAACTGGTGGCATTCATGTGTCACTTGTCCATTTTTATGATTCTAACTGGCTCTACTTTAGTCAAAACTGATTTTATCCTATTGTAACTGTGACGTCATCAGTTATCTTTCTTTTTACACAAGTAATATTTTTGCTAGTCCGTTCTCACTTCCTGTATTTCATTTATCATATCCACGAACACCAATATTATTTTCCTCGGCTTCTAAAAAACGAACTTTCTCTTCTCAGATACAGATCTCATAAGACAGAATTTTTTTATTTCATAATTTCGGATAATCATCTCATTGGACAGAAAGTATTTAATATTCTGAGACACTTATCTCATTGGACAGAAAGTGTTTAATCTACGTAAGAGATAAGGTGAGAAATTCCTGTGCACAGGAAAACAAAATTAGGAAGGTAATGTAGATGTGATGTTTTATTCCTGTTTGATGATGTGAGAAAAGATAACAGAATTGCCTGAACATAAGAACACTGATGTATTTACGCCTGATGTACAGCCATTAGGTCAAGAATCAAAACTGTGAGGAAAATCCAGAACACAACTACGAGGTTGGTACAAAATATTAAGTCACATATCTCTGATGGATTGAGGTATTGAAGATATTTTAATGCATGCCATGTTATTATAGAACAAGTTAAGAAAAAACTTTTTTTTTAAAAAAAGGAAGTAAATGTAAGGATAGCTAATATGAAACCTTCAAAAACAATGCAAACAAGTTAGTAGGGATGACATTTGAGCCATCTTTACGGTGTGTGTTTTTCTTACAGCAAAGCTACATCCGGCTATCTGCTAAGTCCACTGAGAGGAATCGAACCCCTTATTTTAGCCTTGTAAAGCTGCACGAGGGCTATCTGCGATAAATCATTGATATTAGCCATTCTTAAATCCACTTTCTTTTTGGAAAGTTATTTCTTTATTTCCTTGCGTATTCTTTTATTTTAATACAGTCTTTCAATAAATATAGGAAGGTTGTATTTATAACCAAGTAGAATGAGGTTCCAACTGTTATATTTACTGTTTATCTGATATTGACTTGTAATTTCTGTTTCCCCCTGAATGTAAGCTATTTAACTGAACACTAAATGTATGTAAGCAATACTGTAACAGTAAGGTGTAATGATAACATCGCTTACACTAGAATTATGATATTTCTTGATGAAAAAACACCAGCTTGAAATAAAGATGTATCTCATAACGGCTGGTACGAGTATTAACACTTTTACTGATAAGCAAAGTGCAACGTTTCGACTTTCCAAGGTCATCAGATGATATTGTTCTCTGCATGTCATTAAAAGTGTATACACTTATAACAGTCATTTTGAAATACATCTTTGTGATATCAGTTTAAAATTACCACGAGTCAATATTACTTATAAAAGCAGATACTTCGTTTGAAACTATGTCACTTAAGTCAAACTGTTTTTCTGGTTTTTAGTTTATCACTTGATGAAAAATAAGCAGACGAAAGTAGAACAAGAAATTCAAACTTTTTGTGACGTTTACATAAGGGAATCCCAGAACTTGTAACTCAGTCATTACATAGATATTGTTTTAAAAGAAAGCACTGTAGAGTATTGCAAAGTTCTGATGACCTATTGAGGAAGGTATTTAAAATACCATTTCATTTAACAGTCCGAACCATCTCAACACAAACAGTAGTACTTAGACCCGGCATGGCCAGGTGAGTTAAGGCGTTCGACTAGTAATCTGAGGGTCCATACTCGCTCTTTCAGCCGTGGGGGCGTTATAATGTTACGATCAATTCCACACTATTCGTTGGTAAAAGAGTAGTCCAAGAATTGGCGGTGGGTGATGATGACTAGCTGTCTCCTCTCTAGTCTTACGCTGCTAAATTAGGGACGGCCACCGCAGGTATCGAAACTCAGATTTTAATGTTATAAGCCTTCAGACATGCCACTGAATCACTGTGGGGACTGCATATTCCGAAGAATAAAGAAAAGTTGCAAATAACTTTATTTTCAAATGTGATTTGAAAATCTGCTAATTTCATGCAACGTATCCCGGCGTACATGAAAACTAAACAGTGTTCAAACTTGTTAATGTTTAGACTCGGTTAACAGTTTGTTCGAGTTTAGCCTTCTCGTAAACAAATCACGTGGTCTAAGAGAATCTGACAGTAAGCCTCGTTCTATGTATGTATGTATGTATGTATAGCGGTCATTATAGATTCATGAATTTTGAAAAAGTGGGAATATTGCAAGTCATTTGTTTGTAATCAAGAACAAAGCTACCAAATAGGCTATCTCTGTTCTGTCTACCCTGGGTATCGAAACCCGTTCATATTGTATGTTTACCTGTAAATAAAAACTTTCAATTAATCGCTCATATCTCACGCTTGAATGCATGAGAGAGAGTTTCTTATATCTTTCAGCATGAAGCAAACAACGTTTAAAAAGTATTTATTTTTTTCTATTTATCTTAGCTCCGTTCACTACTTTCAAAGAACTGACACGTAAATTTATTTGTATGAACAAGTAGCTGCAACAGGATGCATTATTTCAGACGGTTATGAAAACGGATTTACGGAGGTTTATGGAGCGTAAGTGTTTCAGTTGAACGGTAGATTATGAACGTTTGTTGTACCATCTTCATTTATGAGAAATCTTTCTCGCGAGTTCCTCGAGTTTCTCAGCTTCTAGGGACCTCAAATATTTACAGCTAAAGGCTTGGGAAACAAGTGTTTGTTTTCGACGTTTTTTTTAAATGAGAAAACCAACGGTAGAGTCATTATAAATCTATTATAATAAGCCTCTTGAGACACATCATCCTCAATTTTCTGTTCGATTTAGATCTCTTAATTTAGATCCACAAAGTCTTTCAACTAAAAACTTGCTCGTGAAGCCACATACCACTGTTGATTGAACGTTAAGTCAACATTCTAAACACTGTGGATAAGGGGTAAGAGAGAAATGTTTAAACTGAGTCGTTAAAGCTCAACTCGTTTATTTTCGTTAAGATAATCAGTTCTATTAAAATTCCGATAACACTGAATATCTTACTTGGACCTAACTCATAATAACAAATAGACAACTAAGATCATTCTTTGTTGTTGTTGTTATTTTATTTTTCAATCAGATACAAACGCTCATTTAAAAAAATCTTTTCATGTCTTCTTCCTATCACAGCTGTCTTAATGTTCATGTCTTAATTTTCATGTCTTCTTCCTATCACTGCTGTCTTAATTTTCATGTCTTCTTCCTATCACAGCTGTCTCAATTTTCATGTCTTCTTCCTATCACAGCTGTCTTAATGTTGTTCTTTGTACACTGTTTGAGCAACAGTTTCAATTATGTTTTCGCAATTAGTTGTGCGATTTCAATTTGTTTTTTTTAAGGTTGTATTTTATATTGACCAGCACGACCAAACAGATCTAACTCTGACTTGATACAACAGCGACATCATTTATTGTGTGAACACGTTCTAATCTATACTGAATAAATAGCTTAGGATTAAATAATACCTTATTCTAATGTCTTAAAAAATGTGATTATTTATTAGTTTGATCCTTTTACACTATTGAATAACTTCTATTTTTTTTAAAGTTTATGTTTGAAATAGTTCGTATACTTTTATATTTTTGTATTAGAAACTGTATAATTTAAGTAAAAAGAAAACAACGCATAATTGATTTAATCCCATAATGAATCAGTTGGCTCTTAGGAAATAGTAAGCGATTCAAATTGAGACCAACTAAGTAAATTGTGATATTTGAGTAGTTTCGGGTAAACTAAAGTGAAGGCTAAAAATACTAGACCACAATAACAACATGCAGTTTAGGAATAACTGAAGTGAGACCTGAAGGTAATAGTCCACAATAACAACATGAATTTTAATGCTGACTAAAGTGAAGCCTAAAAGTACTAAACCACAACAACAACATGCAGTTTAGCGTTGACTAAAGTGAAACTTGAAGGTACTACAAAAAAAACAACAACATTAATGTTCATTAAAGTGAAGGCTGAAGGAACTAGACAACAAAAACAACATCCAGTTAAGTGTTGACTAAATCGAAGGTTGAAGGTACTAGACCACAATAACAACATTCATTTTAATGTTGACTAAAGTAAAGGTTGAAGGTACTAAACCACAATTACAACATTCACTTTATTGTTGACTGAAGTGAAGGCTGAAGATACTGGACCACAATAACAACATACATTTTAATGTTGAATAAAGTGAAGGCTCAAGGTACTAAACCACAACAACAACATCCAGTTTCGTGTTGACTGAAGTGAAGGCTGAAGGAACTAGACCACAATAACAACATGCATTTTAATGTTGACTATGAAACCTGAAGGTACTAAACCACAATAACAACATGCAGTTTAATGTTGACTAAAGTGAAGCCTGAAGGTACTAAACCACAATAACAACATCCACTTTAGTGTTGACTAAATCGAAGGCTAAAAACAGCATGCAAATTAGGATTAACTAAAGTGAAGCCTAAAGGTACAACACTGCAATAACAACATGCATTTTAATGTAGACAAAAGTGAAGCCTGAAGAAACTGAACCACAATAAAAACATCCAGTTTAGAGTTCATTAAAGTGAAGGTGGAAGGAACTAGACCACAATAACAACATGCATTTTAATGTTGACTTTGAAGCCTGAAAGTACTAAACCACAATAACAACATGAACTTTACTGTTGACTAAAGTTAAAGATGAAGATACTAGACCACAATAACAACATGCAGTTTAATGTTGACTGAAGTGAAGCCTGAAGGTACTAAACCACAATAACAACATGCAGTTTAATTTTGATGAAAGTGAAAGATGAAGATACTACACCACAATAACAACATGCAGTTTAATGTTGACTAAAATAAAGGTTGAAGGAACTAAACCACAATGACAACATGCTGTTTTATGTTGACTAAATCAAGGCGGAAGGAACTAGAACACAATAACATCATACAGTTTAATGTTGACTAAAGTGAAGCCTGAAAATACTAGACCACAATAACAACATGCAGTTTTATGTTGACTAAGATGAAGGCTGAAGGTATTAGACCATAATAATAACATCCAGTTTAGTCTTAACCAAAGTGAAGGATGAAAATGCCACACCACAATAACAACATTCAGATAAGAATTAAGTAAAGTTAGGCCTGAAAGTACTATACCACAATAAGAACATGTAGTTTAATGTTGACTAAAATGAAGGTTGAAAACACTAGACCACAATAACAGCATGCAGTTTTATGTTGACTAAGATGAAGGCTGAAGGTACTAGACCATAATAATAACATCCAGTTTAGTCTTAACTAAAGTGAAGGATGAAAATACCACACCACAATAACAACATTCAGATAAGAATTAAGTAAAGTTAGGCCTGAAAGTACTATACCACAATAAGAACATGCAGTTTCATGTTGACTAAAATGAAGGTTGAAGGTACTTCACCACAATAAAAAGATGCAATTTAACGTTGACTAAAGTGAAGGCTAAAGGTACTAGACCACAATAACAACATGAAGTTTAATGTTGACTAAAGTGAAGGATGAAGGTACTTAACCACAATGACAACATGCAGTTTTATGTTGACTAAAGAAAAGGCTGAAGATACTAGACCACAATAACAACATGCAGTTTACGGTTAACTAAAGTGAAACCTGAAGGAACAAGACTGCAATAACAACATGCATTTAAATGTTGACTAAATTGAAGGCTGAAGGAAAGAGAACACAATAACAACATGCAGTTTAGTGTTGACTAAAGTGCAGGCTGAAGGTTCTAGACCACAATAACAACATGCAGTTTAATGTTGACTAAAGTGAATTCTGAAAGTATTAGACCACAATAACAACATGCAGCTTTATGTTGACTAAGATGAAGGCTAAAGGTACTAGACCACAATAATAACATCCAGTTTAGTGTTGACTTAAGTCAAGGATGAAAATACCACACTACAATAACAACATTCAGATTAGAATTAACTAAAGTAAAGCCTGAAGGTACTATACCACAAAAAGAACATGCAGTTTAGTGTTGACTAAAGTGAAGGTTGAAGGTATTAGACCACAATAAGAAGATGCAGTTTAATGATGACTACAAAGGAGGCTTAAGGTACTAGAACACAATAACAACATTTATTTTAATGTTGACTAAAGCGAAGGCTGAAGGTACTAGAACAGAATAACAACATGCTGTTTAATGTTGACTAAAGTGAAAGATGAAGACACTACACCACAATAACAACATGCAGTTTAATGTTGACTAAAGTGAAGCCTGAAGGTACTAAACCACAATTACAACATTCATTTTAATGTTGACTAAAGTGAAGACTGAAGGTACTAGACCACAATAACAATATGCAGTTTAATGTTGACTAAAGTGAAAGCTGAAGGTACTAAACCAAAATGAAAACATGCAGTTTTATGTTGACTAAAGTGAAGGCTGAAGGTTTCAGACAACAATAACAATATGCAGTTTGATGTTAACTAAAGTAAAGGCTGAAGCTACTAGACCACAGTTTAGGGTTAACTGAAATGAAGCTTGAAGGTACAAGACTGCAATAACAACATGCATTTTAGGGTTAACTAAAGTGAAGCCTGAACTTACAAGACTGCAATAACAACATGAATTTTAATGTTGACTAAATTGAAGGCTAAAAGTAAGACAACACAATAACAACATGCAGTTTAGTGTTGACTAAAGTGAAGTTTGAAGGTCCTAGACCACAATAACAACATGCAGTTTAATGTTCAATAAAGTGAAGCCTGAAGGTACTAGACCACAATAACAACATGCAGTTTGATGTTGACTTAAGTAAAGCTCAGGTACTAGACCACAATAACAACATGCAGATTAGAATTAACTAAAGTGAAACCTGAAGGTACTAAATTACAATAAGAACATGCACTTTAGTGTTGACTAAAGTGAAGGTTCAAGATCCTAGACCACAATAACAACATGCAGTTTAGTGTTGACTAAAGTGAAGGTTCAAGATCCTAGACCACAATAACAACATGCAGTTTTATGTGGACTAAAGTGAAGGCTGAAGGTACTAGACCACAATAACAACATGCAGTTTTATGTTGACAAAAGTAAAGGCTGAAGATACTAAACCACAATGACAACATGCAGTTTTATGTTGACTAAAGTGAAGGCTGAAGGTACTAGACCACAATAAGAACATGCAGTTAAATGTTGTCTAAAGTGAAGGTTGAAGGTACTGGACCACAATAAAAACATGTAGTTTAGTGTTTACTAAAGTGAAGGTTGAAGATACTGGACCACAACAGCATGTAGTTTAATGTTGACTAAAGGTAAATCTGAAGGTACTATATCACAATAAGAACATGCAGTTTAATGCAGACCAAAGTGAAGGATGAAGGTACTAAAACACAATAACAACACGCAGATTAATGTTGATTAAAGTAAAGGCTGAAGGTACTAGACCACAATAACAACATGGAGTTTAAGGTTCACTTTAGTAAACGCTGAAAATATAAGACCACAATAAGAACCTGTAGTTTAGGGCTATTTAAAGTGAAGCCTGAAAGTACTAGACCACAATAACAACATGCATTTTCATGTTCACTAAAGTGAAGCCTGAAGGTACAAAACTACAATAACAACATGAAGTTTATTGTTAACTAAAGTGAAGGCAAAAGGTACTCGACCACAATAACAACATGCATTTTAATGTTAAGTAAATTGATGGCTGAAGGTACTAGAACACAATAACAACATGCAGTTTAGTGTTGACTAAAATAAAGTTTGAAGGAACTAAACCACAATGACAACATGCTGTTTTATGTTGACTAAATCAAGGCGGAAGGAACTAGAACACAATAACATCATACAGTTTAATGTTGACTAAAGTGAAGCCTGAAAATACTAGACCACAATAACAACATGCAGTTTTATGTTGACTAAGATGAAGGCTGAAGGTACTAGACCATAATAATAACATCCAGTTTAGTCTTAACCAAAGTGAAGGATGAAAATGCCACACCACAATAACAACATTCAGATAAGAATTAAGTAAAGTTAGGCCTGAAAGTACTATACCACAATAAGAACATGTAGTTTAATGTTGACTAAAATGAAGGTTGAAAACACTAGACCACAATAACAGCATGCAGTTTTATGTTGACTAAGATGAAGGCTGAAGGTACTAGACCATAATAATAACATCCAGTTTAGTCTTAACTAAAGTGAAGGATGAAAATACCACACCACAATAACAACATTCAGATAAGAATTAAGTAAAGTTAGGCCTGAAAGTACTATACCACGATAAGAACATGCAGTTTCATGTTGACTAAAATGAAGGTTGAAGGTACTTCACCACAATAAGAAGATGCAATTTAACGTTGACTAAAGTGAAGGCTAAAGGTACTAGACCACAATAACAACATGAAGTTTAATGTTGACTAAAGTGAAGGATGAAGGTACTTAACCACAATGACAACATGCAGTTTTATGTTGACTAAAGTGAAGGCTGAAGATACTAGACCACAATAACAACATGCAGTTTACGGTTAACTAAAGTGAAACCTGAAGGAACAAGACTGCAATAACAACATGCATTTAAATGTTGACTAAAAAGGAGGCTTAAGGTACTAGAACACAATAACAACATTTATTTTAATGTTGACTAAAGCGAAGGCTGAAGGTACTAGAACAGAATAACAACATGCTGTTTAATGTTGACTAAAGTGAAGGCTGAAGGTACTAGATCACAATAACAACATGCGTTTTTATGTTGACTAAAGTGAAGGCTGAAGGTACTAGACCACAATAACAACATGGAGTTTTAAATTAACTAAAGTGAAGACTGAAGGTACTATATCACAATAAGAACATGCAGTTCAATGTAGACCAAAGTGAAGGCTGATGGCACTAGAACTCAATAACAACATGCAGTTCAATGTTGACTAAAGTGAAGGATGAAGGTACTAAAACACAATAACAACATGCAGATTAATGTAGATTAAAGTAAAGGCTGAAGGTACTAGACAACAATAACAACATGCAGATTAGAATTAACTAAAGTGAAACCTGAAGGTACTATATCACAATAAGAACATGCAGTTCAATGTAGACCAAAGTGAAGGCTGATGGCACTAGAACACAATAACAATATGCAGTTTAATGTTGACTAAAGTGAAGACTGAAGGTACTAGACCACAATAATAACATGCAGTTTAGTGTTGACTAAAATGAAGGATGAAAATACTATACCACAATAACAACATTCATTTTAATGTTGACTAAATTGTAGGCTGAAGTTACTAGACCACAATAACAACATGCCGTTTAAAGTTGACTAAAGTGAAGGCTGAAGGTACTAAACCACAATGACAACATGCAGTTTTGTGTTGAGTAAAGTGAAGGCTGAAGGTACTAGACAACAATAACAACATGCAGTTTAATGTTGACTGAAGTCAAGGCTGAAGGTACTAGACCAGAATAACAACATGCAGTTTAGGGTTAACCAAAGTGAAGGCTGAAGGTGCAAGATTGCAATAACAACATTCATTTTAATGTTGACTAAATTGAAGACTGAAAGTAAGAGAACACAATAACAACATGCAATTTAGTGTTGACTAAAATGAAGGTTGAAGGTACTAGACCACAATAACAACATGCAGGTTAATGTTGATTAAAGTGAAGGCTGAAGGTACTAGAACAAAATAACAACATGCAGTTTAATGTCGACTAAAGTGAAGGCTGAATATTTTACACCACAATAACAACATGCAATTTAGTGTTGACTAAAGTGAAGCCTGAAGGAACTAAACTACAATAAAAACATGCAGTTTAGTGTTGACTAAAGTGAAGGTTGAAGGTCCAAGACCACAATAACAACATGCACTTAAATGTCGACTAAAGTGAAGAATAAAGGAACTAGACCACAATAACAACATGGAATTTTATGTGGACTAAAGTGAAGGCTGAAGGTACTAGACAATAATAACAACATGCAGATTCATATTGACAAAAGTCAAGGCTGAAGGTACTAAACCACAATGACAACATGCAGTTTTATGTTGACTAAAGTGAAGGCTGAAGGTACTGGACCACAATAATAACATGCAGTTTAGTGTTGAAGAAAGAAAAGCTGAAGGTACTATACCACAATAACAACATTCAGATTAGAATTATTTAAAATGAAGCCTGAAGGTACTATACCACAATAAGAACATGCAGTTTAATGTTGTCTAAAGTAAGGGTTAAAGGTACTAGAACACAATAACAAAATACATTTGAATGTTGACAAAAGTGAAGCCTGAAGGTACTGGACCACAATAACAACATGCAGTTTAGTGTTGACTAAAGTGAAGGTTGAAGGTACTGGACCACAACAGCATATATTTTAGTGTTGGCTAAAGTGAAATCTGAAGGTACTATATCACAATAAGAACATGCAGTTTAATGTAGACCAAAGTGAAGGCTGAAGGTACTAAAACACAATAACAACAAGCAGATTAATGTTGATTAAAGTGAAGGCTGAAGGTACTAGACCACAATAACAACATGGAGTTTAAGGTTCACTTTAGTAAACGCTGAAAATATAAGACCACAATGAGAACATGCAGTTTAGGATTATTTTAAGTGAAGCCTGAAGGTACTAGAACACAATAACAACATGCGTTTTTATGTTGACTAAAGTGAAGGCTGAAGGTACTAGACCACAATAACAACATGGAGTTTTAAATTAACTAAAGTGAAGGCTGAAGGTACAAGAACAGAATAACAACATACATTTCAATGTTGACTGAATTGAAGGCTGAAAGTACTAGAACACAATAACAACATGCAATTTAGGGTTAACTAAATTGAAGCCTGAAGGTACAAGACCGCAATAACAACATACATTTCAATGTTGACTGAATTGAAGGCTGAAAGTACTAGAACACAATAACAACATGCAGTTTTATGTTGACTAAAGTGAAGGCTGAAAGTACTAGAACACAATAACAACATTCAGTTTAATGTTGACTAAAGTGAAGGCTGAAGGTACTAGACCAAAATAATAACATGCAGTTTAGTGTTGACTAAAATGAAGGATGAAAATACTATACGACAATAACAACATTCATTTTAATGTTGACTAAGTTGAAGGCTGAAGGTACTAGATCACAATAACCACATGAAGTTTATTGTTAACTAAAGTGAAGGCAAAAGGTACTAGACCACAATAACAACATACAGTTTTATGTTGACTAAAGTGAAGGCTGAAGGTACTAGACAACAATAACAACATGCAGTTTGATGTTAACTAAAGTAAAGGCTGAAGTTACTAGAACAGAATAACAACATGCCGTTTAATGTTGACTGAAGTGAAGGCTGAAGGTACTAGACCACAATAACAACATGCAGTTTAGGGTTAACTAAAGTGAAGCTTGAAGGTACAAGACTGCAATAACAACATTCATTTTAATGTTGACTAAATTGAAGGCTGAAAGTAAGAGAACACAATAACAACATGCAATTTAGTGTTGACTAAAATGAAGGTTGAAGGTACTAGACCACAATAACAACATGTAGTTTAATGTTCGCTAAAGTGAAGGCTGAAGGTACTAGACCACAATAACAACATGCAGTTTAGTGTTGACTAAAGTGAAGGTTAAAGGTCCTAGAACACAATAACCACATGAAGTTTATTGTTAACTAAAGTGAAGGCAAAAGGTACTAGACCACAATAACAACATACAGTTTAATGTTGACTAAAGTGAAGCCTGAAGGTGCTAGACCACAATAACAACATACAGTTTAATGTTGACTCAAGTGAAGCCTGAAGGTACTAGACCACAACAACAACATCCAGTTTAGTGTTGACTAAAGTGAAGGCTGAAGGTACTAAATTACAATAACAACATGCAATTTTATTTTGACTAAAGTGAAGGCTGAAGGTACTAGACCACAATAACAACATGCAGTTTAGTGTTGACGAAAGTGAAGGCTGAAGGTACTGGACCACAATAACAACATACAGTTTAATGTCGACTAAAGTGAAGGCTGAATATTTTAGACCACAATAACAACATGCAGTTTAATGTCGACTAAAGTGAAGGCTGAATATTTTAGACCACAATAACAACATGCAGTTTGATGTTGACGAAAGTGAAGCCTGAAGGTACTAGACCACAATAACAACATACAGTTTAGTGTTGACGAAAGTGAAGGCTGAAGGTACTGGACCACAATAACAACATGCAGTTTAATGTCGACTAAAGTAAAGGCTGAATATTTTAGACCACAATAACAACATGCAGTTTGATGTTGACGAATGTGAAGCCTGAAGGTACTAGACCATAAAAATAACATGCAGTTTAATGTTGACTAAAGAAAAGGCTGAAGGTACTATACCACAATAAGAACATGCAGTTTAATGTTGACTAAAGTGAAGGTTGAAGGTACTAGACCACAATAAGAACATGCAGTTAAATGTTGTTTAAAGTGAAGGCTGAAGGTACTAGAACACCATAACAAAATACATTTTAATGTTGAATAAAGTGAAGGTTGAAGGTATTGGACCACAACAGCATGTAGTTTAATATTGACTAAAGCGAAGTATAAAGGTACTACACCACAATAAAAATATGCAAATTAGAATTAGCTGAAGTGAAACCTGAATGTACGAAAACACAATAACAACATGCAGTTTAAGGTTCACTTTAGTAAAAGCTGAAAATATAAGACCACAATAAGAACATGCAGTTTAGGGTTATTTTAAGTAAAGCCTGAAAGTAATAGAACAAAATAACAACATGCATTTTTATGTTGACTAAAGTGATGCCTGAAGGTAATAAACTACAATAAAAGCATGCAGTTTAGTGTTGACTAAAGTGAAGGTTGAAGGTCCTAGACCACAATAACAACATGAAGTTTATTGTTGACTAAAGTGAAGGATTATGGTCCGAGACCATAATAACAACATGCAGTGTAATGTTGACTTAGGTGAAGCCTGTAGGTACTGGACCACAATAACATGCAGTTTAGGGTTAACTAAAGTGAAGCCTCAAAGTACTGGACTGCAATAACAACATGCATTTTAATGTTGAGTAAATTGAGGGCTGAAGGTACTAGAACACAATAACAACATGCAGTTTAGTGTTGACTAAAGTGAAGGATTATGGTCCGAGACCATAATAACAACATGCAGTGTAATGTTGACTAAGGTGAAGCTTGAAGGTACTGGACCACAATAACAACATGCAGTTTGATGTTGACTAAGGTGAAGCCTGAAGGTACTGGACCACAATAACAACATGCAGTTTGATGTTGACGAATGTGAAGACTGAAAGTACTAGACCACAATAACAACATGCAGTTTAATGTTTACTAAAGTGAAGGCTGAAGGAACTAAACCACAATGACAACATGCAGTTTTATGTTGACTAAGATGAAGGCTGTAGGTACTATACCACAAAAAGAACATGCAGATTAGTGTTGAATAAAGTGAAGGATGAAAATACTACACCACAATAACAACATTCAGAGAAGAAATTGACTAAAGTTAGGCCTGAAGGTACTATACCACAATAAGAACATGCAGTTTTATGTTGACTAAAGAAAAGGCTGAAGGTACTGTACCACAATAACAACATTCAGATTAGAATTAACTAAAATGAAGCCTGAAGGTAATATACCACAATAAGAACATGCAGTTTAAGTTTGACTAAAGTGAAGGTTGAAGGTACTAGACCACAATAAGAACATGCAGTTAAATGTTGTCTAAAGTGAAGGCTGAAAATACTAGAACACAATAACAAAATACATTTTAATGTTGACTAAAGTGAAGCCTGAATGTACTGGGCCACAATAACAACAGCACATTATTATAGGAATGGAATTGCGAAGGTTTATCGAGCGTAAAAATATGAGTTGAATAGTATATAATGAATTGTCCTATCTGGGACGGATCATTTCAGACTGTATTAGAAACTCAAAATACTAGTTCACAATAGCGACAGCACTATAGTTATTGAAGAAATATTCACACACATTTATTTGTAAGAGAACGATCATGTACACGAGTGAACCATTATTAACTGGTTCAACAGATCGTAACACACACTTTCTGGTGATTAAAACATTTAAAATGCCGCCAAACAATAGCTTTCTGCATTTTAGAGTCATGGGTGTGTCATAAGAGTGACCGTTAACTCTCGCTTTTCAGGCTGACACAAATTGCTCACGAGTCGGCAGTTGGTAGTTTTGACTGGCTGTCGCCTCGGCATGGCCAGGTGGGTTAAGGCGTTCTACTCGTAATCGGAGACTCGCGATTTCAAATCTCCGTCGCATTAAACATGCTCGCCCTTTCAGCCGTTGAGGTGTTATAATGTGACGGGCAATCTCATTATTCGTTGATAAAAGAGTAGCCCAAGAGTCGGCGGTGGGTGGTGATGACTAGCTGCTTTCCCTCTAATCTTACACCGCTAAATTAGGGTCGGCTAGCGCATACAGCCCTCGTGTAGCTTTTCGGGAAATTAAAACAAACAAGAGAACAAAAGATTTTACTACCTCTAGTTTCTGTTTGTTTTTATTTTCAGGTTCACTAACTCGTTTTTTCTTTTTCTGTTGTTGCTTTAATCTTATGGTGCGTCGTTGAATGACAACTAGAAACTGGTTCGTGGCTAACATTTTACGAGGTAATTTGCCACTAAACATTCAAAAGCCGCACGAATGTTCTTATACGAGTCCCATGATAGGAGGAATGATGTTAAACAACATTTATCGCTTGTTCAATACGAAATGAAAATACAAATTGAGGAACATTTGAATTTTATGGTTACAATATAAATGTACATGTACATAATGTGTATATATGAAATCATATGCAGCTGCAATATAAAACTTATACTTTTATGTAAACTATTTCGTATGAAATGAATCAAATTTGACAATGACACGCCTGAAGTAATTTTATCTCGTTGTGATTAACATAGATAAACGGGAGCCCCCGATATTCATGATTGATTAACGTCTGTGTTAGGGTCGTAAGGACAGCCATTAAAATATATATTTAATACCTCAGAAAGGTTTTTAAAATTCTAATTTGTTATAAAGTATTTGATTGTTTGGAATTGTGCACAAAGTTGCACAATGGGCTATCTGTACTCTGCCAACCACGGGTGTCGAAAACCAATTTTTAGCAGTATGAGTTCGTAGGCATACCGCTGTGCCATTGGGGGCTATAAATTTATTAAGGGTACTTGGAACGGTCTGTAAGGTGTATCAATTAGCATGTATAAGGTTGGATGTTCAATCCAAATGATATCTGAAAATGTTACTGTGGTGTTGGAATCAGCTTCGATTACTGAGACTACGGGCCCGGCATGGTCAAGCGCGTTAAGGCGTGCAACTCGTAATCTGAGGATAGCGGGTTCGCAACCCCGTCGCGCCAAACATGCTCGCCCTTTCATCCATTGGATCGTTATAAAGTTTCGGTCAATCCCACTATTCGTTGGTAAAAGAGTAGCCCAAGAGTTGGCGGTGGGTGGTAATGACTAGCTGCCTTTCCTCTAGTCTTACACTGCTATATTAGGGATCGAGTAACTTTGTGCGAAATAAAAAAAAACGAACAAACAAATACTGAGACTATCCTGGCAATACTACTGAATACTGCAGTACGTACCATCTACTCAGTTGTCTTTCGAAATTTTGTTGCAGTGTCTGAGGAAGTCACGGTTGGTGGGTTGTGACAAAAGAATCTTATCTTCCGAGAACCTCACAATCAGTTATCGAGAGATCGTGTTGGTCAAACGTTGGCTACTGGGAATTTTACGACAAACGTACTGACAGGAAAAGATGCGCGTGTTCTTTATCTCGCGCTGCCTGACATTTGTGATTGTTCTGATGGCACAACTCAACAACATTTCTCTTGGTTCTAAATTTAGTATAATGTTACACCTTACACAGCTATTGACAGAATAGAGGAGGTCCGTTGCATGATAGCACAACGTTGCATCAAGTTGTCCTATACTCTGTGTGAAGTACGACCTATTCCATGTTCCTTATTTTCCTCAGTTGCAATTGAAATTCGTGATAATACGTCACGTAATCGTATCAAGTTGGTAAAGGATAACTAAAAACTCTGACATAAAATGCACAGTTAGGGTTACAATACAAGGTGACCGAAAAGTCTGGAACTATAGCTGATTTGTAGCTCTTCTTAATTTCCGGGCTTGGTCGAATGACACCTTTCCAGGACATTGAAATTAACTGACGTGATCGTCGAGAATGGACCCCAAGATTTCCAGGTTTGCCTCTCTTTGTGGGGTCTGCTTGAGGGACCTGTTTGCAAAAAAAGATCAGGGAAAACAAATATCTGAAACAAATAATTTGCGACAAGTGTCGAACCCTTGATAATGACATGAATACAGTTTGCAGTAACCAGTTTATTTGTTTTGTTTTTCGAATTTTGTGCAAAGCTGCACGAGGGCTATCTGCGCTAGCAGTCCCTAATTTAGCAGTGTAAGACTAGAGAGAAGGTAGTTAGTCATTACCACCCACCGTCAACTCTTGAACTACTCTTTTACCATCAATTAATGGGATGGACCGTCACGTTATAACGCCTCCGCGACTGAAAGGGCTAGCATGTTTAGTGCGCCAAGGGTTCAAACCCGCGATCTTCAGATTACGAGCAGAGCGCCCTAACCATCTGGCCATAACGGTAGTGTTCAGAGAGGATTGAAATACTCTCTCTAAACTCGTTTCGAATCACAAGGAGTACACGCGGAACACATGCTGTAATATTTATAAAGTGTATGGTTCCAGTTTGGCCCGGCATGGCCAAGCGCGTGAAGGCGTGCACTTCGCAATTTGAGGGTCGCGGGTTCGCGCCCGAGTCGCGCCAAACATGCTAGCCCTCCCAGCCGTAGTGGCGTTATAATGTTACGGTCAATCGTTGGTAAAAGAGTAGCCCAAGAGTTGGCGGTGGGTGGTGATGACTAGCTGCCTTCCCTCTAGTCTTACACTACTAAATTATGGACGGCTCGGTGCAGTGTGCTAACTACCTACTCACTTAAATACCTGTTCATGAAACCGTAGTGATTGCGGCCCTAAGTTCCTTGACGGAATCGAGAGGCAGATGATGACGTATGGTTCCGGATTTTCCGAAAACTTTTTTTTGAAACTTTAAAGAGAGTAGGTGAAATATAGCAGGTTTTTATCGATACATCAGGCGGTTATTTCTGGAATTATTACACCTGTTTTGATCGTTCATTAAAACAAAACAATATCTAAATGATTCCTGAAAACAATAGCCTTCTTCATTATGCAGAACAAGGGATCTTTCTCTTGTACTAACATAAATATTTTTTCGTATTTCGTTAAGCACAAAGTTACACAGTAGGCTGCCTGTGCTGTGCCCACAATGAGCATTGAAGAACCGGTTTTCAGTGTTACAGGCTTTCAGGCGTATCACTGAGAAAATACATCAAAATGAATGTTAAACTTGTATGTTTATAGTTAAATACAACCTCACAGAAGTTTAGCTAGGAACTTCACACAATATAGGTTTTCTTTATAATAAACGAGGTATCATAAAAAAACTTATTATCTCTAGCAGGTTTTCAAGTGTAAAGAAGACAGTCCGAGCGAGCCAACGAGAATAATTAGCTCGTTTATTATATGATGACGAATGGATAATTCAGAGAAGCGTTGCGGTAACAGCACAGTTCAAGTCGTGAATCGCGTTGCTCTCGTTCCATTTTCACGTTTATTGTTTCGCGCCATACTGCTGAAAGTTGTGGGACTATTTCCATAAAACCCTGCAATGCATGAATTTGTTTCATATAAAGCCAAATATTATGCGTCTCAACCACGATCCTTCGTATACCACATGGTATTGCTGGGTTTTTGAATATTTCTTACGCTCTAGTTGCGCATTACTTATGAAATACGTTAGCATTTTGTTTGTTTTGAATTTCGTGCAAAGCTAGTCGAGGGCTATCTGTGCTAGCCGTCCTTAATTTAGCAACGTGAGACTAGAGAGAAGGCAGCTCGTCATCACCACCCACCGCCAACTCTTGGGCTACTCTTTTACCAACGAATAGTGGGATTGACCGTCAATTATAACGCCCCCACGGCTGAAAGAACGAGCATATTTGGTGCGACGGGAATGCGAACCCGTGACCCTCAAATTACGAGCCCAGTGCCTTAACCACGTGGTCAGAATCATGTGTCGTGAGTTATTAATTTTGACTATGAAGCCTTAGGGCCTTGTTTTTTCTTACTATAGGAATAGCTTTGGTTTGATTGATGTTAAACTCAAAGCTACACAAGGGGTTACCTGCGCTATGTTCAATATGGGTATTCAAACCCGAACTTTAGTGTAGCAAACCATTAGATTTACCGTTGAACTACAAGAGGGGAGATATATACAGGGTATCTGAAATGTCTGGAAACATAAGCACTTCATCGAATTGTAGAGAACATGTTCCACATGCTATCCTCTTAAATTTAAACAAATTTGAATTAACAATCAGATTAACTTGACATTCTCACGTTTTGACATCAGCCATGTTACTTAAATTAAAAAATGCTTTGTTTTTTTAATTTCGCGCAAAACTACACGAGGGCTATTTGCGCCAGCCGTTCCTAGTTTAGCGGTGTAAGACTAGAGGGAAGGCAGCTAGTCATCACCATCTATCTCCAGCTCTTGTTTTACTCTTTTATCAAAAAATAGTGAGATTGACCGTCATATTATAACGCCCCTGCGGCTGAAAGAGCGAACATGTTTAGTGTGACAGGGATTCGAACCCGTAATCCTCAGACTGCGAGTCGAACGCCTTAATCACCCGGCATGTCAGGTCATTAAGGAAAGCTATATATCATTTATGGTTGCATACTTTTCAGACATCCTTGTAGGTTAGGTATATTTAATTCATTTCACAGTATTTATGAGTGTGGTCATCACAAATAAATAAATTCCATCATCTGCAGAGACAGAAAGATCAGATTGTTTTTAATCTCATTAAAAATCCGGATGCAACTGGTGGTTAACATGTAAGAGCTGTGATGTTGTTGTTGTTGTTGTTTTGAATTAAGCACAAAGCTACACAATGGGCTATCTGCACTCTGCCCACCACGGGTATCGAAACCCGGTTGTTAGCGGTAGTAAATCTGCAGACATACTGAGCCACTGGGGAGCAAGATTATAGGTCCGTTGTACGTGTGACGAAGATATCCCATTGTTCGATCAGAGGACAGCAGTCCAAGAACTGACCAAAGGTGCTGTGACTAGTCGCATTTCTTCTTTGATGAAACGCTAAGTGGCCCGGCATGGTCAAGCGCGTAAGTCGCGCGACTCGTAAATCCGAGGGTCGCGGGTTCGCGCCCGCGTCGCGCCAAACATGCTCGCCCTCCCAGCAGTGGGGGCGTTATTAAGTGACGGTCAATCCAACTTTTCCTTGCTAAAAGAGTAGCCCAAGAGTTGGCGGTGGGTGGTGATGACTAGCTGCCTTTCCTCTAGTCTTACACTGCTAAATTAGGGACGGCTAGCACAGATAGCCCTCGAGTAGCTTTGTGCGAAATTCCAAAACAAACAAACAATGAAACGCTAAGAGATCTCCACTTTTGGCCCCCAGTGGCTCAGCGGTATGTCTGCGGACTTACACGCTAAAATCCGGGTTTCGATACCCGTGGTGGGCAGAGCACAGATAGCCCATTGTGTAGCTTTGTGCTTAAATAAAAATACACAAAAAAAAACTCTCCACTTTTGACACATTTGGTCAAATTCATAAGGCCTTGTTATTGAAACAGTTTCTACAGACGTGCTATTTTCGGCGGCTTTAGTCAATCAAGTCAATCCTGTCTTTCATGGCTTTAAAGAATCTCGTCATGAATTTCGATCAAATACAGTTGGATGGGTTCCAAAATAACTCTTCAGAATGACCATGATCCTTTACGTGTCGTACACCTTGCGGAAATGGAAGCTCTTTTTCTTTCTCCAGACTTTTTACACTCTAAATTCTGTGATGCTTTACAATCGATAAGTTCCTTTTTTTATTATTGTTATCTACAAAACTAACGCCGAGCATAGTTATTTACGTAAAACTGTTGTTGGTATTGCTGGCCGTAGCCGCGTATTTGGGTTCCCGGCATCCTGGCTCCTCCATTCCCATCGAAGGTTGTCCGGCAGCGGCAAGACTCGTAGAATAGTTTAATCAGCTACTATATCCGTTTAAATTTCGTTGATAGAAGTTGGTGTGGCTTGATGGGGTAGGACTGACTGAATGACAGACGAGACGTGCGCTGAAGTTGTTGTATCAAGAAATGACTGATATAAAACGAAGTAGGGCTTCAACATCAGGACCCATCTACTCGGGTATTTATTTGGTTTATAAAACGTTATTATTACTAACCGTTAATTCCCCGATTATTTATTGACTTTAAATGACACCCGAGCTACTCACATGATTTGTTTTTTTTTTTCATAATTTCGTCTCTGGTTAGAAAATTGTCTGTCGGAATATCACTCAGATCAGCTTTTAGCTTCTTGTTGGAATATTTGTTTATGAACTATGTATTTCTGTTAAAGCCTTTCTATATCTCTGAAGGCACGGCAACTTGCTCGTGAAAAATTCGTATGTATTGTAATTCAACTAAATTAGGCCCGGCATGGCCAGGTGGGTTAAGGCGTTCGAGTCGTAATCTGAGGGTCGCGGGTTCGAATCCCCGTCGCACCAAACATGCTCGCGCTTTCAACCGTGGCGGAATTATAATGTGATAGTCAATCTCACTACTCGTTGGTGAAAGAGTATCCCAAGAGATGGCGGTGGGTGGTGATGACCATCTACCTTCCCTCTAGTCTTACATTGCTAAATTAGGGACGGCTAGAGCAGATAGCCCTTGAGTAGCTTTGCGCGAAATTCAAAAACAAACAAACAAACAACTGAATTAGCTCTTATTGTCACTTTTATGGATAAACTCTTTTGCCAAGTTTATTTTTAGATACACAAGGAAACAACAACAAAAAATATTCAGTCCGATACTTGAAACTGGTACTGTTTAAGATGTCTGCAAAGACTTTGATACTGGTACTGTTTAGGATGTCTGGATAGACTTTGATACTGGTTCTGTTTGGGATGTCTGGATAGACTTTGCTACTGGTTCTGTTTGGGATGTCTGGATAGACTTTGATACTGGTTCTGTTTGGGATGTCTGGATAGACTTTGCTACTGGTTCTGTTTGGGATGTCTGGATAGACTTTGCTACTGGTTCTGTTTGGGATGTCTGGATAGACTTTGCTACTGGTTCTGTTTGGGATGTCTGGATAGACTTTGATACTGGTACTGTTTAGGATGTCTGGATAGACTTTGATACTGGTACTGTTTGTGATATCTGGATAGACTTTGATACTGGTACTGTTTGTGATATCTGGATAGACTTTGATACTGGTACTGTTTAGGATGTCTGGATAGACTTTGATACAGGTACTGTTTGTGATGTCTGGATAGACTTTGATACTGGTACTGTTTGTGATGTCTGGATAGACTTTGATACTGGTACTGTTTGTGATATCTGGATAGACTTTGATACTGGTACTGTTTGTGATATAGGATGTCTGGGATAGACTTTGATACTGGTTTCGTTGGGAGTCTGGATAGACTTTGATACAGGTACTGTTTAGGATGTCTGGATAGACTTTGATACTGGTTCTGTTTGGGATGTCTGGATAGACTTTGATACAGGTACTGTTTGTGATGTCTGGATAGACTTTGATACAGGTACTGTTTGTGATGTCTGGATAGAATTTGATACTGGTACTGTTTGTGATATCTGGATAGACTTTGATACTGGTACTGTTTGTGATATCTGGATAGACTTTGATACTGGTACTGTTTAGGATGTCTGGATAGACTTTGATACTGGTTCTGTTTAGGATGTCTGGATAGACTTTGATACTGGTTCTGTTTGGGATGTCTGGATAGACTTTGATACAGGTACTGTTTGTGATGTCTGGATAGACTTTGATACTGGTTCTGTTTGGGATGTCTGGATAGACTTTGATACAGGTACTGTTTAGGATGTCTGGATAGACTTTGATACTGGTTCTGTTTGGGATGTCTGGATAGACTTTGATACAGGTACTGTTTGTGATGTCTGGATAGACTTTGATACTGGTTCTGTCTGGATGTACACGTATGCATAGACTTCCCACTCTTCATGCTTGCACAACATTTCAAATTATCATAATAGTTATAGAACAGGACACCTGAGTGCCTATAGCAATGTTATAGAATAAGACAAGTGAGTGTCCATAGCACTGCCAAAGAATAGGACACGTGAGTGCCCATAGCAATGCTGTAGAAAAGGACACATGAGTGCCCATAGAAATGCTATAGAAAATGACACGTAAGTACCCATAGCAATGCTATAGAAGAGGACATGCACCTGTACATGGCAAAGCTGTAGAAGGGGACATGTGTATGTTCATGGCAATGTTATAGAAGAGGAGACGGATGTGTTCATGGCAATGCTACAGAATATACGCCTAGGGATTGACTGCTACTTTTATACTACACTCATAACAAAGTGGGGAAATAAGCTGTAGTATTTCACGAATTCGAACGCGGATCGCAAGTTTCAAAGTCTAGAGTTCTACCTCTGGACCAATTCAAGCCCGTAATGAGAAGAAGTCATAACGCAGTCCCTGCTTTGGTTTGCTTTGAATTTAGTGCAAAGCTACTCGAGAACTTTCTGCGCTAGCCGTCCTAAATTAAGCAGTGTAAGACTAGAGGGAAGACGGCTGGTCATCACCAGCTACCACCAACTCTTGGGCTACTCTTTTACCAAGAAATAATGGAATTGACTGTAACATTATAATGCCTCTACAGCTGAAAGGGCGTTTGGTGTGACAGGGATTCGAACTCGCGATCCTCAGATTACAAGTCTAGTGCTTTAACCACGTGGCTAGACTGGACCTTAGTGTCTTGTCTAAGGTATATCAACTATCTCTAGTTTTTATAACATAAAAAGGTCGTCCATTCTTAGCTTTTAATACAATAGGAACGACTGTGAGGCGAATATCGTAGGTCTGTAGTTTACTTTAGAGGATTTTATTCAGACTGATTATAGAACGTGGATATTTCTAATTATCTTTGAAATGAACTTCACAAAAGTTCATTGTCGAACGTTAAACGACGACAACAGCCAAAAAAACAAACAAAAAAAACAACAACAGTATTTTGAAAAAATAAATCGTTACCTCAGTAACTCGCCTCAATTGGAAAACTGCCAACTGAGCGAGTTCTTTACGTGTTCGCGTCGTAAGGAGTCCAACTGCAAATTCCCGACGTACCGTGCTTTAGAATACCATTCCTTTGATTACATTGGAAAGTTATCTCTAGCATACAAATTTAGCTTGTTGCTTCTACATTCAGTAAATTACGGTGTATATGAACTTATTACTGACAGCTTGAGATTTTAATTCCAGGAGCACTGGTTTTAAGAGAGCAGATAATTTCAACCATAATAGATGGCGTTAAGTTCCGGACCACCAAAACTTGCATTCGTATTACGTCTTAAATTTTCTCACAGTTATTCTGTACTCGCTGCATACTTATACGTAAAAATATTTATTAGTAATTTAGATATATATTTTTTCATATTCTCTTGAAAGTGTTTAAGTGTGGCTGTAAAGCTTCACGTAACCTTAAGTGCCTCAGTTACTATTAAATCTCACACGTAAACTAGTAAGAAAAAGTCTTTCTTGACACGTCTTTTCGAATACACTTTTTCCTTTAACGAGCGTTTTTAACTCAGGATTTTATTATTTTATAACGAGAAACGTTTTATCTCTGTCTCAAGTTAATTTATTCATTCTCCCGAGTTCTGTTTTCCAAAGTTTTAGAAAAAACAAATATTATTCAGTTAAGCTATGATTAAAAATCTAAGTCAGCACGAACAATGTTCGTTTGGTTCAGCTTAGCGTAGAGTTGCCATAACTTGAATTAGACGTATTCATCAAAACATTTTGTGCGTGTTGTCACTTGATATTCAACTTAACCAGTTTTTAGATCAACTCTCGGTTACTATAGAACCCTTTCATTTGCTGTCTTATCAGTGTTAACTTAGTCTGTTACTTTATTAAGTTATCCTTGAAATCAACAGACGGTTTTCTGTATGTAAATCATTTACAATCTGTGTGTCAGGCCAATCTTTCAAAGAGCACCTTATTTTAACTGTGAAAATCGTTTGACACACAAACTGAGGTCCTTTGTGTTTTCTAACTTTCTGTGATCGTTCATCGTATTTTAATTACTTGTTGGCAATAACGAGTCCGACCTGATATGGTCAGGTGATTAAGGCACTCAGCTCGTAATCTGAAGGTCACGGGTTGGAATCCCCCGTCACACTAAATATGCTTGCACTTTCAGCCATAGGGCGTTATAAAGTTATTACGGTCAATTCCACTATTCGTTGGTAAAAGAGTGGCCCAAGACATGGCGGTGGGTGGTGATGACTAACTAACTTGTCTGTAGATTGAAATAATAATGATTGAATGTAATTATTGATATGTGTCTGTGTGTATATATATATATATATATACCGAACCAGAAGTAACCGGTAAATAAAGATTAAAATTATTGATATATATATTTAACAAACCGGATGTAACCGTTACTTGGGTCACAAGTAAGTAATTAACCGATCCTTATTAAAATTAACAATAAGCTGTAATTTCTAAGTCTGCACATTTCACGTGCGTACAGATCTTTAAGAGTTAATTTTACACAGTAGTGGTTAACGTAAAATATCACATGTTAAACTTCCTTTCGAAAATTATGTTTTTGTTTCTTAGAGTCAACACTCTATGTAATTCTCTACATGCGCTTTTATATACATATTATTACGTACTGTCAAAGACTTGTACAGTCAACATACTATTACGTACTAGTCGTTACACACTGTCAAAGGTTATTCGAAAATGTCGCACATGCTCGATACCATTGTTAAATAAACCCACGAAAACCGAATGACAATACTGGTGGCAGCTTGACAGTTCTCTCATATTAACCCTCAAATTACTCACTTGCTTATATACCATTCACTTGTGGTTTTGTTATCTTAACCCTCAAATTACTCACTTGCTTATATACCATTCACTTGTGGTTTTGTTATCTTAACCGTCAAATTATTCATTTGCTTGTGTACCGTTCATCACAGGTGGTTGTGTTATTTTAACCATTGAATTTCTCATTTTTTATTTACCGGTTACTCTGTGTAGTGTAATCGTTACCCTCAAATCACTTACTTGTTTGTTATCCTTTTACACCTGTGATTTTGTCATATTAACCTTCAAATTACTCACTTGTTTGTATGCCGTTCACTACAGGACCCGTATATTATATGGCAAACTGAAACAAATTTATTGTTGTACATTTATTTTAGTGCCTACGTTTGTTTTGGTATATTTTTTTTATATTTTGCGTGTGATGCATATTCTTGACAGTGTATTGTGCAAGTCCTGTCTGTTCTCAAAATTTGTAGAAGGTTCTTGAGTGTAAGGATCAACAATACCTGTTTTACAAAAACACTAGTGTGCTCTGTCATTGTTGAATGTTCTACAGTCTCGCGTGAATAGCATATAAAAACCGACGCTTTTGTTTTGTTTGTTTTGAATTAAGCACAAAGCTACACAATGGGCTATCTGTGCTCTGCCCACCACGGGTATCGAAACCCGGATTTTAGCGTGTAAGTCCGCAGACATGCCGCTGAGCCACTGGGGGGCAAAAACCGGCGCACCGAGAGACAAATAGTAATAATGTTATCATTGGTCAGCTACATCAGCGAGCTGTAGGCCTAGAAAGGTATAATTAATTGGAAAACTGTGGAATTTTACCAAGAACATTTGTAGATTTTGGACATTACAAGTTATTCAACTTCAGTGAATTAGTTCGAAAGTTATTATTTCTGTGAAGATATTAAATATCTTCCTCGGTAAAAAGTGAACTGGTGTTTTTTTTTGTTTTTGTTTTGAAATTTCGCTTACTGAGTTGGTTTGATTTAAAGATGACTTTAGACGAACAAGTATAAAACTTTAATTAACCCTTAATGTATGACATTCTTGATTTGGTTGAAATTGCGATATTCAGCCAGAATTGCACTTTGTTTGTTTGTTTTGAATTTCGCACAAAGCTACTCGAGGGCTATGTGTGCTAGCCGTCCCTAATTTAGCAGTGTAAGACTAGAGGGAAGGCAGCTAGTCATCACCACCCACCGCTAACTCTTGGGTTACTCTTTTACCAAAGAATAGTGGGATTGACCGTAACATTATATCGCCCCCACGGCTGAAAGGGCGAGCATGTTTGGCGCGACGCGGGCGCGAACCCGCGACCCTCGGATTACGAGTCGCACGCCTTAACACCCTAGGCCATGCCGGGCCCTAACTGGTGTGAGACCAATCAAGAAACGACAGCTAGCTAGCTCAAGCAAAGTGTGACAATATCAACTCAAAATTTTTCTGCTCGTTTTATGAATCGCCGATAAAATATTCATTTTTGGACCGGATATAAAGACTCAGTATTGTCTGTAAGTTTGCAAAACTCTTGTATATAAAGCATCTTTTGTAATAACTATTAGTAATAACTGTTATTATTATTTGTATTACTTTTTGTTTGTATGTTAGAGTATTTTATGTTAAAAAATAAAATTCTGTGTCTCAATCTTGTAGTTGGTAAATACCATAAATTTAGTACATATTAATATTTAATTAACTTCTAAGTTCAACTTAATTTACAAGGGTGATGGTCAAATCTTACAAATGCGTCAGACAAGAGTAGTCCAAGAGTTGGTGTTGTGTGTTGTTGCCCAGCTGCCTTCTCTTTACTTTGTGACTTCAAAAGCGAGGGAAGGCTGTTCTTTTCGAATACTGATATTTGACAGCCTCTATTATAAAGTGCAAATGGCCCTAAAGTGCGAGATACGAACCATGGATCCCATGCACCTGGTCCTCTGGTGTTGTTATTAAGACGACGATTTATCGATGCAAAAGTTTTAAACAAAATATTAGACTCACGCACGAGCATCTCCCAGTATTATTATTTGTGTTCATGCCCATTTTCTCAAGAACTCTGTTCACTTAACATCTCAACCGTAACGTAATGTACGTTCAATGGTACATACATTGAGAAGAGCGATCAATGAAACACGTTAGATCGAATGCATTTGCTCGCACGAAAACCTAGCCATAACCTACAGTGGACGCATTAACTAAATGGTTTGTTTTGATGTTCATGGAACACGACAGTATCTGGCATAACCAGAAAGAATTATTACCTGCCATATCTAATAGGTTTTTCTCGTACTATTAGTTAAGACTCATGTGTAGTGATACATCTCAATAATGCTGCTGTAAGTCATGTTTAGATATGCAAACTTACTTCTCATGAATGTTAACGTATCTTATGTTGAAATGTGCAAACGTCTCATGAGAGAAAAACGGAGAAAGTACGTCAGTGTCGGCGTGAGAAGCGACTATTGGAGCGAGTGGTGAGACGTTATATTACTGTCGTAATAGTCGTAGAAAATATCAGTTGTTTAGATATAAGCACAAATTTACACAGTAGGCTATCCTGGTTATGCCCATCATGGATACTGAAACATGGTTTCTCTGTCGTTATAAGCCTTTAGACTTTTATAACGAAAATGAAACGGGTGTGAGAAGTGACGAACGTGATAGATTTCAGTTACTTTTAAGTAACCAACAGCAAACTGTTTCATTGCAACCGATCAAGCGTAACCTTGAAAGGCCTAGCTTTGTACCACTAATTCCTATCACTTCGTAGATCGCGTGGTACATTAGTCCTATGCGTGAAAACGTTTGAATTACATATCACGTGATGGAATAATAAACGTGATGAAATAAAAATGTGTTAGAGGTGAAACGGAAAGAGCTTTCTTTGGGACGCTGTTACGAGTTGTCCTAACGGAATAATAGAAGGACTAAATAAATTTACCATTCTTCTCAACTTGAATTCCGTCATCATATGAGAAAATTTATAGCTTAGGACACATCTCACAGGAAGTCAAACTTATAACCATACTAAGAAAAACATAATATATATAATGTATAAAACTATGAAAAACAATGTGTTAACAACGTTATTTACTACCAAGTGTTAAAATAACAACACCGCATCAGATTTGTAAAGTAATTCTGGGTTTTATATTGAAACTAGTGCATGTTCTGAGGCATTTCTAAATTAGTAATTAGTTCATTTATACTTTTTAAACACGTGTCACAGAATACAGACGATGCGCTGAATTATGAGTTTCTTTTACTGCGTAAAAATAAAGTATATACAAAGTACTTTGAATTGAATAATATAAATCTCTGGATTGTGAGTTTTAATGCCAGTAACGAACATGCTCACCCTTGTGGTCGTAGGGTTTCAACTGCTTTTCTTATAGTCTATCACTTCCAAATTAGGGACGACTAGCTGAAATAGCCTTTGGTTAGTTTTTGTCAAAATTCAACTAACAAAGAACAGAAATAGACGCGTGGAGAGACTGTTATGTTTATGTGTTTCATACTAAACGATGAAATTTAATCTTGGTATTTTGTACACCCTGCTTATATAATATATTTACATCATATCTTAATATTGTGGATTTATAAACAATGACCCTGTTCCTGCTTTCGTGAGAATATTAGTTCTTCGCTTGCTTTGCTTGTTCACCCCTCATCGGCGCCACATTGAACTGTGATAATCGAGGCGTTAATGTGCATTTTGATTCGTTTATCTTCTTTTCACGTAACAGCCAATAGCGGGTAACACTGTAGCCTGACTGGCTGTCGCCATCGTTGTTTCAGAAAATAACACGAAACAATAAAAACTCTACAGTATTTTACTGCTAAAGGTCCATTACAGGGACTTGCCTAAAGTTGACAACGAGATGAACTACCAGCTAGCTATTCACTAACACATCGTCTAGGCAACGAATCCACGTGCGGTCGAGATAGTTTTCGTTAGTTGGAGATTATGACAAGTTACACTGACGCAACTATCTGTCATGACGCCAATGATGGAGATTGAGTGTCGGTTGCTTTTGATTTGTTCCAAACTCCCATTCTCCGTGTTCATAACATAGCATGGGATCGGAACTTCTAATAAATAACGTTTATTTTAGCTTTGTTACATAGCCTTATTCTCCTAAATTTTCAATATCGCTAAACGAAAACTGGATTGTCTCTCAGCAACTGTTCATCATTTGAAAATATCTAAAATATAATATACAAAAAGCAAAGTTCTTAACACTAATGCCAAAATCAACTTAGCATTGTGTGTGTGCGTGTATATATTTACTAATAAATAATCAAAATATATTTTTTTCATCACAGGTTTAGTCTTGCTGTTCCTAACATAATTATTCCTTTTGATGTTAATATTTATTACCTAATTATTCAAATAACGTTTTAACATAAATATTTATACAGAATTAATTGTCAAAATTTATCCAGCATGTTTTATGAGCAGGCGCGGTTTTATTAAACGTCCTTCGGATAACCAAAGATAAAGAGCAAATTTTAAACACGTAACCATTTTGCTCTTTTAATATTCTACTATTTGTTAAAGTGTGGTTCCGTTTCAAAGCACGCTTTATTGTCATGTTCTCACACATACGTTGTCTATCATCTTTGTTACTTTCAGTTAATATATTTACAAAACATAGAACTCTACCCTTTCCTATTGGTCTCAGAATATTTAACTTAAATACCAAACACAATACATTGAAGTTACAATCAAATGTATAGCGTATAAGTATTACATCTTAAGTGAGATACGAAGCCTAATCGCTGTTTATTTAGTTGTAGTTCTCCATAAACAAAATTCAACAATTTGATTATACTAGGTGCGTCTTTAATTATCCTAAATAGTGAAAGTGGCATGTTAAGGTTTTATTATAATCTATAGCTTCTGTTTCCTTGTTATGTATTATAATTAATCTTGTACGAGTCTCCGACTTACTACGTTACTTATGGAAATTTGAACTTAGAAGTTAATCAAATATCGTTGTGTGTTAAATTTATGGTATTTGCCATAAGATTGATACATACAATTATCTTTATTAACACAAATATATTTTAATATACAAACAACAATACAATATATAATAACGGTTATTATAAATAATAATTTACATACAAAAGTTTTAGAAACTTACAACATTGAGTCATTTTGGTCTAGAACTGAATATTTCATCGATGGTTCAAATAGAGTGAATTACTTCTCATTTATATGCAAAAATTTTACAAACTTACAAGAAAAATTAAGTCCTCTATCCTGTTTAGAACTGAATACTTTGTCGACGGTTCACGAGGTACAAATTAATTTTATATTGATACACAAATACATTTCACTTTACTGGAAGACTAGCTGGCACTATTCTTAAGATGCGAGTTGTTGTTGTTTTTTTCCCCCAGAAGTTACTTCACTCAGTTTGTAATGCAGAAATCTATAAATGTTCCTGGTCAAATATCCGTAGTTTCTGATTAATATGTATTTGTCACAATCATAGCTTCAGAAGCTTACAGTGTACCGACTGTAGTAACCCAAACTGTCTCTTGGGGCGTCGATTTATAAACTTTGAGTGAGATTCTCGAAAGTTCGGTTGCAACAATATTCGAAAATACACGAATACTTCCGTAAAACATATATTGTTGATTCTTACACTCTACAATCTCTTACAAATTTAGAGAACAAGCGGGACTTGCACAATATATATTTAACAATATAAGTTACATACATTTTTAAATATATATTAAACTGAAGCAAACATAGATATTAAAATAATATAAAAACCAGTGGAATTATTATATCATAAAAATTGCACTAAGAGTCTCTATTGACAGTTCCAAACACGATGCGTTTGAATAGACGTGTCCAAATTTTTGTTTGTTTTATAATTTCAATCATTGAGCAGGTTCGATAAAAATAATGGAAAGAATAGACCAGTTGACTACAAATAAAATGACTTGTTTTTTCAACCGCAACGAACAAGTTCTACAAGCTACATTTAATGGTTGGGCTAACTCACAATTAGAAACAGTCTTTTACCAACAAAATTTCTACATTGTTGAAATGCAAATTCAAACTTACGTTACTGAACTGATCGTAGATAAATTTACTGAATGAGCTAAAAACAAAAACAACAAACTGGCATATAATCTAACCCGTCTCTTTCTAGACTAATTTCATAATAAACAACGCTATTCAAGACATTCGTGAAATTTATATGTATCACAACTCTCTCTAACCAAAATAGTACAAAGGTCTAGATTAAAATAGTGAAGCATTGCTAACAACATTTCGTCATTTAGTTCCATGTGGATATTCAAACCGTAGGCATATATATATATATATATATTTACTGTATATACAAGTGATAATATGTAACACAACGTTACTTTAGTGTTGAATAGTGTAATGAATTCAGTGTGCGTGTTAAAATCTACCCTTTGCTGTGTTGAATAAATTCTTAAAAATCGTTAAGCCTAGATGTATTAGTTTTCACTGACTTTTTCCCATGGAACGTTTTCAGACTAACTCTTGCACGCTGATTTTTTAAAAACAAGATATCATTTTGAACATTTCGATTGTGTGATTTCACACACACACACACACAGAAAAACGAGGTATCAAGTTTTGCCTGAAAAGAAAAATGTAAAAAGAAACATTTTTTTACTCATGTATATGATACCACACTAAGCTGATTGAAAAAAAAAATTAAAAAATTGACAGTTTGTACGCGCGTGATTTTTGGTTTTTGGTCGAACGTATATTAATTTCTATGCCTTAGAAATCTGTAGCATGATAAAAATGTCAGATTTGAACGTTTGTACTTACACGCCGTTTAATATATAATAATATTTAATAAGTCCATGCATATATCTGTGTTAACTGGTTTTGCGCTTATATTCTCTTCAACTCCTATGTTTTTCTTGTAGGCCTAAATTAATTTTCAGTTCGATAACTGTCAAAAAAGGAATATTGCTTTTCTCGATTTAGCAGTATCAACAATTTATATGTTGTATAAGCCTTCACTTAATATTACTCGCAGTAAACCATGGTTTTTATTCAGTCATTAAATCTTTCTTTATTAAGTTAATAAATCAAAGTATGCCAGTGGCAGAGCTCTGTTGTTTTAAATACGACGCTATAAAGAAGATATTCCGGCGATTTAGTACTTGAATAGCTGGCTTCAAGAGCAAACTGCAGTCAACTGCCGGGCAGACAGAATTCTCCGCTCAGTTCAGCCGGAACCTGTGTTTTATGAAGTATCAGGTACAGTATTTATGTTCCATGAACGAAATCTGTACCGCAATGTAAATTAAAGTTTAAGTGCCACTAATATTAGAAGTGCACGTGGAAGACTACGTAACATCGAGACAGCCAGCGCCCAAAATAAGATAAAACCGTAAGCCGCTGTATAATCCGGATCGTTCATTTTCGTTGATATCGATTTACTCATAATACGGAAAGCTTTGGCGGAAATGTTTTCATTCTTTTTAATTCCGTGTTTCATCTAGTGATTAATTGAATGGGAAGAAGAGAAAGTCAAACTCTATAGTTTATGTACGGCTAGGTTATTTAACTGTTGATAAAGTACTTATATTGTTAATAGCATGAGCGTAAATTTAAGGTTTTGTATAATTTATTTATCAATTTTCTTTGAACTATTTGAAATCGTGTTTTGTTGTTGTTACATGCAAATTCGCATTATAGACGTTTCAGAAAAGCGTTAACTATTTCTTGTTAACACACGAAATAAGCCTTTTTATTCAAAACTGCATAGTAAATTTGTTAGTTTGTTTTGAATTTCGCGCAAAGCTACGTGAGGGCTATCTGCGTGAGCAGTCCCAATTTTAACAGAGGAAAATTAGAGGAAAAAGCAGGTAATTATCATCACCCATGGCCAAATCTTGGGCTACTCTTTTACCAACGCATAGTGGAATTGATCGAAACATTATAACGTCCTATTATTGAAAGAGTGATCATGTTTAGTGCGAAGATTCGAACTGACGACCTTCGGATAACGAGGCGAGCGCTTTAACTATTTGGCAGTTTGTTAACATTTCAATTGGTTTATTTGATGTTATTGTAAAAGGAGGCCAAACGTAAGTGGACAGGACCTTAGTTTCAACTCTTTAAGCAAAACTTATTCTTAAGACCACAGCTATGTGGGATATGTCTGGTTTGTTATTATCTACCTTGTTAAAATTACAAGATATCTTCACTTACAACACCAGCTTAGGATCTGAGTATTGAGCTTTAAGACACTTTCTTAAGTTTGGATAACAGCTATCAAAACTTCTCACATTCGTAAGAATAATGATACAGTAAAGTGTTGGCAGCTATATTTAAATATGAAGGGTCAAATTAAACCTCTTGAGGATACAGGGACTAGGGCCCATGGATAGAATTCTGTGCTTAAAGAGTACTAAAGTACCACGTTATCTTGTCGACTTTGTTTCAAATATCACATTAATTCTTTTTTATGTTTTGTAAAATTGCACCATAACTCCTATACCTTCACTTCGTGACCAGCATGGCCAAGTGGTTAAGGCACTCGACTTGTAATCCGAGGGTTGTGGATTCAGATTCCTGTCACAGCAAACATGCTCGCCCTTTCAGCCGTGGAGGCGTTATAATGTTACGATCAGTCCCACTATTCGTTAGTACAAGAGTAGCCCAACAGTTGACGGTGGGTGGTGATGACTAGTTGCCTTCCCTCTAGTCTTACACAACTAAATTAGGGACGGCTAGCGCAGAAAGCCCTCGTATAGTTTTGCACGAAATTCAAAAAAACCTTCACTTTGTTGTAGATACGTCAGATGTGTCAAGAGCTGAACGAAAGTTTCATTTTATGTTTCTAATGCCTCATCGTGACTTCTACAAAAGTTTTAATCGAAACAGAAATTGTTTTTATGATTGGTATGATACTGGAACTACAGTCCGCCAACCATTCCGTCGATCCGGCAATGTAAATATGTATGAGGTTTTGTACATACCATTAAACATTTATAACCGTAGTTCGCTTGAAGAAATGATTTGTTTCATCCCGAAATATGTATCCTCCGCACAAGATTTTTTTTTATATGGAAAACGTGAGTGTTGACAACGTTTGTTTTTTTTCTAAAACATATTTGATATACGTTGGATAAATATAATGGATAAGTATTATACAGCCAAGGAAAAACCATAAACTGTAATGTAATTCTTTTACGCATCAACCTCACAACAAGACTATGTTTTTTAATGTAATCATTGCTCGAGACGATTCCAAAGTAATACGAAATTACATTCATGTTTTATGTTTGGGTTTTAGAAATAAGAGATAAGAAATAAGACTGGAATTCTTTTCCTTTTATGTCATTCAGTGTTCAGGGTTAGGAAGGAAGGACCCCAGTCCTTATACCACATATATTGATACCAAAGCATTCTGGTTATTTTTTATACTGAAAATTGAATATTGATTATTCATTTTATGCATGCAGTTCATTTGGCATATTCTAGACACGTGTATTCAACTCGTATCTACGGCCAAGAAAAGAATTCTCTGATCGAATTTATTAATACCACAGTGGACTGGATTGTCTCTTTCACCGGTGGACTAGATTATCTCTTACCGCAGTAAAGTTGTTACGCATTATTCAAACGAGTCTCCGATTTATTACGTTATGTACGCGACGTGTTACTATTTCAAATAATCGGAAATTTGAATTTGAGCTCAGTAGTTAATTAAATATGTTTTAGATTTATTTTATTTACCAACAAGATTGATACACACGATTTCCTTTGTTAATACAAATGTAGTTTAATGCACAAACATAAAATAATACAATTTACAATAACGGTTGTTACTAATAGTTACTACAAATGATGGTTTACAAACTTACAACAGAGTAATATTAAGTCTTATATCCGATTTAGAACTGAATATGTTTTTCGATGGTCCACAATTAGCAAATTAATTCTGAGGTGATATTGTTACGTCTCGCGGAAGCTAACGCCAGACTCCCAGTGGCTCAGCGGTATGTCTGTGAACTTACAACGCTAAAAACCGGGATTCATTACCTGTGGTGGGAGAGCACAGATAGCCCATTGTTTAGCTTTGTGCTTACTTCAAAACAACAACAAAAGCTAACGCTGTCTTTTTTTTTTGACCAACTTCACAACGAGTGCAAGCTGACTCCTTCCAGCAAAGATACTTAAAGTCCTCGTAGAAATAATAAAGTTCGAAGTAATTCACCGAAGTTTCGTGATTTGTAATGCTCGAAATTTATAAACGTTCCCGGTCCAATTCTGTAGTTTTCCGATTATCAGACGTTTAACACAATAAAAGCGTTCTAGGCCTATAATATATTGACTGTAACTGTAGAGTAATATTTTTCTCTCCTGTTTCTCGGCTAGCCGCTTCTTATACGAAATCGCGAGTTTGTAGAAATTCTGGCAATATCTTCGCGCGCATTTGTCAAACAAGTATTGTTGATTTTTATGCACACGAACGTTCTACGATTTTCGAGAACAGGCGGGTCTTACGCAATTCACAATTAAGAATATATGTCATAGGGAAAAGAAAACTATACAGAAAAAAGCGCGGGTGCCAAACCAATCATATAACGGTAAATCCATTACAGACTGAATTATTTAATAACACAATGGATTGGATTATTTCTTACTACAGTGGACTGGATTACCTTTCACCACAGTGGACTGGATTATTTTTTTATTACAATTAATTAGATTATTCCTTACCACAACGGACTGGACCATTTCTTCAACAAGCACATTCTTTTTTCTTTGCTAAACCTTTTACAACCGGTAGAAGTAAAAACAGTAATCAGTTTGCTTTAATAAACCATTTTCAAACTGATTAAACTGTTTATTCGAATAATCTGAAAAAACAAAACAAAATAAAATGTTTTAAACAGCAGATGTCGCGAAGGGTTTCAATTTAACGAATTTCAATTACCATAATTATTTTCGTCAAACGTACATTTTCTTTTTTATCTGGCCAAGCTGTCAGTTAGTTTAATTCAGTGATATACACTAATTATCGATATAACGACCCGGAATCGTTTGAAACATTAAAAATGTCTTCTTCTTTTTTCTTCGTACAGGTTTCTGTGACACAAGAATTACTGACGGAAACAATGTTGGGGCAGGATACGGAACTATGCCTGAAAGAGTTTCAGTCTGAAAGTACTTACTGCAAAAATCATCTTATCAGGATAAAGCAAGACTTACAAAGGTACTAGTTGTATTGGAAGTCTTTATATAACTGTTAAGGCAGAATTTTGTACACAAGAAATTCATAACCTGGTTTTCAGGCGTGACCTTACTAAAAACAAAATTACATTTATACTGTTGTTTAAGCTACAATTAAAAACCAGAGGGCTCTTACATATTCTGTCATTAATAAAAGAATAAACATTAATTAAAATAATGTAGATATGTCCATCTACTTTTCGTCTGACGTTGTTAATTTTTTCCTTCGAGCAAGATGGAAGCTTTGTTTGAAGTTAATCTGAGGGTTGCGGGTTCTAATTCCTGTCGCACCAAAAATGCTCGCCCTTTCAGCCGTGGGGGCGTCATAATGGGATGGTCAATCCCACTATTTGTTGATAAAAAAGCAGACCAAGAGTTCCTGGTGATGACTAGGTGACTTCCCTCAAGTCTTACTCTGTTAAATTAGGGACGGCTAATGCAGATAACCATCGTGTAGCTTTGCACGAAATTAAAAAATAAACGAACAAAAGCAATCAAGAAACACGAAAATAGTTTATTGCATGTCTCGTCAATTGTTATAATGAGAAAGTGAATCAGTATTTCCAGAATCGCCTTCTAAACAGTTATGGCCCAGCATGGCCGGGTGGTTAAGGCACTCCACTCGTAATCTGAGAATCGCTGGTTCGAATCCTCGTCGCACCAAACATGCTCGTCCTTTCAGCTGTGGGAGTATTATAATGTGACCGTCAATCCCACTATTCGTTAGTAAAAGAGTAGCGCAAGAGTTGGCGGTGGGTCGTGATGACTAGCTGCCTTCCCTCTAATCTTACACTGCTAAATTAGGTACGGCTAGCACAGGTAGCCCTCGAGTAGCTTTGTGCGAAATTCCAAAAACAAACAAAAACAAAAGATGCCCTTTTCAAGATTTGTCAGGCAGCAGTTAATCCATCGTTTATTTTATTCAAAATATCTGGCGTAACAGAGTTTTCTAAACTAAACCTGTATTATTATACAGGTTGTGTAAGTTGCTCGTCCTGGTGAGACAGCGACAAGCTCATAACCTTCAACGGTAGAATCCGAGGTTCGATTTCCGCAGTAAACACTTTTGATAGCCTAATATGGGTTTGCTGGAAAAGCGAACAGAAGTTCCTAATTTAATGTTTAATCAAAAATACAGCTAATTTTGAAGGTGATTGGGGGTTTAGCAAAAACTTAATAACATTTTTTTCGCAGGATAGAAGATACGATGAAAAGCATGTTGCAGTTTAAATCTCAGATAGATCAATTAAAGCACGAGAAAACATCTATTGCTTTAATGTACGAGGTAAGAATAATCATCTTAGATCTCTGTTATTACAGTTTGTTTTTTTAGATTAATTAATGGTTTTGACTGTGAAACCTCACCGTTTATAGATTACCTAAAGGGGTTGATTTTAGAATAATGCTCATTATCGTATATAAAAAAAAAATTCGCTTAAGTCCTATTTGCAAGTCTCTTAGATTTACGAAACTAATTAGTTCCTTATATAAATAGAAAACCAATTTCGAAGCTTCTCACGTCACTCATACTCTTTTTTTTTTAAGAAAGCAATTAGCGCTTTTCTTTATTAAAGATAAATTGCTAAAAAAAGGACTTTAAGTATGTCAACATTAAGACATTAGAAGTGGATCTCATTAAAATAGGACATTTTGATACGATATGTGAAAAGATGGAGGTATTTTTTTTGTTTATCGTGTGTTTTGATTAAGTTTAACTTAATACTGTTCTTGTTGTCTTCCAGAACAAACTTAGAAAGTATCAGGCCTACATGGCCAGTCTTGAAAGAGGAAACTTGCTTCTCTTGAGCAAAACTCAAAATGTAAGAGCAACCGTAAGTTCTTATTTTATATATCAACGTATTAACTGCTTTAATTCAGAATCGTACAAAATGAACAAAAAATGAATAGTTGATTATTATGACAGACTTACGTATTCAGACATTCCATTGGCAAAGACATGGAATGGCAAAGACATGGAAATTGTTACCCCTCAACGCTCCTTGAAGGGGGTAGTATTTTTCATTAATTAATTATAAAATGTATTGAAACAGGAGCGTAGATATTATTTGATATACTGTAGTTAAACACATATTATATCGATGTATTTCAGAACGGCTGGTGTGGCTAGGTCATCTTCAGGTTAACCTAAATGACTTAGGAGAGTCGAAACATTGTACTTTCCTTATCAATAAAAGTGTTAATACCCATACAAGCCGTTCTGAAATACATTTTTATTTCAAATGGCTTTCTTGTGATTAAGAACACATTATGTTGCTTGTGTTTTCTTCTTTACATATGAGTGGTACCTATGTAAACGAAGAGGTTTGTCTTGCAGTTCGCATCTAACCTGTTCATTGCCGTAGACGAGATAACTCGTCCAAGCCGATCGGTAACACAGTGCCACGGACGAGTTAATTCGTTCTCAGTAATACCTAACTTCAACGCTAGATTTCAGTACCATACATGTATTTGACCTACTTACATATTGTTTCACTTTCGATCCAAAATGGCGGAACGAAAAAGTTTACAAAATGAAGAAGCATTCGAGTTGTATTTTGAAATTGGTTCGAAGTTGCCGTAGCAGCTGAAATACTTGGCAATCAACAGGTTAAAATAGGTTCCTTTAATTCATTTACAGGAGAAAGAAAAATATGAAGAGGAGAAAGAAATATCAATTAGCCGTGTACTTCTGGAACGTATTCAGTTGTTGGAACAGGAAAACTCATCATTACATCTGGAAAATGAAGAACAGAGACTGCAGTACGAACGCTGTATAGATGACGTGGCTCACCAAATGGTGCAAGCGTTGCTTGGGCAAAAGGTGTGAATTGGTGTTACATAAACAGGAAATATCTGATCTCTTGTAACAGATACATTATGATAGGAACTATATTATACACAGTATCGTCACTGCATGGGTCCAATATCCACCCAGTTCGTTTTTATCCTATATTTTAAAATTACACTGGTTTTGTTACGAAACTCCAAGTCTTAATATCACATATATAGTAAGTTATCAGTGACTGTTTAGACAAGATATGAACTAATGACAATCTAGAAAATAACGTACATATAGATACGAAGCTAAATCTTTATAAATTGGGCAAGCAGTTTAATACGAAGGCAAATACAAACATTCATACTAAAAGTATGTGAAGTATTCAAAATAGACACTCCAAAGCTGCATTTTTAATTTCATGTATATAGTTCGTTTGATCAAAGAATTTTTTGTGATAATTTGAGACTCTATAGTTAATTGAATATGTTAAAATATAATGTTATCGTAATAACAAATTATATTTAAGTCATGTGATCTGATTTCGCCCCCCAGTGGCTCAGCGGTATGTCTGCGGACTTGCACGCTAAAATTCGGGTTTCGATACCAGTGGTGAGCAGAGCACAGATAGCTGTGTAGCTTTGTGTTTAATTCACAAACAACAAAAACAACAATGATCTAACCTCACGAAAAAATACTATTATTACTATTACACTGACAAAAATAAATTTATATTTTTCGTTTATAAGAAAATTGTAACATGCCACGGAGTAGTTAATTAGATTTTTTTAATTCGTCAGTTAAAATAACAGCATTAGAACCGCGTATAAACTGTTGAAGACATTAACTAGTACATCGTACATCCAATATATGTTCTGTCACTTGTTTATAATTATGTACCTAACTTTACTTAAAGTAACATACACCCATTAAATGTACAAAAATACACAGTTTGTTTTGGAGTAATGTTCATAGTTATTCTCAGTCTAGACTAATTTTTCACGTCCCATCAAAATCTGGACTCATTTTTCAGGACCATTCAGTCATGCTTGATGAGATGAAACTGTCAAGAACGAAAGACATTTCTTTGATGATGTTACACAACACGTGCTAGAATATGTTTTGTACACATTTCAATATATTTTCATACAGAAACATAACATAAATCACTATATGAAGGATATATGCAACCTCAACTTATTACTGTATTGGTTGGACTGCAGGTTCAACCATCAATAAATAATACTATGTAACACAAATTTTGTTCCTGGATAGTATGTGTTAGTTCTTAATTGCTTATGTTGTATAACACAAATTTTGTTCCTGGATAGTATGTGTTAGTTCTTAATTGCTTATGTTGTATAACACAAATTTTGTTCCTGGATAGTATGTGTTAGTTCTTAATTGCTTATGTTGTAAAAGCACAGAAAATGGCCATCATTCCCTTCAAACTATGCTTTTGTGACCTGGATAATGAAATTTAGAAACTAGCCTATTTTCCATATAAAAACAGGCAAATCTGCACATTTTCATTTACATAAGGTCTGAAGAAAACAACATAGGAATCAAGATTTACGTGTATTTATACTAAAGTTACACAAAAATGTTTAGAAGTGAGTAGTTTTTCTATATTTGTGACTGTAATGTAAATCACTTTAATGTATGAGCCTCAAAATATAGTCCCCCATCATATTTTAGTTATACGCTCCCAAGTCACAAAAGCAAAGTTTGAAGAGAAAAATATGTCTTTTCCATTTACTTTAGGCATAAGCAATTGGGAAATAAAACTTTCTGTCCAGGAACAATAAAAAGTGTGTGTGTGTTTGTGTTTTTCGTATAGCAAAGCCACAAAGGGCTATCTGCTCAGCCCACCGAGGGGAATCGAACCCTTGATTTTAGCGTTGTAAATCCGGAGACATACCGCTGTACATTTGTCACATAAATTTTGTTACATAGTGTAATTAACATATATTTATACATCACGTATTTGTTAATATTATCAAAATCATGTCTTACAATTCTGCCTGGCATGGCCAAGCGCGTAAGGCGTGCGACTCGTAATCCCGAGGGTCGCGGGTTCGCGCCCACGTCGCGCTAAACATGCTCGCCCTCCCAGCCGTGGGGGTGTATAATGTGACGGTCAATCCCACTATTCGTTGGTAAAAGAATTCCCCATGAGTTGGCGGTGGGTGGCGATGATTAGCTTCCTTCCCTCTAGTCTTACTTTGCTAAATTAGGGACTGCTAGCACAGATAGTCCTCAGGTAGTTTTGCGCGAAATTAAAAAAAAGAAACAAATACATCATACATAACTATAAAATTTAACTTCGACAATTTATTGAAATTGGTTTCAAATTTATTATATATATCATTTCTTGTGAATAGATTTCTTCATTATTTTGGTTATCATAATAAAAGCTTTAAACTGTGTTGTGACTTTTGTGTACCTATGTGGAAGCTAGGTAACACTGAAATACTGTTTTTGGTAGTTTGAATAATATTATGGATGGTTTGATTTTTTTAAATTTCGCGCAAAGCTACAAGAGGACTATCTGCGCTAGACGTCCCTAATTTAGCAGTGTAAGACTAGCCCCCCAGTGGCTCAGCGGTATGTCTGCGGACTTACACGCTAAAATCTGGGTTTCGATACCCGTGGTGTAGCTTTGTGCTTAATTCAAAACAACTATAAAACAACAACAGTGTAAGACTAGAGGGAAAGCAGCTAGTCATCACCACTCACCGCCAACTCTTGGGCTACATTTTTACAAACAAATAGTGGGATTGATCGTAACATTATAACGCCCCCACGGCTGAAAGGGCGAGCATGTTTGGTGCGATGGAGATTCGAACTCGCGACTTTTAGATTACGAGTCGAACGTCTTAACCCACCTGGCCATGCCGGGCCATCTTTGATTTAAGAGTGACATTAAAATTTCACTCTTCGGTCATTCCGAGGATGAACAATAATCGTGGCTGTTCCGGACCATCACTTGAACTGTTAGGGACTACTAAATATAGAAGTATTTTGGGTAGCTTTGAAAGTCTGAAAGTTTCTTTAAAGTAAAGGTACATTTTGTTCTAATAATTTAAATAAGGTCTTCGACGTATGCTGATATAAAGCTAATTATACACAAGTTGTTTTTGTTTTTTGAGATAGAATTTGAGAGAAGAATGTGGAAAACTGGAAGAACGCATGCGTAATTTGGAACAACAGAACAAAGTTTTAGCTGCTAGGATAAACCAACAGTCTCGATTACTACAGGTTTGAACTGTTTAGGCTTAGTTAAAGTTCCATGAGTTCTAGAGTTAGTTATTTAACAGGAACAGTGTCAGAAATCGATTTAGATATGTGGTTTAATAACAGTCTTAAAGTATATTATACACCTTACCTTCCGTGTGAAACCATTTTCTGTAATATGTATAATTATTACTTTATATGAATTGTTTTGTAACTCGTTATTTGTGATTGTAAAATGTCGTTCTGTCCTTAGGACTAAGGATCTGTCTCATTTATCTTTAATTAGACTGTAATGCTTGAAAATTGTGTTATACATTTAGCAGGTTAAGCTTATCTTAGTTCGTTCTATAGACTGATTTATATTCTAAAGATAAGACCAAGATGCTATCTCATTTATAACCAAATTATAATACATATTAAGATGTAATTATAGTTTCGATATTTCTCGATAGGTGGATTTTCAATCACACTTATCCAACTCAGGCACGATAAATCAAGACAGCGAGGACATTTTGCAACATTCTTCAAAAGGGAAACGTCACGATAGTCTTTGGGACACCCATTTTCCAACCAACACATCTTACAACAACCATCAACCCTCGCACAGCAAAGAAATTCCTAACGATTCTGATAACGATTATGACACGGACGAAGAGGAAGTTATTGATAATGGTTGTTGGAGAGATTCTACGACAATAAAGGGTAAAAGTCACTCTGATGTATATTTGGGAAAACGAGGCAATACAGAGGATATACATGTGTCAGAAATCAACGAACTAGATAGAATATGGAAAATTGAACAACATGGTCATAAAACCAGCGGACATTCCAAAGAACATATTAATACAACCTCCAAGCCAACCTTTGAAAAGGAACTCCTTAGCGTTGACAATTTATCTCCTTTGGTATCACCTAACAAACTAGTTGTGCATAACCATCGCACAATTCAAAATATTGCAGGTAATTTCTCTAAGCCAAATAAGGTAACAGACGAGGTTGTACTTAATGGTTCACAGCTGAGATCAAATATTCTTCCAAGTTCCGAAACTCCCACATCCGACCAATTATCCCATTATTTGAGAACTGATAATGCTATTTCAGAAGTTGGGAGAACTCCACAATCCGAAAGTGAAAGAACGCTTTACCCACGTGCTGATTACGAGTTTAAAATATTTTTTACAAAAGAGGAAAAGAGCAGTCCGTCCATTTTCATAGAGCACCAAAACTACAACAAACGTGGTTGCTTGTCGCGGGAAATGTCTCGAGAATCGACTGTTTTGGGGTCTGTTGCTGTGTCGAAACTCATGGAATCAACAAGTAATGATTGCACAAACACTGTCATTCGGAAAGGCCAATCCAATGACAGACTTGCTATTGATAATTTCCCGCTCTTGGTATCAGGTAAGGAATTTTAGTGACTTTAATTTCAACATAAGCATTCTTCAAGCATTGCCTTTAAACAATTATAGAAGAACATTTTTTGAAAAGTGTAATTTTTGTGAAAATTAAACTTTGATCGAATACTTTTTGAACGACTGAGTGAAATGCATCATTTATATTTTAAAAACGTATTTTAACAGTTATATTTAAATTAACTATATAGGTTTTACCTTTCTTTAATTTCTTAACGTTTTAATTTAGGAAGTTCGTTCTCCGGGTTAGTCCGTTCTACCGAAAGTCCAAAGTCGTGCATCGAACCTAATCATGGCAGTAAGGACGAAGGATATTCTACCATGTCTAGTGACATTCAAGTGGACGCCGTTGAAAGTGAAAAACCTGACACACAAAATACAAAGTCAATTTTGAACAACACGTCTTTAAATTACGAAACAGACATCAGCTCAGACGTTTCAGACAAGCATCCAGAAACGTCGCTGGAAAAAGAACGTGGAAATATATCTTCCTCAGACAGTGGTCTCGGACTGAATGTATGTTTGCGAACCAAGTCCTTGGAAACGATGGATCCCAGTTCCTCCGTGAGTCAGTTGAAGAATATCCATGAATGGAAGAACCGTTTCGTTCCTTCAACCAAAGATAAAGGGAGAAATGAAGAAGTTTCTACTTCTTCTCTTGATGTTGAGAGAAGTTGTGAAATCAATTACAGTTCGAGAACAAATCATGAAAAGCACAAATCTGAGACAGACAAAAGTACTGAAAATACAGTTTTAAGTAGTTTATTTAATAACCGCTTTATTAGAAACGTGTCGCATGCACAACAAACGTTCGACTTTGATAACGTCTGTAGCGAAAATAAAAACGAATCCATTACTGACAACTTTGTGCACAGCAATAACGTTCAACTGGAACAGCGCAGACCAGATTATAACGAAGGAACAAAGAGCATTGTAATGCCTAAACCAGAAAAACTATCCGAGATCGAAAGGATTCTGTCAAAGAAGACTGTTTCCAGTTATCCGTTTCAAACGACTTGTCATTCTCACGTGCTCAAAACACAAAACCGTTTCGTTCCGAAATCTGCAGTTCACCATGCAAGTTTAAGGCGAGCGATTTCGGACTCTGTTTTGTCCGCCAGTAAATTAAAAAATTCTTGTTTTTGTGCTGGTAAAACGGAGAAATCGAGGCTTAACTTCCATCCTTTAGAACGACGTGTCTCTTTGTGCGAGTTTCATTTCCCGAGAAGTAAAAACACCGAAAATAAGAATAGAACACCAGACGGAAAAAATAGTGCAGCCTCATTTATTCAGGTTTGAGTTGTTTAAAGTACACTGAATGCATTATTATAAGTTAACACTATATATTTTGTATGATTTAAGGAAAGAGATAAAAGTCCATCCTATAAAAGATAAAACAATGATATTAAAGTGACCAGTTGTAATTGTTTTGAGTGCAGACAAACATGGTGGTAATTCAGTGTATAGTGGTTGAACCATGTACAGGTTTATTATATTCAACCATTGAGAAGCTTTAAGTTATTTATTGTGCAAAATTAAAAATTAACAAAATATGAAACCAAGAAAACACCTTTGTTTCAGATAAAGTACCATAATTGTTTATACTTTATTCGTCGATTAATGGTCCGGCATGGCCAAGCGTGTTAAGACGTGCGACTCGTAAACTGAGGGTCGCGGATTCGCATTCCCGTCGCACCAAACATGCTCGTTCTCCCAGCCGTGGAGGCGTTATAATGTCACGGTCAATCCCACTATTCGTTGTTAAAAGAGTAGCCCAAGAGTTGGCGGTGGGTGGTGATGACTAGCTGCTTTCCCTCTAGTCTTACACTGCTAAATTAGGGACGGCTAGCAGAGATAGCTCTCGAGTAGCTTTGTGCGAAATTCAAAAAAAGAAACAAACGAACAATCGTCGATTAATAATACTAAACTACGTTGCAAAATTTCAAAATCACTTTCAGTTTTCCTAAACACAAGATTTTTTCCCATTTAGATATAAAAACAAGAACGTGAGAGTCATTAGGAGCTGCTAATTACCCGGAAAATAGTTCTGTTCTGAAGAAGGAACGTTAAACAGTGGCTCAACACAATCTCTACCTTCCTAATTAGTTGTGTATTAAAAATTCAAGTTTTGTTAGTCCTAATTTTCAAACCTTATGATAACCTACAGGAGAATAGAAGAATTAAGCCAGCTTTATATTTTCATTTCAAGTTTATATAAAATAATATAAAAACAATGTAGCAAATATTAAAAAAAGCTGTAGAAAATTACTGGTAAACCATTGGATGAGATTCTCCACTAGGTGTACAACCATACGTCCGTACAACTAATGTTTTAATATAGATAACCAATGAAATGAAGTAAATGTTATACGTCAATATCTTGAAACTTAATAACCAATGTCGTGAAGAGTACGTTTCTATATATGTACATATGTGTGTGATAGTTTTACAGTGTACAATATATTTATATGTGTGGGAGTGACAATTTTACAGAATACTATATATATATAATTGATAATTTTACAGAGTATAATATATATATGTATGTAAAAGTGGTAATTTTACGCCGTACGGTTTTAACAAAGAGATTAACATATATTTTAATGTTTCAGACATACAACAGACCAGAAATCTCTCCAAGCTACAGCGACTCGCTGAGTTCTGTCCACTCTTCTTTTTCAGAGGTCACGAACAGCGAAGAATTTGAGGATCTGAAACCAACCAGTTTAAAATGTTCAAGGGTTAGTCCGGTTTTGGTTCGTCTTGTTGAAAACAAAACACATCAATTTCTTTTTCTAACCGAAGATCCGTGGATCGCATTTCGTAAACGTAAATTAAAAATGATAAAAGATCACGTTCTGCACTTGTGTCTCTCTTTTTTTAATTTTTTTTTCTAGTGATGGTCAAATCTTAACTCTATGATGTGATAAAATCAGCCCAAGAGTTAGCGATTGGTGATGTTAATTAGCCCTCTTCCTTCTAGTGTTACCTCTAGTACAGCGATAAGTCTACCGAGTTACAACGCTAAAATCAGGGGTTCGATTCCCCTCGGTGGGCTTAGCAGATAGCCCGATGCAGCTTTGCTATAAGAAAACACAAAGAGCCTTCTAGTGTTTCACTTCAAAATCAAGGAAAGGTAGCGCAGATAGCCCTCGTGCAGCTACGAAGAAATGCATCATAGAAATCTTAATAGTTTGACTAGCATTTTTTTTTAGTGGTATTCCGAGATACTAGTGATTAAGGTCTTTGGTTATTATAGTGTTTGTTACGCTATTCGTAAAAGTTTCACGAGATTTATTGATTTCGGTATAACGTTTCTTATGCTTTTCATTTTGCTACACTCATGTTGTTGAATAACTATTGATATATGAGATAAATAAATTTTGAAATATCTTTGTCACATTGCGGGTGTTTTGTTTATTTTAATTATAGCATTGGAATAATACATTAATTCAAAGACATGAAAATCGGTGAGCATAAAATTAAGTGCAGTTGACCTATAAAGTGAAACTCAGTCACTGAACAACTGAAGAGAAGCTGGTTATGTAACCGAAAACAAAACTGAAACACACTTCAGAAAAGATTTAGTTTTAACAACGTAGTATGCAATGACAAGGAACCAAGAACCTATATCTTGAAGAAAGTTCTCGATCTTTCTGTAGATTTAGTATGTTAACGGGAAATCTAAACGTTTTTGTTTATATTTCTTTTATTTGTATATTCTTCCCAATGTTTCATCCGCAAAGTGCTTTGTTTTATGAGTTACGGAAGTGTATTTGCTCTGTGTTATTGTATCATGCTTTCCTGGTCTGTGTACAAGATCCATTAGCTATGCTGCTCGGTGCTAAAAGTGTTGGTTTTTTGTTTTATTTAGAGCACACTTACATTGAGCTATCTGTTGTACCCACCAGGGAATGGAACCCCGGATTTTAGGGTTATGAGTTTGTAAACTTAGGGGACCGAAATGTAATAATCATGATATTAACGTAACGATTCGGTTGTTCTGTCCAGTGGCGTAACCACGTTTTCCACTCGGGGGTGGGGAGTAGAAAAGCTTAAGTTGTTTGGTTTTGAATTTCGCACAAAGCTATACGAGGGCTATCTGTGCTAGCCGTCCCTGATTTAGCAGTGTGAGACTAGAGGGAAGGCAGCTAGTCACCACCACCCACCGCCAACTCTTGGGCTACTCTTTTACTAACGAATAGTGGGATTGACTGTCATATTATAACGCTCCCAATTCTGAAAGAGTGAGCATGTTTGGTGTGACGGGGATTCGAACCAGCGACTCTCATAATACTAGTCGAGTGCCTTAATCACCTGGCCATGCCAGGCCGAAGTTTAAATGAGTCCAAAAATAAAAAGCTGAAATTGATCTAATTTTTTAATAAAATGATCATTAAAACAAATCAACTTTAACAGTGTTTATGAAAGTTTTATTTTTTTTATTAAGTGACACAAAACAAGGTTATTATATATATATATATTAGTTTGTTATAACTTTAAAAACAAGCCAAAACAAACTTAAGTCAAACAAAAACGCTGTGTGTATATATAATGTGTGTTATTAGATTATTATTATGTTATTAACATTATTAGAAACGATATAATAATTACATATACAAGTTATTATCCCAGCAGGGCCCAGCATGGCCAAGTGTGTTAAGACGTGCGACTCGTAATCTGAGGGTCGCGGGTTCGTATCCCCGTCGCGCCAAACATGCTCGCCCTTTCAGCTGTGGGAGCATTATAATATGACGGTCAATTCCACTATTCGTTGGTAAAAGAGTAGTCCAAGAGTTGGCGGTGGGTGGTGATGATTAGCTACCTTCCCTCTAGTCTCACACTGCTAAATTAGGGACGGCTAGCGCAGATAGCACTCGTATAGCTTTGCGCGAAATTCAAAACCAAACAATTATCAAAACAGAGCCGTACTATATATTTATTTTATAACATGTTATACTGGACAACGTTTCAGGACAACGATCTGTGGAGTGCCAGCGAAGACGAAACTGATTTTCCAGAGCATCACACGTTTGTACAGCAGTGGTTAAAACTGGAAGGAGAACAGTTAACAGAAGGTTGTCAGGTACGTTCCCGTGGTGGTACTACAATAATTTTACGGACTTACGTTCCCGTGGTGGTACAACGGTAAGTTTACGGACTTACGTTCCCGTGGTGGTACAACAGTAAGTTTACGGACTTACGTTCCCGTGGTGGTACAACGGTAAGTTTACGGACTTCCAACACTAGAATCAGGTTTAGGACCCCAGCAGTGAACACTACAATAATCCTATGTGTCTCTGCTCTGAATCAAGTATTGTGTTAATCTTTAAACACTTACGCAGTTAAATATTAACTCTTTTTTTAATTTTTTATGTGAATTACTTAAAGGTGTAAAATTATTTTAAAAACTAAAAAAGCTAAGAAAAACACGTTTTTCGTATGGAACGGCACGCAAACAGCTAATGTTTGCAATATATAGTTTTCTATGTTTCTCTGAATATATTCAGCGTTATGCATAACGTCTATTAATGTTAATTTTTCTTGCAGGAGACGCAGTCCGTTGACGAAAGAAAAAATAAAGTGTGGACATTTCAGCACACCACAGAAGACAGCAAACAGGCTACTAGAGACAACGAAGGAAACGTGGTTGAACAAGTAATGCCTTCAAATAGTTTAAGTCAATACATCCTTGAGAGCATTGAAGAAGAGAAAGAATCAGAGGAAGAGATACACAAAATTATAAGTTCTCTGGAACCCCAGCATAAGAAAACAGCACCAGTTAAGGCCAGTGCTGTCAGAGGATGGACCTCTTCCGAGAACAACCATCACCAAATAGATAATACGAACGTTGTTTTAAAAATTTCAGATAACGAGGCAGCTATTGTGAACGAGGGTGTTTGTTACAACTGCTCTGAAAATATAGACCAGAAACGGACTGTTACTACGACACATAACTCCACAACATCATACTCCAGTGACACAGATGATGGGTGTTTAGGTGAAACGTCAAAATCTAATGCAAAGAATTTCATTTCCTCTCCGAGAGAAGATATATTCCCTAACAAAAATATATTGCAAATCTTTCAAGCAGAAAGTTGTCTAGAAACTGGGGAAGATTCCACTCCAAGAGCTATTCAAGGTGGCCATTCACTTTCGAAAAGCGATGTCTGTAACCACCCTGCTTCAGTGTGTTTGGATGTTGCCTCTAGCAAACCAGAAAACCAATTAAACTTAAAATCTGAATGCCAACCTATATTTGGAGAACCATCAATGCAAACTAAATTTACCCCAGTAGAAAATGGTTTGAAATGTGATGTGAGAAATGGATGCCACAAAGTCCATAGCATAGCTCAAGCCGAGACACTTGATGCACCAATGAGATCAGGACACGTAAGTGAATTGTTCAGTTCAAATAAACCGACACTTGGTGTGTTATCAGATTCTCACTTCACAGATTCTAAGCAAGTAAATAAGACATTGCAGCAGTTACAGGGTAAAGAAAGATTAGGAAGTCCAAAGTGTAAAAGAACGCCACCCGTTCCTTTCAAACCTGTTATCCAAAATAGTGTGATGCATGAAAAAGCCAAACCCACGATTCTTCCTAAACCAAGCCAGCTGAAACCAACAACTTCGCGGATTCCCGTTCCAGGAAGTTTTGACAATGGCCAATCAAAAATCGAACGAACTAAAATACCTATTTTTACTAACTCTCGTTTTAATGTTCACAAAGAGGGAAATAAAAAACTGAGCAACTCTGAAAAGAAACAGTCAACAAATAAAAATCTAAATTTTTCCAGAGAGAAGTTAAAGTATCCGGAAGTTAATAACGAACCATCAAAGAATTCTGGTGGAAAAACACTGAAGCAACCAAAGAAACCTGAAAAGAGTCATACGAAAAAATCAGAAACTAGTCATAACTTGTCAACACGGAGTCGTGGGCTCGTGAAACACAAAAATAAAAATTCAGACAAAATCTCTGAAAGATGTACGTCCGAGGTTAAAAGTCATGCTTTAACGGGTCAGAGGAATATTAATACGGATGTGGAGCAGCTCTTGTTCGAGAGTAGTGGCTTGTCTGTAGCAGAAAAGTTACAGATTCTTAACAGTTTACTGGACAAAAACGAGAGTTCCGCCATCTCGCGTTGTCATGATTCGAATTCGACAGAACTGTCTATTATATCGTCAATGATTGACCCAGTAACAACGAAAACTATTAAAGAAGGCTGTAGGAGCTCTTGGATTCATGTCTCTTCAGTGGCGGACGTTCATAATTTTCAGGTATGATTTTACAAATTTAAAAAGATTGACTGAAGTTTATGTGCAAAGTGATAATGGACTTCTTAAAATCTGTGAGCGGATTTAGTGTATTGTATTTATTCCACCCCAACCTGACGTTTTGGTTGTGTTTCTTATTGATATGCAGTTTCATAAAATCTTCATCAAGACACATTTTATAAATAAAACGAAACTTCTGTGCTGTAGTGTAAAGCTGTGAAACAACAAAATATGTCTGGCTGTCAGCTTCCACTCAACGTTGGATTGGCCGTTTAGGACAGTCAGGTTTTAAACGATACAAAACTATGTTATTGATAAAGTTTTGAATTACATATTAATCAGAAAAATGCATACGATTTAAATAAGAGAGTTGCACTTCAATGAACTTACTGTACTGGACCTAAAGTTTGATTTGTTAACATAGCTCTTTGACCCGCCGATGGGGACCTAGTGATTAGGAAACTCGGCTCGCGTTCTACAGGGGTCGTTATAATGTAAAGGTTGATCTGTTATTTGTTGGTAAAAGTGTGTCTCAAGAGTTAGGGCACTCGACTCACAACTTGCGGATTCGAATCTCCATCATCGAATATGCTCACCCTTTCAGCCGCGTGTATGTGTGTGTGTATGGGGGCTTAATAACGTGACGATCAATCTCACATTTCGGGGGGTTAATAACGTGACGATCAGTCTCACATTTCGTTGGTAAAATAGTAGTTCATTAGTTAGCGGCGAGTGGTGTTAAGTAGCCATCTTTTCATTAAATTAGGAATGGCTAATACAGATAGCCCACGAGTAGCTTTGCGCAAAATTCAAATGAAGCCACTTCAATGAATAAGTTTATTCGGATTTGAACAAAGAAATCCCCTAATTTCATTTATATCAATCTTTTGAAAGCCTTTCAAACTTTTCAGATGGTTTTAATAACAAATAAAATCTAGTAAACTTTAATAATCTCTAATACAACTTTTACTTTGATACAGACAATATCTGAGCTTCTGGAGTCTATAGCAGGTAGTAGTAACAGTAGTGAAGAGGACATACAGGAGAATCAGTGTCAAAAGAATGTACAACAAGGCGTCAATTCAGGTATCTTGGAAACGATATTTATGTCTTGGAAGTAGATTTTATTAGAAATTGTTGCTTTTGTGACACGAAAACGTAAATATGTATATATAAATCCACCACATCTAGGTCATAAGATATGGTACCAGATTCCTTGGTTTTAGAACGCGTAGAAGAGACGATTTGTGTGTGTGTATATGTATATATATATACATAATTTGTTATAAACAAAAATTAAAAAACGCTACACTACTAAAAAAAACCCCATGGTAAAAACTACAATGTTAGTATATAAAATGCACCCTAGGTTTTGGAGGTGACGACTTAATAGGACCAACATTGCGGTGGGGATACGGTCTATCAGTCTTAACATCCGTTCGCCAATCTCATATGAAGAAGTTCATAAATAATTAAATAAGTAAGATAAATTTACCTTCCGAAGTTGGCATTTCAGCCCACATTATGGTAGTAAGACACTAATTAGGAGTCCGCTAGATAAATTATTCTAGTGTATGAAGTCCTAATTATACTGCAATACGAAATGATATAGGGGTGACACTTTTATTTGTGTATGTATAATTACAGTACCATAGACAAATTAAAAACTGTGCTCTCCGAAATTTCACTGAAACACGTAATGTTTACACAAGGATCATGAACATATGCTCACTATTACCTCATCTGTAGTAACGAAGGCCTCCGAATTTAGTAGGATGTGATAAATTGACAACTGAAACTGATTCGGACCAATAGGGGAAGTTCTGGCTGCTATATTTCTTAAGTGCATTAAATTTTCTTAATACTAAACCAGTACAGTATCCATCTCTGTAATAGCACTCAGTTCATTCTTTACTGTGTGGCCAGCAAGTTGTGAACCAGAAGGATGGACCATTGCAAGCACATTTTATAATCCTTTGCTGTAACTTGTACCCTAGGATATTTTTCAAAATATGCAGCGCATTGTGTGTAATTTTAATGTGTTTTGTTTATGGCTTAAAAATTTACAATTATAATGTAATTAATCAGAGGTTGGGTTCTGCTGTTTCTAAGGTAGTCCTTCCTCGCGAATTTGTTTATTCATTTAACTTCATTTGGATGTATTTAATTTTAACAATATATATTGTAAGTCCCTACCCATCCATATGTTATTATGTTATATTCAATTACGCACGTATTATAAATTTGTTTCTTTTTTCACAGAGAAATATGGCCGACGTAAGCCCATTTATACTAAAATGTCTCACATAACATGGCGTCGCATAATATTATGCAGCGAGAATGAGGGACAGCACAAAGATACACTGGACACGTATGATATATGGATGGGTAGAGACTTTGATATATAATATATCAAATACGTTTATGGCCAACATTTTTAAAGTATGCATCAAGGAGAGGGGAAGGAGGTTAAAAAGAGTGAAAGCATTGAAATAAAGATCTCAATAATTACCCCCCTCCGAATTGGAATACGTTTGATTCGCGAATATTCTGTTTTATTTATTGTCCTACATTACTTTAGTATGTTTGATACACCGATAAAAATTGAAATGAAAAGAAACTCCACTTATTGCTTGAATAGTAACTGTAATAGAAAATGTTACAAAAACACTAACTTTTTATCTTCTTAATCTATTTATTCTGAGAATCATTTTATTTTTGCGATTGAGATAAATGATTTGTTATTTTTTCCCAAAGTAAAGTTTCTCTTTTTTTCATATTATCATTATTCATACACGTTGGTCTTCATTTTCTTTAAATAAAAATAAATCATTGTGTTTTTGTTTTGTTTTTTGTCAGACGCGTTATTAAAGTTACCAGGGAAAGAAAAATTCTTTGAAGATGAAGAAACCGCGTCGTTTGCCGACAGAAGAGGAGAAAAAAAAGCTTTGCCTCAAAGCGTCAAAAGTGATTTATATCCTATTGTAACTAATAGCACTATTTTTCTTCAAAACATAGACATGACAGAGAGTTGTGTGACGGTTCTCTCGCAGGGTGAAGAAAACACAGAACACGTGCGTTTTAGTGATTCTTGCGCAGAAAGCTTTTGTTCTTCGACCCGAAGCCTTAATTGCTGAGTTTATAAGAGAACGTTAAAAGACATTACGAAGCATTTTGTATTTAACTCGATGAAATCCGACAGTTGAATTTAATTTGTTTTTTCTCGTTTGTATATATTGTACTGCAGGTTGGAAACTTCGTTCGTATTAACGACCTTTATTGTCTTTATTTACAAGTAATCATTTTATTGTAAAAAATGGCAGCATTTATTATTTTGATTAGTATAGCCCCAAATAACAAGAAAGTTATATATATGGTAATAAAATAAATGCATATTTTTCATAATAGATACCTGTAATAGTCAGTTATATTGTTAAGACTTGCCTCAGTTAGGAAGTTATTTCATTACTATGGCTTTGTGACAACCTGCAAACCAGCATTATATCTTTTTCGGCAGTTTCATGGTTTTATGTTGCGTTTTACTTTTATTTTTAACACTATAGCTTTTGATTTTAGTTTTCGGTTTATTCATCACATTTGCTACGACATCTGACCAGTTATGGTCACCGTATTTAGAAACAGCACATAGCATTGTTGTATTGCGTATTTAAGACACCAGCATTTTTATTATTCTATACCAGTGGTTTTTTTCAAACGTTCTAGCCTCGCGTATTATTTTTTGTTTATTTTTTCTTAAAAATAACAAACCCAGGCCTTTGAAAAAAAAAACAGTTAAAAAAATCATATTTTAAACACTTACTAATTAATATGAAAAATACGACTTTTTTTTGTTTGTTCTGGCACGATTGAAGAATATGCGATAGAAATTTTATCAATTTTTAAGGGAAAAAATATTGGCGAGTCTGGGTAGGGAATGCGAAGTGGTGTGTGTGCACGGATACGTGGAAAGCTCGGATAGGTCTTATTACAGATTTTACGACTTTTTTTACGTTAATTGAGTCATGTACAACTAACATTAGCTTCCAGTACTATAGTAAATTATTTCAAGAAACTGGGGATCGTCTATTAATTTTTAATTAATATTCTATTAAATCGAAAGTCAAACTTTACAGGTACAATAACGGGACAAAATTTGAATAAAAGTTGCATTTGTCTTCATCTGTCGATAAGTTACATAAATATAATCAATTGACGTCTGACTATTATTTATTTAAATACAACTTTTCCATTTATATGAATAAGCAATACCTTCGGTGTACGTGTCTATATGTGTGTGTCGGTGCGTGTTACGTAAGTAGTAATTGGTTCTATTCTTACGTTATATTTTGAAACTGACTTTCGTTCACACGCGACAAAAATATGTTTCAAATTTCCGCTTTTCACCGTCACATCATAATAACAGTTTATTGTTGTGAAAATTTTAACGAACCAGAATATCGTTTCAAAGGTATGTTCGGAAAATATGGCTTAAAAAAAGTTTAAACACTTTGTGTAATAAATAATGACGTCTACGGTTTGCAGTGAATGTCAAATCTTCATAGAGACGTTACTCGAACGTGAATCACTTTGAAGAGTATTCCACTCAGGCTCTTAAAATACACTGCCCGAAGTAAAACATTAGAAGTTAATAATTTATGTATATAACGACTGTTATCATTACACTCTAGCTGTCCTTGGAATTCCTTGAAAATCTCGAATAACGATTTTTGTTATAAGAAATGTTGTCTAAAATTATTTTTCTGTCAACGACAGCTGTATTAATCTTTTACACTGATGAGAAATAAACTAATTAGACTTTGTTGTTAATGAAATATTCTGTAATACGTCTTCGTGTACATTTACTAGTTGTATTTTAGAATAATCGTTTCTAGTACAAAATACTCGGGTATTATAGAGTAAAGTGTATGCATTATTATGTAAGATAGCGTAATGTTCTTTAAAGTGAAGCGTATGTGTATTTTGTATTAGTCTTGCGATTAAAGGTAGATTCTTTATAAACGAAAATTGAAATTTGTTAATCTGTGATAGGCAGTTGTGTTGAGTTGTATTTTTGAAATGCAAATAAATCACTTGTCCTTGGTAAAATTTTGTTTTGGGTGTCAATTTTGTAATAATAATGTATTTTAATTTATACGTTATTAATTCAAACTTTGGAGCCAGGCATGGCCAGGTGGTTAAGGTACTCGATTCGTAATCCGAGGGTCGCGGGTTCGAATCCCGTCACACCAAACATTTCAGCCGTGAAGGCGTTATAACGTGACGATTAATTCAACTATTCATTGGTAAAAGAGTAGTGATGACTAGTTGCTTTTCCTCTATTCTTACACTGCTAAATTAAGGACGGCTAGAGCAGATAATCCTCGCGTAGCTTTGCGCGAAATTCAAAAACCAAACCTATTAAAACCTGGTACACAGAAGGTGTTTATATGTCTTCACTTTCTGAGTAGGAAATTCGCTAACATACTGCCTACAGATGAAACTATAATGTGTCCGGAAATGACGTTAACAGATTTATTAACATTTAATTTCTGAAACCGTTGGAACTCCTGTCAGGCTCGTGTCACGCTACCGTTAAATTCAACGTATGATGCAACGTATTTCCGTTGGTCTAATGAAATTCCAGTAGTCGCTGAAACGGAAACTCAAGGCTCCTGTCACTGAAACATAAGCATACAATTTTGTTAACGCAATTTCCGGTCACCCTGTGTATATATATATATATATATATATATGTAAATACACGTTAATATTGTGTTCACCTCCTCGGAACACCAGTTTGCCTTTCGCACAGGTTATGTTTTTAATTATGTACAGCAACAAACATTGGATTTTATCAATCACTATAATTTTCTATTCTTAGTAGCCCGACATGGCCAGGTGGTTAAGGCACTCGAGTCGTGGGGGCGTTATAAAGTGGTGTTAAATCCCACTATTCGTTGTTAAAAGTGTGGTTCAAGAGAGCTGTCTGCGCTAGCCTTTTTTCTAGCTTTACACTGCTAAATTAAGGACATCTAACGCAAATAGCATTCGAGTGACTTTGCACGAAATTCAAAACAAATCAATCCTTTCTTATCATTAGCTGGGATTGCGGATTAGTTTCTCGATTCTCAGACGACGTAACTGAAGTGAAATTCAATCAGAAGAGCCTTAAATGTACATGTTTTATGTTGTAATATTGAAAACATACAGCATAAATTATTTCCAAACAATGTTTTTACTTTTGTGGGTTCACTTGGAACAGTAGTGTCTTAAAAGCTTAGAAAAATATTCCAAGTGCACTTTTTTTTTTGGGGGGGGGGTATTATTTTTATCTGCGCGTGCAGATTTCTTATCAATAATAGTACGATATCTGTTTTACTTATCATTATTAATCACGTGTTGTATCTCTTGTTTTTGGTCCTGTTCAATAAACTTATAACCACAAATGTGCACACGTATAGAAAGGATGTTATACGAGTTTTTAACCAATAAGTCAGGTTCTGAATATATATATATATATTACTCAATTGTTCTCTTTAGTAAGCGGTGTCTGAGATGTGCATTACTGACTGCAGCCAATAAGTTGTACTTCTATGTTGAGCCAAAACTACTCCAGCTTATCTACTTCCATTTTATCGGTGGTGCTCTCTGTTCGATGTTCCATTCTTTTTGTTTCTTTTTTTTCTTTTTACTGGTTTATTTTGGAGGTATAAGTTGGATACGTATCATTTATAGGGGTTATGGTTTCGGACTGAGCAAGCATTGTTACATGCCAGAACAACTACTCTGCAATAAAAAACATCAACAAAAAAACACACTGTCAAATGTGTGATATTACAGCCATTATACGACTAAACCTCTCTTATAATATAAAATAATTTTTTCTCAGGTTAACTATTGAAAATCAGGCATTTCATGATTAGTCATATGTTGTGAAATGTGTGTGAATAATACAGAAACAAATTCGTTGAAGTGGGGTTATATGAACAGTTTTTAAGAAGAGAAACATTCAGATAGCGAGATTATTAAACGATGTAGGTCTAAAGGACACAACATGTCCGATGAAGGAATCTTCAGTATTCTCCGAGAAGTTTATGATACCAGTGGACCTCAATACCACATTTCAAGCTAGCCTGGACCAATACTTTCACGTCTGTAAGGTTAAGACTACGTTTTAAAAACATTTGCCTTGGAAGTGGCATATTTTAAAATACCGTTAACAGTATAGCAAACAAGGGATGAAACTGAAGGTGTTACACCTCGAGATGAACGGCTATTCTTGTATGAAAGATAGCAAAATTAAATGCAGTCACAGTGACTATATTTGACCAGATATCTGGAAAGTTATGTTAAAGATTCGTAGAAAGTCACGAAAAAGGAATGAAACAATACTAGTATTTGAGAAGCATCGCTTTGAAACAGACAAAATAAAACAAACTAGTATCTTGATTTTATCATTGTTTCCAAAGTGATCTGGTGGTCTCACACAGTCTCATCTTTGTTGTCGCTTTCAATGAATCATAATTTAAAGAGGTTCAAACTGTCCAGGAAGCATGAGTAGCTCTCAGATAAAACATTTATAGTTGGGAAGATAAATAAGCGAGAAAGTAGGACAGTTAATCTCACCAGGCTGTTACAAATGGAGCAAATGTATCTCAAAGTGAAACCACTTCGAATTCAGTGATACATTTGTTTGAAAACTTAGACAACTACAAGAGAAGGCTGCTCTCAATTAATTCAGAATTGCCGAAATCACAAATTACCTGCTTTGAGACCAGATGTTCGTAACAGCACGTGGTCTAACAGACTGTTAGACCAAGCTTTACGAGGTCAGCCTATGCCAGACGTCCAGTCATAACAAGAAATGAAATACAACATTTCTAAAAATAACGCATAAATGACCATTGACATATAGAGTAATATTAGTTATATTTGTGACCCTTCAACTTGAGAGCAGGTAAAAGAGTTAGGCTTACGATAATGATTTCTAGAGAATCTGGAAATAGATCCAACTCCAGCTGTATTCAGAAATAAAAACCATGAGATGATGGTGGTGGAGGATTGGTTAGTCGGTTGGTTTGGTGTTTTATGGTGCAAAGCAACTAAGCTGTCTGCGCCTGGTGGTGGAGAAATGATGCGAGCAGAAATTAGCATCGGTGAATTTATGGAACTTTACATTCTAATCAAGGACATATATTATAGGGACAATATCGTATGACTGTTTGTGTTGAGAATAATCAATCAAAACTAAATATGATAGTTGGTAAAAGCAATTCTCGTAGAAGACTAAGCTTTGCCAAATGGAGTGGCTGCATTATCATCGGCTCTCAGTTCTATTGGATATTTGTAAAATGATTCTGAGAGACTCATCACATTTAACTAACCGGCTACAGCTTCAGAGGAGGGTAAAAGGCACTTTATTCAGATCTTGATTTCAAATATACAACATCGATGCTAGGCTCTTCTTGTTGTTATTGGTTACCACACTTCAAACACATTTATCATCATGAATTGTAAAGAACTAAAGCCACTTCTAGCACACTTCATCTAGTGATTTATCATCATGAACTGTGAAGAAGAAAAGCCACTTCTAGCACACTTCATCTTGTGATTTATCATCATGAACTGTAAAGATGAAAAGCTACCCTGGCACACTTCATCTAGTGATTTATCATCATGAACTGTGAAGAAGAAAAGCCACTTCTAGCACACTTCATCTTGTGATTTATCATCATGAACTGTAAAGATGAAAAGCTACCCTAGCACACTTCATCTAGTGATTTATCATCATGAACTGTGAAGAAGAAAAGCCACTTCTAGCACACTTCATCTCGTGATTTATCATCATGAACTGTGAAGATGAAAAGCTACCCTGGCTCACTTCATCTAGTGATTTATCATCATGAACTGTGAAGAAGAAAGGCCACTTCTAGCACACTTCATCTTGTGATTTATCATCATGAACTGTAAAGAACCAAAACCACTTATACCAAATGTTCATTTATGACCCTACGCTGAATGACTACATCATTTCCGTTTCAGATCACTTGATAAGTCATCATGTGCCTGGTGTAATTGTATGCACATTAACTGAGAGGGTTGATTAATATTATTTTATAACAGTTTTTATTTTTTGTTACAACATGGTTTTTGATGGCTCAGTAGTAAAATACAGATGTGTAATAATTGTGATACACATAAAGCAGATACCCATTGTGTTACTTTACACTTCAACCGTATTTTACAGTAATATGGCTTTCTCATATGAATAGTTAAGGAATGTCATTGTCTGTGTATTTATAATATACCTCCAGTTGTTAGGCCTACTATATCAGCTTCTGTGGCTGATACTACTAGCGTGCCATTGAAAACGTAACAGCTGTACTCGATACATTTGGTTTATGTATATACATATATAATAACTTTTTTAAACTAGCTGGTCAATTACTCAAAACACCATTTCTGTTTGTACGTTTTCAATGTCTGCTAAAATATATATGCTCTGTTCTTACCAATATTAAATTAAAAAAAAGAAGGTATTACGTACAATAGTGCAATTTTTTTTCCCTTTTATACTAGTGGTGACTTCTGGTGAGTATAAAGAGAACTTTCTATACTTGATATTCATGGTTTTTCTAAACACGTGTATCAAAGTTGGTTTTATACGTTAATTGAAAAAAACTGTTTTGTAGGGAATTAATACTTTTAAATATTAGAAGTTACTATTAGGAATAGAAACTACTGGAAGAAGCATTTATTTTAGTTTCGTTTACAGATATATAAGCAAAGAGTTTGTAAAACAAACAATACATCGAAATTTAATGATATAGGATAACTCACATGTAAATTATCATTTAGTTTTTAAGATGAAAGATTTTCTAAACATATTCTTTTACATTGGCTACATAAGTAGATTTTATGTCAGAAAAAATATTTTCTACAAATGTTTCTCTAATAGGCAGTATTCGCGAATTTCACAGTCTATTGGATAAGCCTAAACTATCTTTCAAATAATACGTCATATTAATCCAGCGCTCGTTTCCAAGCAGTGGATACGTTACATCAACTAAGAAAATGTATTTTCAGCAAGATTTTCCCGATTTACAAAGACAAACTAACTTATCAAAACGTTTCAATAAAGTTTGGTTTGAATTTCGCGTAAAGGTACTCGAGGGCTATTAGCACTAGCCGTCCCTATACAGTGTTCCCTCGCCACTTCGCGAGCTCGGACGACCCCCATATATATATATATATATATACACACACACATACTTGTGTATATAAAATAATAAACATTAAATCTAAAATATAGCATTAAATACCATTAAAATATTAAAAATAAATATAATTAACAGTGTAAAGAAAAAAACAGGTATATTTTGAGATATAAAGATATATTTGAGTTTATAACAGCGTAAAAATGGAAACAGAACCAACTGGAAAGGCTATAGATGTACGCATTGTGCGTCTGCGAAGGCTACGCGAGATCAGCTTCATGGCGTAGCGATGTGCAAGACGGGCTATGATTGGTGCAGAAATGAAAGACGGCCAATGACAGCTACCCATTTTGATTGCCTGTGATTGGTGCTGTGAATATTCATGTCTGGCCTGTGATTGGTGATTTCATCCACGGCAGCATCTTTGAACTTTTGTGTGTGTTTAAAGCCCCTGCAATGGCTCCCAAACGTGCTAATACTTCTAAGGATGCTTCTATGCCTAAACGGTCACGGAAAATGATGACCATCGCCGAAAAGTTGAAGATATTAGATATGGTAAAAGAAGGAAACTCTTATGCGTCCATAGCCCGCCATTACGGAGTGAACGAATCCACCATTCGCTACACCAAGAAGAACGAAGTTAATATTAGGAAGACTGCTGCTATTACTTTTAATACAATGGCTAAGAGGGGTGTAACATCTCGTAATAAGAGTATCGTTCGAATGGAAGCTGCTTTGGCCATATGGATAGCTGATTGCCGTAAGAAAGGTGTTCCCTTGGATACTAACATTATCACAACAAAGGCTAAGATGTATGACAATTTCGCGGAAAAGGATGAAAATGAAGAAGACGTAGACAACCCACAGCCAGGAATGTCCAGTGATTCCCAGCCTAAGAAACCGTTTTCTGCAAGCAAAGGCTGGTTTCAGAAATTTCAGCAACGATACGGCCTGAAAAACGTATCGTTACATGGAGAGGCTGGTTCGGCTAACAAGGAGGCTGGTGAAGCTTACGTTCGGGACACTTTTAAAGAAATAATCGCTGAAGGGGAATATAGGCCTGAACAGGTATTCAACATTGACGCGACTGGCCTGTTTTGGAAGAGGATGCCTTCCCGAACGTTCCTGTTTAAAGATGAGAAAAAAGCCCCTGCTGCTGGTTTTATGTTGAAGCCGACATTAATTTACAAGTCTAAAAACCCGAGAGCTTTAAAGAATAAGAACATGAACTTGCTACCGGTCCATTTAATGCACACTCCTACTGCCTGGATAACGAAGCCTCTGAGCTCTGATTGGTTCCGTCAGAGTTTCATTCCTCAAGTTAAGCTTTATTTATTAGAGAAATCTTTCGTATGAAGGCGTTAGGGTTGAATTCCTGCCAGCCAGCACTACGTCCCTTATACAACCGATGGACCAGGGAGTTATCAGGCCTTATAGATAAGGAATACCATGTCCAATCTTGTACGTAGCCTTGATAATGCCACCGAAACCGAAGCCGAAAACGACACGTTCACCCTGAAGGAGTACTGGAAGTCTTTCACCATTGCTACATGTCTTCAAAATAACAATAACAATGTTTTTCCAGCCGAGCAAGAAAGAAAGGGTACCGGTGGCAAGTACTGTTCCTGAAGTTGTAACGACCGACGAAGAAATTGCCGATTCACCTTCCACAGAAGAGGAAGTGGTGTCCCCCGAAAAGACACCACCTGCTGAAGATATGTAATTTTTAATTTTAAGGCTTAATATCTTAATAATTGTTCTTATTATTTCAGCAATAATGAACAGTATTGTAATGGGAAGGTTAAATAGTTGTACAGGGAGGGTTTTAAAAGTCTAAATGCACATAAATATATACATAAAAATCGGCGATCCCACTTCGCGGAAAATCTCCTTTCGCGGGGGGTTTTGGAACGCATCTACCGCGATACACGAGGGAACACTGTATTAGCAGTGTAAAATTAAAGGAAAGGCAGCTAGTAATCACTAGCCCCGCCAGCTCTTGGAATACTATGTATATATACAAATGAATAGTGAATATAACGCCTCCACGGCTGAAAGAGCGATCATGTTTGGTGGGTCATGGATTCGAATCCGCAACCTTCAGATAACAAGTTCAGCGCCCTAATCGCCTGGCCGGCGTTTCAATACGACAGAAACATAGCGTATTTATCTATCAATATTTCCCAGACGTTCATAAGCCTTAAATTTTCATAATAAGGTTGGTTATTTATCTTAAAATTTCCAAGTTTTCTTGTAATATCGGCTATAATTTCGTAAACAACTATTTACAGATCCCTCATCAGCCCCCTACTGGCACAGCGGTAAGTCTGCAGACTCACGCTGCTAAAAGATAGGTTTCGATACTCGTAGCGGGTAGAGCACAGAAAGCCCATTGTATAATTTTGTGTGTGCTTTCAATCAAACAATTTTCTTCATTAATAGAAACATTACGAGACTAAAAGTAAATCCATGTTAAGAACGAACACTTCAAATCCACGTTACATACTATTTTTAGAATCTGTGTGTGCTTCCGAAATAGGTGTAGGTGCCCCAAAAATCTTTATACACGGTAGACTGCACTAATAGCGTAGGACGCAATTTTATATTGGATGGGCAAGGATTTTATTTGTTTGTTTTGAATTTCATGCAAAGCTACACGAGGGCTGTCTATCCTAGCCATCCATTATTTAGCAGTGTAAGATTAGAAGGAAGGCAGCTAGTCATTACCATCCACCGTCAACTCTTTTACTGACGAGTAATGAGATTGAGCGTAACATTATACCGCCCCCATGGCTGAAAGAGCGAGCATATTTGATGCGACCCTAAGATTAAGAGTCAAGCGCCCTGACCATCTGGCTATGCAGGGCCTTGGACGGACTAGAAGCCATAATAAAATGCCACCAAACTATAAGATATGGCTGTGTTTAAAACTAATTTTTCTGTGAACACACAAAAGATTGTTAGATATTATACGAAGTTAGCTAATTTGCAATAACTTAACTGTACTTATTTAACCAAAGTTGTGAAATTTGCATTTTTACTTATTTGACGTTGAATACTATTAGTGGTAAAAATTACAAATGAGCTCACACACGTATTAAATTTGGGAAAGAAATGTTTCACTGCGCATTCTCACTATCTGTCATCACTTGCGATGTAAACAGATACAGATGTGTCGCAAATGTTAGTACGGTATGTTGCAAAATTAATTTCAAATCTTAAGTAGCGCGTTGTTGCAACCAATGAAAACGTTTGAAGACGGGAAATAGATTTTCCTTACGTAGAAATGCTATATACAGTTTGTGTATTTGCGTCACTGGTTTCAGTGCCCTTGACTTTTCCACAAGAAATGTTATGCATATTTCATGGCCATTAAGCTGAAATGTTCTTATGCATGACAGAAGGTGTGTATACAAATAATGTTTTGACATAATTCCTTCGTATAGAAAGTAGAAAAAAAACAATATTAAGCGCTAGGTTGCTTAAATAAACGAACGAAATAATAGAAATATAAAGCAATAGCTCTAAAGTTAATAATGTCATAATTAAGCTCCGTCCAGACTTTAAAATTACATTTTTTTCTCTAGTTAAGCTATAAAGTTAAACAGTTCTAAGTTTTCGCTTTCAAAGAGCTAAAAAGTAGAGAAAAACTAATCAGTTTTTGTTTAGTTGTGGTAAGTAACCAATTTCTGAATTTAAGTAAGGTCATGACCTTAAATTTCAGATAAGAAGAGATAATTCGTTGATTCTGCTATCCGTCTTTATTAAAATTGTTAAAGTCCAGAAACCTTCAAGAAGATGTGGAAATTCCAGAATGATGTTCTTGCGTGCGTGAACGTATCGGTCATGATTTATATAGTTTATTTTATTTTTCTTTATAGTCATTGGATAAATGCCTGGAAGAAAATGTTTTTTACGTGTCAAACAACTTGACGTATTTGACAGAAACTATTGTTTTGTGTGGGGAGGGATCTAAAAGCATTTGAACAACCTCTACATAGTGTCAATGGAAAAAAAAAAAAACTATTTTTGTTTTGGAATTTCGCACAAAGCTACTCGAGGGCTATCTGTGCTAGCCGTCCCTAATTTTGCAGTGTAAGACTAGAGGGAAGGCAGCTAGTCGTCACCACCCACCGCCAACTCTTGGGCTACTCTTTTATCAACGAATAGTGGGATTGACCGTCACATTATACACCCCCACGGCTGGGAGGGCGAGCATGTTTAGCGCGACGCGGGCGCGAACCCGCGACCCTCGGATTACGAGTGCACGCCCTAACGCGCTCGGCCATGCCAGGCCGAAAAAAACACAACAAAACAAGATGGAATTATGAAGTTGACACATAAGAATAGGGTTAACACGCCTGAAACATTTACTTTGATTGTTACCTATGTGTGTACAAAAACAAAAATCTTAAAGCAACACCTCCATTCTATATGATGTCCCACAAGGAGGTTTTCATAGGCACATTATCTACACGTTTGTAAAATATGCTTAAAATGCTCCTTCTCTCAAGAAATCGATACAGTACTTTTGACGTTCAGTTCGCATCATCTCTACCCCTTCATTACTTCTTAGTGATGTTATCTAAAAGAAATATAAAAAACAAATATTAACTTATTCAACCGGTTTTCTCAGGACATCTCACACAGAAAAGGAAGGTTCTTTGATTCTTTTAAGTGGAAGAGGTTTTTATTCAAAAGAATAACTTCGATGCCTTTTCTTTCTTTATAACCTTTTGTAATTCGCTAAATTTTGATATCAAAGATCTTTAAGATATGGAATTCAGAACTTAATTATAATGAACGTTTCATCGATTTTGACTCGCTGATTTTGTTCACGTTTTTTCACAGACGTTCTATAAAGCATCCACGTAAACACAAATAGCATGTCCACATCTACTTCGCCCCCTGTTGATGGTGTGGGTGTGGGTGTGTGTTTTTAAATATAGCAAAGCCACATCAGTTATCAACTGAGTCCACTAAGGGAAATCGAACCCCCTGATTTTAGCGTTTTAAATCCTTAGAAACCGGATTCGTCATAAAAGACTTTTGAATCCATGCGGAGATACATGCAAATTTGCGGTCTTTATGAGCGTTTTTTTTAATCTTTCACAATTACATATAAAGGAAATAATTTCTTCAATAACCATAAACCTACGTAACTTCCTTTCAGGAAATGGGTACTCCAGCTAGTCTGTAATAAAATACATGTTTGTTCAAAACAAGAGCCACATTTGGCTATTTGTTGTATTCACCACAAAGAATCAACCCTCGAATTTTAGCATTGTAAGTCCGTAAACTTATCGCTATCCAATCGGAGACCTTGTAATGAAATGTACCACAAATTACTTACTTTTATGGCCCGGCATCGCCAAGCGCGTAAGGCGTACGACTCGTAATCCGAGGGTGGCAAGTTCGCGCCCGCGTCGCGCTAAACATATGCTTGCCCTCCCAGCCGTGGGGGCGTATAATATGACAGTCAATCTTACTATTCGTTGGTAAAAGAGTAGCCCAAGAGTTGGCGGTGGGTGGTGATGACTAGCTGCCTTCCCTCTAGTCTTACACTGCTAAATTAGGGACGGCTGGAACAGATAGCCCTCGAGTAGCTTTGTGCGAAATTCCAAAACAAACAAACTTATTTTTATATATGTATATCTATCGAAAAGATTACTTGAATCTAAGAAACATCTAAAGAAGTAGGAATCACCAGGGGCTAGAAATACAAAATGATTCATATGTTTATTTTTAAACACCATAAACGTATAAACAGTGATTGGTTTTAAGCGTACACTGAAATATCTCAAAACATGTAACTCCGTCAAAATAAACAGAACAAGTAATGATTAATTTCTTCCGGATCTAAGACCCGAAATTTGTATATTTATTACGGTCTCTTCTGCCGCAACTCGTATGGTTTGCTTTATTACGTTTTCTGTAACATTTTCGATAAGTAAGTTATTTAACAGTTAAAAACCCATTAGTTAAAGAACTGAAAACAAACAAAACAACTTTAAGAAATTATGACGTGTCTAGTATTGTTCTGGATTATACGTAAAGAATTAAAGTGAAATTCTCACGAGACCTCGTGTTTACCTTAAAAAGTCACTTGTGGAGGTTCGATTTCCGTCGATGGACACACTAGATGGCCTGATGTTGCTTTGCTAAAAGAAAACACACACACGCCTTTGAAATTCATGTTCTCATTTGATCTTATGTGGTTAAAATTCCTTATCTGTTTGTAGACCTGTGTTGTATTTCGTGTAACGCTGACGTGTAATAACCACGCGGTACAAAATCTGGCAACAATGAATTGCATACTTGATAAAGGCCTGGCATGGCCGAGCGCGTTAAGGCGTACACTCGTAATCCGAGGGTCGCGGGTTCGCGCCCGCGTCGCGCTAAACATGCTCGCCCTCCCAGCCGTGGGGGTGTATAATGTGACGGTCAATCCCACTATTCGTTGGTAAAAGAGTAGCCCAAGAGTTGGCAGTGGGTGGTGATGACTAGCTGCCTTCCCTCTAGTCTTACACTGCAAAATTAGGGACGGCTGGCACAGATAGCCCTCGAGTAGCTTTGTGCGAAATTCCAAAACAAACAAACAAGCATACTTGATAAATTAAAGTTGGATAGATGGTACCAAACACCATGATGAATTTTCTTTCCAAAAACTTCAGATGTAATAATTGAGAACAGAAGCACATTGTGCTTATATAATAACCGAGTCGCTAAAAAATGATTTATAAACATATTGAAGTGATTTGTGTGCGGGGGTAAAATATACATGTCGTACTTGAAGAAAACAGACTAATGTCTTGTCGAAATGTGTAGAACGTTATTCGTCAAAATAAATTACTTCGGTTTGTCTGTGGGCTTACAATGCTAGAAAAACTGGGTTTCAATACCCGTGATGAGCACATTTTGTGCTCAGTTACAAACATAATTCTTATAAATCACTGTTACTATCTTATTATTATTTCTATATAATATTTTCATTATATATAACACTTTCATTGATATGTATTATCACTACTCCCATTTCAGAGGTTATTCGAAAGTTACCCATACACAATATAGGATCTTATCGAAGCAGCAGCAGGTTCTGTATGATATAACCTGTACATATAAAGTTCAAATGGATGTACTAATCCAGGAGACGTATGAGATTTCCCAGGGCACACAATTCAGTGTCGAGGACAATGACACGCGTCGCCCTTTATCACATCAATGACATATTAAACATGTCATTCACACTTCATTGACCCCCCCAACTAAAAAAAAAGTAAGAGAGAGATTAAAATTTGTCAAGTTTCGTAGTGTTCGCAAATCGACAGTTATTACGAATATAAAATGTAGGGCATCGCTTAAAAAAAACAAAAAACCTTACTTTCAACTATTATGTTTTTTTTTAATGTGGAGAATACTAGGGTTAATATAAAAACGCGGAGATCAAATGTACAGAAAATATAAATCTATTAGGTGTAAATCATGAGATTTGTCAAAGGAATTGGATTATTAGTTTTTAAACAATTGAATCCTGGTTGTAAAGAAACATCTTCTTAAAACTGTGAATAAATGTTCTAATTTCTGTAACATATAATTGTATTTAAAATTTCACAGCAGATAATAAAGACCTTTCACGTGACCTTACCTCTGGTTGTATTGGTTTTAGTTTTACACTTTCATTTAAGATTTTTTGATTTAGGTATTTCACTACAATTATGTTTGTCACACAGCCAATACTAAAAATGTTTAAATGTTCAAGTATTCGCTACGCCTCTTGGATACACTACACTGAGTGCCGATCAAATCTTACTATTTGATCAGATACGAATTTGTTTTTGAATTTCGCGCAAAGACTAGAGGGAAGGCAGCTAATCATCGCCACCCACTGCCAACGTTTTACCAACGAATAGTGGGATTGACCATAAAATTATAACGCACCACAGTTCAAAGAGCACGTTCGGTGTGGCCGGGAGTCCAACCCGCTACCCTGAGATTAGGAGACGAGTGCCTTTAATCACCCGGTCTGACACGAGTTGGCGGTGGGTATTCTTGATTATTTTGCCCATCTTATAGACTACTACTTCGAAATTAAGGAACGAGTATATGCAGAACAGTCCTTTGTGTAGCTTCGTGCGAATTGTAAAACATAAAATACGTGATTTAGTTCATAACAAACAATGTTCCACTCATATTTAAAAAAAAACAAAACTTTAGGGGAATTAAAGGACTGAACTTCTATATAAATCGACGAAGAGTAGTTTACAAAAAAAATTAATAAAAGAAATCTGTTTGAAACCCTATTAGTCACTAAAACAGAGAATAAACATATAGTTTGTTTGTTTGTTTTGGAATTTCGCACAAAGCTACTCGAGGGCTATCTGTGCTAGCCGTCCCTAATTTTGCAGTGTAAGACTAGAGGGAAGGCAGCTAGTCATCACCACCCACTGCCAACTCTCGGGCTACTCTTTTACCAACGAATAGTGGGATTGACCGTCACATTATACACCCCCACGGCTGGGAGGGCGAGCATGTTTAGCGCGATGCGGGCGCGAACCCGCGACCCTCGGATTACGAGCGCACGCCTTAACGCGCTCAGCCATAAACATATAGAAAAACCAATACAGTCAAATGAGTTCGATGATTAAAAATTCTAGGTTTTTTACTTTAATTATTTGGACTAATTCGTTTGCAGAAGCTACTATAGAGAAAACACGAGACCAAGAAGCAGTTAAAACTATTATACTGAATCACGATAACTATTACCTTAGTTCGTTTTGACAAAGATTTTGAAGAAACCGTTGGTAGGTTTAAGGAAGCTTCCATAACTACTTCAATCCAGATTACTTTGTATATCACTTCAACTCACTCTTAAATTATTGTATTACACACCAATTTACTACTCTTAATAACTGTATTAAACGCAAAGTCATCGATGTTTCTATTACATTTCTATGGTTCACTGTTAATTTTAACTGCTTTTGTAATTGCTGAAAAACATTGAAACTAGTTAATTACGCATTCAAGTCGTTCATCATTACTTACTATTATTTTGTATTAGACTAATAAATAAACAACAACAAATGAGCCGAGTCAATTGCACGTGGCAAGAAGACAATGCCGATGTTATGTAGGTAGCTTTACTGGAAACCACAACTCAAAAGATAAATTATTTATTTTAATCCATATAAATAATTTTTAATGTATATTATATAGTTTGGCTTTGAATTTTGCGCAGAGCTACATGAGGGCTGTCTACGTTAGCCGTCCCTAATTTAGCAGTGTAAGACAAGAGGGAAGGCAGCTGCGAGTCATCACCACTCACCGACAGCTCTTTTACCAACGAATAGCGGGTTTAACTGTCACATTTTAACGCCCCCACGGCTGAAAGCATCTGTGGTGTAACGGGGATTCGAACCCGCGATCCTCCGATTACGAGTCAAGTGCCTTAACCATCTGGCCACGCCGGGCCTTTTTATAAAATTGTGTAAATGATAAAATACACTACTCTTCAATAATCCAATTTCATTTCGTTATTATTCAAGCCTAATCTCATTGGGTTAATTTATCCTCATGGCAAATGTGAAATCCGTAATTCTTATTTTCAGTAAATGGATTTTATTCCAATAAAGAACTTTTACCAACTGCACAATATTCCAATGCATTACTTAATCAGTAAACCAAACACACCAATATTCATAAATAAAATAAAATGTTTATTCCACGTGTTCAAAATACAATTATTACACATTGTCATTATACTTCGACAGATACAGTGGTTTAGGCTTAACATTTTCTTCCTTCGTAAATATGCAAGTGTAAATATAAATATAATATTACAATGAATATTTACTAGTTTAGAGCACAGTAGAATGGAATATTTTATATATTTAAGCCTAATAAAGTTCAGAAAATCAATACAAGTCAGAATGTATTTTCAATCTGCAGCCATTATGAATTCTTTGAGGTTTTTGGAAATATAACTAATTTGGTAGATTTTAACATGACAACAGCAGCTTAAGGCACTTCCAGGACGATTATCACTAAGCACGTGGTTTGACTTCCTAGATCTAATACGTATCTTAGTTACAGTACCAACTAAAATAATTTTTGTAGTTAAGATAACTAAATAAAATTACGCCAGAACTTGTGAAATGAGAAAATTATAACAAAGTTAATAATAACTTGTTAGTTTTACTACAGATCTGTTGAATGAATCTTCTATGTACCTATAAATATATAACATAAACAACTTGGAAATGTTGCAATGAATAATTGTCTTGTAAGACACTAGAGAGAGCTACTTTATTAATAAAACCTTACTATACATAACACTAAACAGGCATCTTTCTGCAAAACTTAAGAAATCGTCCATTATGTACAACTAAACAAATACAACTTGAGATAAATCAAGTTATGTCAGGTCAAGTAAAATCATAAACTAAGCGAACATTATGACATTCACCAACTTAGGTTGTGAAAAAAACAACTGTCATATGTTTTATGTCCAAAGTCCAGCACTATATTTAGTAGTGTGGGGACATAACCGATATATATATATTTTTTTTTATCAGTTTCAGTATGAGGAGTCGGGCAACAACACACACAGTGACATTTACTAAAATCACTAACTTGTCAGTTTCAATTTTTTAAAGTGGTTGTTGTGTACAAACCTATTACAGTCACTGCATTTTGTCATAAAGTTAAAAAAGAAAACCCTAGTTACAAAAACTAATTCATGCTATAATGAATTTGCTACTAAGGCAGTTCTACAGATTAATAGTATTAATGTATCCAAAGATCATTCTGAAATACAAAGACAACAAATACACATATTTGTAAATCTGGAGATCAACACACTCATCTGTAAATCTGGAGATAAGTAGCTTGAACTAACTACTCCCAATCCACTACATTCAAAAACACCTAAAGAATAATCCGAGTTAAAAAACAGAACATCCATTCAGTTAAAGGTTACATTGATTCTGCATTTAAGTTTTTGAATCAAATGAATAAAGACAAACAAAACTGAAACTTAAGGGACTTGTATGGTGGTGTTCTCATGGTTATTATTTATAAGGATGTATATATTAATACAAAAAAGTATGAAACTTATTTTTCAAATGGTGTAAACAAAAACGTGTTTCATATTATCAGTGCTGCCTTATGGGTGGCCAACAACAGAAATTTGTTTAAAAAAATTAAATAAAAGTCTTTAATTACTTGAAGTAATTTGTTTTTTGAGCAATGAAACTACTGCAATAACATCTAACCAATGCTTACATACACTGATTCTTAGAAAAAAACAAAAGAATTTATACAAGTTTTGGTTTCAGTTTTTGTCGACCAAAAATTCCACCACGGTCACTTTATTTGAATTTAACAAAATCTCTATTTACACTCACCTATTTCATATGATTTTACTACACCTAAATACAGATCATGTGATATGCCTAATTATGTGTAAAACACATGCCAATAACTAATAGATCAATACAAATCATGCCCAGAGAGAGAAATAATGGACAGTTCTTGAATAATTTTCAATTAAACCTGCCATCTATATATACATAATGATACAGATCTACACTATAAATCATAACATCTCAATTTTCAAGACACCATCTCTTACTTCGTACAATTTTCTTAACCTATAAACAGTTGATGAGAAATTTAAAAAAATACAGCAGAATAAAAAGTTTCTTTGTCCGACAAAAAAGCAACGACCGAATGCAGTCCACCTGGAGATAATACGGTCTGTACATAGATATTTCCATATATCTAAAGTACTCTCGCTGTAGTTTTACATAAATACAACCAATGAAAGAACATTTACACAGTGTCAAGTTGTACCATCAAAAGGATATTAAAGTCATACAATGGTACGTATTTTAATGACCATGCATACTAATAATTAATAAGATCTTGGGAACTTGGAAATATTTGTTGAAATTGTATTTATTCATTATGATTATAATAGTATTTTATTGAAAAGGTTCTTTTACATAAAACTCAATCTTGTAGTTACACCAAATGTCTAAGTTTTCTCACCTGTTAATTTCATTCTACTTCATCTGTTGTTTCTTTAAAATAAATACGAGTTTATCTGAAAGATCTTCCAGATAACGACTACAACAACTTTTATAAACATACAAATATCTGACATTAATGTCTCAAAACATATTCTAACTGATTTATCAGTGTACTGGTGGAGTTTATCCACCCCATACATACATCGCAACTAAAAGACGTAACAGCTTTAATGACACAGTTTTGGAAGACAATTGGAAGTTTATTCACTACACACAAACACCAAAAGCCACTCGGAAGTTTATCAACCACACACGAATGACAAAAGATAAAACCAATTATTAATAGGACAGAATTTTTTTTTGACTTTAATCAATACAAAATGTTATTGTAAAATACAATTTTGTAGTTACTGTGAAAGTAACACATGTAATTAAGCAATTCATAATGAGCCTATTGAGGGGCTAAACAGATTCACACTACTGTATCAACAAAGTACAGCATCCTAATACAGGCTCTTCAGACACTACAATGACTTGTATTAAAGATATTTAAAAACTCCAGGAATTCTCTGAAATGTTCTTTTGGCAAAAACTATTGGTAACACAAAGTGTTATGCAAAATAAACGTCAAATAGATAGCTTGATCACACTGGCTTGACCATCGTAATAACTTTCCATGGGTCTTGTTTCTTTTGAGATTTATGTTGCTAATGTAAGCAAAGGAAAAAATATTTCACATGATGTCTGTCATTTTTTTTTAAGTCACCTGCAAAATATTATCAAAACATCCATCAACACACAGCTAAAATAACTGAAGTGTAATTTTAACCACATCATAAATTCAAGTAAAATTATGAAAAGTAAATTTTTTAATAGTTAGCTTGAGACAAGATTTATTATCCTTGATAAGACTATGATATATAACCACATATTTTAACAAGAGGTGCTTTCTTGATTTTTATAAACTGTTGTACCAAATTTCAATATAAATACAAAAATATGTTAAAAGATAACAGCCTTCAATCCTAAAATACAGGAGGCTTATGGTTAAATTTTAAAAGCTAAAATTCTACAATGTCTGTACAAAATATATGTGCATTACATCAAATGTGAAACTATATCATTACCCACAAGTGCTGGCCAAGAGAATAAAAATAACACATGCAATGTAATACAGTGTTAACAACACATTACTGTATATTCACAATAAACTACATATATAAATATTGTCTTCAGGTTTTACAATATGTGCAAATGTGTTCAGAAAGAACCACAAGAGTTTGACTGAAACACAAACATTCAATTTAGCTACTTACAATCTGTTTTATAATTATACTTATGTAGTAACAGTGACAACTTTAACATCAACCTTGGCAAGTTAAAAGCACATATATAAATAGTATTTTAAAATATGTTTTGGGCAAATTTTTAACAGTATATTTACACAGATGAATGTTTACCCTCTATCAAAAGCCTTGTAAATGTGGAGCTGAGTGGTTCCTTTTGGTATTTCACAAACTACTCACCAGGTGATTTCAATCAATTAAGAATCTTACATGCATTACTGAGCTCTCATTGGTTCTGTGATCAAGTTAGTTACATTTCTCTGCCCAACCACACCTAGCATATACCAATTACGTTTTCAATTTTCAGTTCAGATCTAAGCACAGACAGCAACGTATCTCAATACGGAATTTAAGTTTCCTTGAAAAATATGGCAACATTTCCAATATAAAGCACATTATTTCTAAAGTTTGACTGTTGCTATTTTCTTACTTCTGACAGAGAGCTAAAGGCATTAGTTCAAATATTGAACAATTAAAATTATAATATCCACAAGTCCAGTCTGTTAGGCTTAAGGCACAGATTACATCACAATCCTTGAAAATATTTTTTCATGAAATATTCAAACAGTAATTAATGTTATTAACTGTAATTCTGAAAGTATCTTTATTCAGATTTCTGTGCAACTTGTGTGTTATTAGGGACTAAGCAGTCACTAGAAAAATGGGTTCAGAGAGCCAATGAAACCCATATGTATCCCCATTAGATCTTCTAGGTTTAAATGCAGAGTAAAGACTGTCTCATAGCAAGAACATTTCCTTAGCATAAAAAAAATTGTGTATTAACTTAAGCCAGTCTTAAATGCAAAAAAAGACAACATACGTTTTCAAGAGCTGCTTGAAAGGCTAGGGAATAAACATGTTACAAAAAATACTAATAGTTTTCAATTAGATTATGTTTAACAATTTTATTTTAAATAAAATTGTAAAATGTATTGTTAAGTATTTCAGTTTTATTTTTAAATGAGAAGAAGAAACATCATGTCACCTGCGTTTGTTCACTTTCTTTTTGATGCCAAGAGGAATGAACTGTTTGACGCATTTCCTTGATAACGTCTAGAACTGTGAAATAAAAAATAGAGTTGGATGACCAATTGCTATAACAAAATTACATGTACAATACTGGAAAAACCAAAAATTCTGTTCATTGATGTGATACAAACTTGTTTCTAAACAATAGCTTGTAGAAAACAGAGCTACAGAGTATTAAAAGTTTGGAATCAAACTGAGAAGTGCTAACACAAATAATATCCTTTGTATTAAGTCAAACAAAAATCATTTTAGATGCAGTGCAATGGAATTAAGTTATGCTATTGCTTTCATGGTATTTCAGTTGAAACGTTTCTATACAAAACATGTACAATGTATGGTAAGCTAAAACCTTTAAAACTATAATTTAAACATTATGATACAAAGCAACTTCTTAAATATTTTTTGTTAGACCTAATGAAAGAATAGCTGATCTGAAAATTACCCTAAACACAAAAGAAACAATATTTTTGTAAGTTGCTTTATAAATGACAAATACATCAGAAATAACTTTCGTACTATTATTAACACCACTAACACCAAAATTTTCATAAAGAACTAAACACAAATGTAACATCAGATGACCATTTACAAAGAAAAAATAAAAGATACAAAATACACATAGTAATATTAATATATTCATTACCTCATAAATGTATTAATCAAATTTATATCAAACCTGGTATGAGCAGACCAGTAATAAATGAATATTTTATTTGTTTTTTAATTAATTTGCTGCACTGAATTAATAGTATAGTGTGCTATACGAGGCATGTATGAAAGCCACAACTTCACGTCTTAAAAACATAAGTTTAAAATGGAAAGAAAAACAATTACATCGCGATACGATCATAAATGACGAATACCTAAGCCACTGAAGAGGAAGTAATTAGCTACTTCCACGTGCACAATAAGATGACATAATGAATCATGTTAGAACATTAAGTCTTTATACATATAATATATTCCTTGACAAATGTAGTGAATTATTTACAATGCAAATATGCTAGAAAAATAACATCCATAATTTATGTTAAATATGGACTTTTGTTGAAAAAACAAGATAAGAAATGAATAAAACTTGTAGGGTGCCATGTTCAAACTGACAAAACTATGTAATGGGTGTAAAGGAGTTCATTTAACTCCCTTCATCAGGAAGGGGCTGTTGCTACCCCTGAGGGTAATAATATCATAATAAAATAATGTTAGTAAGTCTCATCTATTATAAATTGTATTATAAGCATTTCAATTCCACTGTTGTACACAACTGCAACTTAGACATTTTGCTGTACATCGAAGACAGTCACGTGTCAGATACATGACTTTCATTTCAAAGTGAATAAATAAAGGACGATTACTATATGTTCTGAAGGAACAACCTATGAATACTACTGTCGTTCAACTGTAAAAAGAACACTCCCATTTAATGAAAAAGTTAGGGGATACACCCCCCTTACTCCAAGTTAAAATTAAGATCATGACAAATAGATAATTAAAAAAACATTAGTCATAAAAAGCCATCAAATAAATTAATCAAATTTAGTGTGATAATTATTTGTAGTTATGACTTAAACATTTACAGTATGCCAAATTGTCAATTTTAGGGCTATCTGTAGTAGAATGAATAATTATACAACTTATTTCTAGGTCTATAAATTGATAATTAAGTGCATTTAATAATTATTGAGTTGTTATTCCATCCTTAAGATCTGCTTAAGAATCAAAAGGAAAATTTAAAACAAACTCAAAGTTGTGTATAGTTTACTTTAAATTGATCAATGAAACATTACCCTGTTTAGTTTTTATAGTATTCTAGCTTTGGTGAAATTTGTGACTATTTGCCAGCAAAGAATAACAAGAAACAATAAGTAGACTACACGATAGTTTCTAACAGATGATTAATGACTTTTTGTTTTAGAAAAATTATACATACCCTTATTAAGTTCACTTTCAGGGAGAATGACCAAACCTTCACAGTGTGCATGTTTTACAGACAAATCTTTTGACAAGAGTTGGGGTAGCTTTGTGGCAGAATTAGGTTCCAACAGTTCAGAAACATTTGATGTCTGCCAGTCTGATCTGTTTGCTATACTTTCACTGACCTTCACTCGTTCAGTACAACATTTAGGCACCGATGATTCTTTGTTTTCTGTTGCAGATTCATCTAGCTGTGTTTCAAGGTGGTTTTCTAAAATGTTTGAGTCATGCTCTGGTGAATAGTGAAAATCCACAAAGCATATTCCATCATCACAGGTTTCTTTTGGATTCTTTTGACCAACTCTGCTGGAAGTTCCATAAATCGATTCTTCTTTATGATAGCCACGGTAATTTTGGAACTTACGAGAGCCACGAGACGGAAGTGTGTGGTAACGTTGAGGACTGTGTTCTGGAGTCTGAAATGTAATTCATGTAGCAATAAATATTAAATAAAAATGATGGATAAAGTCTACTATATTATAGTTTCACTCTAAATGTATAAACTGTGAAGTCTAGTTACAATTTTTTAGGTATATATGAAATAAAAATTTAGATAGTATACATAAATTATTGAAAGAGCCCACACATGTAAAATTTTCTATAGAAATTGATGGACCCATGAGATTATGTCTTATACTTAAGGGAATTCCAGTTTAGACTTAAAATGTGTTGAAAATCACAACTGTACACGGTTTACACCCAAGTTCTCACAAAAGGTATTTTTTTCCTCACTGGTCAGAAGATTCAAACATACTATAAAGCATGGCTTTGTGCTATTTTTAAACACAATGAATAAAGTAGGTCACATTATACTAGATTTCAGGACATGTAACAACATTCACTATACCTGTTGAAGGACTTCAATCTGTAGAGAAAGTCTCCATACATGGCAGTATTGTTATTTTTAAAACAATTTAGCCAGTTGTATCATAAAAAATTTAAGCTAAAATCAGTTGATTTATAGTTTTTTCATGTTATTGCTGTTGTAAGACAATGTTGAACTTGATACTGGTGAAGGTATATCTGAAGACAAGTCAGGACTGATCAAATATTGACAGTAGTTATGGTTTTAAAGTTTTCAGGTTCTGAAGGAGCCTGAAAGATAATCAGGTCCACTCAGAAGCAGCAGTTTCTCTTTGACCCACTAGGAGAATTTGGAAGGCAGCCACTTCTTAAATTAATGACATTTTGACATGATTACTTTAAATAAGAACCTTGTATGATGTTAAAGTTAAAAGAACTTTACATTTAAAGACAAGTTCTTCAGAATTTCTGAACGTAAAATAGATGCAAGTCAATCGGTCACTGTGAGAAAATGTACAGTTATGTGGTATCAAATGATTCCCAAAATTCATTGTTACAACAAAATCTGTAATAATGATTTGGCAACACAGGGATTTGACAATTCTAACAAAAACTTATACTCACAATTTCTACAGACTAAAGAAACTGAACTATTCATTGTGTGAAAATGTACCACAGATATATAAATATATAGAAGAAAGGTGTATAAATCTAAATAAATGGGAGGGACCAGATTACAATTAACTACCCATTTTCAGGCCAGATCAACAGTGTTGAATATTACATTTTCATTGAATATAAAAAGTGCTAAGTAAATAAAAGAAATGCAAATAGAATAGAATTAATACTTTGTTTATTTTAAGAAAGTTTTTTTTTTTAATTAAGGAGGAATCCTTCCAACACTCCAAGACCGGATCAAACCTGTATGCAGGCTATCACGTAGACAACCCTATTCTAGGAGACCAGTTGTACACACAATACTTGATTGTTTTAGCACACCCAAAAAAGAACAAAGTTTACACAAACTGCTAATTTCATCTGTCTTCATAATGGACATATTTTCCATCTGTATTTCCACATATTTTAATATCTTAGTTGCTGGTATATAACTAAAGATGCATTTGCTCATTTACAGTGTGAAGGAGTTTTTACACAACATTTCCTCATTATTGTTATCACTACAAATCCGTATCTTTCCAGCTCCACGTGTTTTAATTCCTGTTTACATATATAGTACTTGAGGTACAGTTGCACACCACTTCTTTAAAATCTATAATGTAACCTCTTCTACGGAATGTGTAGAATTATATCAAATCTGTTTGAAATACTGTAGAGGACCAGTAGTCTTTGTTGTTTTCATTTACTGAGAAGTCAAACAGATAATATTTTTCAGTGACGTCGAGAAAAACCACTTGTAGCAAAAAATATATGTAAAGACGGTTTGTTTGGGTTGAGAAAATTTTTTTACGTAAAGGAGCGAACAATGTTTCAACCTTCTTTGGCCATTGTCAGGTTCACAAAGAAAAAAAGAGGTAACTGACTGGAAATTGACCACATGTTTAAAAGGGGTTGTGTAACTTAGTGTTGGAATGTCAAGAGGATGCTTAGATGTTTGAATAGATAATTTTATTATTATTATTTATCATATTTTTAATATAGGTATAAAGGTGTTCCTTTGTATTGGTTTATTTTGGGCTTGAGTTGTTGTATAAGTAAGGCTTCTTTAATTTTGCATTTGTTTCTTTATTTAGTATTTGAGTGTTTTCTATGGTTATGTTGTGTTTATTTGATTTGCAGTGTTCAAAAACGTGTGAAGGTGGCTTTTGATGTTCTTTGAATCTGGTTTCCATTTTTCTACTTGTTTCTCCAATATAGAAGTTGTGGTAATTATCACATTGTATTTTATAAATAATGTTGGTGTGGTGTTTGTCAGTGTAGTTTTTACATTGTACAGACCTCAGTTTTGTGCCTGGTTTTTGAATAAATTTGGTATTCACTGGAATGTCATATTTTGTTACTAGTTTTTGCCAAATGTTGGTTATTTGTTTGCTAATGGCAGGAATATATGGTATACAGCAGTATATGGTTTCGTGATTTTTTGATTCGTGAGATATATTTACTTTAGTTGGTTGATTTTGCTTTCTGTCTTGGTGTGTGCGTATAATGTTTTCTATGGTTTGTGGAGGAAACTTATTGATGTTGATGAAGTATTGTTTTATTTTGTCTAATATCGTTAATTTTATCTGGCAAGCATAGTTTTATGGCTGTGTTCATTTTGTTTCTTGGTATGTCAAGTTTTTGTTTTGTTTCATGTGCTGAGTCCCAAAGGAATGTATAGTCCAGTATGGGTGATTTTTCGGTGAATTCCTGTTTTAAATTGTGTATCGGTTCTTGTAATTTTGAGGTTAAGAAATGATATTTGACTTCTTTCTTCTTGTTCACATGTGGAGTTGATGTTGGGATGTATAGAGTTAATTTGATTAAAAAAATAAGTGTGTGCTCTGTAGATATGAATCCCACAACTGTGTCATCTACATATCTGTACCAGTATAGTGATGGATGCAATGCTGTGTTAATTGCTTGCATTTCAATTTGTGTCATAAAAATATTGGCTAGAACTGGTGATACTGGGTTGCCCATGCTTAAGCCATTTGTTTGTATACAATTGTGGTTGTTGAACATGAAGTTTGTCTTCATCGTGGTGAATTCTATGAGGGTTGCTGGGAATGTCTATTGATGGGTTAGGGTCTCGGATATAGAATTATAAGGCTATCTTGCAGGTTTCAGTGATTGGAACTTCTGTAAAGAGAGATATAACATCGAAACTGGCCATTAAGGAATATACTGGTACAGATATGTAGATGACACAGTTGCAGGATTCACATCTGCAGAAAACACTTAATTTTTTCAATCACATTAATGCCATACATCCCAACATCAACTTCACATGTGAACAAGAAAGCAATCAAATATCTTTTCTTAACCTCAAAATTACAAAAACCGACACACAATTTAAAACAGAAAACCAATGAAAAATCACTCATACTGGACTATACATTCCTTGAGACTCAGAACATGAAACAAAACAAAAACTCAACATACTAAGAAACCAAATAAACACAGCCATAAAACTATGCTCACCAGATAAAATTAACAAAAAATAAGACAAAATGAAACAATACTTCACAGCATCAACAAGTTTCCTCCACAAACTGTAAAAAAACATTATACATACACACCAAGACAGAAAGCAAAATCAACCAACAAAAGTAAATATATCTCACGAATCAAAAAATCACGAAACCATATACTGCTGTATACCATATATTCCTGACATCAGCAAACAAATAACCAACATTTGGCAAAAACTAGTAACAAAATATGACATTCCAGTTAATACTAAATTTATTCAAAAACCAGGCACAAAACTGAGGTCTATACTACGTGAAAACTACACTGACAAACACCACATCAACATTATTTATAAAATACAACGTGATAACTGCCATGACTTCTATCTTGGAGAAACAAGTAAAAAAATGGTACCAGATTCAAAGAACATCAAAAGCCACCTTCACACAATTTCGAACACTGCAAATCAAATAAACACAACATAACCATAGAAAACACTAAATGAATAAACAAATGCAAAGTTAAAGAAGCCTTACTTATACAACTCAAGCCCAAAATAAACCAATACAAAGGAACACATTTATACCTATATTAAAAATATAATAAATAATAATAATAAATAAATATAAAATTATATGTTCAATCATCCAAGCATGCCCTCTACATTCCAACACTCAGTTACACAACCCCTTTCAAACAATGGGTCAACTTCCAGTCAGTTACCTCTCCCATTCTTTGTAAACTTGAAGATGACCAAAGAAGATCAAAATGTTGTTTGCTCCTCTACGTAAAAAAGATTCTGAACCCAAACGAGCCATTTTTAGATAATGTTTTTATATACGCTTTGGAATTTTCTTACATTTATTCCTTTAATCTATACTTGTTTTCCCATGAATAAAAACGTAAAGGAAACTATATTCACTTGTATGGAGTTTATTCTACCTGCCATCCAAAATGTATTAAAACAGTAAATATAAGAGGAGTCCAAAAATGTATTTCAATCAAATATTAAATGCTGGGTGTCTGATATATGTAGAGCAGGCACATACACTGCTGGCCAAAATCTTAAAGACAAAATATACATTTTGCATTGTTTGCTCGACTCAACCAAGTCAATAAGGATGCTCTCTCCAACATGCCAAATATAACTAGCTGCTGTTTGACGTCTCTGTATAACCTGAAGCTTCATTGTTCCATGGAAGGAGAAAGCACCCCAGGTCATGATGGAGCCTCCTCCACTGTGTCGTGTAGAAAATGTCTCCAGTGGGATATCTTTATCGTGTCAGTAATGTTGAAGCCATCTGTACCATCCAGGTTAAACTTTTTCTCATCAGAAAACAAAACCTTTGTCCATGTTTCTGCATCCCATGTTTGGTGATTCTCAACAAAGTTTAACCAAGCTGTTTCATGGTGTGGAAGGATACGTGGCCTCTGAACACATTTGTGGTTTTTAAAGCCTTTCTCTTGTAGATGCTTTCTTATTGTTCTTTAGCTGCATTCTGGGTCCATAAGGGCTTTAATCTGGTTCGACAACTGGCTGGTGTCTTGCCGGACAACCTGTCAATTACTCCTGCTCGACGTCGGCGAAGTTTTCTTGAGCTGACCACTTGAAATTCTTGCTTCGTGTGCCTCAGGGTCTTTTAAGAAATTTACAACAGCAGTTTTACTACACCCAATCTCACCAGCAATGGAACGTTGAGAGTGATCTTCCTTTTGCAGCTCAACAATTCTGCCACATTCAAACTCTGTCAACTTTTTATCTTTTGCAGTGTTTTTACCCAATGTAACACAGGAGATGTCAGTGGAAGATGTTGACAATGCTGATGCTTGAACACAAATGACTAAATTTCATTACGCGTTTACCGATTAACGCTTCGTTTCAGTATGGTCTTAAACTTTTGACCAGCTAGTATTTAGGCTAATTTCATAGTGTTCACATTTTCCGTATTAAGTGCTAAAAAGTTAATTTTTATTTTCCCTTTTCTTATTTTCATTTTTTGAAGCTCTACTCAAATAAGTGGTTGAGTCTAACAACACAAAATGCAAATTTTTCTTTTCCTTCATTGACCTTAAGATTTTGGCCAGCAGTGTATATAAAATGAATAAATCACGTATCTGAGAGCAGTAGGCCTGAAAACAGTGTACACAATTTTGAGTACGTTAAAAGGTTAATAACTCTGGTGTCACAAAACAAAAGGATAACACAATTAAAATCACAAGCATCCAGTTTCAACATCTTATATTATGTAGCAAAAGCCAATGTTATAATAAAACTACCAAACGGACTAGACAGCACATCACAACTATTTCTTTAAATCATTAGTCATTTAATTTGTACGTGAAAGTAATTTCAAGATAGTATATTTCACCTGTATACTCTGAGAGCTCTGCTTCTCGGGTTCTGCTGTTGTTAAACTGCCAGAAGAAAATAAACCAGCTGGGTTGCTATGGCTTCTCTGTTGTGCCTGAACCTTCTTTTTTAAATCCCGTACTTGTTTCTTTAAACTGTTGTGTATAAAAAAAATAATCAATAAATGTTGTTTTATACACTAATTTTTATAATCAATATAAAAATCTAATGAACAAATGCATGTTTCACCACTCATCAGAAAAGAATCTTTGACAAGCGCAGCAGATGTATTTATAAATTTATTGAGTGTAGTCTTCTGGAAACATCTCTGAGGTGTAACATAAAAATCTGTATACAGCAATCTTTTGTATGGACAAACCTGTTTAAATAATTCTGAGACCTAAGATTAAAAAGATCACTCAAACACTTCAAGTATCATATGAAACATTAGTGTCTGAATTAGAGCAAGATACTTTGAGAAATACACAAGCTACAAAGTTTGTACACAGTCATTATAATAAAATTCAAGGACTTTAAGGTTTTAATTGCTATTGTTTTAATGACTCCCAGTAACAGTCATATATAAATATTGACTTCTTGATCTTGCTGTTTGTTTCAACAAAATTAAAAACTATAATGTTTTCTTCTGTCTTCACATTATACATTGTTTTTCATTCTGCACATGTGATCTCATCACATTTCTTTTTGTTGCAAGCAGCAGTATATGCCTGTATTATAGCATCTTTTACATTCTTTGATCCAGTTTTCGAAATTATCTTGGCCTAACCTTTTCCTGTTGAATATATACTTCACTTGAGAATGAAGAATGATATAATACAGTGCTCAGTCCCTGACAATAGGGTTGCTTCAGACACCGCATACTTTTAGCAAACATTACATACAGACAACATTTATGGCTCATTGTTTTACTTCCTTGGCAGATCTGGGAGGTGGCATAGGGACCGTGACCCCCTTCCCATCACAATCGCCATGCTGTTGCTTGAATACAAGTATGAAAATTATTCATTTTTCCATTTTTATCAGTTGAAGGTTATGAGTAGGCCTTCATTTTCAATTCAAATGCTCACCTTATAGTATGCTACATGTTACATTCAAGGTTTGAACAAAAGGTTCAGAGACTTCTACTGTTATATGTGCCAGTACAGAGCCAAGAGCCAATAAACTTCAGTGAGATGTGTACAAAGTACAAATAGTGATCTAACCAATGAACAAGCCACTCCTCCAGACCTTATACCTGTGTTGCGAAAAACGTGTTATATCTCTTGTTTCTGTCGTAACCAAACTGGGCAAAAAATAAGAACAATGTGTTTGCATCAAGTTTTGTGTGAAAAATGGTAAAGGAGGAACAGAAATTCTTAAAATGTTAAAAACTGCCTTTGGTGATAACTACTTAACTAAAGAAGTCGTTTATCAGTGGATAAAATTCTTCCATGATGGCTGGGAATTGGTTAAAGAAGACTCGTGTTCTGGGCAACCATTTACATTGTCCACAGATTAAACAGTCACTTAGGTGAGATAAAAATTGAAGTGATCGATAATTAACTATTCACAAAACCTTTGAGACTGGACATCTCCTTTGGATTGTGTCAAGTGATTTTAGCTGAAAAACTCATCACATGCCAAGTGTCTGCAAAATTTGTTCCAAAGCTGTTGATGGATGACCAAAAGTTTCTCCATTGACAAGTGTGCAACAGTCAGAAATTACTGATGATGAGTCATGTGTATACAGTTATGACTCTGAAACGGAACTTCAGTCATCCCAGTGAAAGTCTCTATCATGCCATGTCCAAAAAAGACACAACACACTCGATCAAATGTGAAGACAATGTTTATAATGTTTTCAGATGTTTGAGATATTGTTCATTATGAATTCATACCTCATGACCAGATAGTTAACCAGGCCTTTTATAAAGAGGTCTTAATTTGCTTGAGGGAGAAAGTTAGAAGAAACTGCCATGAGTTGTGGGAGAATGGTCACTGGTTCCTTCACTCTGACAACTCACCTTGTTATTCAGGAATGTTTGGCAGAAAAAAACATTTCTGTAAAACCACACCCCCTATATTCTCCCAATCTGACCTTTTGGGATTTTTTTTCTATTCCCAAAAATCAAGTTGAAAGGAAAGAAGTTTGTTGACATTCCAAACTCCCATAATAATGTGAAAACAGAACTTAGTCACATAACAGTTGAAGACTTCCAGCATTGCTTCCAAAAATGGCAGGAATGTTGGCTCTTGCATTTAAGCTCCTCCTTAGCTTGTGTTATTCAGATATATTGATGTCATGAAGTATTGTATGAAGATGTTTTTCTGTTAAAAACTAATTAGAATTCTCAAAATTTTGGATTTGTTGTTGTGGTAAATAACAGAAATCCAGGTATTTTTTTTTAGTTTTTAGGACATACATTACCTTGTCTCCAAATTTAATATTGTATAGAATCAAAACATTAAAACAAAATTATAGTTAAAATGGGCAAATAAGCAAAAGTGAGCTTTATGATAATATTATTTGCATGTGCAATTTTCTCTTTTTTGTAACCAACAGCAATCTCTCGAAAGTGTAAACATGTTTTATTTTTGTTGATCCATTTAGGTGTTAAAAACTCAATTTTTTTCTATGTATTTTAATAAGATACTTTTTGAAAGACAACAGATTCCGATTATCAGTAACTGATGACAGTACGTAGATAGCATTTGGATGAAATACACTCAAACTGCTTACAAGATCAGCAGTATTGTTGTTATTATTATTATTATTATTTTTTTTTTACAGTGGTCACACCTTGAAGACGATCTATGTAAATAATGAACGAAACAAATACGGAAGCAGTTTTAGTTGATTTATGCTACACCCACAAGTAACTGGAAATAGTGTTATAGTTATATTTTTCTTGAATTTAGCCCTCACCATGCACAAGGTTTTCACAAAAGATAAAAAGGTACTTCATACACGCGTTTCCACATATATTAACAATACTTGAATCCTTAAAGTGTAACAACTTTAAGGTTTAAAAAACTTGTAATTCTTCCTACAGAGGGCATAATTTAAGTAACAAGTCAGATGATACAAAGGCCTGTTTTTCAGTGTAATGGTGAAACTGAAATGAAATATTGAAAGGTGAATTTGTGGTAAACCTAGTTAGTAAATGCAGGAAATCACTTAAAAAAAAAGTTATTTATCTTACTTTTCTTTTTCTTGTAAAAGAGCTGCGACACTCACACACAAGGGAACAATTCCTTTCCTGGAGTTTTTAATGACAAAAGCTACTGCACCAGAAGCAAATTTTCTTTCTTCTCCACATTCTGGTTCACTACTTCCATCTGTTCAAACAATAATGATATTTATATCATGGTCATGGAGTTGATAATTATAAGTATACTAATAGAAAAACTCATGCAATTCAATGATGGTCATAGAGTTGACAATTATAAGTATACTATTAGAAAAACTGTCGTGCACTTCAATGATAAGATTATAGTCATTCTTTCATTATTGAAAAAAACACACACCAAAGAACTCATAAATAACTTGATAAACTTAAATCACTTAAAAAGAAAAAAGATTACCAGCACATTACAGTACTGTTTCCTGAAATATGGGTTTGAATGGGGGTCATGAACAATCTCAAAGATGCTATTTTTTTTACAAAATTTTCAGCACAAAAATAACAGTAAATTTAATTGGGTAATTCTATTCACATCTCATTAAATAATTACAATTTCAAAATTATTTTGCAGTGTTAATAATTAATTCATTAGAACTGTTTTCTCTCAGGTATTCAATTTTTATTTTATATAAAAAGACATTATAGATTCGCATTGTAGATATGCAATTAAATTTATAAAAATGATCACCTGCAAGCATCCGTTACATAGATTGGTGTAAGGTAAAATAATACATTGATCAAAATTACAATTAAAGTGATTAATATAATAGAAAACAATCAAATAATTTAAAATCCGTGTTTCTGATTATAACTAATTTTGAATATTCTAACTGTCCCAAGTTTTGTGGAAATAATTAATTAATCAATGAAATAATTAATGAATTAGCAAAGTCCACTGAAGTTTTAGTTGTAATTAGTATATTTGAAAAAAACAAATAAATTTGAAATACATAAAACCTTTTTTACTCCTTTTAATAACTTTGGTAAAATTTATTTACTACCACTTTTATTGTGTCTTTCAGTTGATTATAACATTAACATGATATTGTTGTGTAGGAAAAAAAGACATTCTATCAGTTATATTAATGAGCTACCTTTTCATAACGAGTCATTACCATCTACAATTTAATGTTCTCACACATTATACATGGTATTTCAAATTATTTGAAAACCACTCACACATACATACATAATGCCAGTTATATCCTTTTAATCTCTTAATTGTAATTAACTAAGTTTAAGAATCATGAACAATTACAAAATATTTCAATGTGATAAAATTTATTTACAAAATCAAAGTGTGGTAACAAATGTTTTCCTTTTTCTCTTACATATTGATCTAAAGCTTCAAAATAAATTTGATTTGATAACAAACTCCAAAACATAACACCACATGACAAAACCTAAAGGTAAGGAAATATAAAGCAGATTATAATACATTTTCATCTGCATGAAATCATTGAAAAATACAGTCTGGGCCAAAAATGCATAATATGTTTAGTACCCACAACAAGTCTTACACTTCTGCCAGTTTTCAAACAATACATTAACAAATTTTGAGAACAATGCAAGCCAGGATTTTCTTCTGGAGAGAGGATTTTATTTGGTGGCTAATGTGACATGGGGTATGCAAGCAGAAAAGAAACAGTATGCTAATAAACATGATTTTGTAACAAGTATTTTACAAGTAATGTCTACAATTATACAGTTTTGAGGGCAGATAGTTTTCTTATACCAAAATTTACCATACAGAAACACAACTTAGATTAGTAAACTGTAATTATGATAAATTTTGATTACATCACTTTACAAATCAGATTTTTGGCTAAGGATTAACAACATATTAATTTTTACTTTTAACACTAATTAGCTCATTATTATTATTTTATTCCAACTAATGTTATCATTCAGAAGAACCAGCAAAATAACAGGTTAGTTATGGTTGACAGTCTACTTATTAAGACTCCGAAGTCTAAACTTCATAATATTGGTGTTTTATTTTATCTCTAGGAACCTCAAAATACAAATTTTGAATGGGAACACCAATGTTTAAATTACTGTACTTCATACAGTATTATTATACATAAATATGAACTTACTAAGACAGGGTAAATTCAAGTCTCTAAATAATGTTTACAACCATAATACCCTTTAACTTAAGATGTACTAACCCTACAAGTAAAATAAAATGTTTAGACCATAAATGTTAGACTCCTGGGTCCAATATAAGACTAACACTAAACTGTACTATAACAAAAATTCAGGGTAACAACAAACTTTCCAAGTCCATCTAAACTGCCCATCAACTTAACTAAACAAAGAAATCAAAGCCAACCCATATGTAAGTATATATCATTTACATATTAATATAGATTTCTCTTAAATTTAATATGATCACCATACCTGAATGATAAGTTTTAACAAGTGTAAGATATGAACTTAGAGTGAAACCAACCTGTGTATCAGTGTGGATAATTAAATATACTACTTATAAAGTTTAGTATGTTTCTGTTAATATTCGTGGCTGTAGTCCCAGTAACATCTCATAGGGTTCAACCAGTTTAAGCAAGTTATTCTTAAATACAAAACAGTCTTTATAATAAAATAAACCAAAATAAAAAGTCATGACATTAGATATAATAAATAATTTAATCAATATTATGAACAAAAAGGAACAATAAATTAATATACCTTAGGCAGGGAAAACAGAAACACCAACTGCCTGCTTGAAGTATTGTCAAAGAATTAATAGTTTTGAAAATTTGAACTTAACTGTTATTTTGATCAAAGAAAACTGGTCGATCCCCCATGAGAGTATAGCAGAGGAAAATGTCCGTGTTCACTACATTATAGTTTCAGCCCTAATTTATAGCAGTGATTTTCCCATTGTAGAACTAAAGTAAATAAATTAAGGTAACACCTAAAGTGTCCATGAAGATGTAATACTGTGAAATGTAATACAAAAAAATAACAAGTTTAACATTATATAACAAACTTTACTACTCCAATATGCCCTACTACCAATCATGTAGAGATGGTTATGGGAAGGAAGTAATGAAATATCTTCCCTGAAAGCTGAAAAGAAAAACACAATAAGCCTCTAGAAAGATAAATAAATGACAAAGAAAGTAATTGTGTCAACTAATGTCTTTTTGTTACAGGTTCTATTAAAGTTAATTATAGAAATAATAACACTAACTTACACCTACATATCTGCAAACATGAAAAGCAAAGGCTTACTATTGTCTTTCTAGGTAAGATTAGTAATGTATGAAAGTTCTTCTTATAAATACAAATATGCAACTCAGGGATATAAATCACCTGCCATTAGAATTCTGTTTTTTATTAGAAGACATTGACTAAAATACACAAATGTATTATTTGCAGGAATTTATTTCATCTGAAGTACTGGTAATTTGTGCGAGTTACACTGTCAAAGAATGTTCATTTATTGATATATGGTAATAATTTACCTGTCTTAAGTTACTTTGAAATTGTTGACATAATACTATTGTCAATTCGACCAATATAGAAACTAGCGTAAAGGCTACCAAAATCAAATATTCTTATTGTTATAGAATTTAATTCACCTTTCCACATTCAGTGGAATTATCAGTAATTATAAACATATTAACACCAGCTCTCTCTCTTACAACACTGCAGTATTTCTTTATGTTTGTTTAATATATTGTAGTTAAAAGATCCTTGGTCATAGCACTTTTAGTAGTGGCAATAAACCTGTATTTGTACGATGTCTGATGTAAACGGGACTCCAAAATACTTTGATTTATCCAAGTGTAAATTAAAGTCTGGTAAAATGTCAATTTAAGTTTCATAAAGACTTTAATATACATTTGGTTTGTTTTTGAATTTTGCACAAAGCTACATATGGGCTATCTGCACTAGCCATCCCTAACTTAGCAGTGTAAGACTAGATGGAAGGTAGCTAGTCAAAACCATTCACTGACAATTTTTGGGCTATTCTTTTACCAAGGAATAGCGAGATTGACCATCACATTATAAAGCTCCCACGGCTGAAAGGGCAAGCATGTTTGGTGTGATGAGGATTAGAACCCAAAACTCTCAGATTACAAGTCTTCTGTCATAACCACTTGGCCATGCCAGGCCCAACATATATTTGGAAAATCAAATGATGCTATACATATGGCATTTAAATATATTTCTTAGTTATATTTCCTACATAAGTCTTAACATGTTTAACAACATATTACCAAAATATTTAATGTACTGCAATAAAACCTTAGTCCTTTATGCAGTTATAATATATAACTTTCTTTTTACAAAGTTTCACGTCTAAAAGAACATTGGTGGGAAAAGTTTAAAATATGGCTACTAGGATGACACCTATGATGTAAAGGTTGTAATATGAGAAGATGTACATCTTTGAAATTTTCTCTTAAAAAAACAGTTGCAGAAGGTCTGATGCGAGATGTATTGTCTCTTTTTTATTTCTTTATAAGAAAGATAACATTAAGAGAAAAAAAATTGGAGGGTAGGAACCATCTTCAGTTAAGATTATCTTTGGCCTTCAAAACGAATTTCTTCTGGAAGTGGTGAATGCAGTATGTTTAAGGGAGCTCACGGAGAAGTTTGCTAAATATTTTAATGATGAGAACTGGCTTTAAATTTTTAAACTGTATTTTAAGGTTTAGTGGATTAGACAGCATTTTCTTCCACATTTAATTTCTATACTTTAAGTACAAGTACCTTCAATAAAACAGCGTTATTCTCAAAATAATCTACAAAGTATAACTTAAATCATAAATATAAGCTTTTGACAAAAATATTATAGTAAAACTAAAATATACAAATACGTTGTAATAAAATACAATGCTCGTTAAGTTTAACGCATTTTTAATTGCAAATAATACGTTTTACAAATCCTGAGAGCGAAAAAAAATTAAAAAGCTACGTATTTAGGCCTAACAGTAACTGACTAAGTTAAGGCTTCCCAAACATGTTTACACCTGAATTAATAATCATTTCACTCACCACTTGTACTTCCTCCACTCGTGCCGACTTCATCTAAACCAGCACTAATTTGTTGAACCCATTCTGCTAACTTTTTCCCACTTTCTCGAAGTTCTCTCATAGTTTCTTCAGTTTCTGTTTTCATTTCTTGAGATTCTAAAGTTTTGCTTATATACAAAAATACCAAACTGAAATGTGTATAAAATAATCCAAACAACTGGCAACACCTTATGCAACTTCCAAAATGAAACAAGGGTGTTATAACGACTATACGATCTTTCCTTCCAATTTATGTAAATCTAGAATCAAACCATTTATAAAACGAACAAGTACTCAACCAAATAATAACACACTGCCACTATCATACAAGAAGTATACACGTACTCCTTTAAAAACGATGATATCTTGACCACACTGCAGCGCCCTCACTGAGGTGTAATAACAGTTAAATTATAAAAATTTGTTTTCTTTGTTTGAAATTAAGCACAGAGCTACACAATGGGCTATTTATGCTCTGTCCACTCACGATTTCTAACGATGTGAGTCCGTAGACATACTGCTGTGCTACTTGTGGCAATTATTAAAATAGTATTAATTATATGTGAATTACCTGTGAATAACTTTACGATCGTTTTTGTAAAACACTGAGTAACTGGTTCCGTAATGATAATATTTAATTATCACACTAACTATATTTTTGTTATAAATTTATAAATTAAATATTTTGTATAATAAATAATCATAGTGAACCTTAGTCATTTCATAAGTAAATTATCTTCCTTTACTTACTTTCAGATTTAATAAGAATAGTACATCGGTGGATTTGTTTGTTTTGTTTTTTTGGGAATTCGCACAAAGCTACTCGAGGGCTATCTGTGCTAGCCGTCCCTAATTTTGCAGTGTAAGACTAGAGGGAAGGCAGCTAGTCATCACCACCCACCGCCAACTATTGGGCTACTCTTTTACCAACGAATAGTGGGATTGACCGTCACATTATACACCCCCACGGCTGGGAGGGCGAGCATGTTTAGCGACACGGGCGCGAACCCGCGACCCTCGGATTACGAATGCACGCCTTAACGCGCTCGGCCATGCCAGGCCTTACATCGGTGGTACAACGGATTTAAGATGCTAAAATCAGGCATTGGATTCCCCTCTGGCATTGCTATAAAAAATACAAATGCTAAAAACAGCTTGTCAGAGCCGAAGATACTATTTACTAAATGCGGGAAATTATTTCTAACCAAAATTCCTGAACAATATTTTTTCCCTTCCATTTCTTCAGTGTGTACATACGTTATTAATTATTTAAATAGTTTGTTGTTATTTCTTTCACAAAATTTGATGTATTTTTAACTTTTGTGTCTGAAAGTAAGTAACACTGTCAAGTGTACAAAGAAAACTAGTTTTACTCTTGACTTTTGGCACGTTTTATTCAGCAAAAATTACTAGGAAATCATTGACTGAATACAAACTATATTTCAAGAATATTATCTTAGTTCTGCAGAGATTAATATTAAGGAAAAGAAAGCCGCGGAGGTAAACACATTCAAATAGAGGCGACCCTACTTTATATTTGCTTGTAACGAAAAAGATTTGGTTCATTTATTCACATTTGCCCTGTTTATTTATATTACACTTAAAGATATTCAGTCAAGTTATATCCTGCAGAACACATCTTTATTTCTTGATCGAATCAGCTGTTATTTGTAGGTTTGTCTGTTTGATACTTGTAGGGCAACTAACTTTATCAGAAAATATCAAATGTGGACTGATTTTCCTTTAAGTAATTGGATAGGTTTCACAAAATAACAGGAAATTAAAACATAAGATTTCAAATCCAGTTTTAAAAAATGCCAATCGGTGAAGAGTTCAGAGCAATATTTCTTGTTCTGTCGATAAAACATAATAGACATGAAAACAAAACAAGTTTTAGAGCTTTACAAGGCACACCTCGAAATTAGAAAGGCTTAAAATGGAAATTCAACTTAAATCAAAACTAAACATTGTGTGGGGAATTACTCTTTAATATAAAAAAAGAAATAAAATGAAGCAACTATCCAAAGGCATTATAAATTACATATAAATACATATTTGAATACTCCAAAACAAATCAAAAGTAAAATAAACCATAAAAAGAATCCTTTACACTGCTGAACGAAGTCTCGTACAATATACAACAAAGAATTTTAAAGCAAAAGAAATACAGGCCAAATACGAAAGAAAACAGATATTATGTGGCACGGAACTATTTTCAGGTTGATGAAGACATGAAAATGTATAAAATAAAATATCCATTTGTACAAATGTCAAAGTTATTTTTAACATTTATATGATTTATACAACAGTTCAAGACTGGAATTTCGCTACTATTTGGGTATAGTGAGTATTTCTTCCATGGTAACATAGATATTACCGACTGCAGTGGTCTATGACGTAATTTCGTTAACTTTTAACAATGATTTTCAGGCCTGGGCCATCTCATTGCAGAGCCTTTAGACAGAGATAGTAGCTCTGCTTGCTTCCTTAACTGGTCTTCCTCTGTATTAAGTGCATTATGCCTTTGTCAGTTTAATGGCTTGCTCTTGACAATTATTCTTCAGGATAGGAATCCGTTGCAGAATAAAATTGCTAGCATTTGCTGCTGAGTCACCCTTGAAAGCTATTACTGGTATTTGTACCGAAGCCACTGAGATGATGTGGCATTAGTGCTTTTCACTTAAGGGTCTAGCTTGCTATAAATGACTTCTCTGATATCAGTGGCTGAACTCTTTATTTTGATGTGGACCAACCGTCATAATAATGGGATGATCCCTGTGAACACTCAGTCTTCAGGAAAGTCTTTTTGTGTCTAGAACTGTGGTGATCTCAGTAAAGATGCAAACATAGTGGGAGATGATAACATTTTTTGATAGTGTACTTCACGATATTATGTTTTCTCACAGATGTAGTGGTTTATTCTGACTTAATGATTGTTAACATTGGATTAAGATGAACATCATGGGCTAAGTGGTGGGTAGGTATAGTTTCATTGCAGCGTGAGTTACCAAAGATAACATGATTTGTATATAACCTTGTCCTTGTGGGATGGAGATTAAAGGGCTTTTTAGAAACTGGCTGGTGGTTTTGTAGGTTCTAAGGTTAGCCTATTCGTTCTCTCACGTCAGATACATTAGTCAGCAATGCATCTTTATTCACAGGCTCTGTCAAAGTGAAGGTGAAAGTGACCTATGTGTTTTTTTTGTTTGTTTTGAGAATTGGGGTAATTTGCTTTGGTTTGTTTTAAGTTTCGCGCAAAGCAACGCGAGGGTTAACCGTCCTTAATTTAGTAGTGTAAGACTAGAGGGAAAGCAGCTAGTCATCATCACCCACTGCCAACTCTTAAGCTACTCTTTTACTAACGAGCAGTGGAACTAAATGTAGTATTATAACGCCCTCACGGCTGAAAGGGCGAGCATGTTTGTTGTGACGGTGATTCGAACTCGTGACCCTCAGATTACCAGTCAAGTGCCCTAATCACCTTACCATGCTGGGGCTGAATTGGAGTAGCTCTTGCAGCCTTCTGGGTCATTAAAATGGAAAACTTTGTTGAAAATGTCTCCCATGTAAGAGGAAAATAATTTTAGTCACATTCCTTGACTAAACTCTGTTAATAAAGAGGACAGAATATTGGTGGTAAGTCTGTATTCTGCCCGGCATGGCCGAGCGCGTTAGATGTGCGACTCGTAATATGACGATCGTGGGTTCGCATTCCAGTCGCGCTAAATGTGCTCACCCTTTTAGCCGTGGGGGCGTTATAATGTGACGGTAAATCCCACTATTAGTTGGTAAAAAAGTAGCCCAAGAGTTGGCGGTGGGTGGTGATGACTAGCTGCCTTCCCTCTAGTCTTATACTGCACAATTAGGGACGGCTCAGGTTTCTCTTCCTGGTTGGTGGTTGTGCAGTAGGCTAACAATTTACTCACTTAAAAAACCGGCCTGTTAAAGAATCCGCAAGCGATTGCGGCCCTATGTTCCTTCATGGAATCGAGAGTCATAATAATAAAATAAATAATAATATAAATAAAGTCTGTATACTACACATCATATAAACATACGTTTATATTCATTACGCCTATTAACAAGTGTGTGCCTCTTATGCATTAAAAACACTGTATTTACTTTCTTTATAGTCCTTAGCTGAGACAGCTGTAAGCCTAAGTATTTGCAACGTTAAAATCAGGGACTCAATTATCGATGTGGCTTTAATATAAAAAAAAAACAATAACAAAAAACTTTCTTTGTAAGCATAAATTACGAGATGGTAACACTTCCTGATGTTAGCTAGTACATATTTGTATTCACCATTCGGTAACACAGCGATAAGTCTGGGGATTTATAACGCCAGTAACCGATTTTCGATACTCGTTGTGGACACAGCACAGATAGCTCATAGATTAGTGTTTAACTATGAACAAATAAATGAATAAATAATGTCTAGAATCAACTAAGGAAAGTTTATTAACTGCAAAATATTATTTATTATTGATAACGTTTACTCAAAAGTGATCTAATGATATGAATAAAAAGTAAATGGTAATTTATTATTTAATAAATGCAGTGTTATAAACTAATTAGAGGAGCATATGACATAAATGAATATTCGAGAAAACTTATACATTATAATACTTATGTGTTTTTGTTTTATTTTAACATAGAGATATTTAATGGTTACTTACACGCTGTTCATCATGGAGAATCGAAGTCCGGAGTTAAGCCTATACACTTGCCGCTAATACACTAGGGATATGCAATAACTAAAATGCATTTTATTGTCTGTTAGATAACAACGCCGTGAAAAATGATTTTAACCTTAATATAATAGAAACAGTTTTTGAAGGTGAATAATGCAATAAATTATTTTCAAATGAACTAGTGTCTGGCATCGTCAAGTGTTTAGAGCACTCGACTCGCAATTTGCAGGTCGCACTTTCGAATCCCTAACGATGAACATGATCGTCCCTTTTGCCCACGAAAGCATGACATCGTGACGGTCAATCCAACTATTACTCGGTGAAGAAATAGTCTACGAGTTGGTGGTGGGTGGTGATTACTATCTGGTTTCCTATAGTCTATCGCTGATAAATTAAGAACAACTAACGAAAGTAACTCTCGAGTAGCTTTGTGGTAAATTTTAAACATGTTGTTGTTGTTTTGAATTAAGCACAAAGATACACAATGGGCTATCTGTGCTCTGCCCACCACGGGTATCGAAAGCCGGATTTTAGCGTGTAAGTCTGCAGACATACCGCTGAGCCACTGGGGGGCAAAATTTTAAACAAAGAAACAAATTACATGACAGCAAGATAACGCTATGGCATCAGCCAGTTTCACTGAGATGACAGTTTGAAACGACGTGTTAATAACAACTACTAGTAGTTTTAAAAGTCCAGTGTAAACTATGTTATAATTACCTTTTCTTCCAAACATTTGGTATTCCTCGATAAAGCTTACATACAGGGTGAAACAAGAATTATCAGCCAATATCAGGTAATAAATATTACGGTTTAAGCCTCATTGTATTTATTAGAACTTTATTATAAATAAAACCTTCTTCTATCTATTGAAACATTGCATTAAAACCAACAACGACAAGTAAATAAAAACTTTCAAAAAACAAAGTATATGTAAGGATGGTTAATATTAATCATTACCAAAACAAAGGTAAAATGATGGTAGGGATGGTGCAAGAGCCATCGCTACCATCCTGTTTGTACTATTTCTCAACAAGTTATATTAGCCATTCCTACATCCACTTCCTTTTTGAAAAGAGAAATATCTGAATCTACAATACACTAATGTAAAGGGCGAAAAGTTTGTTTGTTATTTTCGAATTTCGCACAAAGCTACACAAGGACTATCTGCCCTAGCCATCCCTAACTCAGTAGTAAGACTAGAAGGAAGGCAGCTAGTCATCACCATTCACTGCCAACTCTTAGGCTACTCTTTTTACCAACGAATAGTGGGTTTGACTGTTGACTGTAACATTATAATGCCTCCAACGTTGAAAGAGCAAGCATGTTTGGTGCGACGGAGATTCGAACCCGCGACCCTCGGATTACGACTCAAAAGCCTTAACCCACCGGACCAAGGACGAAAAGAATTAGAATATAAGAGTAGTGAAGTTTATAGAATACATTATTTCAAGATTAAAATAATTTGATAAACTTAAGGTAATAATTAAATAAATTGTTGCAAGTAAGAATTTGGAAATTACTTCATGAACTGGAAATGTATATTGAATGGATCATTAAACATCAAAAGTAAGAGATAAGTAAAATACAAGTTGTTTTTTTTTAAATCTTACTTGATGCATGTCACAAGCCAAAATGTTTCAAGCTAGAAGTATCATAAAAGAATTTAAACTCAATAACAAAACATAACATAATCAGTAAGTGCTAAATACAAATGAACAAAAAGTCTGAGAAAATCCAATCTTTATGTGATTGTGACAAAAGAGGAGCCAATTACAAGCGATGCGTTAGACAAGAAGAAATAAGCTTAAATATACAGGGTGGTCGCTAGAAAAGCGGAAAATATTAGGGTCAGATGAGATCATGAATAAAATGCGTGCTTACTCATTTCTATTTTGATTTGTTTTAACTTTGTAAAAATAAATAGCTGTTTGACAAATTTTCCGCTTTTCTAGCGACCACCCTGTATGTTTTCTAAAATTAACTCAGCGTGAGTTCTATAACTGTGTATATAACCTCTGAATTTCTTTTTTAGTTATACAAATGTTTGGCACAACTGTTAACTTAAATTTTATTAAGCAACTCTCAAACATGTCCTATATTCAAAATAAAGAGTCACTGGAAAGTTGTAGGTTCCGGTAAGAATAGTAACCGAACACATCCAGATGAAAGTTAGAAAATGCATGATTGTGTTACACCAAATTTCTAAATCGAAGAGAGAGACTGAAAAGATTTTATTGTGAGAGCAAACTGAGGACATAGCTTCAAACGGTTCGATTTGTGTTAGTCCACGTCTTATGTCGTTAACTCCATTACTAAGATATACACTGTTGATACAAGAATCAAAATACATTTCTTGCCTCAATACGTCTGTGTGCATTCTATTGCTTCGTGTTTGTTCGATTCAGAATTTTGCGCAAAACCCTAAAAAGGATCGTGCCTAAATAGTTGGATTTGAACATCACTCTTATAGCGCACCCATGGCTTCGACGTTGTAGGCGGTTTTTGTGATACGAACAGGGAATCTTGGGATTCAATCTCTTAGCATGCTAGACACTACGTTAGGCCTGGTCCTTTTTGTTCAGAAAGTGTTTCATATTTCATTTTACAAAAGTTTAAATTTCAAACTTCAGAAAATGTTTAGCATTACTGATGTGAGAAATATACCACCCAGTAAAATAGCAGTAGGTCTGTAGGATTAGCCCCACTGGGGCAAGGCGGCATGTCTCTGGACTCGCGGGTTTCTATACCCGTGATGGACGGAGCATTGTATAGTGTTGTGCTTAATTCCAAACAATCAATAATGCAAATTGTGGGCTTATAACGCAAGAAACCAGATTTCAATACCAATGGTGGAAAGAACTCAGATATTCTGTTGTAAAACTTGGTGCTTAAAAACAAACATAAATAAAGTAATATAATCATAGTAACTAAACCAAGTTGGTGATATCAAATAAAAGTGGCATGGTCAAGAGGTTAGGGCGCTCGACTCCCTATCTGAGGGATGCGAGGGCGAATCCCCTTCCTACTAAATATGCACACTCTTTCAGCTGTGGGAACGTTATAATGTGACAGTCAATCCCAATATTAGCTGGTAAAAGAGTAGCCCAAAAGTTGGCGATGGGTGCTGATGACCAGTTGCCCGCCCCCCGGTGTTTCACTACTGCATTAGGAAAGACTAACGCAGAGAGCTCTCCTGTAGCTTTACCTTATTTCAAAAACAAAGAATCAAATAAAAGTGAAAAAATATTTCAATTCAGAGGTATAGCGACATAATGGTTTTCATCTAATACAGTTTGTTTTGAATGTCGCACAAAGCTATTCGAGGGTTATCTGGGCTAGTCGTCCCTAATTTAGCAGTGTAAGACTAGAAGGAAGGAAGCTAGTCATCACCACACACCGCCAACTCTTGGGCTACTCTTTTACCAACGAATAGTGGGACTGACCGTCACATTATAATGCCACAACGGTTGAGAGGGCGAGCATGTTTGATGCGACCGGGATTCGAACCCGCGACCCTGAGATTACGAGTCAAACGCCGTAACACACTTGGCCATGCCGGGCCATCTAATACAGTAAATAGAATTTTTATGAATATGTTTAAGTGCTTTGTATTTGCAATTCTATATTAATACATTTCATAGATCGCTTGTCAACCCAATTTTAGGCAGAAATCCTTATAAATTTGACAAATAGGCGTTTAATAAAATTTTTTATTACTTCCATTGTACATCTTGGGCTAAGGCACGATGGAGTTTTAATGAATAAACAAATTTAAAGTATTATTTATTATGTTTGGTACAGTGTACTTTCAAGTTATAATCAGAATTACATTACAATACATTTTATGTATTATTCACATCGAATTATTGCAAAGACAACTGGACATTATTGGAACAAAATGTGAAATAAAAGTTACAAAATTATGTAAATATATTATACGTATACTGGCTAAAAATACACGACAGGAAAAATACAAATATCCATATCTTTATTTGCAAGTATAAATAATCCTCAAGTAACTCAATTTCATGCGATCTTCTAATAATAACGAAAAATAGAATTACAGCGTAATATGTAATAAATATTATAATTCCAACTCTAAAACTAAACAAAATTGCGTTAAACATTATTTATTAACATGTTAATTTCAAAGTAATAACATGATCATTTGCATTGATAATTGGTGCTTTGAAAGATACAAGGATTTTTTTAATGCTCTATATTTCTTTCTAAATGCTTAACATAATTAGGGACGCATGCCATTTCACTTATCTTTATATAAATGCATTACAGGCCATTCTCACAAAATACAAAGACTAGAAATCAGGCTGTAAATTTTTATTATTCAGCTTCTGCGTTCTCAAACTGATGGCTTTTTTTTTCAAAAGGACAAATAAGTAATTTTAAAGTCAATATATTCATGAGAATCAAAAGTTTCGTTAACATCTTGTCAATAAAAAAACTGTTGATAGTTATTATTTTCGTCAGCTATATTCCACTAATTCTTCCACGTTTTAAAATGTTTTCGTTACATATACGAGTGTTATAAATATTGGACATTACTGAAAATTTCAATTAAAAATGGAGTTTTCAGTTATTTTTAATTGATCGCAAATATTTATATAGATGTCAAACTATGTTAACTATGAGTTACTGTTTTATGCTTATGAACTATTCAACAGTTAAGTTTCTTAAAAAGTTTGTTTTGGAATTTCGCACAAAGCTGTGCTAGCCGTCCCTAATTTAACAGTGTAAGACTAGAGGGAAGGTAGCTAGTCATCACCACCCACCGCCAACTCTTGGGCTACTCTTTTACCAACGAATAGTGGGATTGACCGCTACATTTTACACCCCCACGGCTGGGAGGGCGAGCATGTTTAGCGCGACGCGGGCGCGAACCCGCAACCCTCGGATTACGAGCGCACGCCTTAACGCGCTCGGCCATGCCAGGCCCATTCTTAAAATGCTGAAAATGAAGTCCAGTTTACCGTTTAGTTGTCATTATTTGTTTCCATCCCACATCACAAATTTTCTATTTAGATTCGCTTCTACCCAGGGTTACTAGTGAGTGTTGAAATTACACAAGAGCGGTATAACTGAGTGAAAAGTGGTTGATAGAGTAATAAATGGGGCTTTATACTTATTTTTATGCATATCTATATAAATATATGACGTAACTTATTAAAGCGGTTTTGGAGTAAGTAGTGAAATGGTCCATGAAAGACAAAAGTGATACAAATAAGGGTGTTTTTTTTCTTGTTCGCAAAATTAGTTTAACTATCATTCTACGTCTTACATCAAATTACAGTGCTGTCTCTCTCTTTTTGTACAAACCATGTACCAACACAAAAATATATAAATGTAAAAACCTATCATTAGATATTCTTATAAGGTTCTAACTGCTTTTGGTTTTGAAAACTAGTTTGACGATACCAGAATAAGTGTAAACTGTTGAAGTCAAATGTAATTAGGACACATCTATCATGAACCGTTGACTTCAGAAAAATACACAAACATTATTGATATTCAACAAATTAACACTATTATATATTATTATAGCTTCTGACATCGAAAATATAATATATCTGATGAAATATCCTACATATGATATTTTTTACTCTTGAAGTAAAATATCTGAGCATAACCAAACAACGTGTCGGTAAAAGATGAATTTTCTAATCATGTTATTTTAGGGGCTGGTCATTATTTATCAGGAAGTGTGCTGAGGTATAGATTATTTGAGCATATAAATTACGGGTTGTCCATTTTTCTGTGCACAATAAAAGGAGACAATGTCTGTGGATACAAACTTTAAACACAATATCATTCTCTATGTTAAGTTAATACTTTTTTTTTTGTATACGAAACTAAACAATAAGATGTTTAGTATATAATGATGTCATATCCGAATATGAAATACGAAAAAAAAACACCTAAAAACTTACAAATGGGTATGAATAATTAAATTCAAATTTTGCAGACAATTAAGGTTTTACATTTTAAAAGACATTAAAAACATTGCTTCCAGTGTTCTTTCAGAAGTTCTTGGAAGGAGAAATAAGCTTTAGTTTTATAAACTTATCACATAGCTTTTAAATGTTTTATCAGAGTGAAATAAAAAATCCTTAAAAATGATCACACATCTTAAGAACAAAACAAAATTAAAAACAGTAATCAGAAACAAACTGTCATAAGTCTCGATATTGCAGAAACCACATTTGGACACATTAAGAACATACATTTCTTAATGTTAAGAAATATATAACATTGGACAAATTGCATACGATTTACAGTGCAAATTAAAAACCAAGTATACTGAAAATAAAAAATATATTTTCCTTTAGTATAAAGTGTTATTAAATGATAGATTTTAAAGTTGAAATTAACAATCAATAGTTATTAACGTCTGTTTATCTGGAATTAAAATATAAGAAAGTTACATAGTGCTGCCTTGCAATATTCTTTTATCATCAAATGCATTTTCAAGAAATAAATATAGACAATATCTGCCTTAAGAAAACAATATTTGAATTAAACGGTTTATGAACAAAATTACTTAAGCTTTGCTTGTTTGTAAAATAAAAGTAAAAGTTTCAGAAATAATAATAATTTTGCATTGCGGGTTGATTAGAAATAGCCCTCCAGAGGGTGCAATTACTCAATGAAGTCGGACATATATATATGTATATATATTGTATAATAATAATTCCTACATTAATCTAACAAAGCAAAAACTAAAATGATCAATTTATATAAATGTAATGCTGATTAATTACCCTGTAGAACAGGAACTATTACTTAACACTGCAAATTTGTTTTTCTGTATAATACACAAACTTGTAAACAAGTTCCAAAACATATTTCTTAAAAAGTAACTCCTAACACAAAGTGAAACACGGCAAAAAATTCTTTCATTACGTGAAACTTGTACACGATTTCCAAAAAGGATGTAATTTTGGTTACCTAATATCTGTTAAAAGTTACATATCTCATAAACACACAGATCAGAACATGCAAGATGTATAATGGTTTAAAATATGCTGTAGGATACACAGTTTTACATCAGTTTGGTAAAACAGAAAACCTTCAGCTCATTCTGTTTTTTTGTGAATCTTGACTGAAAATACTTGGACAAGATGGAAACTCCAAAGAAGAGCAGAAAAAAGAAATGTTATTCTTAAGGCCATAATTAGTACATGATAGGAACTTGCTGCAGAAGATAAAAAGAAGTCCACAGTGAAGTAGAGTATACAGCGAACCACTTCAAGCAATGGTGCCCAAAATCTAAAATCAATGTTCGTTATTAGATATTTATTTTCTGTGGATTAGTTAATCTTATGGTTAAGACTCAGATTTTTTTTCAATTTCGTTAAAAATATTATATTTTCAATATAATTTCATTTATTTTTTTCTAAAAGTACTCTTCTGTATTTACATTTACCAAAAACTTAGAATAATCTTAAACAGTTAAATATTTCATGAAGTCTATGATAGTTTACAGTTATAGTTTTGATAATGGTGGTTTTACTAGTTTTAGAATTAATATAAAAACTACACAATATAATGTTTAAAATTACCACAATTGTTAATGTATATAATTGAGGACTATTCTTATCCAATTGTACATTTCTAGTTAAGTCTACTTAGTTACAATAAATAATTCTCAGCTGTACATGACTTTTAAGCGAAAACCTCTCATTATCATCTAGCGTTTTATCTAAAGCTGAATAATTTATTTAAACCAATGGAAATATTTTGGTATACTTTTTATCCATGATGGCTCCAAAGCACGTCAAAGACAACATGCAGTACATGATACCACAAAGTATTGTTACTTGATTCATACTCTGAAAAAAACAACAACATAATGTATCACATCTATAAAAATATTTACTGATGTAAACAAGCACAAAAAAAATTTACAGTATTTATGTTCCCTGACTATGAAGAGTATTTAAAGGATATTTATTTTAATGAACAGTATTCAAGGACTACAGATGTTGAAATCTGAAAGGTAAGTAGTTAATTTTTATTAAAACCTTATACACCACAATTAATACAAAAGAGACCTCTGAATTAAGTGTTTCTGATTTAATATTTCCTTTTAAATTACAAAACATCACATTTATTACATTTATAAATGTTTATACATGTTTATGTATGGAAGAGATGAGGACGTAAATAATATTTTATAATAAGAAAACAGGCTTCGTGTTTTCAAAAAATTGAAGATGGGGAAAAAACTGTATGGATTATGGAAGTGAACTAAGATTCAAGAAGACGTGGAAAGAACTGTATGGATTATGGAAGTGAACTAAGATTCATAATTGAAAATGAATACACTTTTAAGCTTCACAGATTATAGTTGCTTGAATAACTAATAGAACAAATTATGCATGTGACCCACACAAGAGTGTATTATTTTGACTTTTAACATAAAGATGACATAGATAATTCAATAAAGTATTAATTTTTCTTTAAAATAAAATTAATAGAAATATATATATTTACTATGATCAGTATCTTGGTGGTTTTTCTGCAATGTGTTATAAGCAGCATAGAAAAGAAGGAAGACAACTGGATAATATATTATGCTGGGCCAACCACCTCAGAATTAACAATGGCTGAAATGAACTAGAAAATCCAGATATAAACCAGGAACAACTGGAATGAACTGGAGCACTCATATGAAAACCAGCAACAGCTGGATTAAACTGGACTATGAAGCTGAGAATCAGTAATAACTAGGATGACCTGAGCCATCCACCTAAAAACAAGCAATGATTGCAACACCCATCTAAGAAGCAACAACAACTGGGATGAACAGGATCATCCAGGTAAAAACTAGCAACAGCTAGGATGAAACGGGTTAACTACCTAAGGAGTAACAACAATTTTGATGAGGTCGTACATGAGCAAGACAACGTCACATCTCAAAACACAGTTGATGGTTATCAGCTCGTTCTGACTTCTACCAGATTTTTACAGTAGGGAATTACATAAAGGGTATACATTTTAAATAAAGAGCATTTAGATTAAACATTGTATGAAATATTATAGTACCTACAGAACTTCTTCCAGGCTTCAGAATTGAGAATAAAAGTTGCAAGTCTCAATGGTGGTTGGTGTTGATATTTATGTTTTACAATATATATGCACTGTGTTTGACTCAACATATGATGATTTAGTAGGTCCAAAATTAACTTGTGCTTTTAATTTTACTTACTTTTTCTTGCTTACTAATGCTAAAGTGCTTATTTCTTACTTAGCAAATGGAATGTTGTGAGTGAAGTGTGGTCTGGCAAAGACAATGGAAAATAATTCACATTCCACTGATGAATCAAAATGGTATTATCGTTGATGTTACTTGAATACTTGAGTAATCATGCAAATGCAATAACAGTTTGATAGATCATTATTTATAAGCATAAGAAAGAGTTTTATTAACGGAGAATCTACATACTATATGTTTCAACAAAACATTATTATGCTTTTTTAGTACTAATGTTTCTTAAAGTCCAGAAACTTTAGACTTAAGAAGAATATATATATTAGGAACATTGTAAGGAAGACTTACTACTGTTTTTGCACCTGGTGTAAGCATAGGAAAAAAGTTTTTATGCACCACAAATGGTATTTTGCAGATCATATTTTCTTTGTTAGCTTTTATACAAAGATATACTCAAAAGCTACAGTGGAACGCCATTAAGCCGTGGACCAGTAAACCGCAAAATCGCCTAAGCCGCTGTAGCAAGTCTTGTGAGCAATGTAAACGAGGATTATCGCAGCTCATCGCTAATTTTAAAATGTGTAAAAACGAGGCTTATGAATTTAATCCTGGCTTTATAACATCAAAGGGATATTTAAAACAGATTTGCTTTAATTTGGGAAATAAATAAAATATATTGCAATAGAAATCGACCATTAATCTACCTTATCCACTCTCTATGTCAGCTTTATGGAGGCCGCCATTGTTACCGAATCAGACCTCTCCATTCATTAAAGTTAATCTGCGGTAAATCTGTGAAAAAAGTGATAAATAATTAAAGTATTATTTTTAATTCGATAATCCGATACAATGATCATGCAATGGCCCGGATGAGGCTCCTCGGCTGAGCTGTTGGCGACAAAGGTTTAAGCCACGGACCACTTAAGCTGCAGTTAAGCAGGTTGACTCCCCAAATATCACAGCTTAACGGCGCTCCACTGTATCTGCACCAGCTGTATCTAATGTAAAAGTGACACACTACAGGGAAGGCAACTAGTCAATTCCATCTATCACAAATGTTTAAGCTACTGTGATCAAATATTGAGATTGATCATCACATTATAATGTCCACAGGGCTCAGAGGGCATGTAAACATGATGGGAGTAATTTGAACCCAAAAAACACAGATTTTAAGTTGAGTACTATAACCACTAGGCCAGAGGCCACACATATGTGTGTTAATGGAAGATCTAACTGACATGTACAAAATATTATGATACTGGAGGTGTTATCATTGTATAAATTAGAAAAAATAACTTAGAGAAATAAGTAAATAAATAATACAAAAAATAAAGTTTGCATCAAAATGTATATAAAATACACATCTTTTCACATTTCACTTATGATTTCTACACAATATATCATATTTAATTTTTAATTCTTACACATAACTCTTTCATATTAAGTACTAAAGCCAAATCCATGTGTTCAAATGTAAAAAATATTATGTTACTAAGTTGTTCCTTTATCTTCAAATATGTACATAAACTTCATAAAGTACCTGAAAGTTTTTTTAAATATATAAATATCAATAAAAATAGAGCATGAGTTTTAATTTAGAAAATTATTTTCTGATTTTGTTTGAGTCAATAATATTTTATACATGTTATTTAATAATGCCGTATTGGAGATTACAGGTGCCACATTCAAAATTCACTGTTTATTTAACCTACAATATTTTTAAAACTTGAAAAACAAGTTTTAGAATGAAAAATTGCTTATTAGCATACACACTTGTAAATTAATTTTTAAAAATGTAAATAAGTAAATAAAAAAGCCAATAATAATTGAGATCCTAGCATTTATTAATTTATGAATATATCTATTTAATATATGAAATGTATTTCAGAGCCTAAAAAACTATATATTTCTTCATGTAACTAAGCATTTAACTGCTACATAAGGGTTAAAGATGCCAGATTAGAACCTGCAACCCTCAGATTGTGAGTCAAACACCCTAGCCACTTGGCCACATTTATCCATTTCAATAACAAAGACTTCTCGTCTTGAAAGCAATATAGATTTACTATATGAATGTGTAGGAAGCTTGGGCTCATTGGTTATTGCTTTGGACACATAACTGGAAGGTTGTGAGTTCAAGGCTTGCTCACAACGTGTTGATGAGTGTTTAAACAAGACTCCAACTGTTTCAGTGTGCTAAGCTGTATAATGGGTACTAGTAGTTAACCTGTGATGGACTAAATTCATCCAGAGGAATGTGTCATGCATTTGCTCGTGTCATTTAAACAGTAGTTCAAAAGTGACTCCTGGGTGCTGAACAGACATAGGATATGGATTAATATTTCATATAAAAATAATGTTAAAAACATTCCTTAAACATACAATATAACATTTGCTTAATGATGCTTTGAACAAGTACATTTTATTACACAAATAAAATTATAGTGCTTTGACATATATACATATAAATATCAAAATATATTAATAATACATACAGCATGCCTATTAGCCAAATCAACAAAGGCTACAGTCACCAGGGAGAAATGCACAAGGACATACAGCTTACACCATAATGGAAGTTGTGGGTTGTACTTTTCTTGTGGTGCATGTACCTGTTTCACACAAGAGGATATTTATTTATTCAACGTTCTTAATTATGTTGTTTAATTTGCATCTTCATTCTATGTGTGATATCAATAACGAACAAAACAATAAAATGGATTATTGGTTACAAGGAGTAATCATTTAACTTTTAGAAATAGATAATGCAGATTTACGTTAACAGTAAACCTAAGTTCCATATCAAACATTCTAAATAACGAACTTGTTACTATCAACTAAACAACCTTATTAAGAGGAGTTGTCAACTTGTTTGTACTTAAAACATAGCTACACAGTGAGCTATCTGTGCTCTGCCCATCACAAGTATCAAAACTTGGTTTTTAGCATTGTAAGACCACAAACTTACTGCTGTGCCACTCGGGAGCTATTAACAGGAAAGAAAATCGGGTAGGTTATTGTTAACTGCATGAAACAGAAAAAAAATTTAAACAATGTGTTAAAAATAGTAATTGTAAAATATATGCAGTCGTCTCACATGATTTTATAGGGTAAAAAAAGGGTAAATGTGGGCCAAGTATTATCTTGAGAAGATAACAATTTCTTTATGTATCATATTACAAGTACACAAACTGATAATGTACAAACAGAATGTACTGTAACTTTTATGGCTCATGAAGTACACTAATTTGTACTAATTTTACTGAAAATAGAAAGTGTAAGAGACACTTAAAATGTATGACACATTATTCAATACATTTCATGTCATTATTTAAGATATTATTTTGTTATGTTATGTAGATTTAGTCTGCATTTTAGTTAACTTTTTACTAGTGTCCAAATAAAGTCTTTCAAAATCATTTCAAACTATAAATTCAAGTTCTTGATCAAAACAGTTCCAAATCAAAATGGTGAATTTAAGCAATTTCATGATCAAAACTAAAATGATTTTGAAAAAAATCTCTTAGACATACCCCTAACACGTTTTCTTCACTTGAGAGAATTTACTTTAGCTTAATGTAACTGCATTTATATTTCATTTTGGTTTCAATTGAATAATTGTTCTATGAAAAGACAATATATTCTTTCTTTGTGTTCTACCAGAATATAATTTCATGACTATTTCTTGAGTGTAAGTCTAAAATTACTGAATTTATAACAAAGATAAAAAGCCTTAAGAAAAATTTACATTTTGTACTGAAGGGTAATAATAGCTCTTAGATTGAGGCAGAGAAGTTTGGTGTCATGATTAGTATTAGCATGTGAATAAGTACATGAATAATTGTATTCACTGGTCAGAATAAAGGAGAAAATGATCAATTATGGGGATTTATACACAAAATGAGCCATTTGGTGGCAGGACTGTATATATTTGATAACAATAATATTACTAATAGTGAAATTTCCAAACAATGTTTGAAATAAGATTACAGCTTAACATCTTTGTACAATTTTTATATACAGCAGATATCATACAACTGAAAACTTCTGCGAAAGTAATTTACTTACAGTAGAACATTGGTTAATAAGATTCCATGGTATACAATTTTTAGACAAGTTTTTCAAAAATATTTGTAAAATTAAAAATTTTCATGAGTAAAAATTATCTTTAGGGTTATAACGATTACAATATTTCTTAATTTAAAATGACTATTCAAATTTTTAAGATGACAATTAAAAAAAAAATTCACATCTGGAATATCTTCTATAGATCCAAGTCGTGGTTTTCCTGGAGCCCAGCCAGGACCTTTAAATAACACTGATAGTTTGTTTTGGAGTCCTTTTACTTCTAAGAATGTCTTGAAGATATGGATGTAGTGGCACAACTGTCAAACAACAAAAGACATATAAATACAGTCTAACTTTTAAAGCAATGAGATAATGCAAATTGTTTGGAAATATTGCTGAAAATGTTGGAGAATTAAAATTAACACTTTTTTCGCAAATGTTAAACATTTTCACAAATAAAATATTACCAAAACTATCATGATATAATGTAATTTTTAAAATCTCACTGTTTTGAGATATCGTGTGTTAGTTATCTGCCAAAATTCTCCCCGTAATAAAGGAATAAATTATTGATATGCTCTAAAAAAAAAAATGCATATTTTTGTTGAAATGCATTATTTTAATACTTGACACTTTAATAATTTGAGTGACATTTAAGTTATGACAGTTCAGTTGGTACAGCATTAATTTCAATTGAGAAACTAAACTAAGCTTTGATTTTGAGCCTTTGAAAGAATCGATTAACAACTTGATTCACTATAATGACTTCAATGAAGCAAGTATTAGCAGTAAAAAAAATATTTTATTTGTAAATTTGTGTATGAATGAAACAGAATTTTGCAATGATGTTGAATTAAGCAGCTGAAGCATATTCTTTAATTCTATCACACTAATTTATTGCACACCCATATCATTCTTGAATGGTTAAGTGATTAACCAAGTTCATAAAATGTTCCCATACCAATCCTCAGTATTCATAAATATAGTGATTTTATGAGGATTCTATTATTGCTGGTGAATATAAACTAGGAAGGGCAGGAGAAACTGACACTTTCCTGTTAGATGGAATCACAATTTAAAGAATTTCAAATAAATCTTAAACAATTATATCTCAGGTGGGAAGTTGCTGGGGAGACAGAGTTCTTCAATGATTGGATCTGTCTTTCACACCATCCCAGTGCACAAGTACCATTATACAAAGAAATGTATTTAACATCCACTTAAAATGTAACACTACTGAACAGCTGTTTAGATAATCTTAAAATGAAAAATATCTGAGCTAGAGGTCTTAATAAACATGGTGTATTCCATAGTATATAGTATTCTGAAAATTCAAGCAATTCATCAAGAATGAGAGCTTAAATTATCATGAGAAAATAGAGAGAGGACAGCAGGAAAAGCTCAGTATAACAACCCACAGCTTTCTATAAACTTTTCAAAATCAAATACTGTTTGTTTTCATATTAAGTTTTTTAAAGAAATATGATTTTAGCTTCAAGTGACAGAAATACCACTGATAATATACAAAAAGCTGAATTCAATTAGCATCATATTATTTATCATAATACCATTAGGATTGTTTTATGAACATTTCAATATACATATATATATGTACACACACACTTACTATAAGCTCTTATGTTGACTTATTGTCATGGTTTTTGCCATACAGGTAAGAGCTTTAGTAATTGTTTGTGTCATGGTTTAAAACCTCCAAACTATACTAGTAGCTCATGATGAGTATTTTTAATATACTTTATTAAAACTGTTTTGTTGTTCTTTACTTATGAATGTCCATAGATACTTGTGTACAAAAACATATTTCATCAACAATCTACGTATGTTTCTTCAAACAACTGTAATGAAATGCCAGGTCATAAGTGAAATTTATAATCTTCGTGTGGTCTTGTATTTTCTCATGGAATTTAGTGCATCACCAATAACACAGACTTGAAATGTTTACATGTTTTACAATAATTCCCATTTGCTGAATCCAAAAATGTATATCCACTTTATTCCATAAGATATATATTTTCACAAAATGTCATATGCACTTTTACACAAGTGAATCACTTTAATTGAAATCAGGTTACATTTTGTTATGCCTAAAATGTTGCCAACCATAGACTTTATATTTCTACAGACCAGTGATGGCAAACCTTTTAGAGATTGCGTGCTTCAATTGTAACCCAAAATTATTTTGTCTATCTGAACGTGCCAGGATTTTTATAGAAATGACAGTTACTTTAAAAAAAAAAAAACGACTTTTTGATGAGTATCTTTATTTTTAAAAAAGGCAAATTACAAAAGTTTCAATAAAACTAATAAATAGCCTTGACTTAAAATTTGTATATTTTGTCTTGAATTTTATTAAATCAATGGATCTCTGCTGTCGTGAACACTCGGATAACTTGTTAATTGATGGTTCATATTTTATTGATTTGAGAGCAACACATGCAGCACTCAGTTCATCTGTAAGCTTGTTTCTTCTGTCTGATTTGATGAAATTCAAAGTTGAAAACAGCTGCTCACAAGCGTAAAATGATCAAAACAAAGTAAGAAGAGCTATTCCAAGTGATTTCATTGAATTAAAATTAATTGGCAAAGAATTCCACACTTTAAGAATTTCATTTTCACAACTCTTTGCAACATTTTCTTCCAAGGTCCCTCCACACTCTACTTTCTCAAGTGTTTTATGCAGGGCACAGAATTTATTAGTCCAAGTATAGTTTTCCTGAAATTTTACCAGCCCCATTTCTAGAGTTTTCAAACCCAACTAGTGTAAACAGGAAAGATCGAGATCTTTAAATTCAGTTTTATCGGGAAAGGTAAGAAAATAAAAAGTTTTTTTCTATCTTTCGAAACTGCATAAATCTGTTACTAAAACTCTCCTTCGCTACTGCGATAATTCTTGAAAATTCTTTGGAGATTTCCTGTTTGCTTAAGAAACAGTCCGCAAATGTTGTCGAGTTTTCTAAATGCATTTTCAGATTTGGAAAATATTTGAGTTCCCCACCTTCGATGTCTTTTTCAAAAACTTGCAATTTTCTCTCAAATGCCTCTATATCACAGAACATTCTTTCTGCTGTTTTTCCTACTCCTTGTAGTTTTGTGTTCAGTGCTTTGAAGTGTAATATAAAGTCTGTAAAGAACACGAGGTTATTATCCAAGCCACATCAGTGAGCTGTGGAAAGTCTTGTCCTTTTTCATGCATAAAAAATCTAATTTCGTTCAAGCAAGCAATAAATCTTTCCAGAAAACGTCCTCTGCTCAACCATCGGACATTGTAAATCATAATTAAAGTTCTATATTGGGCTTGAACCTCATCAAGAAGTGTTTGAAACTGACGAATATGAAGCGCACGAGTCATAATGTAATTCACCATTTTTGTAACATCTTTGAGTTTATCATCTAATTTTTGCTACTTTCTTTTGCACAAAGAGCTTCTTGATGTATAATACAATGAAACTGGATGACTTGATGTTGCATTTTGTTCTCAAGCAACTTTATGAAACCAGATGCTGAATCAACCATACATGGTCCTCCATCACTAGTGATCGAAATTGTCTTTTCGGGCTTAAAACTTTGTGTCAAAAAACATTCCATCACAGCATTGTAAATATCTACTCCTTGTTTTCTTCCGGGTAAAAAAATCAGTTTCACCAATTCTTTCCTCATTGAGTCACTAACAGCATAACGCAAAATCACTGCTAACCTTGCATGATTATTTATATCCGCACTCTCATCCAAACACATGGAGTAACAAGAAGCCTTTTGTAAATCAGTACTGAGTTGTTGATTGACATCATTTACCATGCGTAAGATACGATCTTCCACGGTATTTCTGCTAAGTGGTATCTCACAGATTCGTTGTAAAATTTCACGTTTATTTGAAAAATCACTAAAAAGGGAATCACTTCCAGCTAATATAGTCGTTTTTATGAAATCTCCATCAGATAGAGACTTACCATGTTTAGCGATACATAATGAAATTTAAAAGCTGGCCTTCGTCAAATGAAAGAAAGTTTCCAAGATTAAAACATTGAGAATTATACTTCATCAGTTAGTTTGCAATAAATTCCTCCTTTTCTGTTTCATGAAGTTCAGCAACATTTTTGGGTTGGTTTCAAAATGCCGTTTGACACTTGAAGTACGACACACAACGCTTTTCCGTTGCGTTCAATGGTTCCAAATAATTTTGTCCAATTTTCTTGAAATAATCGTCCACTATCCATTAGCTTTGCCTTCATTTTTGGTATAACTTAAACACACAAAAGTAAAGTTTAATGAAACAAACGTTTAGAAATTTACTTAAACAAAGAACAGTTAAATATTTAAACAAATTAAATTGGCCCGTTTCGTTAATGTAGCTTTTAGAATGCCATGATAATGTGGAGTGCAAAATTTAAAACTAAACACGATTGGTTGAAAAATATTCTCAAGTTAATCAATAGTTTATAAGGTTTTGCATTTTTAGCTGCATTTAGCTTGTATTATATTTAAATTTTCAATAAAATTACAAAAAAAAAATGATTTATGACAAGTTTTCTGTTTTTTATATAATTTTTCATGACTGCAAAATAATAAGTAACCGATATAATTATTTGTTCATTTTGGTTGAAGACCAATACGAATAGATGTAATGACTTACGATGCCACCCCCGTCGTTCAAAAGGTTCGACATGCAACCTGTAGGGATAATATCCCTGGGATATATTAAAGTATTAATCTAACCCGAAGTAGAGACAAGGGCTGACGTTAAGGCGCGTTAAATTGGGAACAGCGACTCCTAAGCTTTACCGATATCCAATCCTTCTCATCGATCCCACCGGGAATATCCCAAGTTTTAGTGTTAGCTACACTTACGCGCAATGCCTCCTCTGCACCACGAAGCGGCCCCGAAAATCGAAGTACTTGAACCCTAGTACTCTTAGGTCATGCCACCTCTCTTAATTACCTAGCTCGCTTCATACTTCTTATCAAAGATGCGGGAATCCTATCACGTGCCAGCAATCGTGGCCTTGCGTGCCATAGGTTCGCCATCACTGCTGTAGACCAATCACAACGTAAGAGTTTTATCAGTTGTTCTGGAACTCAAACACAATAAGAAATGTTCACCATGGTAAATGAAATAATTTGATCTAAGTAAGAATTGTTTTCTTTCTTTATTGATTGATTTGTAAAACTAATATTACATGAAAGAAAAAGAAATTAACATTATATTCAAAAGCTGAATGAAAAAAATACACTTTTAAAATAAAAACAATTTTTAAGAAGTTTAAATTTGCAGGCCTGTATAATTCAGAATAGTAGGATAATTAACCCTAAAGTAAAAAAAAATGAACTGAATGGATGGATATGTTAAATGTTTTTAAGATTTTTTAAAACAGTTGTAAACATCCTTTATGAAATTTTTCAGTAAACACTTTACTGATGTGTTTACTAAACACTTACTCATATAAATTAAAATTAAAAATAATACGAAAAAGAGTATCATGGGCTAAAAAGTCAGCATGTCTACTAGAGAAGTAAATTCACCACATTCATCCTTGTTCCATGTAATGTAATCGCTACAACTTGAAGTATTGTACTGAATCTAGTAATGTAATTTGTTAAGAGAGTTTAAGCAAAAAACAACACATCAGCTGGTGTTGATCTTAAATATAATCTACATGAACTACATCGATATACATTTTAAAATAAAGATCAATATTGTGAACGGAACTTATAAAAACGTTATCAGAGCACTACACACAGATGCACGTGACAAAGAGGTAAATTCTCACAAGAGGTTACTGACTGAAGTAATGCATATATTTAATCATTTATATTTTCTATATACCTTCCTAGGTGTGTGATATAAATATATAACACATGCTGACACATATGAGGAGTAACACATACTGGTATGAAATCTTGTATGTATGTAAAGAAATGTTAAAAGAATTACCTGCACATAGGTAGGATCAAATGTGGTTAAGGGATGGGTAACCCCATAGACAACTTCTTCACTCTCTTGCTCAAATGTACCAAAAAGCCTGTCCCAGATGATCAGTGTTCCAGCATAATTCTTATCAATACAGTACCTGTTGCGACCTGTTTATACACACCAAAAAACACATGCTATATATTGTATTAGATCAGCCATATAGGTCAAGATACTAACACTTTGCTACCTTCATTTACTGTATGCACATGTAGTTTAAAGACAGAGACAGAAAAAATAAGGCAAGTCTGATATTTTTTACATAACTATAACAATCCATGTGGAGATGGAGAAGTATGAAATTTTATAACACTTAACACTAATATATAAGAGGTTATGGAAAGACATCTATGCATGCAATCTGAAAATGTACACAATTTTTCATAGAATCAAGTAATACCTAAAAATTTATTTATTTCCATTTAGTAATAATTTATAAACAAGATAAAGTTATAGCATTGACATAAAGGAGGATAACTCATCAAGATAAGCATAACATTTCAGTTATCACCTACTGGTGAAGTATGGTCTATAAATTAGCATTTTGGCATGACATTAAATTAAAAAAACAACTGATAACATTTAACAAATGTTTCTCTGATAGACCTATACGAGTTTCCAGTGAAAATAATGTACCATCACATCGCAACTCCTACATTTTGTATTTGACACTGTTGCTTATGAGGCTTTTTGCCCAATAACAGATCTTGTCATGTTGGTTGAACAAGCAGTCAGCAGAAATGCTTTTTGCATGTAATATCATTTATTTATAATGCTATACACAAAATTTTGTGTGTATCACTTATTATACACAACATCTTGTGCTAGCAAAGTGCAATCAGTAGGCTACTGTTTTGTGTAACACTGCAATTAATATTTATGGGTTGACCTCTGATGATTCAGCAGTTAGTCTAAAGGGTTATAGCATTAAAATTAAAGTTTCATGATGAGCAGAAAATGGATAACTTATTGTGTAGTTTTAGGCTTAACAAACAATCAGTATGTTGGCATTTTGTGGAAAATTACACTAATTTATAGATTTGAATTTTGTGTACAATTACATCACAATAAGATAATGTATGTAATGTGCGAGTTTAGTGTTTTCTTGAGGATTATGTTACCCTTGTGTTTAGTACATAATTCAGCTGTTACTATAGAGAAAAGTAATTAGAAACATAATGGAGCAAAATTCACAGGAAGGAGTTACAGGAAAAACTTCTTTAAATAGTATTGGATAATTAGAGAATGTGTACATGATTTGATAAATTTAAATACCTCAAAATTATGTTTACTAAAACATTATAGCATGGCAGAATAATAACTATTTTCATATTTATAGATATAATAATATACAGACACTACGTTCAGTTATTTAATTTTCAAAATTTTTCTTTCCACGAGTTCTAGTAGGAGTGATAGCATGCATTTCAATCTTCGTTATAAGGTTATTAAATTTAGATTTTAATCACTTACCATGATGCACTCTATGATGACTAGGTGTGTTGATGATATACTCTAGTGGTCCCAATGTCTTTATAACCTGGAAAATAGTTATTTGTTTGTTTGTTTGTTTTTGAATTTCGCACAAAGCTACTCGAGGGCTATCTGTGCTAGCCGTCCCTAATTTAGCAGTGTAAGACTAGAGGGAAGGTAGCTAGTCATCACCACCCACCGCCAACTCTTGGGCTACTCTTTTACCAACGAAAAGTGGGATTGACTGTCACATTATGCACTCCCACAGCTGGGAGGGTGAGCATGTTTAGCGCGACGCGGGCGCGAACCTGGGATTACGAGTCGCATGCCTTACGTGCTTGGCCATGTCGGGCCGGAAAATAGTTAACAGTTTATTTCTTATTATCAACATTCTTTAACACCAATGTAGCACAGATAGCCCATTGTGTAGCTTTGTGCTTAATTCAAAACAACAACCAATGTTGCCCTTTGGTGCAAAAACAAAAGATACTCTTTCCTCATTTGGTTTTTAATATTCTTTCTTTTGAGATAAATGATGACATATAATAATAATTACAATAATTATTATTATTACTATTTATCTTTATAAATTTTAATCACAAAAAACTATTTGAAAAGAGCAGCAAATACAGACAGTTATCACTCCTTCCAGTGGCTTAGTAGTAAATGTTGCTAAAAACTAGGTTTCAGTGCTGTGGTGAGCACATTAAAGATAGTTTTGTGCTTAAAATTAAACAAATAAATTGGAGTGTGAGCTGATCCTGTGGTGAAGCTTTCAGTTTTGAAGCATGGTGAGCCATATTTGAAGCCATGCAATACTACAAAATACACTAAACTTTGGGTACATTATAAGAGTAACAATCAATCATTTAGATTGATGATAGGATACTGATAACTGGTTTTGTTCCCTCTAATCAATAATTCAAAATTAGGAATGGCAGAAAGTTAGCTTAGTAGCTTTGCCTTAAGTACAAGAATTACACAAGTTACTTTTCTGTATATTTTTTTTTCTCCCCATTCTAGTGAAATTTTGTTTCTTTCCAGCAACACATGTAGAGAAGGAAGGCAGATAACCTTCCTGTAATCATAAATTTTAATAAAATGTAATCAGGAAATTATCATACTTATAATCTTTTGAGACACTTTTATACATTAATACACACAATAATATGATTTCCTTGTTGGTGTGAGGTAAAGTATTGCATGTATGTTTCAATATTTATCATCTAACCTACCCTTAGGGTCTGCCAGGAAGACTCTTCCGATATTGGAGGGGTCCTAGTGTCTCTCCCATGAAATGGATAGGTATATCAATTAGTGTACACACACACACATCTACAGAAGATCGTAGAATTTCATTAGTTTATGTATTATGTTACTAGTTGTCTTAAGAACGTGTGTAAATACATTCAAGGTCTTGTTATGTTACAAATATTTTCCTAAGGGAGAGAAACTTCTTGTGTCTAGAGCACTTTGCTTTTTCTTAGAGAAGTCTACAGAGAAACGAGTGATGCAAACAATTTTTTCTTACTTGTGTATGAATCCAGAACTGATAGAGAAGATTAAACTGCTGGTGGACCAAAAAGATGGATGGAGGGATACCCAGAGCTAGTGGTAAATAAAACATCTGAAAAGATTGTAAACAGTTCAGTATAGTCTACATTTTAAACACACATATTTATAAATAATGCTTGCATTACACTTTTTGTTTAATTATGTGTAATTGTTTACAAAATAGAATATTCTGTTGAACTTATCATCTGTTGTTGAATCTTTGTAAAATGGGCAGCAACTGCCTTTTGTGGAGGCACAAGTGTAGAAGATGTTTCAAAAGTCTTCAGCATTTAGTGTGTGCATGTGTAAGGTGTTATCAGTCTTTTATAGTGTTCTGGTTGATTGTGGAGAGCATGTTATGATTGGTTGGAATATTGCTGTTTCTGATTGGAGGAGAAATTTCATGTAGATTCAACCAATGGTAGCTACAGGTTACTCACCTCCAATCCGGAATCTCTGTTTAGTGACGTTTTAATACTGTTAATACTTTGATTTTTCTTGTATTTCAGAATTTATCTGTGTCAACGATTATAGTTTTCGAAACGTCTTACTCTACACTTGTGTCTCCCCAATAGGGGTTGTCGTCCATTCCATAAAGTTTCATCTTGAACACTCTACTTAAACCATCTATCAAAGAATAATCATTTGTTACTTTTAAGATGCTTAAAGCAATGCTCTTATTAACTGCAATACTAGTTTCTGTTAAGATTAAAAATCTTCTTGAACTCATAACCTGAAGAATATCTGTAAATAGTAATTGTAATTTGGCAAGCTTGAAATAATTTACAATTATCTTTACGAATTAAAACATATCAAACTATTTGAAAACCATACAAAAATGGTATAGCTACATGTATAGGGGGATTCTACCAATCTCAATGAACCAAAGTACCTTTTGACAAACATCATAACTTTTACTATATAAAGATAGCCAGATATGTCAGGTTGTGGATTTAAGGATTGGGTGAATTAAGATATGGGGTCACTGAGCACATACATGTAAAAGTGGCTCATTTGGGTTGAGAAACTTTTTCACGTAGAGGAGCGAACAATGTGAACACAAAGTTGAACCTGACGATGACTGAAGAAGGTTGAAACATTGTTCATTCCTCGACGTAAAACATTTTCTCAACCCAAACAAGTCGTTTTTACATATATATTATTTTTACCTGGCTAACAACTCTCTCCATGTTAAAATTAGGGGTAGCTGTACCCAAACAGTAGGAGTTTCTATCTGCTATTTAGCACATAAACCATTGTTCAGGATAAAAAGCTAATTCTAAAATATAAGAAGCTCTTTGTTTCAAACAAATATTCAATATCTTTAAAATGTGGTTTAATCTTGAATAATAAAAAAGAAAAATCATTTAAAGAAGTTATTGTACAGGCTGTCCCAAAATTGAAAGACCAAAAAAGTTGGATAACTTTTTATTATTGAGATGATAACAAAATTCAAAGCAAAGTGTCTTCTGAACACTTGTAACTTTTAGTAAAGTTAAGTATTGCTATCATTACTTCTATTTACTTTTTATGAATCTGTTTTGTTGCAGATTTTACAACTAACCCTATTTTTGAGCAAAATAAGAACTTCTTAAGGGTTCCCCCAAGTTCACTCCCTTTGAACTTTTACCTTTTGAACTTTTTGAAAACATAAGTCTGCTATATGCATATCAATGGATTTTGAAAAACTGAAACTTTATATCCATGATGTTATCATCTCCATGTCTGGAGTTGTGTTGGAAAATATCTTCTCAGAATTTAAATGCAAAATTAGACTGATTATAGGTACTAATGAAAGACATACAGAAGTTTATCAATTAAATAAAATAAAATTTACAATATTTCAGAAAACACATTGTTTTGAATTCTGTTGTTATCTCAAATAATACAAATGTTAGCCAACTTTCTGTTTGGTATACGAATTTTGGAACACCTTGTATAAGCATATAAAAATGAAACATGGGAGCACATTAACATTTTGATCTTTAAATTATTATACCTTTAAAAAATCTTAATACTTTCTAATCTAATACACTAATAAAATAGAAATTGAGGGCACGACATTTAACGCCATCAGCTTAGTTGGCCAGGATATCGAATCAGCTTATTATATATTCATTAATTTGCACTAGACTGGAATGTAGCGATGATTGTCTTCACAAAAATTAAATAAATCTGCTTTTGTATGAACTAGTTCCATTTCCTTATCGGATGGTAAATTTTGAAAGATCTGGATATCAGTTTTGTTTTTAATTAAAAAATAAGTTCTAAAATAACGCTATATCATTACAAGGTGTGTATAAATATGCATGATAGTTCGACTGTTTTATTAGTCTATTTTCTGTCAATCTCGTTTTGATAAACGTGTATATGTTGTAACGTTTTATTAAAGAGAAGGGAGTACATCATTTGGATGTTGTACACAGAAGTTGTAATAAAAACGTTTTAAAACTCACCCAAGTTGAATAGCTCTGTAACACAGATTGACGTAAAGCAGTGCTCAGATTATAACACTCAGAACTATGATGGACTTGGTGAGCTGCCCACAGGATGTTCAGTTCTCATAATAACGAAAATAAAACTTTAGGCTTTCAAGTTAGAAAACAATTCCACATTATATCTAATATATTTACAAGATTCCCGTCAATAAAAACAACAACTAATAATTAAAAATGTTATTTAGCATCTAAAACTCAAACGTATCCGACTTCTAAAAGTTTAAGTAAAATAGTTGTTTGTCAAGATATACACTATTAATATATAAATAAAGTGACACGTATCTGAACCTAAAAATTAAACAAATGATATTTTATGGTGCTATAGTAAACAATACCAAAACTATAAATTATCTGATACTTAGGTTGAGTCTGTTTTATCTGAATGATTTTGAAGTCTCACCACGTAGTTAGAATCTATGATGCCAAATCTGGTAATGTTCTATCTGTCGGTGAATCTTGGTAATAGCACTGTTGGCAGTTTACACTGCAAAAGGTTCCGTCATAATAGTGTCACATTCAAAGCATGCCACTCCTTCCTGCAAGCTTTCCATAAAAAATAATTTAGGGTACAACTACAGTGGTTTTCAGGCCAGCTTTTCAACTGTTTGATTGGATTGAAATTCGAAGATGCCGTAACTGGCGATACATCTCTGCACCATTAATATGTTTTAATTCTTCAACTGTTTGAGGTACATAACGAATGAATGCATATTTTGAGGGAACAGCCAGCGTTGTTTCTTCAGATAAAGATCATTCTTGATTGGATAGTAAACCATTGACCCATATACATGAATGACGTTTGTACTGACAATCGTTTTCGTGAATCCTTTCCTGTTTCAAGATGCAATACTTTGCTTACGACATCTGGCAAGATGACTTTTTGCAGATCTCTTTCTATGTGATCGTGGTGCCTCAAAGTGATCCATATTCCAATGTTTATTAATGTCATTAATATGAAAGATATACCTTCTTTAAATTTTACTCCAATTTGAATAATTCTTTGTTACTTAAGTGTATGAACATTTTACGTCGGAAAGAACTATTACATATCTTTCCATAAAGTGATCAACTATTGGTCGAATCAAACTACCTATAAATACTAGCAACGTCAAAATATAATTTTGATACATGCCATTAAACCGCAACTTTATGTTAACTGTGGTTGTCATTTAAGTGCTAATTTACGTATTAAAAATTGTTTTATTTGTTGTTTTATTTAGTTAAGCACAAAGCTACACAATGGGCTTTTTTTGCCCTACCAACCACAAATATCGAAACCAGGTTTTTTGCGTTGTAAGCCCACACACATACCGCAGAGTCACTGGGGGGGCAAAATTGTTTTCATGTGATAACCCAGTCATCTATATTCAACATGTTAAGAATGTTTTAACAATAAAATGAACATATACAGCATAGAGAAGAACAAACAAACAGAAGTGAAAAATAAAATATTTATTAACAGTAAGTGTGGTTTTTCACTTAACTAGCTAACATCTACACCCATTGTTGATTTACAATTGGTAGCTAGGGAAGATAAAAATGATTTATTACCTTCGCAAAAGATAAACAGAAGAATTAGGTCATATCAAAGTTCTAGTGCAGTGTTCTAAGTTCTCAAATTACATTATGAGCAATAATTCTATTATATCTATATATAATAAGTGAGAAAAACCTTCAACTTATACAAAGTTATAAAAGTGTGCAAAGGAGTGTGCTCTCCCTCCAGGACGGTATGACACAGATACAGGGTCAAGAAAGCATAATCTATCCAGAGAAATGGCTCGGCATGGCCAGGTGAGTTAAGGCGTTCCACTCGTAATTTGAGGGTTGCGGGTTCGAATCCTTGTCGCACAAAACATGCTCGCACTTTCGGCCGTAGGGGTGTTATAAAGTGACGGTCAATCCAAATCATCGTTTGTAAAAGAGTAGCCCAAGAGATGGCGGTGGGTGGTGATGAATAGCTGCCATACCTCTAGTCTTATACTGCTAAATTATGGACGGTTAGCCCAGATAGCCCTCGTATAAATTCGAAAATAAATTCTCCAGAGAAATCATTGTAGTACATAAACATTTTCTCAAGAAGGTAACGCAAGTTTTGTGACTTTCGTACATCCGAGTTAAACGGATATTACTAACCACATGCAGAAAACCAGCACGAAAACTTAGAAAAAAAATATCCAAATATTGTGAGATACAAACGTACCATTCCCTCTACAGTCTTTAGTAATATAAATACATATTTTGATAATCTATTATTTAGTTTCTGCACTGTTATGGTGTCTAATATTATCTTGTTCTAGTCACCTCATATCGTTCCTTTGTTCATTTGGTGGAAGACCTCTTCTAACTGCAAGAATATTTCACGGTATTTTGAGTTTAAATTAAAAGTTTATAGAACTGTATTATCGCTTGGTAGCCCATGTATGACGATAGTTAAGTCTCATCAGTGCTATTAGGATAAAGAGGTAATGTTGTCCACAAGACAAAGAAAGCAACTGAAGTTTGAAATCAGTGTGTCATTTTGGCTAGGAGAAAGAGGTCAAAGATTTATCTGACCCTCCCAGGTCCAAGAAAATAATTTTGATTTGGTTTGTTTTGAAGTTTGCGCAAAGCTACTCCTGGTCTATCTGTGCCAGCCATCCTCAGTTTAGTAGTAAAATACTAGAGGGAAAACGGCTGTTTATCATCACACATCGACAACTATTGGGTTGTTCTCTTACCGACGAATAGTGGGATTGACTAGGACTCTATAACGTTCTCATGGCTGAAAGGGTGAGCAAGTTTGGTGGGGGATGGGATTCTACATCCACATCCCAACATAGTGAACTCCTCTTGAATTCAAAGGCGATTGGGGTGTACCTATTGAGGTTACACCTCATGCTACTTTGAATTCTTCACGAGGAGTTATTGTTGAAAGGGATTTGAAGAACATTCCCGAGTCAGAGATTCTCGCTCGTCTCTCCACTCAAGGAGTTTCTGCAGTGAGGCGCATCTCCACTTGCAAATATGGAGTTACACTGCCAACAAATACCCTCGTTTTAACATTTACTTCACCACGTGCACCTGCCACCATCAAGGCAGGTTATCTAATTTGCAGGGTTCGGTCATACATTCCAAACCCTCTTCGATGTTTCCAATGTCAGAGATTTGGCCACTCAAAGACATCTTCGTCGTTCCCTGACATGTGCTCATTTTTTTGAGGCAAGGTCCACGATGCTTATGATTGTGACATGAACCCACATTGCGTCAACTGCAATGGTTCTCACCCCTCTTACTTTCATTCTTGTCTAAAATGTTTGGAGGAAAAAGAGGTGCAGCATTTGAAAACGACTCATAACATTAGTTATCCTGAGGCTTGGAAATTGCTTTCCACCACTCAATCTCGGACATATGCTGCTGCACTTCATTCCACAACTACAGCGGCCAAACAATAACAGACCTAAAATTCTGAAACTAAACTATTACTTTTAAAGAAAGAAGAATTTTCAAAGCTCGTTCAGCATTTAAGTATTGAGTTAATTCATTTCGTATTTAACTTTGGGAAGAGGGTAAGAAGACAAATTGAACAGAGTTATGAAATACATGTTAAACTTATTCTGTACGGTTTTAATGAATTAATTTATATATTACTCAAATAACACACACACACACAGATATACATGATTTGTTATTGAAATGTATTTAATTTTATGCAGAGATATTCGAGGACTACTACTCTAGTTGTCCTTAATTCAGTAATGACAAATTAGAGGAAAGGGGGTTGCCCACACTATCTAACAACAACTCTTGGGGTACTCTGACTAACCAACAACAGAATTAACCGTAACATCATAACGTCTCCATGGCTGTAACAGCGATAAATGACGGGATTCAAACTTGAAACTCGCAGGTTGCGAGTCTATCGTTCTAACCACCAGACTATGCCAACCCGTTTTAAAGATTAGATTTATGCAACTGTTAGTCTATAAACAAAAATTCTTTCTGTTCGAAGAGACAATTTATTTACTGTATATACTACTCCCCGGCAATTTTTAAAATTGCCGAAAAAATACAGTATTGTGAATTTCCAGTCATCAGTACATTATTTATTTGCCAAACATCACAATACCTTCATATCTTACACAACTGCCTTCAATATTCAAATATTTGTGTAATGTGCATTTTATATTAGGATAATACCAGTTAAACATCTAACTTAATAGTCGTAAATCTTAATATTATTTTAGCTATACTTAAGTTTATAATACTCCAAAGTATAGCAGTCCGTAAGAACTTGGAACAAGAAACAAACAAAATATTTTTTTCATGCAAGAATGAGTTATTTTGTGATTTGTCAGTTGGTCTTAAACAATAACTTACAAACTTAGAACAACTCACCATGACTTGCTCTATGAAGCCAGTAGTACCCGAAGTCTACACCGATGAAACATAGCAACCATGTCCAAACAGAGTCCCATGGAAGGGTCACAAGTCGCCAGTTGTTGTAGACCCAAATATACGCTGCAAGTGGAACACCACGTAATAACAACCTGAAAATGCAAGTTCCACTCCATTAGATTCCCCACAATAACGCCATGAGATATGAGCTTGTTAAATAACAAAGTGTTAGCAAATTTAGCAAATCTATCAATAATTATAAACATGTAGTACGTAAAGTTAAAAAAAGAGCAAATAATTCCAATTCTAAATATCCCCGAATGCACTCTTCAGTTTCGTAACTTGATTTCTAACATTCCGAGATACTTAAAACGTCCGATCGTGAAAAATCGACTCAAATTTAGTGGGGAAAAAAACAACACACAAACCAAAAACGTCAGAGCCGAAAAACAGATTGGAGGCACTATACTATGCAACCATAATCTAATAAAACAATGTAATAATCTTCTTCTGTTGATAAAATATACTCATAAGTGAAATCTGTAACAGGCATAGCCAGGAACATAGACGTGGAAAGAAGGGCGATTGTGACGTTTGTAGATACTGCTTATCTTTAGATTATCGAATAGAGCAAATCATATTAATTAGAAACGAATGAACGATGCTGAAAGTAGAGAGAGAGTAATGAGACGGACGAATGTCCTGAAAGGTCAAAATAGAATTAGATTAAAAGAAATCAAGGTGTGTGATATTGATTCTGGAGAAGATAGAAACCTCTAAAACCGTTATTGTTATACACAACTGTATCTTTTTTCTTACTTTATGGATTTCAAATCCGAGAAAAAGATTCTGAATAGTAGTTTATTTCTACCAACCAGCGTCTTTTGGGACATAATATTTCAAAATTTGACACAACGTCTAGAAGAGTCGGTTTTTCGTGATCAGAGGTCTTAAATATTGTTGGTTATTCGTAATGGCGTTCACGTGAACAACACTTAGTTTGGTACAAACCTTCCTTTCTTTCAAAATGTGCGATATCTTGAAATCAAGAATGATCAATATATACATAAAGATTCAAATGAACAACATTAGTACGTAGCTTATCTAAATGGTTAACAATGATATAGTTAACCAGAGAAACGAGGAAGTGTAAAGGAGAGAAGGCTATGGTAAAGTGTAACTTTTTGAATTATGTAAAATACGCTGATAAGCTGCATTTTATAGGTAGGATAACAAAAATGAAAAACAGAGGGATATGGTCGGTAGTTTTCAACAAAATATTGAAAGGGGACAATAAGGAGAGATTCAAGTTCATTTTTACTCAATGGACACCATTCTGCAAGTTTCTAATCCTAGCGAAAAATAAAATGATCATGTCTTCTAGTTTTACAAACTAGAAAAGATCCAGTTAAGGGAGGTAGATAACTAAACAGGTAAATCGGTAAATTAAGAAGTTCCTCAAGATCGAGACGAAAAGCAAAACAAATCAAAATAAAGGAAAGAAGTGAGCCAATCAGTCATGGGTGACAGAAGAAAGACCTATTCTGGAGCGTTAACAAGTACTTTATTAACAGGAATATAAGTAGATATTCAGAATAAACTAAATGATGGTGAAAGTAACTCCATGGCTACCGAAGGATACATTATTAGTTCCTTTCAGATGCTTAATCAGTGTGAGAAAACAGTCTGTGTAAAATAAAGTATCAGCCGTGAGAGAAACAGGAAATATTTCAGCAAGACGTCATGGAGTGGACAGGGGACAGTAAAACTGGAACAATTTCAAAGATTGGATGAGAGGTGAACGAGAATGCTGAATGAACAAATCAAGGAGGTGAAGGTAAGTGGAACAGGACACAGGATTCTAACTGAAGAAAACGTCCTTGAGGATAAAAGTTAGAATTAAACAAAGAGCACCGAGCCCCATTTGTAATATTCCAATTAAATGTTATAACAATAGACTCAGTTCTCTCAACAATACATTGTAAAAGCAATAAGGTTCTGTTTGTCAAGCAATTGTCGTTCATGAAGAACCAGAGGAGCTCAGAGACTATAACCTCTGGAACTGAAGTTGGTGTGCAATGCATTGCACCTAATAATATCGTATGTTGGTGTGCAATGCATTGCACCTAATAAAATCGTATGTTGGTGTGCAATGCATTGCACCTAATAAAATCGTATGGATGTTTAACAATATTAAGTTTGTATGGCAGAGAGGCAGAGGTAAAATTAAATAAGGTTTAGTCATAATCAGGTTTGGAGTGAATTAAAATATGTATACAAGTAAAGAAGTCTGTTGATTAGCACTATTTTAAATACTAGATATAGTCTGAAGCAGTCTGGGGGTATTTCACAGTATGCATTCAAAGCGAAAATATAGTCTTCCAAATCAATTTTCTTTCAAAGCAGCCAATGTAAATAGCGATACGTTAACACCAAGACGTCAGTTTAACTAAACAAGCTAGAAAATAATACACTTTTGTTTGAGACTTTTAACTTAGCATAACATTAAACAAAGTAGAATAAAGTTTAGAACCTCACGAAAGCGTCATTTTAGATTAGTTTATGGTGTGAACTTTAATACAAAAGTATCATCGTTTCAGATAGCTATGTACGAGTCCATCTCAAGTAGTTACACAGTAGCCAAAACATATCTATAATTTTATGGTCGCACGTGGCAATGACTAAAACAAAAGGGTTTCAGAGATGTTCCAAACAATCTTGTGTAGTTCTGTCTTCGCCAAAAACACTAACATTTGGATAAATGGCCATAATGCTAAACAAGAAACTATAATAGGCCAAGTCTTTCATAAATTTTGTTACATAGTAAAGTATGAAATTCCTCAATATAATGATAGAAGGAAAGCGAAAGCAGGTTTGCACTTGTCTAATTTAAAATTTAGCATGGAATCAATCTGTTTTCAACCATATGAGTTGATTCCCCAAATCAAACTGTTATTAAATAAATTCAAAAACATTCCCTTGTCATAAGTATGCATATTTCCCATTTTCTTCAGTAAAGTGAACGTTTAAGGTTCACCTAGAATTTAAACTTTATCTCATATATATATTTTTAATTGTGAGTGTAGTTTTGACAATAGAACATTGAATGGAGATAACTTCTTTCTTCCTAGCTACCTATTGTTCTCAATCATTCCTCTGAGGTGTTACGTGTATTTTCTTGCTGGAAAACATTCTCTACAGTAAAATACAATACGTAAAAAAAGAAGATGGTATTTTTTTCTGGTAATCAAATTAAACCTTAATGATTTATACTACTTTATTTTGCTATGGAATGATTCTCAGCGATCTTTGTAGCACATGTGTACCGAGAGAAACAGGATTATAGAATCTTGTATTCAATGCTAAATTCTCCTAGTTTAACATACAAATGTAAAACAGGCCTAGCATGGCCGAGCGCTCGTAATCCGAGGGTCGCGAGTTCGCTCCCACGTCGCGCTAAACATCCTCGCCCTCCCAGCCGTGGGGGTGTATTATGTGACGGTGAATCCCACTATTCATTGGTAAAAGAGTAGCCCAAGAGTTGGCGGTGGGTGGTGATGACTAGCTGCCTTCCCTCTAGTCTTACACTGCTAAATTAGGGACGGCTAGCACAGATAGCCCTCGAGTAGCTTTGTGCGAAATTTCAAAACAAAACAAACAACCAAAACAAATTTAAAATAAAGAGATCTTCACTAGAAGTGATGTCTATCAGTGTACTTTGATCAAATTTGTTAACAATTACCTTTTATTTTACTCTTATGTTGTATTTGGTTTCTTTTTTGAAATTCAGTTGGAGTCGGATACTTCAAAATCTAATTATTGATATATTTTGGGCTTCCTTAAGCTATTGTGGTACTACTTTTAACTCTAAGGTTATAACTGAACCTTATGATATCATAAGTATCAAGATAGATGGAGAAGTGTCAAACTGGTAATGAAGTGCCCACAACGCTTTGTGACAAGTTGGTGGTTGAGAGTTATTAAACTGAGGCCCTTGCGACGAAGTGGAAGGAACACAAGTAGCCAAGTAGAGGCTATAAAAACGACAGGATCGTCTAAAACCATTATTTTGAATGCAGCCAAGATGTTAACAATGTAACCAGGTAAAGAATGCTGAAAATACAAAACTTTAAATGCATTTTGCAAACTGATATAAGGAGTAACACAACAACCGAGTTCTGTATCACGAGCCTCTCAGCCCTAGACACGATTATGTGAAGTTTAAAGTGATTTATCTCCACCGGATATATCTCGAGCGCATATGCACAACATCATCTAATATCTGAAAGCTCAAACATACATATTTGTAATTCAAGTGGCCCCCCAGTGGCTCAGCGGTATGTCTGCGGACTTACACGCTAAAATCCGGGTTTCGATACCCGTGGTGGGCAGAGCACAGATAGCCCATTGTGTAGCTTTGTGCTTAATTCGAAACAACAACAGTAATTCAAGAAGACTAAGTGATAATGCATGCACAGGTGTCTAATTCAGATTTTTTTACAGACTCGTAGTGTATCTCCCTTTGGCGGCAATATTGCCTTTTTTGTGAACTAATGAAATGCACGTGATATATCACTGGGTGCAAGAGATGATTACACAATACTGTGTTAGTGTTGGAACAATTCAAACGAGGCGAATTTTTAGAGTTGAAAATAACGTGTTCAGGAAGATATCAGCACGACACTGACAACATCTTTATTTATTAGTGATTATATTTTATTTTACATAATATAAAAATACTTCTACTGGATCTGAAATATGTTACAGCAAACGGTGTAGGTAATTAGTGATTCTCTTTATTAAGATGAAACTAGATTTTGATTGTTAATTGATGTCTTCTTTCCACATTCAGCGACTTGGAATATTTTTGCCAAGCATACACGTCTTTCAGTAATGAGGACATTAAAATATGGCAGTCAATCTTAGTTTTCGTTGGTGAAAAGAGTAGTCCAAGAGTTGGCGTTAACTAGTTGCCTTTCCTCTAGTCTAATATTTCTAATTTAGGGACGGCTATTGCAGATAGTCCTCGAGCACATTGGCGCGAAATTCCCAAAATAAATTTGCCTTTGGACGTTACACTTGCCGTCGTTGTGATAGAATAGGCTTAACTTCGAACATGAACAGAATACGTAACAACGATTAACGAAGGTGGTTGAACAGAAACATAATAAGATGTAAATAAAATGGCTGTAACTATTTAAAGATCGTTTAAAATTGAAAATAATGGGGGCACAAGTTTAAAGCACGAGGGAACGTCGACGACTGTTTTTAAATTATTCTTCTTGTAGGCTTTCGTTATAATTTTCCTTCTGATGACGGATTCGTCAAGATAAACGACTATTGTGCGTTTGGTAGGCTTTGTTCTTTAGTTTGATTTTCTGGTTGAACTACGCTTAACATCCAATCAAGAAGCAAATAACGCCGAGCCTGAAGAAAACCGATTAATTCCAACATTTTATGAAACGTTTCACAAGAAGGACTATTTAATTTTTTAAGCTACAAGTCAAACTTAGACAGAAGAGCAATCGCCTACTGGCACAGTTTGTACAGTTTCATCAGCTGGCTTCTCTGCCAGCTTTCCAAATATAAACTGACCTTCTGACTCTTCTGTATTGTTATTCTAATATGTTTTGTTTCAGTACAAAGCTAAAGAACGGGCTATTACAATTTGTGCTTCGTCCATCACGGGTAATGGAAGCCTGCATCGGCATTGTAAGTCCGTAAAGTTATCGCTTACTCTATGATTAACTTGCTCTTGTATATGTGTTTCGGGTGGGATATCAGTTAGTTTACTGATTTACAAAGTTAAGATCCGGGGATCGACTTCAGTAGTGGGCACTGCAGTTAGTTCAACGTGGCTTTGCCCTTAAACAAATGTATATATTATTGTGATCTTAGTGCTTGATATCTCACGTCCTATAACTCAGAACGTATTTTTGAAGTGATTCAGCTCGGTTACTTTTCTTGACAATTAAAAACTCCAACAAATACTTTGAGTTAGTTTAAACAAACACAAAGAAATAAAACTCATTCACTCAACTTTTAACATGAAAATATAAATATTACACAGATATACGATTGTTGTTGTTGTTTTGAATAAAGCACAAAGTAACACAACGGGCTATCTGTGCTCTGCCCACCACGGGTATCGAAACCCGGATTTTAGCGTGTAAGTCCGCAGACATACCGCTGAGCCACTGGGGGGCACAGATATACGAACTATACATGTAATCTAATGAACATTTTTGTTTGAATAATTAAACTTATGACATTCACTGAGCCACTTAATGTGAAAACAGGAGTTCATATGGTTGATTTTTCAAGAATATCACGCAAACCAGCACAAGGTCTATTTGCACTAACCATCACTAATTTATCAGTGTAAGACTAGAGAGAATGCAGTTAGTCATCATCACCCACCGCCAACTCTTGTGCTACTTTTGTATAAATGAATAGTGGGACTGACCGACACATTAAAACGTCCCCATGGCTAACAGGGCGAGCAAATTTGGTGTGACGGAAATTCGAGCTCACGATCGACAAATTAAGAGTTAAATACACTAACGACTTATTTGGTCATGCCGGGCTTAATTTTGAAATGACTAGATGGAAGACATCTAGTTAATACCACCTAGTACTACTACCTCGTGGGCTATTTTGATTGAATAGTGGGGTTTGAGCGTCACTCTTATTACGTATCGTTGATGTGGAAAGCAATTTTTGTTTTGCAGTACGAATCACGGGAACTTAGACCCACAATTCGGTACACTAATTACTGGACCATATTCGGCTTAACTACGGGTTAGGAAAGAATATCAGACTTTAAAAAAATCCAGCATCCAAAATATGGAAGAAAAATGCATTATAAACACTGTAATTGCTTAATCAGATACAACAGAGGGAGAAGGTAGGTTCATCACACTAAATGCTAAATAATATGCTTATCTGATGAAATACCTTAGACATAGATCCAATAGAGGAAGAAGGTAAGATCATCAGGCTAAACACCAAACAACAAGCTTACCTTGAACATTCTGATAAAACACCTTGGATATAGATGTAATACATGAGGAGGTAGGTGTATTACACTAACACCAACCTTACCTTGAACATTCTGATAAAACACCTTGGATATAGATGTAATACATGAGGAGGTAGGTGTATTACACTAACACCAACCTTACCTTGAACATTTTGATAAAACACCCTGGATATAGATCTAACACATAAGGAGGTAAAGTTTATCACGCTAAACTCCAAACAACAAGCTTACCTTGAACATTCTGATAAAACGCCTTGTGAAATAGATCCCAGAGAGTCGCTTAAATTAATGTAATCTTTATTTTTCCATCTGGTTATCATCAGTTCAATCATCACGATGACACAAAACAATGGCATGACCTAAGAAAAACAAGTGAAAATTTTCCCGTAGTTTTCAAAATACAATACATTTACTTTATCTAGTTTTTCAAGATAAGAAATGGTAGTTGCATCAATATTTATATGCAGTTCTAAATAATTTTGCTTACAGATGTATTTCGTATCGAGCAACAACACTCCTAAAAAAACTGAAAATAAAACAATACATTCTGCACTGGAGCTTTTCCATTACAACATTTCTGATGTCTTCTAGACATTACACCTTTTTTCTCAATTGACTTTCATGTCTATTTTCTTAATAATAAAAATGTTAAGAGTTTTGAAATTAGTTCATTATCACCTTCAGTAACTTTTCAATATCTGATGAATTAAGTAAATTACAAGAAAAGTAATTCTCATGCCTGAATCTCACACCACGTGTTCTCACAGTTCAATCTTAAACGTGAATTTTACAGAAAAAAGAAAACTTTCCAGTCAAAAGAACTACTCATACTGATTAATTTTGCAGGTTAACATTTTTAATAAAAAATATGTGCTAATAAATGAAACATAGAACTTGGTGCAGAAAGAGCCCTTTCCGAGCGGCAATCGAACGTTTTTACGTTTTCCGCTAGGTAAAGTACTGTGACGTAATAGTTGCCAAACAAACCGCCAACGCCAGCGCGTTGAATGTAAATAAATATGGCCAGTGCATACGGAGAAACAGAGGCGAAGTCTGTTTTGATTTTGTGTTCTGAACAGTGTCGAGTAGCGCCATATCAATTCGAACCTACTTTGAACGGACCTAGAACAGTTACTTTTGACACAGATCTGACAAGTTCTAGTGATGAGGACAGTTCCACGAGCAAAAGTAACGGAACTGTGAGTGATACAGAGAGCGCCCAGGCCGGTTGCGTGTTGGTCATACCTCCAATGGAAGAATAATAAGTCTAAGTCATGACAACAAATATGGTCTGTATTATTTCACGTGCAACTTCAAGCATCTCCAAACCTGTCTGGTGTTTATGAATTATTGGTTGAGATTAGTCCTCAGCTCTACACAAGGATCATGTCTACTGGAGATGGTTTTTCAGTCTCAACCTACCTGGCTTGAAACCCACGGAATCTGAAACAGTGGGATCCGACACAAAACATGATCGTTCAAAGCTTTGCATGGTGTGAAGGTGTCCAATTCTTCCTGTTGACCATCCACACCCACTGTCTCCACCTTACTGGTTCCTTCTCCTTGCACGGAAACGAAAAGAAGCTTTTGCCCGATGCCGAACCATTTTTACAACCATAAGTAACGCAGTAAACTACGTTATAATAAAACAAATATAAAGCAGCAATACCAAGACAAAAAATAGTCTCACAAAGTATGTAATCCGAAAAAAGCACCGATAGTTTTACATAAAACACCAGCACTGAAAGGAACAAAGTGGTCGGCGCGCAACGAAGCGTGTTTGGCAACTATTACGTCATAGTTGTAAAACGTCAGGAAAACAGCCGAACGTCTGAGAAGAACTTGAATTCGAGGACCCACATATTTTGTTTCATTTTTTACTCAAAAACTAAAGTGTTTAAAAATATGGCAACCACACAGGAATTATACTTAACCAAAGTACAGTTTCTAAGGCAATTAGTAAATTTGTTGAAAATTCACTTTTAATACATACAGTTTATTGCTTATGATCATGTGAGTGTATTTCCGTAGTTATAATATATTACTCACGATTTTCCTATAAACGGAATGCTTAAAATAGTGTTATTCCGCAAAGAAAAAGTAGAGCGAGTAAAGAAAACAGAAAGTTGACAAAAGTCTTTTGCCACATCTTAACTGGACATTATAATTCTAAAGAATTCAGCTCTTACTTTGTTGTTGTTTATTCAGTCTATTAGTTAACAATGCGCAAATATCCTATTACAAAGTTGTACCCTAAAAGTGCAAACCAGAAATCTGCATAATCAGTGCTAAGTACCAAACTATACTTGAAAGATGTAAAAATAATTTGTAATTAAAAAACGTTTATGTTATTGTAAAACATGATAACGTAGTAGATATTTAAGATCTGATTTTAGCTATAGATATGTCACCAGGTGGCTTTGCGATATGCCTGAGGGGTTACAACGCTAAAATTCTGGTTTTGATATCCACGATGGGAAGAGCTTTGCACTTAACAACAGAACAAAGAAATATCTGGCACAAATGTCTAAGAACAAAGTATCCACTAAAACCTCTCTTTCTGCTACTTATGAAAATGTGTAAATTTTGATCTCTTATAATAAGCTATACTATGATAACCTAAAAAAATAAAATTTTCAAAACAATTATAAAAATCGATCTGAAACTTATTTTTAATAGTTTTCAAATATAATATGTTATTAAAATATCTAGTTACCAGATTTTAGTCATGTCATCAGTTAGTGACTATTTTACGAAAAATGATATTCAGTAAGGACACATAACAAACAATTGTTTGTTTTTGAATTTCAAGCAAATCTACTCGAGGGCTACCTGTGCTAGCCGTCCCTAATTTAGCAGTGTAAGACTATAGGGAAGGGAGCTAGTCATCACCACCTACCGCCAACTCTTGGGCTACTCTTTTACCAAGGAATAGTGGGATTGACCGTTACATTATACACCCCCACGGCTGGGAGGGCGAGCATGTTTAGCGCGACTATATCAGTTTATTGTTTTTCTTACTTACCTCAGTTACATAATCTGGAACATCGCCGATTGTTTCAAAGATTTCATTTCGTGGGTCCACTAAGTAGAACATACGTCCTAATGATCTAAAACTCAGATTCCTAATCATCGTTGGCCACAACACCTGAATAGAAAACACAGCTTTCAGATTTCATGTAAGAAAAGTCACAATATAAACTTAATCATGTTACAGAATAAAAAGTAAATTAGAAATAAATTACAGACAGTTTACAATAATGAGTTCAAATATCGTTTGTAGTACACTGATAACGTGAACCTGAAAGCTGTAAACATGCAGTCACAGAGTAATCTTGTTGCCACGATACTTGCATGTATTCTTAGGCCTACTGACTGATACTTACGAACTATCGTTTCGATCGAAAAGCTTTGAAGTACGCCTATATTAAAGATGTACATTTCGGCTACTGGAAAAACCTACATCTAGGCCTAATTATGTAATTCGATTGGTAAGAACACGAGAATCACAAGAACAAACATAAAGTTTGTAGGCCTGTAATGCAATAAAACAATTCAACAGACCAAGCTGTAGGGGGGGGGATGAGTGTATGCACCAGACTCCCCTACCTAAAATGAAAAGGAGATGTATCCCCCCCATCTCCCAGGATCTACACCACTGTAGTACAGAGTATAATATGTTTCGAACAGTGAATCACGAGCCTTTCAAAACAAATTTACACACAACAACCTGTAAACGTGTCATTCACTAGGGAGTCTTACTTGTCTGTTCTTTTGCAACTTAAAATATGAATGTCAATGGTACTATATAAAAACAAGAGTAAATTAAATTTTTCGTGATTACCTTGAAACCACTTTCTCTATCGTCGACCATGTTGATTGCAATGGCCATCTGTTATATGCTGGAATTTTCATGCAAACATCAGTACACATAGACAATACGTGTATAGCTAACCCTAATTTTAGAGTATTAACTAGACAGCACCCACCGTTAACACTATCGAGGATTTTGGCCGGGCATGGTCAGGTGGTTAGGGCGCTCGACTTGAATCTGAGAATCACCGGTTCGAATCCCCATCACAACAAACATGCTTGTTTTTTCAGCAAAGAAGGTGTTATAATGTTACGGTCAATCCCACTATTCGTTAGTAAAAGAGTTGCCCAAGAGTTGACGGTGGGTGATGATAACTACCTGTCTTCCCTCTAGTCTTACACTGCTAAATTAGGGACGGCTAGCGCAGATAGCCTTTGTGTAGCTTTGAGCGAGATTCAAAACAAACCAAACCTTCAAAATATTAAGTCCGTTTGATTCAGAGCCGCAGGAGGAAGTAAGGCCAGTTAGGCTATGATCAAACTAATTCGTCAGGGCATGTATGGCTACAGCGTATGTGATAAAACTTCTTTTAATTTGATAGATTACATAATGTGTATTTAGTATTTGTAGATAAAATATCTCAAGATTTAATCTCATAGCATTAGATTTTTAAACACTTTCTGGGGTGCATGTTCCCAGATCCCTCGTAGAAATTGGCAATGGCCTGACCACTCAAAAAACATGTTTCACACTGCAAGTTTAAAACGATGTGAACATATCTATCCAATCTCATATTTACCCCCTGCATGCACGGGCCTTGCATGGCCGAGCGCGTTAGGGCATGCACTCGTAATCCGAGGTTTCGCGGGTTCGCGCCTGCGTCGCGCTAAACATGCTCGCCCTCCCAGCCGTGGGGGTGTATAATGTGACGGTCAATCCCACTATTCGTTGGTAAAAGAGTAGCCCAAGAGTTGGCGGTGGGTGGTGATGACTAGCTGCCTTCCCTCTAGTCTTACACTGCTAAATTAAGGACGGCTAGCACAGATAGCCCTCGAATAGCTTTGTACGAAATTCCAAAACAAACAAACATGCATGCCAACTTTGAACTGCACAAGAGTCGGGCTTACGTTGAGAACTAATTTAACAGGCGCGAAAAATGCTGAATTTGGTGCCATGGATCGCGCCTGCGAAACATTGTACTTCTGTGGTCGTATAATAAGGAGAAATTAATGTCGCATTTCGTCATTCAGTGGTTTTTAGAACAATAACCCGCACCATCATAACACTAATGAATTATAAATTACAGTCTATAGGTTTCTAAACTTAAACTTTGTGGGCTACTTTTGATGAAAGGTACCGCGGGCTTTTTCTCATTCGCGTGCCTTCAGAATTTTATTTTACGCAAGTTTTACTTAAATGTACAAGTTGTCGAGCATTTCTTCAGTGACGATGATTGTTTGCTTGTTTATTTTGAATTTCAATCCAAAAGGAATTTCAAAAGCACGAGAAAATAGTGAAAACGTACTTTTTTTTTTTTTTTTTTTTTATAAAGACAACATGAAAACTGGGAAGATAGACAATGCTTTTACTCAAGGTTTGTACTCACAATTCACACATTTTTCGACTGACGAAATTCTAGAATTTTTCCAGAACTAATAAGCAGCCTCTCAGGAGTTTAAGTTTAACACAGTTTAATGAAATTCTTCATGAATAACAGTCAGTTGTTTTTCATCAGTTTGTCGTTGTGTTAGTTTAACGGAAACATACCATGACAGGTATAGTCCAGATCTGTTTAAACTCCCGAACGGTTGGTTTTGTTTTAACAATCCAACATTTTACGTGTTTTTGTATTTAACTCTTCGATGAAACTACAACAAACTATGGTACCACGAAGCGCAAACATTAACCAATGTAATAGTTAATAACAAACAAAGAGTCGATTCTGTTCATACGCCACTTATAAAACTAATAACAAAATAAACATTTTAAAGGTGAGAATTTAGCATGCGACGCTTAACTTACAGCTCATAGTTTCTTTAAAGGTTAAAATAAGCGATGAATATTTTATAATTTAAATTATATTTAAAAATAACTAACAAATAACGGTTAGATCGATCGGTGAGGAAGGTATACTTACCCGTCAAAGGTTAGTACCTCCAGTACATTGACCTATTAAGGGTCAATGTTATTATATTATTTAAAAGTCGAAGACTCGCGAGACATGGAGGTGAATGACGCTCTGAGCAGTTACGTGTTGAAGAAAATTGTCAAGTACCTTACTGTCTACAAGGCTTTCACTGCGGTTATTGTCCAACACAGTCTGGAATAGGTTCGCCGGTGTTTGAAATATTTACTTATTTCAAGTTTTATTTGGTTTTGAAAAAAAAGAAGAAAGGTAATATAATAAACGAAAGCGCTGTATGTACTATACAGTAAAGGTTTGTTTGTTCTTGAATTTCGCGCAAAGCTACACGAGGGCTATCTGCGCTAGCCGTCCCTAATTTAGCAGTGTAAGACCAGAAGGAAGGCAGCTAGTCTTCACCACTTACCGCCAACTCTTGGTCTACTCTTTTACCAACGAATAGTGGGATTGACCGTCACATTATAACGTCGCCACGGGAAGTATGTGTGGTGTGACGGGGAATCGAACATGCGACCCTTAGATTACGAGTCGAATGCCTTAACCTACCTGGCCATGCCGGGCTCTCCATAGTAAAGGAAGAAACAAAAGTACAAATATTCAACTAAAACAAACACTGACTGCTGAATTATCCACTGTCCAGCGCGGGGAACCTAACTTCGGATTTTAGCCCTCTAAATCCATAAACTTATTGTTCCTCCACTGAGAGTTGACTTGCAAGAAAATAAATGTATATTACATGGACTAACACATGCCGATGAACCAATTTGAAATAGAGTGATATTAATCTTACCAGAAGTTGTAAAACGGTGACAAACTAATTGTATTTTTGGTTTCAATATTGAAAAAAAGTTTGTTTTCCTTGAACAGACTACTTACCAACTCAACTGCAGTTAATAAAGAACCAATGAGAACAGGTGAATTGACAATAGTAGTTTCAAACAGTGCGTGTTCGTCGCAGCATGGCCAAGTGGTTGAGGCATTCGACTCGTAATCTCAGGATCGCGGGTTCGAATCCCCGTTGCACTAAACAATCTCTCCATTGTCAGCTGTGGGGGCGTTATATGTGACGGTTAATCCAACTATTTGTTGGTGAAAGAGAAGCCCAATAGTTGACGGTGTTTGGTGTTGATTAGCTGCCTTCCCTCTAGTCTTTGCTAAATTAGGAACTGCTAGCGCAGATAGCCCTTGTGTAGCTTTGCGGGAAATTCAAAAACGAACAAACACTGCATTTTTATTCGACTGTTATTCGTTTGTCGCTGTCACATGTTCTGTATCGTTATTTCTAGTCTCATTGGAATTTAGAGCACTGACACGAAATTTAAGGGTGTTGTATTGTACACGGTGTTCGGAAAGTCAGTGGGCAGTTTTGTAATCATATACATGCACGATGACTTTCCGAACACCCTGTATAATACACATTTCTCGAATGCGCGGGAACAACTCGAATATCAAGGAACTCGCTAAACACTTGTCTCCACAAATTATTTCCTGTTTGTCTGTCCAACATAAGAAATTACTTACAAAGTATCACTTTACATAACCTGGTGGAAAAATTGAGAAACTCAAAATAGGAATACTAAATCAAATGTTCACAGTTTTTGACAGTCTCTTGTAACCGTCTCATTATATTCAGCGTATGCAAAATATCTTTTCTCTTCTTAGAATGAGATAAAGTCTGGAGGGTCAGTCGAGACAAAATGATGAAACCATTTGATGATAAACAGCGGTTCTAAATGCACGGATGAGTGTGACTCATGGCTTGCTACTGCTGACTGGATGACTAGAAACAAAAGATACCAACAAACGTTTAGATTTGAATTCCTTCTGTAAGTAAAAACGACTTCCTCCAAGGGTCTCTTTTCGGAACAGACCAGTCAAATTAGAAGATACGTTATAGATAAGTCAGAACTATTTAATCTTTTACTGGTTATGTCAGCATTTCAAGAAATAACTTTCTTTTTGGGACAGTATCTCAACCATTTTGCAGCTTGATACTAAGCCTAACGCTAAAAATGTTGTTAGCCATCTTCCCAAACGATTCAGAAAAGCCTACGTTAATTAAAAAGGTAGTGATTGTGGAAGGTTGATCTTAAAAGTTAAAATGTCGTGAAAATCTGTCATAACGGCAGTTGCCAGAAAGTAGAGGGTACGATGGTCGCGTAAGGTGTTTCAATCAAAGATAACATTTTCAAGATACTCTCGGCGCAGGTAACGTACATAATTTGGTGTGCTTTTTATCAATGACAACAACAATTTTAATGAGTCACATGTAGTTCGGTCTGAAAGCTTACACTTTCAGTTTTATTAGTTGTTTTTGTATTTCGCGCAAAGCTACATGAGAGCTATCTGCGGTAGCCGTCCCTAACTTAAGCAGTGTAAGACTAGCGGGAAGGCAGGTAGTCATCACCATCCACCGCCAACTCTTGGGCTACTCTTACCAAGGAATAGTAGGAATAACTGTCACATTTTAACACCCCCACGGTTCGGAGGGCGAGCATGTTTGGTGCAACGGGGATTCGAACCAACGACCCTCAGATTACGAGTCGAACGCCTTAACCCACCTGGCCATGCCAGGCAAATTTTATTTGTAACAAATTTAATAAAATATTGCAGTGTGTAGCTGGTTGGTTCTTAAATTTTACCAAATTGTATATTTTACTTCGGAAACCTATACAACCTACCACAGTAATTCCTTCCATATGAATATATATATATATTACTTTACCGTTTAGGTATTACTGTTTAGCGTAAGTGCTTCACTTGGAAATCTTTTCCTAATTTGCTTTTTGTTTAAGGATTAGGTGTAATTTAGGTCTAATTTTTCGTCTTAAAAATTAAGTGATAACACGAACGAATGGGTTTCGTACGAAAGACGAAACAGCGCTGCGACCCATTATTATTAATATACGACTCATTGACACAGACTTACTGTTTTAATGGCATTTTCTGTATATGTACATATCGTTGACAGCATGGATTTTACAGTTATTTTTACTGTTCGGTCAAAAGAACCAGAACCATCCTCGCCAATGAAAAAAAAAAAAAAGTGTCACCTTCTCTTACGTCATACTTGCGCTCAAAAACAGTATCTTCCGGCCTCGTTTTAGAAATAGTACACTAATACACAATTAGAATCAGTCTCACGTGGATTATTTTAACCTTCATCAACGAGGAGCCAGTCATCTAATAGCGGAAAAGCATTGTACAATGAATAATAGTAGAACAGGCGTTATGAAAATAATGTGTTGCTTACTTTGTTCATTACGTGTTTCTCTGTAACAATGCGAATTTGTTTGTTTGTTTTTTTGAATTTTGCGCAAAGCTACACGAGGGCTATCTGTGCTACCCGTTCCTAATTTAGCAGTATAAAAAAGAGGGAAGGCTGCTAGTCGTCACCACTCACCGCCAACAGTTGGGCTGCTCTTTTACCAACGAATAGTGGTATTAACCGTGACATTATAACGCCCCCACCGCTGAAATGGCGACCATGTTTGGTGCGATGGGGGATTCGAACCAGCAACCCGCGGATTATGAATCGAACGCCTTAATCCACTTGCCAAAGCATAACGAGAATTAACGTTCTAGGACTGAGCATAATTTTACGATGATAGGTTTTCGGTATTTAATATACCATAACATTATATTAAGCACACTTAAGTTTTTTTTAACTATCAGTAACACATTATTGCTAATATAATATTACAAATCGTTGTTTGTCTACCTATTATTAACACAGAGTTTAACTACTCATTTTTTGCAACGTACGAGCACAGTCATACACAACAAATTAATCATTAGGCCTAATGGTATCAATAGATTTTCGTTGATTATTACGCATCAGTTATCGAGCCTCGGATTCAGAGTTCGGAAATGAAATGTTACTTCTACATGGCGTACGGGATTAGCATTGAAACTTTTAAAAAAGCTTCACGAACATAACTTATATAAATAGTCCTTGCTGCTAACTTTAGTCTTATCGAAAATTTTAAAAACTTGAACGATATAAGGGTATAAATTATTTCATACCTTTGAGGATTTTAGTTCAGAAAGCGATGACCACAGTTGCTTTTCTCGGAATGCGACAGTTCAGTTGTTTGAGTGTGAACGTTGAGACGTGTACCTTTCGAACCGAAATGAATGTTTATCTGTTGTTGGCTTCTCTAGTTCACAATAAAGCCACGTGAAACTAAATATCACATACACTTTGAACTATTGGCAAACTTCCAAACATTAGCAGCTTCTCTTGCTTGCTTGTTCCACGTTGTTGGATTTTTTCATTGACGAAGGAGGGGTAATTGAAACGAAGTGAGAATCGGTACAAAAAAAAAATGTTCAGTTTGTCGGGCAAGACTAAAATTAAATTATTTAAAACATGCCACTAAAAATAAAAAAATAGACAATTGAAACGGAACAACGTGACGTTTGAACTTCCAACATTGTCTTTTTCAAAAGTGTGACTCACTTGGATCTTTGTTAATATTTAATTTCTATTGCGCCATCTGTCGGTTTACAAAAGAGGTTCTTATTTATTAAATATGGATTCATTGTTGAAATAAATTCCAGGTGAGGAGTCATCACACAGAGTATCACACGTAAAAGTTGTAATGGGTTGTAGAAGAGACCCGAAACTTGAGTGCTTTCGAATAGCTCACTATTCTGAAAAACACTGTAGCACTATGTACCCTTCTGAAAAGTCCAAAGTTCTGTACCATGCTCAGTATCCAATATTTTCTCAGTCAATGAAAACTGTTAATGTTCCACAAGACAGGATTCTTACGTTTTCCCATTCTCCACTGCACGGTTACTTTTATTTGTTTGGTAAATCTGAACCAGTTTTTTCTAAGGGATGTCGTTTATCTTTTCGACAACTCATAAATTCTTAAAACTAAAACACGAAATGCTTCAAATGAAGCTCAAATGTTAACAGAGATAAAAATTCTAGCAAGCTTTTATTTGCAACCAGACGAAAGGTGAAACAATCCAGATTTTTGAAGAAGCCACGTTTCTCAACATTTAACGATATGTGTTTTGTTTTAATGCGTCTTTAATAGAAGTCAGTTATTTACCACCCATTAGTATAGTGGTAAGTCTACAGATTTACAACGCTAAAATGAGGGGTTCGATTCCCCTCGGTGGGCTCAGCAGATAGCCCGATGTGGCTTTGCTATAAGAAAAAACACACACTTAGTTATTTAAGTTGACTTAAATAATTGTTGCATATAGTCCAAGCCCACTATTGTGTATACTGAGAGCTATGGAACCCCGGACTTTAGCGATGTGAGTGCGTAAACTATTACTATTGGATAATAAGTGAAAAAAAAATCAACACGTTTGTTTGTATTGATAAGTTTGCTGAATACACAACGTAATATCCCCTAATTCGAATGTTCAATATATTAGAGCATCAAAGAAATGTAGATAAAAAATATATTTTTTTTATATTTCTAAAGTAAACTGAATAAATTTTCCTTTAGAAATTAAGTATGTTTGAAAAAATGAGATAAAAACATTATAGATGTATCTTCTTCACAGCTAATTTAACTAGGGTTATTATAACAGTCAGTTTTCTCAGATGTGCTTGTTTTTGAATTTCGCACAAAGCTAAGGCAGTGGAAGGCAACTGGTCATCACCACCCACCGCCAACTCTTGAGCTACTCTTTTACCAACGAAAACACCATCACATTATAACGCCCCCACCGCTTAAAAGGTAAGCATGTTTGGTACGACGGGAATGCGAACCCTCGACCCTCAGATTACGAGTCACACGCTTTAACCCACCTGGGTATGCCAGGACAATACTTGAACGTGTTACAACCAAACGTGCGATAAGTACTGATACAGGTTGCTTTGGTTAAGAAAACAGAATCTTCTATATTTATTCATTTAGTGACTATAAAACCTTTAAGTCATCGAGGATCTATTTTTGTCGTTTCTTTTTTTACCGTGGCTTATTGTTCAAAGATGCAACACTCTTGTGGTAACAGAAACGTGTACTTACACATATATAAACAGTACAGTATGTGTAATAAATGATGATGGCTTATTGTACAAAGATGCAACACTCTTGTGGTAACAGAAACGTGTACTTACACACATATAAACAGTACAGTATGTGTAATAAATGATGATGGCTTATTGTACAAAGATGCAACACTCTTGTGGTAACAGAAACGTGTACTTACACACTTTTAAGAGATTTCTGCGATACAAAGATGGAAGCTAGTGGATTAAACCAATGATTTTTTTTTTTTGCAAGTGTATTGCAAGAGACGAGACACGATATTGAAGCTTGGATAATACAAAATGCATTGTGTTGCAAAAAACAACAACGAACAAACTGAGGAAGCCCCCAGTGGCTCAGCGGTATGTCTGCGGACTTACACGCTAAAATCCGGGTTTCAATACCCGTGGTGGGCAGAGCACAGATAGCCCATTGTGTAGCTTTGTGCTTAATTCCAAAACAACCAAACTGAGGTTGGCTAATCCTTAGGGTAAACAAATTATAACAAAGTGTATTTGAAGGTAAAGTAACTGACACGATCAGTAGATGGACAAACGAACATCATCAAATCTTGGACCCTTCATAACAGAAATAAGTTCTCTTTTACAAAAGGTCACACTGAATCAGCTGAAAGCTAAAGCCTGCGTACATGATGCACCTTTATTTTCTGCAGCTGACCATGGCCACCGAAATGCGACCGTATCTCTATTTCATGTGAAGGTAACTCAGGTACCATGTATCAGTAGGACACAAAACCACTTCCCTACGATGCGACAGATAAGGTCTTTGACCAGTCAAGTATTAAATTATGTGCGTGTGTATTTTCTTATATCAAAACCACATGGGGCTATCATCTGAGCCCACCGAGGGGTTTGTTTAGGAATTTCGCACAAAGCTACTCGAGGGCTATCTGCGCTAGCCATCCCTAATTTAGCAGTGTAAGACAAGAGGGAAGGCAGCTCAGTGTCACGTACAGTTGTTGTTGTTGGTAATTTGCTTATGGTTTGTCGCATACAGTTTCAAGTTGTTGATTTATTTTTACTGAAAGATTTCGTATGTTTCTGAGCTACAAAATAAGCTATCTGTGTTCTGCCAACCATGAATATTAAGACCTTATTTTTTTAAAGTTATAAGCTCTTAAACATTCTTCTATGTCACAGGGGAGAGGCTTCCGAAAGTTTGTTTGTTTGAACGAAGCACAAAACTAAACAACGGGCTGTATGTGTTCTGTCAACAGAAGGTTACAAAACTCATATTCTAGAGTCGTAAGTCAGCAAGCATTTCGCTATGCCACTGAAATATATATACATAAATATAAAATACATTTTCCGTTGTTTATTTCAATCCGAATCTGTTGTTTAATAGGACATCGTTTTTGCAATTTTTTAAATATTTTATATTATGTATTTGCTAATTCATGTATGAATATGGATATTATAATAAGTTTCATGTTCCGTTGGTAGCCACGGAAAATGTTGTGATTTACTAAGCCAATTTCTCTAGAATACTTGAAGTAATAGAATTCAATGATATTTAATAAGATATATATTTTTTTATTGGTTGGATATTTAACTAAGTTTGTCAATTAGTAATTAATTAATTTTCCGAGATATTGTTTGATTTTGAATTTCGCGCAAAGCTACTTGAGTGCTATCGTCTCTAATTTAGCAGTGTAAGACTAGAGGAAAGGCAGCTAGTCATCACCATCCACCGCTAACTCTTGGGCTATTCTTTTAGCAACGAATTGTGGGATTGACTGTAACATTATAACGCCCCAACGGCTGAAAAGGCGAGCATGTGTGAGGCGACGGGGACGCGAACCTCCAACCTTTAGATTACGAGTCGCACGCCTTTTTCCAAGCTAACCAGTGACAAAAGTTTTCATAGAAAGATCTTGTTCTCTTCCAGTTCATCTCCATTTGTGAATTAAAAATTACATTTTCTGAAATTTTCATCGTGAAAAATAAATAATGAGATTTTCCCTAAAGTCTGTAATAAGTTATAACTCTTATGCTCCTATGTAAATTATACCCTTTCCCATAAATATATATAGATATATATTAAGACGAAATGTGTGTTTGTTTGCACCCAAACTTCTTCGAACCTATTGGGCCAATCTCACCAAAATATGTTTGTAAATACCATGAACTACGAGAAATGTTCTAAGGGGATCAAAGTTGAACGTAACCCTATTTCTACTTTGTAACTCCTGTTGATTAATTATTTCCGGCCAATTAAATTTATCTCAAACAAGTTTGGTAGGTTGACACTTTAGATATATGTGCTACTTGTACGTGCAACAATTACTTCTTTATAATAAAACTTAATGTATAATAATAAAAGGCGTGTCCGTGTGTGATCGCCATAGCCTCAAGAGAAAAAAAACATAGAAACGTAATATTTTACGCCCACACAAAGTGTTCATGTACGTACATTTCTTTTTAATGAGTCAAGCCAGTAAAAAACACATAGTGAAAAGCGATTTCTGTCTGTGATTTCTATTTGTAATAAATCATTTCTTTTCTGCATAGTTTTACGTTAGATTGTCTCATTAAAAAGATGCGCTTGCGTACATGCACGTAGATAAGATAAGTAATAATACCCAGGTGCACACTCACAAGGTCAAATTACTATGTGTGCAAAATTTCAGGTTTCTAGAGCATTTCTCCTCAGAGTCATGGCGGTAACACACACAAACACAAGCTTTGCCTTTTTATTATTATCTACGTATATCCCGTTAAAAATGACAAGGCAAGTACTACCATCCCACAGTATACCATGTAATATATAACTTAGAATAACAAATACTACTATACCGAAGTGCCAGTATGTTTTAATAACAATGCGTTTCAGCAGTGGTTTTCATGCTATGTTGCTTAGCAACGAAAATATAACCTAATATTGTTGTTAGTATATGTACTGGAAAACGTATTTGTTGATTTATTAGTTTAAGTGTTAGTTAAACGAGTTTCTCGTTAGTACAGCGGTATGTCTACGGATTTACAACGCTAAAATCAGGCGTTCCATTCATCTCGGGGGGCTTAGCACATACACATACACACTTGCTGAAAGAGACTTATTTCTTAAAAAAATAAAAACATCGGTGATATAACATAAAATAATTAATAAAGAAACGATTTAATTTGAATTAATATTTTTACTTTCATTATAAATTTCATGCACTTGTTTATTAATTTCTTTAAATAATACTAACATTCACTACACTTACAAGGTTTCATGGCAACCCCTTCATGCCATTTTGCATATCTGTCCATAAAATTGTAACGGGCAAATGTAAGGTATACCAAAAATGACACAGAAATGCTGTGATTGAATTGCAAGAATAAAAACAAAGGTGGAGTTGAAGAGTATGATGATAAAAGATGTTAAAAATACATAAACTGACATAGTCATCTAGAAAATAACAACCTAGTTACCAGAACGAAGCCATGTTGTGAGTTCGCTTGTTTTAAATAAAAGTACTCTCTTCACTCTTGACTGGACGTGGGGTTTGACCATATATTTATTGATGTCATTTGTAAATATTGCACTGATTATATTTTAAATAAAGGGTAAAATTTATGAAAATTTTTATCACTGTATGTTGAACAATTTTCAAGCAAGAAGATATTATAATTGTTTGTTTGTTTTTTTTTAATTTCGCGTAAAGCTACATGAGAGCCATGGCGGGCCTGTGTGTTCGGAACACTGCGATAAGTAATTATTATTACACACAGTCGCCGGTAGGGCGGCGCTTCTCCTGGTTTGTTATAATGTTGAAATCTCTGGCGTGTAATTGATGAAAATAAGCAAAAATTAAAGTGTTTTAATTAATCTAAGTTTAATTTTCTAGATTAATTGATTTTTCAACCAATTATTTTTCCTAGTGAAATTCTCCGTAAAGAAATATGGCACATTATTTTATCTGCAAGTTAATATGACTTCTTCATAAACAATTGGAACTGAATTGCTAACATATCGAGAAAGAAAACACACCAAAAGTAATTATTTTACAGTTTTAAATAAGTGGCACTCATCTTGAAAGTCTAAAACAAAGAATCGACACTAGACGACAACGAGTATTTGTAGAATTTGTACACCTGGTTCTTTCGCACAACAGAGTAAAGGTTTTGTAACCTAACGTTTCAGCCCTCTCTCTTTCTCCAAAGCGTACAAATGTGGAAAAATAGCTTCTAAAGAGATATTATAAAACAGAAGTTTTTTGCTAAAGATTATAGTTACGATTAAAACTAAATACACAAGTGATTAAACGGTGGCTTGTTTTATTACGGCAAGTTTTGGTAATCTAACTGTAAACTGTCTGGTGACAATCACTGGCTGTGTGGTTTTCGGTGTTTTGTCCCACAAAAAAGCTTCTGAAATAGGGCACCTTTTCTCTTTGTTTTGTGATAAACTTTCCATTTCCATCAATCACAACTGGGTTGCTCGATTATCTTACAATTTCAGATGGAAACTGATAATAGCCCAACAACATAAATGGGCTACCTCTGTTTTAGGGTTTTTCCTAACGACAAAAATAAAACTAACTTTGAAATAAGGAACATTTCCACTTTTGTATATAAGTTTAGCTTGCCTTATACAGAACTGGACGGTTCGATTAATGCAATCTTTTGTTGTATGGTAACTGGAAGGTGTCCGACAGAGTAAAATATCTATTTTGTTTTTGTGCTTTTGCCCGAAAATAGAGGAAGATAAAAACGTATCTACATTTCTTTTAATTTTTTGTTTTTTTTTATATACCTTCAGCTTTTGGCTTCAATACACGAGTACTGAATTAGATAGATGAATCAATTATTCTGTTCCACAAGGTAAGATATACAGTAATAGTCTATGGAAATAGTCAGGAATCTAATAACAAAAGAAACAAGTATCGTTGACGTCGTACAACATTATTCTTGACAGAATTTTCGCTCTCCCTACTTCAGTTAACTAATGATCTGCTGCTATTGTCCTCTATTGAGAACGATTGTTGTTGTTTTGAATTAAGCACAAAGCTACACAATAGGCTATCCGTGCTCTGCCCACCACGGGTATCGAAACCCGGATTTTAGCGTGTAAGTCCGCAGACACACCGCTGAGCCACTGGGGGGCCTATTTAGAATGAAAACAACTACAAGATTTAAATAAAAAACTAGATAAATTTGTGATAATATTTTTTTGTTGTTTTGAATTAAGCACAAAGCTACACAATGGGCTATCTGTGCTCTGCCCACCACAGGTATCAAAACCCGGATTTTAGCGTGTAAGTCCGCAGACATACCGCTGAGCCACTGGGGGGCATCTATTTAGGAAATAACTAAAATTAAGGAAAATAAATGTACTTACGGGTCTTTTTTTTTTTTGCTGTCGATGTCAAGAGGAAAATAAATTGCTGTAAGATAAAGGCATATTTATGTGAAATGTTATACCTCATTGATTTTATGAATATATAAGAACATGTCATGATATTTAATAAACACTGTCTCTTCTTTCTTTCTTTTCCCCCAGTGGCTTAGTGGTATGTCTGCGGACTTACACGCTAAAATCCGGGTTTCGATACCCGTGGTGGGCAGAGCACAGATAGCCCATTGTGTAGCTTTGTGCTTAATTCAAAACAACAACAACTTTCTTTCTTAGCTTTGAAAGGTGATCTATTTACTTTATTGAATTTTTAATAAAATATGAAAAAACACGCTGTTTTTTGTTAGAACATTAAATACGTTTACATACAGAATATTCGCCGTATGCAATACTGACATATTTCATGTTTTAGCTACAGATGGTTAAGACATGTGTGTCGGGTCCGGCATGATTGAGTGCGTTAAGGCATGCGCTCGTAATCTGAGGGTCGCGGGTTCGTATTCGAGTCGCGCTAAGCATGCTCGCCCTCCTAGTCGTGGGGCATTATAATTGGAGGTCAATCCCAATTTTCGTTTGTAAAAGAGTAGCCAAAGAGTTGGCAGTGGGTGGTGATGACCAGCTGCCTTCCCTCTTGTCTTACAATGCTAAATTAAGAACGGTTAGCACAGATAGGCCTCGAGTAGCTTTGTGCGAAATTCCAAAAACAAACAAACATGTTTGTCGTTCGTGTATTCCAGGCGCTCCTTACAAACGATCCAGAAGAGATCTATATTTAGATCTGTTTTGTTTTTTTATGAGTTAGCGTTTTTAAGTTTACAAATACGTATAATTTAAACACTTACTATTTTCACTTCACAAAACTACTGCTCTGAGGGGAATGACGTAACGAATTAATTTCTAACTTGTCTTAACATTTTCTATCGTATCTCTTGTTACTGTCATTTGTAAGTTAAAAATTGCACCTGAGAATACGACAACACAACATGAAAATGTTTCTTACACACACGATTTTTGTTTTTAGAAATTTTTGCTGTAAAACAGTTATCTCAAAAATGATCGTTTTCAGAGAAACTTGTCTGCTGGAAAAAGTAACAAACAGCGAGCCCATAGACCCCTACCTCTAATTGATAACTGATCTGAGGGGAAAAAAAAAACAGTCTCGAGCGCTCCCTGTCGATTATCGTGGGTTCGAATATCTTTTCCGCGAGACATGTTTGATCGTTCAGCTATGGAGACGTTATTATGTGATGGTCTATCCCACTATTTGTTGGTAAAAGCATAACTCAAGAGTTGGCGGTGTGGAAGGTAATAACTAGCTGCCTTCCCTCTCGTTTTTCAGTGCTAATTTAGAAACGGCTAGCGCAGATAGCTCTCGTACAGATTTTCGTAAAAGTCCAAACCAAACGAACACAAAAATCTCATCGACTACACAGACAGGTTTAACCGAATAGCAATAATGTTGGTCCTGATTATAAGTCATCAACAGCTGAAAGAAATGAGCATTTTGAAATACCTAATGCCCCTCGAACCTTGAACCTCCCGCTTCGCAGAACGCAATGCCCACCGTTACGCCATACTATTTTAATGTTGTGTCACTTGTACAAAAGCTCAATACATTACATACTATTTTAATGTTATGTCATTTGTAAAGAAGCTTAATTCATTAAGAGAGTAATTTCTCAACCAAATTATCTTATCTCGGTCAAGTAATGTCTAGAAAAACAGCGTGTTTGTCTTCTTGAGCACTATAACATTCTTTCAAATATTCAAAACCTTTAACGTCTTCTTAAGCACTCGGCTGACCTTTAGACCAACCAACAAATATTTCATTAAAGGTTTCAGTTTTAAACGTTAAGAAATAAGTTGTTTTTTCTTGGTGTATTAAACACGTTTGGTCTGGTACCGCATGGCACTTGTCACTATAAATTCACCTCCACGTTTCATATCTTTCCTTGTCTTACTAAGTAGGTGTTTGATTTTGATACGTTCTTTGTGTTTCTAGGTAGGTGTTTGGTTTTGATACTGTTCTTTGTGTTACAAGGTAGGTGTTTGATTTTGATACGTTCTTTGTGTTACTAGGTAGGTGTTTGGTTTTGATACTGTTCTTTGTGTTATTAAGTAGGTGTTTGATTTTGATACGTTCTTTGTGTTTCTAGGTAGGTGTTTGGTTTTGATACTGTTCTTTGTGTTATTAAGTAGGTGTTTGGTTTTGATACTGTTCTTTGTGTTACAAGGTAGGTGTTTGATTTTGATACGTTCTTTGTGTTACTAGGTAGGTGTTTGGTTTTGATACTGTTCTTTGTGTTATTAAGTAGGTGTTTGATTTTGATACGTTCTTTGTGTTTCTAGGTAGGTGTTTGGTTTTGATACTGTTCTTTGTGTTATTAAGTAGGTGTTTGATTTTGATACTGTTCTCTGTGTTAGTAGGTAGGTATTTGGTTTTGATACTGTTCTTTGTGTTACAAGGTAGGTGTTTGATTTTTATACCGTTCTTTGTGTTAGTAGGTAGGTGTTTGGTTTTGATACTGTTCTTTGTGTTACTAGGTAGGTGTTTGATTTTGATACGTTCTTTGTGTTACTAGATAGGTGTTTGGTTTTGATACTGTTCTTTGTGTTATTGAGTAGGTGTTTGATTTTGATACGTTCTTTGTGTTTCTAGGTAGGTGTTTGGTTTTGATACTGTTCTTTGTGTTATTAAGTAGGTGTTTAATTTTGATACTGTTCTTTGTGTTACAAGGTAGGTGTTTGGTTTTGATACTGTTCTCTGTGTTAGTAGGTAGGTGTTTGGTTTTGATACTGTTCTTTGTGTTATTAAGTAGGTGTTTGATTTTTATACCGTTCTTTGTGTAAGTAGGTAGGTGTTTGGTTTTGATACTGTTCTTTGTGTTACTAGGTAGGTGTTTGATTTTGATACGTTCTTTGTGTTTCTAGGTAGGTGTTTGGTTTTGATACTGTTCTTTGTGTTATTAAGTAGGTGTTTGATTTTGATACGTTCTTTGTGTTACTAGGTAGGTGTTTGGTTTTGATACTGTTCTTTGTGTTATTAAGTAGGTGTTTGATTTTGATACGTTCTTTGTGTTTCTAGGTAGGTGTTTGGTTTTGATACTGTTCTTTGTGTTATTAAGTAGGTGTTTGATTTTGATACTGTTCTTTGTGTTACAAGGTAGGTGTTTGGTTTTGATACTGTTCTTTGTGTTATTAAGTAGGTGTTTGGTTTTGATACTGTTCTCTGTGTTAGTAGGTAGGTGTTTGGTTTTGATACTGTTCTTTGTGTTACAAGGTAGGTGTTTGATTTTTATACCGTTCTTTGTGTTAGTAGGTAGGTGTTTGGTTTTGATACTGTTCTTTGTGTTACTAGGTAGGTGTTTGATTTTGATACGTTCTTTGTGTTACTAGGTAGGTGTTTGGTTTTGATACTGTTCTTTGTGTTATTGAGTAGGTGTTTGATTTTGATACGTTCTTTGTGTTTCTAGGTAGGTGTTTGGTTTTGATACTGTTCTTTGTGTTATTAAGTAGGTGTTTGATTTTGATACTGTTCTTTGTGTTACAAGGTAGGTGTTTGGTTTTGATACTGTTCTCTGTGTTAGTAGGTAGGTGTTTGGTTTTGATACTGTTCTTTGTGTTATTAAGTAGGTGTTTGATTTTTATACCGTTCTTTGTGTTAGTAGGTAGGTGTTTGGTTTTGATACTGTTCTTTGTGTTATTAAGTAGGTGTTTGATTTTGATACTGTTCTTTGTGTTACAAGGTAGGTGTTTGGTTTTGATACTGTTCTTTGTGTTATTAAGTAGGTGTTTGGTTTTGATACTGTTCTCTGTGTTAGTAGGTAGGTGTTTGATTTTGATACTGTTCTTTGTGTTACAAGGTAGGTGTTTGATTTTTATACCGTTCTTTGTGTTAGTAGGTAGGTGTTTGGTTTTGATACTGTTCTTTGTGTTACTAGGTAGGTGTTTGATTTTGATACGTTCTTTGTGTTACTAGGTAGGTGTTTGGTTTTGATACTGTTCTTTGTGTTATTGAGTAGGTGTTTGATTTTGATACGTTCTTTGTGTTTCTAGGTAGGTGTTTGGTTTTGATACTGTTCTTTGTGTTATTAAGTAGGTGTTTGATTTTGATACTGTTCTTTGTGTTACAAGGTAGGTGTTTGGTTTTGATACTGTTCTTTGTGTTATTAAGTAGGTGTTTGGTTTTGATACTGTTCTCTGTGTTAGTAGGTAGGTGTTTGGTTTTGATACTGTTCTTTGTGTTATTAAGTAGGTGTTTGATTTTTATACCGTTCTTTGTGTTAGTAGGTAGGTGTTTGGTTTTGATACTGTTCTTTGTGTTACTGGGTAGGTGTTTGATTTTGATACTGCTTTTTGTGTTACTAGGTTGGTGTATGATTTCGACATAAAGTTAAAATTGTAACCTTATTCATAAAGCAGTATATTTTTTCAGGAACAGATTTTTGAACAACATCACATTGCTAGCTGAGTTTTAATCCATATAATCAAAACGAAGAATACCAAGTGTTTTTTTGGAAATGAATATTTGTAATTTTGGCAAATTGAATGAAGAGGCGACCAGTGATTAGTGGAATCAAAGTTGACTCGTTTCAGTACGTTTACACAAAGTTACACAAAAGAGCTATCTATGCAAAGCCTGTCTGAAGTGTTAGAAGAAAGGTAATTATTCTTCTTTTAAAAAATATTAGGATATGACTGTCACTCTTGTAGCGTATCCGTGGCACCATTGATTTAGCGACTTTTTTCGGAAACGGACCTCGAACCACGAATCCTTGGAATCACATTATACTAATCAGTAACTGACAATAGGCCTAGTAAAATGATGAAAGAGCACTGATTACTGTGAGATGTGTGTATATATATTATATGGTTTAAATAGACGCTACGGTAGAAGAATCGTTGTTTATTCGATAATTATGGAAGAAACGTATGTGAAAACCGTGATTTTATTTTATAATCAACCAAATACATGGATCAGTGAAAACAGTAATAACTGAAAGTAGAATACATTCCAGTTCAAACTTTGAATTCAGAGACGTTAAATCAATTGATCAGATATTGTCACAGAATAACGAAACAAAGTGCTAAGACTAAATAAACTAATCTTCATAATAACCCAATAATATCTTACTTCACACGAATTTTACGTGTTACTCATATGTATTGAATTTATATTTAGCGATTTTTTTTCCCATTATGTTAAGGTAATCCATTATCACCTACTGGTTAAAACTGGTTACTAAGTTTTCGTTTATTTGTTGTTAAAAGCCAAGCTACAAAAAACAGGCTGTTGTATCGTGGGTACCATAAATAAAGAAAGTGGATCCTTGCTCCAGAAATTTTTTTCTAAAATAACTTTCATTGTATTTTGAGCCGTCTGAACTTAATTGAGGTTGTAACCTGATTTGAGATTGAATTTGAATGTTTGTTTTTTTTAAAATTTAAGATTAACAAATATCTTGAACTTATATTCGTATCAGAAATTCCGATAATTAAACAAAACATTTAATTTTAAGAAAAGACCCAACGAGTTTGGTTTACTTCTGGTGAATCTTGAGAGAAAACATTTCCAGTTGTGAAAACCAGAAGAGACCACAAACGATGAACACTGACCGCAGAACCGTGGTAAGTATTTGTATATCTCGTCCCAGTGCAGGCAATATGTAAAAATCTACATAGAAATACAAGAAACAGCGCATACCTTCGACAAGAGGTCCACATTGTCTGAAAGAAACAAAGAAAACAATTACAACATCATAAATAATTTTTATAAATCAAAGTAGAAATTTCGAGTACCACAAGTATGTTTGGAAGTGTTTTTGTTTCTTTTGGTTTTATTAACCAACGCAGTAAAATATATTAATTTTAATAGTTATTTTACTTTTGTTATTCACTGTTTATATATATATATATATAAAATGGCTTTCACAATATTCACATTTTAGTTTTAATGTCGAGCCAATGTTGAGAGTCACAAAATGACCAGTGGGTTAAATAAAACAACGGCAGCTTACCCTCAACAAAATACGCTTTTCTCTAGTACATAATTGATGTTTAACATGCTATACTTATGAGTTTAATTCTCCATACATAATTGCAAAGTATATTGACGAAGTTTGTCGTCTTTGGTTTAGAAACTCTTTGGGTACATTTCGTCAACGATAAGTAGCAAGAAAGTATTATTTTCGCTATTGTTAGAAAGGCCAGTCAATCTGACAAGGTGTGAGTTTGATTTATTAAATGTTTCTGCATTATTATTACTACATTACTACATTATTATTATTATTTTCTTTCAGAATTTTCGTCCGAAGTAAATAAACGTCCTTAATTTTGAACTGGTGCACTTGAAGGTTTGTTTGTTTTGGAATTTCGCACGAAGCTACTCGAGGGCTATCTGTGCTAGCCGTCCCTAATTTAGTAGTGTAAGACTAGAGAGAAGGCAGCTAGTCATCACCACCCACCGCCAACTCTTGGGCTACTCTTTTACCAACGAATAGTGGGATTGACCATAACATTATAACGACCCCACGGATGGGAGGGCGAGCAAAGTAATCATTTTCACCTATTCTGGTAGCCTGTGTCTGAAATAACCAACCTGTAAGCTATTTCGACACTTCAGCGCATGAGTCTAGATCTTTTTGGACAACCAATCAAACCGGCTCATTTTGGAGCTCATTTTTCACGTAATGCTTTTGCTTTACAAGCCTGGTAATTCCTCAAAGATGTTCTTTCGTGACAGAATCAAGCATTGCTAGACTCTCAGATTACGAAGCACATTCCTTAACGCGTTAGGCCATGCCGGGCCCGCAATTGAGGGAAAATAACTAACCTACAGCGCCAACCGCCACATCTTGGGCTGTTTTTAGTTTGACCAGATAGTGAGACTTCAGTTACTTTTATAGCATGCTCACGGGCGTTTTTATGGTATCAAGCTTCTAGCCACGTGCTCTAGAATTCAGAGTTAGGGCATTCTGATTAATATACCACACGTAACCGAATATACTGGTCTTCCGCTATGAAGGGAAATTAGTGTATCGTATAAATAGTTAGTGAAGTGAAACGTCTTGTTATTTGTGACGAATCGTCCTGCAGAGCTAGCTCAGAATGCTGACAGAAATGTCACTGGTCTCAAAAACCAAAACAGAAGTCAATGTAGAAATTTCCAATCCGTTTATATGTGCTTTGCGTAGAATTTCATTAAAAGAAAAAATGTATAATATCCTGTCATTTGTATTTATATATCTATATAGCATTCCTGTGTGTTTTACGTACACGACATGCTACTCTGAAGTCTGTAAAAGCATATTGGTGATACACCCGTTGCTCAGCAGAAGTTATCAATGGACTGAATCCTTCAACCCAATATCTGGATATTTTGATAAGACTACAGATGGAATTTAGATGTGTTTGTTTTGTTGTAGCAAAACCACATCAGGCCATCTGTTGGGTCCACCAAGGGGAATCGAACTCTTGATTTTAGCGCTGTACTAGGGAGGGACTTATTGTTAACACAAAGCTACACGCTAGAATATCTATGCATGCCAAATGGGGTATCGAAACCCAATTTTTAGTGTTGTAAGTTCTCAGACATTTCACTGTGACACGGAGGGAGAGGCGTTTTAATTTTTAATAAACAAGTTATGTAAGATTCATTAATCTATTCTCTATACTCCTGTGATACAAATATTATAAATAAAACAATTTGAAATTGTGTGCCATATAGATTTAGTAATAAAAGTGAAAAATATAGATAAAAGGAAATTAAATATTTTGTGAAAATTCTTCAGTCGTATTTCTGTTTCCATTGAGGAGAGATTTGGTTTTAAAAATTTCATTAAAAGTGGGGTCTTATTGCATTGACATAAACCGTAATAACCCTAAGACAAATATAAGATATTTGCATACCACTTAAATATAATAAAACATTGCATTTTGTTTCAATAAAAACGTTTAAATGAATTTCTACTTGTAATCAAAATAGAGGAACACCGAAGTTTAGAGGAATGTGCTTGTTTTTTTTTCTTATAGCAAAGTCACATCGGACTAGCGGCTGAGTTCACCGAAGGGAATTGATCCCCTGACTTTATCATTGTAAATCCGTAGATTTACCGTTGTACCAACGGGGAACTTAGAGGTGTGTGATCCTACGTGGTCATTTTTTGAGGTCTTTAATATAGAACACTCCACAAATTTGCACGGGCATATTATACTGAGGGTAGAAGTTATTTGATGTGTCAAATGGGTAATTGTACCTTATAAATTCTGAGATGCAGACATACCGTGTTTAACTCACAAGGCAATGGTTATGAGTAAAGATTTTTTTTTTTTTTTACTTTCAAAGAGGCGTAATGGAAGTTACCCATTTATCAGTAGCATCGTTAAAAGTCATCACCGATCACTTGCAAAAGGAAAAGCCATTTGATCATGCTTGTAAAGAGAAACAGACTTCCAAGTTAACCGGTATGTTCAACTGTACCGTAGAAATAAGCCACAAAAACTGTCATAATGTAAACATGTGAAGAACTTCACTGTTCTTGTGTTGTTCTAACAATTCAAACTGGTGAACGAAGGGTAATAACATGAGGAACAATTAGTGATATTCATCATTCAAATACCTTACAAATACCTGGATGAGCAAAGAGTTTCCAATACATTGATGTAAATATCTGTCGTGTTTAGACTGGCGTTATCCAAACTTAGTTTAAATTGCATTGATATCAGTTCTCTTGACATCATGATAACTCGGAAGCCTCATATCCGCGACTGTCTGACATCTCCTAATTTCAAACCACACTTCTTGAAAAATGACTTGCAACAGAGATAGCTTTTAACATCTTATGACACTCCGAATAAAAGCTATTCTCTTTAAGAAAATGGTCCAATTTGATATCGGGTAAGATTTACGTACTTTCAATAAGGAAATAGTATTTGTTTTACAATATATTTAATTACACAATTAAACATTTGCCATGCGAATAGAGGCTCTCAAATGACATATAAACTTAAATGATATCATGATGTCGATACATCATGATATATATTTTTTTTTTTAGGATTTCGCGCAAAGCTACAAGAGGGTTATCTGCGTTAGCGGCTCCTAATTTAGCAGTGTAAGACTAGAGAGAAAGCAGCTTGTCATCACCATCCACTGCCAACTCTTGGGCTACTCTTTTGCCAACGAATAGTGAGGCTGACCACAACATTATAACGCTCCCACGGCTGAAAAGGTGAGCATGTTTGGTGCGATGGGGATTCGAACCTGCGACCTTCAGATTACGAGTCGAATGCCTTAACCGACCAGGCCATACTGGGCCGTAATCATAAGAACGTGTAATAAATTCGTTTTATGACAGCTAACATAATGTGTGTCCAGGCATTATTGTATTTTCTTTTAAAAGGTCATTCTATAAAAAGTTTGTTTTTGTTAAGCGTTAAGCTACATAATGGACTATCTGTGCCAAGCTTACCAGATGTATCGAAACTCAGTTTCTATCATTATAAACTCTCAGTCACTGGAAGGCTACAATACAAAAATAGTGTGTATTAAGATACAAAATGAAGATGTATTCCTCTGCATTTTGTTTGTATTCCACAACACCAACATATTAATCATATATTAGTCTCCACCAGTTTCTGAATACATTGACAGTTAATCGTTTTCGAAGCACCACAGATATTTAGTGACTCTTTGTTTTTGTAATTTTATTACAGAACTTGTGGTTCTCTAAACATGTATCTATATATGTAAATAACTTGTTACAATGTTGGAACAAATAATCATCGGTATTTTAATGCTATTAACCCACGAAGTAATATCGTGCGATAAGTACAAGATAAACCAAGTTCGAGGGCCTACAAAACATGTTTTATGGTGTGTGGAAAATATTTTTTATTAGAAAAGTAATTTATTGTATTTAATATTCTATTCAGCTACAGGTTTCATTTCGTTCTCTAGTTTACGACAATAAGAGAATTTGATGAGGATGGCATACAGGAAGAGTCCTGTTGTGGACGAAACGTAACGTTTTTTTATTAGGTAGTTTCATATGAAACAGCCGTCTTATACTTAGTTGACGAGTGGCTGTGATTAAGATAAGCTGTATAGAATAGTTTGACTGTATGCTATTCAGTATTGGCGATTCTTATACTTTCCATCTGTCTGTCATATCAAGTTACATTATAATTACTTTTGTGTTTCTTTTCAACCCGACTCGAGATGATACCTTCAAATAATTGATACTACTTTTTTATATAAATTTAAACTGGGAAAAAAATGCGGTAGAGGCCGCTAAAAACATCAATATGGACAAGGGACTGGTTTCAGAAATTTCGTTCTGGCGATATGAATGAGCCCCAAGTAGGGCGTCAGTCTGTTGTGGATGAAGAAATATTGGAAGTTATTCTGAGAGCTAATATGCAAACGATAGTTTGGGCACTTAGAAGTTTCCCAGGCAACTGTTTCTCGTCACCTGGCTGCAACAGGAAGTGTTTAAAAAATTGGACAAATGGGTGTCGCGCGAATTGGCGGAATAGCGGAAACTGATTAGGAAGAAGAGGTAGCCATTCTTGAAGCGAATTGTTATCTGCGACGAGAAATGGATCCCGTACCACAAACGGAAGAGATCGTGACAATGATTATATGCAGGTGATTTTTAAAGAAGTACGCTAAAAACTCCTGTACACCCAAGAAAAGGTCATGATGACAATATGGTGGTCTGCAGAGGGAACTATCCATTACTCCTTTCGGCAACCAGATGAAACAGTTACAGCACGATCTTATTGCCAACAAATTGATAAAATGCATAGAAAATTAACTACTAAACAGACAACATTGGTGAACAGACACGGACTGATTCTGCTGGAAGATAATGCCAGACACCATACCTCACAAATCACTATTTTAGAAACGAGAAAATTGAAATATGAAATTTCGGTTCATCTACAATACTCACCTGACCTATCTCCAACAGATTATCACCTATTTCAGCACTTGGAGCTGTTTTCCGAGACAAAACATTTAGGAATGAGTAGACTATTGTTGAAGAGTTTATTGTTTCTAAACAATGGAGTTTCATGGAGACAGGATGTTTTCGTTAGTATCCCGTTGGTAGAAATCCATTGCAGCAAATGGAGCATATTTTGATTAATAAAACTGATGTTTGTTAAAAATATGGCGTTTTAATTTTTACTTATACAATCGGGCATTTCCTATCAGATAAATTTATCAATAACTTTGTAGTTATTAACGTGTGTGGTACTTCAGCAAAAATACGGTGTCTCCTAAATTGAGTTGTTTGTAAGATGCAATAATTTTAAAAAAATGTCCAATGAAAATTTCTTAAGACTGTCTTTCGTACCTGTACAATTGGCTTTGATTCTTAAGCATTACGTAGCTCTCTTTTCTTTATATCAACTGATGAATTTTATGCAATTTCATGTTTGTTTGTAACTAAGCACAAAGCTACATAATTCCCACCATGGGTATCGAAACCTGGATTCTGGCATTGTAATCCTGTAGATATACCGCTGTGCCAGTGGCGGAAGGGAAAATATTTCGAAACATTAATGAACCACGCTATTCATTCTGGTGTTTACTAAACGGTATAGGCTTTTACACTGGAGGTAGTGTTAACAGTCAGTGATGTCGAGAAACCCACTTGTTGAGAATTTTATATGCAAAAAACGGCTCTTTTGGGCTCAGAAAACACTTCAAATAGAAGAGCGAACAACGTTTCGACCTTCTTCGGTCATCGTCAGGTTCACAAAAAAAGAGGTAACTGGCCGGAAGCTGACCACATGTTTGGAAGGGGTTGTATAACTGAGTGTCGCAATGTAGAGGGCGCGGTTTGATGTTTGAATATATAATTTTATCTATAATATTAATATAGGTATAATGGTGTTCCTTTATATTGGTTTATTTTGGGTTTAAGTTGTTGTATAAGTAAGGCTTCTTTAATTTTTCGTTTGTTTATGTTTGTTTCTTTATTTAGTATTTTAGTGTTTTCTATGGTTATGTTGTGTCCATTTGACTTGCAGTGTTCGAAAACGTGTGAAGGTGACTTTTTATGTTCTTTGAATCTGGTTTCCATTTTTCTACTTGTTTCTCCTATATAGAAGTCGTGGCAGTTATCACATTGTATTTTATAAATAATGTTGGTGTGGTGTTTGTCAGTGTAGTTTTTACATAGTATAGACCTTAGTTTTGTGCCTGGTTTTTGAATAAATTTAGTGTTAACTGGAATGTTATATTTTGTTACTAGTTTTTGCCAAATGTTGGTTATTTGTTTGCTGATGTCAGGAATATATGGTATACAGCAGTATATGGTTTCGTGATTTTTGATTCGTGAGATATATTTACTTTTGTTGGTTGATTTTGCTTTCTGTCTGGGTGTGTGCGTATAATGTTTTCTACGGTTTGTGGAGGAAACTTATTGATGTTGATGAAGTATTGTTTTATTTTATCTAATTTATCGTTCATTTTATCTGGTGAGCATAGTTTTATGGCTGTGTTTATCTGGTTTCTTAGTATGTTGAGTTTTTGTTTTGTTTCATGTGCTGAGTCCCAAGGAATGTATAGTCCAGTATGGGTGATTTTTCGGTGGATTTCTGTTTTGAATTGTGTGTCGGTTCTTGTAATTTTGAGGTTAAGAAATGATATTTGATTGCTTTCTTCCTGTTCACATGTGAAGTTAATGTTGGGATGTATAGAGTTAATGTGAGTGAAAGAGTTAAGTATGTGTTCTGTAGATTCGAATCCCGCAACCGTGTCATCTACATATCTGTACCAGTATAGTGGTGGATGTAATGCTGTATTAATTGCTTGTGTTTCAATTTGTGTTATAAAAATATTGGCTAGAACCGGCGATACTGGGTTGCCCATGCTTAGGCCATTTGTTTGTATATAGTTTTGGTTGTTGAACATGAAGTTTGTCTTTATTGTGGTGAATTCTATGAGGGTTGCTAACTGGTTACTGGGAATGTCTATAATCGGGTTAGGGTCTCGAATATAGAGTTCTAAGGCTATCTTGCAGGCTTCTGTTGTTGGAACTTCTATGAAGAGGGATAAAACATCGAAACTGGCCATTAAGGCTTTGTGATTAAGTTGATTTAGATTGGACTTGAAATTAAAAGAGTCTTTGATGAATGAGCTGGCTGATGTTGCATATTTGGAGAATTCCCATGCTATGTATTTACCAAGATTGTAGTTAAACGATTCATATGTTGACATTATTGGTCGTAATGGACAATCTGGTTTATGAGGTTTGGGGATGCCGTATATTTGCGGTGTGCGTGAGTCGGTTTTACGTTGGTAGGAATAAAGTGTTTGTGAAATTGTGTTGGCTTTTTTCATTTGTAGTAGTAATTTGTTTAGTTGCGTCTCATGTGTCTTTGTTGGATTTGTGTGTATTGGTTTAAATTTGTTCGTGTCTGATAGGATGTTATTCATTTTTTGTATGTATTCATTCGTGTTCATTATTACTATAGCGTTACCTTTATCTGCTTTTAGAATTTTTATGTTTCTGTCTTGTTTTAGGTTTTTAATGGAATTAATGTCTCTTTTTGTAAGGTTGTTTTTAGTTTTCTGTTTTGTGAAATTATGTTGATAGTTTTGTAAGAAAATTCTTTGAAAAAATCGTTTAAGATAATGTTTTTAGGTGTTTCTGGAAAATATAAATTTGTAATTTTACCTGGGAAGTTTGGCTGTTGGATGTCAATAAAATTATTTAAGTTGTCTTTTTTCTGTTTGTTGTTTTTGTTTTCTGTAGAAAGTATCACAAGTCTCCTGGCTAGATCTTCTAAACATGTTTTGATTTCTATGGTTGGAATGTACCATGGTGCTATTGCGAAGTTGAGTCCTTTGTTAAGTAGATGTATCTCGTCTGTGTTTAATTGTCGGTCAGATCTGTTAATTATGAGGTTGGTCAACGGTTTGTCATGTTGATGTCTTTTCTGTTGCTTACATCTTAGTTTTTCAAGTTTTTTGTTGTGGCGGATCTTTTTGTCTCTGTCGTTTTTAGAAAACATTATACGCACACACCCAGACAGAAAGCAAAATCAACCAACAAAAGTAAATATATCTCACGAATCAAAAAATCACGAAACCATATACTGCTGTATACCATATATTCCTGACATCAGCAAACAAATAACCAACATTTGGCAAACTCTAGTAACAAAATATAACATTCCAGTTAACACTAAATTTATTCAAAAACCAGGCACAAAACTAAGGTCTATACTATGTAAAAACTACACTGACAAACACCACACCAACATTATTTATAAAATACAATGTGATAACTGCCACGACTTCTATATAGGAGAAACAAGTAGAAAAATGGAAACCAGATTCAAAGAACATAAAAAGTCACCTTCACACGTTTTCGAACACTGCAAGTCAAATGGACACAACATAACCATAGAAAACACTAAAATACTAAATAAAGAAACAAACATAAACAAACGAAAAATTAAAGAAGCCTTACTTATACAACAACTTAAACCCAAAATAAACCAATATAAAGGAACACCATTATACCTATATTAATATTATAGATAAAATTATATATTCAAACATCAAACCGCGCCCTCTACATTGCGACACTCAGTTATACAACCCCTTCCAAACATGTGGTCAGCTTCCGGCCAGTTACCTCTTTCTTTGTGAACCTGACGATGACCGAAGAAGGTCGAAACGTTGTTCGCTCTTCTATTTGAAGTGTTTTCTGAGCCCAAAAGAGCCGTTTTTTGCATATAAAAAGTGTTAACAGTGCTGGACTCTTACCAAGATGATATTCCAGATAAAGTCTTAGATATCAAAACATAACGACAGCAGCACCTCTACTATATTGGTAAGAATACTTGTGTCAACCCTTCAGAAAGTACTTTGTAAATAAACGAACATGGATTTTGTCAATTAGACAAGGGGGCTCGGCATGGTCAGGTAATTACGGCGTTTGACACGCGATCAGAAGGTCGCGAGTTCGAATCCCTATCCCACCAAATATGCTCGTCCTTTTAACTGTGAAAGCTTTATAATGTGTAGGTAAATCCCACTACTCGTTGGTAAAAGAGTAGCCCAAAAGTTGGCTGTAGCTAATAAAGACTAGACGTGTTCTCTCTAGTCTTAGACTGCCAAATTAGGAGTAGCTGGCACAGATAAGTCTTGGATGAAAGTTTCATTTCATGTTTCTTACGCCTAAGGCCCGGCATAGCCAGGTGGTTAAGGCACTCGATGTAATCCGAGGGTTGCGGGTTCAGATCCCCGTCACACCAAACATACTTGCCCTTTCAGCCGAGGGGGTGTTATTATGTGACGGTGAATTCCACTATTCGCTGGTAAAAGGATAGTCCTAGAATTGTTAGTGGGTGGTGATGACTAGCTACCTTCTCTCTCGTCCTAAACTGCCAAATTAGGGGGGCATTTGGTAAATATCCCAAAAATTGAAATTAACCACTACTGGCCACCATTTTTACGGTATGTAGAAAACTTGCATTACCGTTTTGTTTCCTAGTGTATTCACTACTTATCTGTTGGAGTCAAGTATTTAGTTTGTGTCAGTAAGATTGAGATACAAGGTATATAACTCGTTCTTAAGTTATCCTATTTTCTAAAATATTAGTAAGATATGTTGGAGTAAGTTTAATCTGTGATGATGCTACTTGAGAGATCAAAGTTTTATAAATGTGTTGAAGACTACACTTGTTCACTTCGATGCTTAACATTTAAACACACAGGAACATTTCAGTAAAATGTTCTTGAAAACGTAATTTTAAATAAAACTAAAATAGTGAAGGTGATATTCAATCTACTTGACTTTTTTTTCAATTCGCAAACATATTCATTCAAAAAAAAATCCCAGATTTGGACGTCACGAAAGACTGCTGTACAACATATTATACGTTAAATAAATTTGCTTTTTGTTGTCCAATATTTCTGTGTTTTTGTCCACTACCTTTTTCAGTCATGTCTTTCAATGTGTATAAAATAAAGTGTTTATTCATTTTGAATCAAGGTGTAATCCGTATTGTTTGTTTTAAAAATGTTAGCGTTACTATACAATAGCTGTTACTAAGAGAAAAAAACTTATTGCTACAATCTAAATCAAGATAAATAATAAATATTGAAGCTTATAAGAACATCTATGCATGACGTTTCTGTATATTTCTGTATTACTAAAATCATGAATATCAAAAATACAGATATTATTTAAGTATTACAAACAATAACGAGGCTCGGCATGGCCAAGTGTGTTAAGGCATTCGACTCCTTATCCGAGGGTCGCGGGTTCGAATCCCGGTCGCACCAAACATTCTCGCCCTTTCAGCCGAGGGGGCGTTATAATGTGACGGTCAATCCCACTATTCGATGGTAAAAGAGTAGCCCAAGAGTTGGCGGTGAGTGGTGATGACTAGCTGCCTTCCCTCTAGTCTTACCCTGCTAAGTCAGGGACGGCTAGCACAGATAGCCCTCGAGTAACTTTGCGCGAAATTAAAAAAACAAACAAATAAATAAAGATAATGAAAGAAATATTTGTATTATAGAGGAGAAATAATTTATCAAGAGTACTTTTAGGCTTAAAATATCATTATATTTTACTGAAAATAAAATAACATCGAGTCACATTTCAACCTACTAGTTACATAAATAATAATAGTAAGCAGATTTGGAAAAGAATGGTAAAATCCTCAAATCTAACGCTAGTTCAAAACCAATGCATCTCAACCTTTTCCAACATTATTCACCCTATAAGTTTTCACAACAGCTTACTCACACCAGTTTGAGAAAAAAACAACAACATTAAATTAAAACACAAATTTTTTATTGTGATCTAAATATGCACCAGATTACGACTAAAATGAAAGCAAAACAAATAAATAAATTAACGTATTTATCAAACTACAACTAGAATAAATAATAATAATTAATAACTTTATCTGTTCATAAATATGCTGTATAAGTAATAATGTTCATTCATCTCATTATTCTTATTCACTGATATCTTTAACCCATGGGTGAACCATTTATCAAATTGAGAAGCACTATTTTACAGGGTGTTCCGAAAGTCACTGTGCACTTATGTATCTGTTAACAGACATGTTTCAATATAGAATACAGGAGGTCACTACTGTCACACACCACCATAATTAGTACGTACATACTACTGTCACACACCACCATAATTAGTACATACATACTACTGTCACACACCACCATAATTAGTACACACTCCACCATAATTAGTACATACATACTACTGTCACATATCACCATAATTAGTACACACATACTACTGTCACACATTACCATAATTAGAACACACATACTACTGTCACACACCACCATAATTAGTACATACATACTACTGTCACACACCACCATAATTAGTACATATATACTGCTGTTACACACCACCATAATTAGTACATATATACTACTGTCACACACCACCATAATTAGAACACACATACTACTGTCACACATCACCATAATTAGTACATACATACTACTGTCACACACCACCATAATTAGTACATATATACTGCTGTTACACACCACCATAATTAGTACATACATACTACTGTCACATATCACCATAATTAGTACATACTACTGTCACACACCACCATAATTAGTACATATATACTACTGTCACACACCACCATAATTAGTACATACATACTACTGTCACATATCACCATAATTAGTACATACATACTTCTGTCACATATCACCATAATTAGTACACACATACTACTGTCACACATTACCATAATTAGAACACACATACTACTGTCACACACCACCATAATTAGTACATACATACTACTGTCACACACCACCATAATTAGTACATACATTCTACTGTCACACACTACCATAATTAGTACATACATACTACTGTCACTCATCACCATAATTAAAACACACATTCTACTGTCACACATCACCATAATTAGAACACATACTACTGTCACACATCACCATAATTAGAACACATACTACTGTCACACATCACCATAATTAATACATACATACTACTGTCACACACCACCATAATTAGTACATACATACTACTGTCACACATCACCATAATTAAAACACACATTCTACTGTCACACATCACCATAATTAGAACACATACTACTGTCACACATCACCATAATTAGAACACATACTACTGTCACACACCACCATAATTAGTACATACATACTACTGTCACACATCACCATAATTAGTTCGTACATACTACTGTCACATATCACCATAATTAGTACATATATACTGTCACACACCACCATAATTAGTACATACATACTACTGTCACTCATCACCATAATTAAAACACACATTCTACTGTCACACATCACCATAATTAGAACACATACTACTGTCACACATCACCATAATTAATACATACATACTACTGTCACACACCACCATAATTAGTACATACATACTACTGTCACACATCACCATAATTAAAACACACATTCTACTGTCACACATCACCATAATTAGAACACATTCTACTGTCACACATCACCATAATTAGAACACATACTACTGTCACACATCACCATAATTAGAACACATACTACTGTCACACATCACCATAATTAGTACATACATACTACTGTCACACATCACCATAATTAGTTCGTACATACTACTGTCACATATCACCATAATTAGTACATACATACTACTGTCACACACCACCATAATTAAAACACACATTCTACTGTCACACATCACCATAATTAGAACACATTCTACTGTCACACATCACCATAATTAGAACACATTCTACTGTCACTCATCACCATAATTAGAACACATATTCTGCTCTCACTCATCACCATAATTAGTACATATATTTTACCATCATTCATCACTATAACTTCCTATGTCTACTTGTTATGTTATTATATATTATCATGATGTGTACATGGGTATTTTTATATGAATGTTTTACTTCCTTATGCTAATTTATAAGAAGGAACTTTAAAATACTCTGTTTAACTGTTGTTGAAAACATTGTTCTTCTTTGCTGGTAAAACAACTGAAAATACGTAATATTAATGGTATGGATTTTACCATGACAGTGATAACGTTACCGTTATAATAATGTTAAATACTTGGCTGTTACCATGATAGCGATAACATTGATGTCATATTAACGTTAAATACTTGGCTGTTACCATGATAGTGATAAAATTACCGTTATAATAATGTAAAATACTTGGCTGTCACCATAATAATGATAACGTTACTGTTATAATAACGTTAAATACTTTATCGATATAATAATGCTAAATACTTTACTGTTACCATGATAGTGATAACGTTAACGTTATAATAACATTAAATACTTTACTGTTACCATGATAGTGATAGCTTTACCGTTAAAATAATGTAAAAACTTGGCTGTCACCATGATAGTGATAACATTACCATTAAAATAATGTTAAATACCTGGCCGTTACCATGATAGTGATAACGTTATAATAACGTTAAATACCTGGCTGTTATTATGATAGTGATAACATCATTGTTAAAATAATGTTAAATACTTTACTGTTACCATGATAGTTATAACATCACCGTTATAATAATGTTAAATGCTTGGCTGTTACCATAGCGTTACGTTCTTGTCTGTTATCATAATAGTGAAAAATTACCCTAAATATAATACCTAAGATATGGTTGTTACGATAATGCTAAATACATGACTGTTACCATTATACAAATGGCATGATTGTAGCAATGGTATCTGTCAAAGGCAAAGCACATTTTTATCTCCAAAAAGATAATGTTAAGCCATTCCTATCTCGGCAAGTCGTCCCTTAACAAAAAACATCTTACGATAGAAGTAGCAAATGTTTGGTAGGTACATTTTGATTGATATTTAGGGTTACAGGTTCGTAGCTATCAGTTGGACTTACCTTTTGTCCATAATAGTAGAAAAGGACAAGATTGTTATGAAACAAAACACCACTCCACTAATTAACACCGCTTGAGGTATTACCTGTGTTGAAGACATAAAACATAAACGTAAGGATATCTAAACACCATTCATTAAACATCCAAGTAAAAGGTATTGATTGGTAGCAAATGTTATACACTTAACGTGCATAATTAACAGAGCGAAATTAACAAAGTCCCTGCATAACACATGGATTATGTATGTATTATTACAATGGTTTCGAACCTCAGGCCCCCAGTGGTACAGCGTTATGTCTGTGAACTTACAATGGCAGAGCTATAAATAACCTATGCTTAACTTTTTGCTCAACTACGAATGAATAAGAACGAAAGTGAGTTGAATATACAACAAATCAGATAATTACGTGACAGTTACGTCCTATCAAGATAGAACCAAATGTATCAAAAAAAGAGATAAGTTTGACTTATCTTCTCTTTGAACTAGACATTTAATACAATAATGTTTGCTATTTAGATAATATAAAGTTTATTTTTCTTAAAGAATACTGTTTCTTGTAACGGAATGTTAGCGTACAGGGATTCAGTGTTAAAACTCGCACAACAGACTTGCATATTAAATCTTGTACCTACCAGTTGTTGGGAGATCTCAAAACCGTTTTTAATTGCATGCACATTAGTTTCAAATGTTTCAATACAGGTATTCTGAAAGTCTGCCAGTTGTATGAAATCTGCAAGACTTTACACACATGCATATATAATGCTTCCACTAATGCATCTGTGCTATCGTTTATAAGGATTTATAAGGCTGAAATGCAGGTTAAAAGACATTTCCAATTCATTGGCTCCCTGGTGAGACATCGATAAATTCACTGACTTTCAACGTTAAAACCTAGGGTTCGGTTCTTCTGCGATTGGTACAGCAGATAGCTCAATATGGCTTTGTTCCAGAACAAACTACCACCAAACCAAACAATTTATTACCATGGTCACAAAATATTACCTCTTACAACTTCATCATCATGTGACGAGTCGGCCAGTAGTGGGTAAAGTTCACTCTTAATTTTTCAATCCATTTGCAGAATGAATATTTTTATGTGCATCAGTACTGAGACAATGTGCAGATCTGTGATAGCTATTTATTTTTAAAGGTGGTGATATTTTCAGACCATGAACCCTATTGGATCATTAAACTACTTTGCAATGCTCCTGGTTGGTTATTTGGGCTTTAGGCCCTTCGACTGCCTAGATCATTAAGGCCGTCGACACACTGAGACTCATTACTTTACTAAAGATGTGGCTGCACTTGATTGGTTGTTGTGCGGCCCGCAGCTTAGAGAGAACAGTGATTTGCAGACTTACAACTTTAAACTCTGGGATCTGAACTGAAACAACCAATTGGATATATGAAAACAAAAGAAAACTGTTACTCTCGATGATTATCACCTCATAGCTCGATTTTCTACAGTAGCAGTTCATTGCAGTATATCTACAGCTTACCAGTCGTCATCCGCACTTGTCACGTCACAACTTCAAACACGCGAACGATTACCGCCAGTATCACTTCAACCATTACAGTCGCACCATTATATCAGTATACGTATATAAATATTGAACTGTAGTGCTTGTCCTCTGTCTATTGTCCGCAACAGATCCATAACAGAATATACATGTCAGGCAGGCATAAAGTGAGAACTGTGATAAAAAACTGCGTTAATTAAAACAAGAAAGAAAAAAAAATCGGATCAATATTGCCTGAATAGTGTCAAAGCGCCCTCTATTAGAAGGAAAATTTATACAAAAATGGAATTTCAGCTCGTACCTCTTTAATATATATTATATATATATATATACATATATATAAGATAATTTTACATGTTTTTAGTGTCAAACAATAGGTAATTGTTAGTATAGTTAGTTTAAGATCCCACACCAACACAGAAATATATTATATTGATTAAATAAGACATATATACGTAGTGATATATTTTGGTGGTGATTCTGCTTCGTTAAGGCTTAAAGGGTATCGTAAGTAGAGAAACTTTGTTGTTTTCAACTCGCAAGTTAAAATAACACACGAACAATAAACACACGTGTTTAGTGTTGTTTGGTGGTTAAAGATACTTTATATATGTTTTAGTAAACAATCATACGTGTTTAGTGTTGTTTGGTGGTTAAAGATACTTCATATATGTCTTAGTTAATTGACTTACCGTGTGTTTTCTACTTAGATATACTCAGTTTCTCTGTCTATTTGTATTTACTTAACTCATGTCACTGATATTTCTATAATATTTTGTAAGAAGTTATTTTATCTTTCTAGCTTTCTATGTATGCATATAAAAAGCACAAAATCCTGAAGATAACAAGTGTCTACTTAGAATCCACAATTCAGTTGAGATACTCAACAGTATGAAACAGGCTTTCGAAAAAGTTCGCGACTAATTAGTTTAAAAAATGTTTTATTTTTAGTCAGTTGATTTGGGTATTTGATGTTAAGGACAAGGTTACACAATGGGGCATCTGTGCTCTTCCAATCAAGAATATAAAAACTCGATTTATGGATTAGTAGGTTCGTAGAAATATCACTGTGTCAATGGGAACATTTATTTTTAATATTAAGTCTTTTTTACAATACGTTTCACGCCAAAATTCAATATAATATCTACCTCGAGGCCCATCATCTGTTGTAATGGTAAACCTATAAATGTCCAGTTTAAGCAATAAAGTTGTTGCCATGGTTTTATCCATGGCTGAGATTAGTTAATACATACGTTTCTGTACACCTACTCCTCTGAAATATTTTATAACGATCTACTGTATTGTATTGTATCACTTCTCATCAAATGTGAGGGTTTCTAATGCTAAAATTCAGGTTTCGACGCTCGCTGTGTCCAGAGGACAGACAGCTATATAATTTTGTGCTAATGAAAAAACAAACACACATCATTTTGCTGCTGTAAAGTCTTACACAATATTTCAGTCTGAGATAGTTCCTTTAAGGTGCCTCATAATCGGTGCGTTAGTTCACCTGGCAATTGAATCACAAAATAAGAAGCACGATAATCCAACCTTTTAGAAAAGCAGACCTGCTCTTTTTAGAAGTGTTTTATATGTCAATGTTTGTTTGAAAACTTCATCTTCCATTAATAATTTATTTCCATTCAAACATTATGCGTGATCTTAGGTCAAAGCTGCCAAACCTTCGAAAACAATATCACACACACACACACAACACTATTTGATTTTTTTTTAAGGAAGCTGAGGAGCTTACAACAAAATTTTCCTGATCGAAATTATTTATTAAATCACAACTTACATCGACCTGTACATACCTGATGTTGAAGAGACAGATCAATGTAGAAAACAGCTACAATGTAGGAGTGGAAATGGAGATACATTATACACCATGTTGCTAGATGAGGATCATACTTTTCTCGTGGACCATGGATCTTAAGAAATAAGGACAAAATAATCTTCATCTGGATTTTAAGAAATAAGGACAAACTAATCATCATCTGGATCTTAAGAAATAAGGACAAACTAATCATCATCTGGATCTTAAGAAATAAGGACAAACTAATCATCATCTGGATCTTAAGAAATAAGGACAAACTAATCATCATCTGGATCTTAAGAAATAAGGACAAACTAATCATCATCTGGATCTTAAGAAATAAGGACAAACTAATCATCATCTGGATCTTAAGAAATAAGGACAAACTAATCATCATCTGGATCTTAAGAAATAAGGACAAATTAATCATCATCTGGATCTTAAGAAATAAGGACAAACTAATCATCATCTGGATCTTAAGAAATAAGGACAAACTAATCATCATCTGGATCTTAAGAAATAAGGACAAACTAATCATCATCTGGATCTTAAGAAATAAGGACAAACTAATCATCATCTGGATCTTAAGAAATAAGGACAAACTAATCATCATCTGGATCTTAAGAAATAAGGACAAACTAATCATCATCTGGATCTTAAGAAATAAGAACAAACTAATCATCATCTGGATTTTAAGAAATAAGGACAAATTAATCATCATCTGGATCTTAAGAAATAAGGACAGATTAATCATCATCTGGATCTTAAGAAATAAGGACAAACTAATCATCATCTGGATCTTAAGAAATAAGGACAAACTAATCATCATCTGGATCTTAAGAAATAAGGACAAACTAATCATCATCTGGATCTTAAGAAATAAGAACAAACTAATCATCATCTGGATCTTAAGAAATAAGGACAAACTAATCATCATCTGGATCTAAAGAAATAAGGACAAATTAATCATCATCTGGATCTTAAGAAATAAGGACAAACTAATCATCATCTGGATCTTAAGAAATAAGGACAAACTAATCATCATCTGGATCTTAAGAAATAAGGACAAACTAATCATCATCTGGATCTTAAGAAATAAGGACAAACTAATAATCATCTGGATCTTAAGAAATAAGGACAAACTAATCATCATCTGGATCTTAAGAAATAAGAACAAACTAATCATCATCTGGATCTTAAGAAATAAGGACAAACTAATCATCATCTGGATCTTAAGAAATAAGGACAGATTAATCATCATCTGGATCTTAAGAAATAAGGACAGATTAATCATCATCTGGATCTTAAGAAATAAGGACAAATTAATCATCATCTGGATCTTAAGAAATAAGGACAGATTATCGATCATATGGAATATCCTTATTGAATAACGATATGGATCTTAGGAAACGAACCATACGAGACTATTAATTTTCATGTTTTTCCTAAACGCATCTTGATGTGTTTAAAGTTTCTTTGAACAATGTTAGCGGTGTCTGTATAGATTAATACTTCCAACAAAATTTCTCTACAGCTCTTAAGGTAACAGTTTTAGCTCTTCACGAGATATTTTGGAAGCGAGTGATTCTATGGTTTATTTAATAAATATGATTAGAGATAAAAAAATGCAGAAAAACTCACATCAGGGATGTCTTCCTTCAGTCCAAGTCTAGGTTTTCCTGGAGACCAACCGGGTCCTTTGAAGAGCACCGACAATTTGTTGTTGAATCCTTTAATGTTCCAAAAGGATTTTAACAATTTTCCACAGGCAGAAAACTTAGAACGAAATACAGACTTCGTGAGTACCTTTCAAAGAATCTAATATATTTAATTTGTATTCGTTATTAACATATATTACACATTGACACATTGTAAATGCGTCGATATAACTCTAAACAGTTCTATTATGGAAATAAAAAAATATAAAATGTTTATGCTAATTACTTTTGATATTCATTTAATTAAAATTCAAGTACATCAAGAGTTGCCAATAAACTTTAAGTTAAGTATTTCCTGCCAGTAAAGCATTCTGAACAACTTTTGTTTGTATATAGTTGTCAAATCTGTGCATTTGTTTAAAGTTAAGCAATAAGCTACCTAACTGACTGAGCATGGCCATGTGGTTAGAGTGCTTGATTTGTAATAAAAGGGTCGCGGGTTCGACACCCTATCGCATGACCTAAGTTCACTTTTCTGCTGGAATGACTTTTTATTAAATTTTTGGACAGAGAGTGAAGGCAACCAGAAGCTTTGTCCAAAGAAATTTATGTAACTAATTCTGGACAAAAGTTTTTTTTTCTTTTTAAAGTGCTTTGTTTTAGTCTGTCTGTAAAGGTAAGTGAAAAAATAAGTGAAAACATTATTATTTTTCGTTTTATACGTTTCTTACACATCAAGAGTAGATGTAATAATGGCGATTTATTTCACATTGTCAACCTTATACTAGTGTGTAGTTCGTTTAATTTAACTGGTAAGTAAGTACCAATACTATGTGTATTTAATAACAACTATAGATCTGCGGCTGATAACACAACTCACCTGTATGTAAACTGGATTAAACGTTTGTACAGGCTGCGTCAAACCAAACACAACCTCTTCGTCTTCCACCTGAAAGGTACCGAACATCTTGTCCCAAATAATGAAAACTCCAGCGTAGTTCTTGTCAATGTAGTATCTATTACAACCTGTGTTGGTGTCATAGTAAAGTAGAAAAAAACATACCAAAATAATACAATTTACATGGTTATTTGTTTATTTATCTCTGTTATAATGCTATCTTTTCATAAATGTTGATATATTGTGAAATCTCATCTACTGTCTTCCATTAATAACATCTACAATATAACTGAATAATGGTTAATGTTATTTAACCAGGGATATTAAACTGCTAAATATTTCCGGTTACTTTTAGATCAAATCCAAGTACAAACAACCGCCACCTACATAGTTGTAGCTACACTACTCTAACGAGGGCAAAATAAATGATCTAAATGTGTGTTAGCATTACCGTTTCTTTGCTGATTTAAATTTCTCATAACATTTCTTGTTAGGCCTAGAGAAAAACTGTTTCTTAATACATGCTGAAAAATAGGATAAGCAGGTAGGCATTTCCTTTTATTTTACATTTTCTACGTCTTTGAAAATATAGTAGAGAGGGGCAGCACTGAGATAATTGCGTTTTATCACTGTGTCCTTCGCTTTACTGGCACTTTCGACTTTTATGGGACATGTTGATTTAGGCCTACAGTGAAGTTCAATTGATTTCACATCAAACGTGTCTAGTAATTGCTCTAATTCAATGTCCAATGAAACTACACATCGAAATGTGTTGATGCCTGCTTGTAATCATTCGAATTTAGTTTAAGATGGTATAACTAGAACAGGTCTTCCACTATTCCAGGAAAACGTGACATTATCACCTCGATGGAACTTTTAACATTACCTTAATGGAAGCTCAGCTATAATTGGTTGAGAATTTTGACATACTACACTAATTAACTAATCAGAAACGGGGTTTCTTATGAACTTACGCAACACGGTAGCAGACTGATGAAATAGTTAAATGAAAGTAAAATTAATTACTCGAAGAGTGTTTCTCATTAGGGTTGGTTGGGAGATTATTTTTTTCTAGGGGGTAGCGTTAAAAAACTATAGGGTTGGTAGACGAACCACAAACAAAGCTTTTTTTTTCTTTCATGCCTTTTTGCAACTAAGTTAAATTGTAGCAGGTTCCCCTAAAGTATCCAGGAAGGAAAACTAGTAGAAACAATTTATTTTAGCAGAGCAATCTCCATTACAACTAACTGTGACAGTACCTGTGTTAAATAAGTAATCTATTATTTATGCACAGTATATGTATGGGTATTTGAGATGCTTGTTTAATCAAATAATAGTTTAAACTGATATTTAACCAGAAGATGGCGCAAGCTCCAAAAATGGAATGGAAATAATGTTTCTCTTGTGAGAACATAACGTTAGGAACGTAAATGCCACACAGATAGAGATAAAAAGACAATAGTCTAGATTACCATGGTGCACTCGATGATGGCTGGGTGTATTGAGAATATGTTCCAGGGGTCCCAACTTTCCTACAACCTGGAAAATTTGGTTGCATTGAGTGGACCTGCTACGTACGTTGCATTTATTAAGTGTTATCACATGGTTTATAGAAAAAAAAACATGCAATTAAACAATTAAAAACAGTTTCTAAAAAAAGAAGTTTTATTCTGTGAAACAAAAATTATTTTAATCAAGCTATACGATTAAAAATACAACATGAGCAGTTATATATTTAAAAATATGTGCGAGTGTAATAGATACATAGCTTTAAAACTGTTGATAACAGTGGATAAAACTTTACTGATGCCATTAGAGAAAGATGTAAAAATATCAGAGGCCGTTATATTTTACTAACTTCACGTATGTGACTTTAACCAACGTTTGGATTTAATAAACTGCCAATTAATGAGTTAATCAACAAAGTTCGTGGAGATTATGTAATAAAGTGGACCATTACAACATATACGTTATAATGAAATGCCATAATCGCTAAAACATTATCCATGAAACTGGAGCCTTTATTCAATAACTGATTACAACATATACGTTATAATGAAATGCCATAATCCCTAAAACATTATCCATGAAACTGGAGCCTTTATTCAATAACTGATTACAACATATATGTTATAATGAAATGCCATAATCCCTGAAACATTATCCAAGAACCTGGAGCCTTTATTCAATAACTGATTGCTACAAATATGTTCCAATCCTACTTTAAAGACATAGAAATGTTTTGTTGTTTACCTGAGTATGTAGCCAAGTTTGATAAAGCAGATTAAGTTCATGATGGGTGAAATACACAGCAGGAGGAATTGCTAAGGCCAATGGAAGATAGATCAGCTGAAACGAATAATTATAATCCCATTAACTTCTGGTTTGAATGCCTTACGTCAGTACTTTTACTTATTTCCCTTTTCTTTATGAATTTTGTTTTCTCGACAGTCGAATAAAAGATACGTTAATCTAACGAACCTTGGGAAGACTTGGAATGAAATATGACATCAAATTATTAGAAATCACAAACTTGTAACTGAAGTTCATATAATATGCTATTATCGACGTGCTATATCTAAAATAAGATTGCTATTCTGTCGTTGGGCAGTAAACAAGCTTAATGGATGATAATGACCAATCAGGTCAGTAAGAAGTCAATAGAAAATGGTTCTTTAGAGTAGCAACTTTCTGGTTAAACGTTTTTATTTAAATGTTTTGCCAGACTTTCATTTCAAGACAAACATAACCAGTTTGTTTTAAAAGTAGATTTGGGTAGTAACTGAAACACTTTCAATCCATCTTTGTTAGTTTGTGAGGTATATATGTATATTTTTTTTCCTAAGCTACTAACACTTAAAACTTGTTTTTTGTAATATTATGAAACATAAGTCTTAAAGAACATTATTTATTGGGAATAATAAATGAAGCAGAATCTAGAACATTATGAACATCTGTTACGTTTGTGTAAGGCTTTTATGCTGTGCTACATACACCTGTTTCTTTTAAAGTTTCTTATGAAATATAGTTTTTCACACATTTACGATATCTTTGAGTACATACAAACGTAAATTGGTCATATAATCATAATTTCTTTAGATGACCTAAATACGAAACTTTTTCATACGTGCTGGACACGAACGTAATCTAAAAGTAAGTTTGTTTGTTTGTTTTTCTTATAGCAAAGCCACGTCGGCCTATCTGCTGAGCCCACCGAGGGGAATCGAACCCCTCATTTTAGTGTTTTAAATTTATAGACATACCGCTGTACTAGCGGGGGCCTCAAAGTAAGAAAATTGTTAATCAACTTACTGAACACTGAAATAATTCCTTACAAATAGGCCCCGGCCCGGCATGGCCAAGCGTGTTAAGGCGTGCGACTCGTAATCTGAGGGTCGCGCCAAACATGCTAGTTCTTTCAGCCGTGGGGGCGTTATAATGTCACGGTCAATCCCACTATTCGTTGGTAAAAGAGTAGCCCAAGAGTTGGCGGTGGGTGATGATGACTAGCTGCTTTCCCTCTAGTCTTACACTACTAAATTAGGGACGGCTAGCACAGATAGCCCTCGAGTAACTTTGTGCGAAATTACAAAACAAACAAACAAATAGGCCCGGCATGACCAGATGCTTAACGCGTTCGTCTCGAAATCTGAGGGTAGCAGGTTTCAATCTCGATCGCACCAAACATGCTCACTCTTTCAGGCGTGGGGGTGTTATAATTTGACGGTCAATTCCACTATTCGTTGGTAAAAGAGTAGCCCAAGAGTTGGCGGTTGGTAGTGATGACTAGCTGCCTTCCTTCTAGTCTTACACTGGTAAATTAGGGACGGCTAGAGCATATAGCTGTCCAGTAGCTTTGTGCGAAATTAAAAAAACAACAACAACGAAACAAACTTCACAAATACTAGAAAGCTTCTCCTTTTGATTTAAAATAAAATCTTAAAGTAAATAGTTATCACCATTAATTGTTGGGTACACATTCAGTAAACAGCTCGAATCTTTTGTGATTCTCGTGTCTAACCACATTACAGACCCAGGGGCATGTCTGCGGACATCCACATTACAGACCCAGGGGCATGTCTGCGGACATCCACATTACAGACCCAGGGGCATGTCTGCGGACACTGTGAGAATCTAAAGCCCATGGAGTAGCTTTGTGCTTAATTCTAAAGAAACAAACAAACAAAGACATCACAGACAGTATGAGGATATTGATTAGAAACATATAGCTGAAATAGGTAAAAGACATTGAAAGGAATGGGTTCGTTTCGAAGCTAAAAATATCAGGATATCATGAAACACTTCTGAGAGGACTTGCTGAAAATATTTTAGTACGTAGAAAAATAAAACATGCACGTTCTGCTATCTTTTTCCACTACTTTTGACGTATATATATTATTGTAAATACGTATTATTATACGAGCCCCCTAGTGGCTCAGCGGTATGTCTGCGGACTTACCCGCTAAAATCCGGGTTTCGAAACCCGTGGTAGGCAGAGCACAGATAGCCCATTATGTAGCTTTGTGCTTAATTCAAAACAACAAAAAAATTATTATACGTATATATATATATATATATATTATAAAATATATCGGGAAAATCGGGTCCCACGGTGAGTATACGGAATTATAAAGGTTAAAATGTGGATTCCGATTTCTCGCGGTAAATGTGGCATACACAATCCATTGGTAAAATTTGCTCAAAATCAACAGTGGAAATCAGTTTACGCTGTACCAGTGATAATTGCTGTATTCAACTTTTTGTACGATCGCTGTGGAATTTAAATGTTGTATTCGTGCCTGTTGTTTACATATCTGTATCGAGATAATTGAAGTACTTCTCCAGTTTTCGTGTAAAGCTTCTCAAGTTACGAATTATTCTTGTCCAAAGAACAGCAGGCCTGACGCGGCCTAGTGGTCATGACGCTTGACTCGCAAGTTCGAATACTGTCCCTAAAGTTAAGATCATTCCCACTGTTCATTGGTTAAAAAAAACAAACAGTCCCTGTGTCGGTGATTTGTAGAGCTGGGCAAATTAATTGATTGATAGTTATGGTTTCCGATCAATGCAATTTTCTGATGTGGCAACAATCGATTAAGGCATGAAAATAAAACTAATCCAAGAGAAAGTAGCTGGCTGGTAGCCCCCACCACCAACTATTTGGCTACGTAAGTGTTAATTAAAAGTTACCTAATCACCGCTACTTATTTTGAACTGCTGTTAAGAGAAAAGGCAAGTGGCTGGCATCACCCAACGCCAACTCTTTGGCTACTGTAATGTAAAATAAACTGTATATCTATTTTGTTTTAAATAACATAGTACTTTGCTAATTTTGTTTGGTTTCTGTATCATTTAGTGTTGTTTAAGCAGGCATGGATTTAGAGGACATGGATTCCCATCAGTATTTTCAGAAGTTAATATTTTTTGATATCGTATTAGCAGCCGAGGAGCTACAGGATGGGTCTCGACCTATTCAATATTTCTAAATAAACAAAAAAAACTATTATTTATTTTTTTTACAGACAGGTGTGAATCTTGGAGAGAGATACAGAGGGCTTGAGCTCTCCTCTAAACTTAACAGTAGTACCACCCCTTCTACAAAGACCTAGATCCACACGTGTGTCCCCCAGTGGTACAGCGATATGGCATTATGTCTGCGGATTCACATAGAATCCGGGTTTTGGTAGCTGTGGTCGGCAGAGCATAGATATCCCTTTGTGTGGCCTTGTGTTTAATTCCAAAACAATCAATCAATCCATACCTGATGGGGTGCAAATAGTAAAATATGTTTTTTTACATTGTGTTATAATCGAGTAACTTTACTCATTAGTGTTAGCTAAACTATAAAGTTTCCTTTTTTTTTACAGTATCTGAGTGTTATGTTTCATAACACTTGAACTTATGTTCTGGGGAAACTGTTGTGCACTAACACCTTTCAAATTGAAGGGCAAATAATACCGATTCTGTAACCTTCTTCCCCGATTCCAAAACTGTATTTTTTATCCACTTTTTCATATGTAATTCGAGGGTTGCGAGTTCAAATCCCCGTCACACTAAACATGCTCTCCATTTCAGCTGTGAGAGGTTAATAATGTCATGGTCAATCTCATTGTTCGTCGGTAAAAGAGTAACCCAAGCGTTGGCGGTGGATGGTGATGACTATCTGCGGTAGCCGTCCCTAATTTAGCAGTGTAAGACTAGAGGGAATGCAGCTAGTCAATGTCACCCACCGCCAGCTCTTGGGCTACTCTTTTATCAAGGAATAGTGAGATTTGTCATAACATTATAACGCCCCCACGACTGAAAGGGCGAGCACGTTTGGTGTGGCGAGAAATATTTAGTGACATTTTCTTCTTTGTTACATTCTAAAGCATCAAGATAACGATTTTATCAAGTTTAAACGACGGCTTTCTCGGTCTTTCTAGCGGAGTCTTTAAAAGATTTTCAATTTTGGTATTCTTATAACTTTTTTAACCTTCTTTCAGCTTGTTTGTTTAGAATTTCGCGCAAAACTACACGAGGACTATTTGAGCTAGCCGTCCTTAATTTAACAGCGAAAGATTAGAGGGAAGGCAACTAGTCATCACCACCAACCACCCATTCTTAGGCTTCTCTTTTACCAATGAATAGTGGGATTCACTGCCACATTGTAACGCCTCTACGATTGAAAGAGCGAGCATGTTCGGTGGGACGGAGATTGGAACACGCAATCCTCTGATTACAAGTCTCCTAAACACCTGGTCATGCTGGACCCCTTTCTGGTGGCACGTGTTACTTCAAAATTAAAGTTATATCTTTTTTAAATAAAAATTCATTTATTCATAAGATAATTTTTTATTATTCGAGTATTGGAACTATATTACAAGTCTGGCAAATAAAATATATTTATCTTGATCTTTTCATTGGAGTCTCTTTCCTATATCTGAAAAAGTAAATTGTTAGAAACCCAGCATTAGAACCATAGAACTGTTTAACACATGATTAATGTACGTACCGATATTACGTAGTACACAAACATAGGCTGGCGAAGACTGCTTGTGATATTAAATTCTTCTGAACTGTGATGAACTTGGTGGATTGTCCACAAGATATTTATCTCTGAAAAATACATAAAAATATATTTAGAAACGTAACACTTCTCTTTGTTGATGAATTGTCTCGATTTCTGAGCTTTGCAACGTCGCAACAGTCCATCCATTTTCTGTTATTTCTATTTGAAGAACAAACATCGTGATAATATCCATGCAACGTGGTCTTTGTTGTAAGGTTGTCACTTTCAAAGGTCAACATCTCTCTCTGCAGGCTTTACATATTGATTTAATGAACGTGAAAAAGGGTTTCCTAGGTCCCATTTCAACAGTCAATATTCAGCTATTTAAGGTATACAACGGTTGAACGAATACGTCGTGAAATGAACTTGTATCTATAACACTTGTGTCACTTTTTCAGATCTAGAATCTTCTTGGTTATACTGCATACTGTTGCTTGGGGCATGTGTACAGTTTTTTTCACCAAGCTTTGTGTTTGTATGATCTAAGATTCTTTATTGTGGTAAGAGCTTTATTTTGTTACTAATACTGTAACAGACTTGTGTCTGTTTCTATATTGTCTTGGTACCCCAAACTAATCCCTATTATTTTGTTTTTCAACGCCATGGAATGCAAGGCATATCCTCTCTTGGAAATTATAAATTCCAGATCGGAAGATGTTTTTATGATTTGAGTATTTGAATATTTTGATCCCTAAAGTTCTGCTGCAAACTTTTTCCAAAAAAAAAGGATAAATTTCTAGTAAAATAACACTACTTGAGCAACGCCAAACAATGCCAAAATGAAGTTATGATACATGCCGTTCCACCGCGACTTTATAACAGGTGAAGTCACGTGACCTCATAGCTTTCATATCGAAAATTTTTAAGGTAACTTACTCAACCCTCTGGATTCCATGGCGTCCAACTGAACGTTCTATAAAAACAACACCCACAATTAAATGGAAACTCTCCTTCGTGTTCATAGAAAATATGTATCGGATACTTCGATCATATACTATCAACGATTATTCTAAATGAAAAGTATTCGATTTTGAATACAGAAACATAAGGCATGTCACTCAGAAAACAAATGGTGGTCAGACCTGTTAAATATGTTTAGATCTAATTTTTACATGTTGAAACAATTTAGGCTTCCTTGATCTGAGGTTCGAAAACACAGCTATAGTTTTAACACATACACACATGCACCAGTACCACACAGCTATAGTCTTAACACATACACACATGCACCAGTACCACACAGCTATAGTCTTAACACATACACACATGCACCAGTACCACACAGCTATAGTCTTAACACATACACACATGCACCAGTACCACACAGCTATAGTCTTAACACATACACACATGCACCAGTACCACACAGCTATAGTCTTAACACATACACACATGCACCAGTACCACACAGCTATAGTCTTAACACATACACACATGCACCAGTACCACACAGCTATAGTCTTAACACATACACACATGCACCAGTACCACACAGCTATAGTCTTAACACATACACACATGCACCAGTACCACACAGCTATAGTCTTAACACATACACACATGCACCAGTACCACACAGCTATAGTTTTAACACATACACACATGCACCAGTACCACACAGCTATAGTCTTAACACATACACACATGCACCAGTACCACACAGCTATAGTCTTAACACATACACACATGCACCAGTACCACACAGCTATAGTCTTAACACATACACACATGCACTGTGCTTACCAGTACCAGAATATCAGTAAAAATAATAACAAGTAATTTCCAAAGATATTAATTCACCTTGCTTGGAACGACAAGATATTGAAGTTAAATCTGTTTTTATACATGAAAGTGTGTTGTCATTATTAGTAATTTGTAAACCAGAATGATATAAGGATTGTGCAAATTTTATTGTTAATGTCTCAAGATAAAATGACAAACTCATAAAACACAGTAAATTAAGTTTCCAAAAAAACGTATTTATGTCGCTATGAATAAATAATATATACAAGACATCCAATATATTGTGGAATATTAAGCTATGATGAAGCCACGTTATTTGTAAACACACGTTCTTTTGCATATTCTTCTAATTATGTGTAAGATGAACTGGCAGGATGTTTGTAGTTTGGAACAAACAGACGATGATTTAGAGTTTGTAAGTAATACGGGGTTGTTTTCTTAATGTAAAAGACCATTTTTCATTTCCGAACCTGCTACTAATAATTATTATTATTATTATTTTCTTATAGCAAAGCCACATCGGGATATCTGCTGAGCCCACCGCGGTGAATCGAACCCCTGATTTTAGCGTTGTAAATCCGGAGACTTACCGCTGGACTAGCGGGGTGCCCTGCTGCTAATAATTAATAGCTAGAGAATAAACCTTTGATCACTTAGTTCTTTCTCTAGGCCCGGTAAGGACAAGTGGTTAGGGTGCTAGACTTGTAATCCCTGTTACATTAAAAATGATCATCCTTTCATCCGTGAGGTTGTTATAATGCTACGATCAATCCTACTATTCGTTGGTAAACAAAGTAGCCCTAGAGTTGGCGATGTGTGGTTATGGCTAGTTGCCTTACCTCTTGTCTTATACACCAAATTAGGGATGGCTAGCGCAGATAGCCCTCGTGTAGTTTTGCGTGAAATTAAAAAAAACAAACACGAATAAACTTAATCTTCTCAGCTAATTCACGTGCATTTTCAACACTGTTTGTTTCGGTGTCTCGAGCGCGTTTGTAGACAAGATAGGCTTAGCTCTTTATATTGAAGTTGTTTTATTAAATTAGGACTACTTTAGAACTAAGACTTTTTGTATTAAATCATCTTAAAAAAGGAAGGAAAGCTAAGTTTTGTTTAACTATCGTAATAATCTGAGAACCACTTTATAAGGGTAATATAAACAAAACAACATCTATAATTTGTTTGTTTGTCTTTTAAATTTCGCTCAAAGTTACACGAAAACTATCTACATTAGTCATCCCTAATTTAGCATTGTAAGACTAGAAAAAAGGCAGCTAGTCCCCAGTATCCACCGCCAACTCTTGAGCTACTTTTTTTTTATACCAAGGAATAGAGGGATTAAATGTAATATCATAACGCCCCTATGTCAAAAGGGCGAGCATGTGTGGTGCGACCGGGATACGAACCCGCGACCCTCAGATTACGAGTCGAGCGCTCTAGCCACCTGACCTTAGCAGGCTCTAGCCACCTGACCTTAGCAGGCTCTATCATCTGACCTTAGCAGGCTCTATCATTAATTTTTCAAAAAGCCTGCGAGTCAACTTTCATGTTAAAACAATTCGTTGAAATTCTATCCTAAACCAGTTGGTTAAAAACTTGTTACAGATTATAAGTTCTCAAAATTAGTTTCAGCTACCTACGTATTTTTAATGAATATTCATACTCTATTTCGTAAAACTAAAGTTAATATTTTTTATTTGTATTTGTGAATCCATCGTTATTTTAATTATTTTCTGTACATTCCATAAATATACAATGCTCATCAATGTAGACAGTTATGTGTCAATAAGTGTTGTGTACATAGCATGGGTCGTTCAATGTTGTGATCCTCCCTTGGCACAGTGGAATGTCTGCGGTCTTACACCACTATAAACATGGTTTAAATCCCCACTGTGGGCAGAGCACAAATAGTTCTTTGTGTAGCTTTGTGCTTAACTATAACAAACAAACAAAAAATCAATACTGTGTGCATAATATGTGCCATTAAGTGCTGTGTTCGAAGTATGTATAATTGAGTGCTGTAGTGTTGTATATATCGTTTAGTGCTGTCTACGTAATGTGATGTTTGTAGTGAGTCGTGACGAAAGCTTGAAGCTCTTTGTGACTTACCATGGCAGAATCTGTGAACCCAGTAGAAGAAGAAGTCCACTCCCAAAAATGTAAGTAGCCAAGTCCAAACTGAGTTCCAGGGTAAGGTCACCAAACGCCAGTTGTCGTGTACCAATATGTAGAAGTACACTTGAAATCCACGGATAAACAATCTGGAGAAGACAGAATACTATTTCCAGTTATTTGAAGCTTTCAGCAAGATTAAGAAAAACAAAACATGAGAAAAATCTCAGATCTAGAAACATTTGTTTTGTTTGTTTTGTAATTTCGCACAAAGCTACTCGAGGGCTATCTGTGCTAGCCGTCCCTAATTTAGTAGTGTAAGACTAGAGGGAAGGCAGCTAGTCATCACCACCCACCGCCAACTCTTGGGCTACTCTTTTACCAACGAAAAGTGGGATTGACCGTCACATTATACACCCCCACGGCTGGGAGGGCGAGCATGTTTGGCGCGACTCGGGCGCGAACCCGCGACCCTCAGATTACGAAGCGCACGCATTAACGCGCTAGGCCATGCCGGGCCCAGGAACATTTGACTGCATGAAAAAAAAACAGACCAAAAATCAATGAAATTTTCACTTGATTTTGAAAGAATTAAAAAAAAAATTGAAAAAAATGGAGACCAATCCGAGAAAGCAGCTTTAAGTTGAAAAATAATTTCAATTTGTAAAAAAATTAGATTTATGTTCGATCTGTCATAATCTTGAAATTAATTAGCCATATTTCATGTAAGTTTATCAAACTCGTAAACAGAAATTATTTCTATTTTTTTAATTTGCAAAATTCAAAATATATTATTCAATGTACATTACAATACACACAGTCATCTTGTAATGGTATGTTCCATTTCTGGAATTTCATTTTTACCAATGTTGTATTTTTGAAAGCATCGTCTCTTGTGAAACAAGTATATTTTCAGCGGTCAAATTTCATGTTGGGCCTACGTGGTTAAAACACTCGACTCCTAATCTGACGGTCGCGGGTTCGAATCTCCACCATGAAAAACATGCTCGCCCTCGCAGCCGTGGGGGCGTTATAATGTAGCGTTTAACCCCATTATTCGCTGGTAAAAGAGTAGACCAAGAGTCAGCAATGGATAGTGATGACTAGCTGCCTTCCCTCTAGTCTTACACCGCTAAATTAGGGACGGCTAGCGCAGATGGCTCTCGTGAAACTTTGCGCTATATTTAAAAACAAGTTTCATTCTTATGTACCTTTACTATGCTTCATTTCAAGATTAATATGTACGTTTTCATGTTTAGTGAAAACGAAACAACATGAAGACGCCTCTCTCTTACCTGTTCGACATTTAATATTAAACAGTCATGAATTTATAATTATTTTGTTTTTCTGTGGTCTATTTTCTCATATGTATGTATTATATTAGTATTGGTAAATTTATCATTTGTAATACACGTAATAGATGCAATTCCATGAACTCTTAACACTATTTTACTAGATACTCAACTACAGCTAGGCTAGGATAAATATCTAAAAACAGGACCCGACTTAAAAATATGAACCAATGACGTTCTGACGTTTTTTTTCTGAAATAGTAGTAACGTGTACGAATAGAAAGCGAACACTCACACATACAAAACACCTCAGAGGGGGCTTTTAAACCTCGCAGAAGAGCGTAGAGATTACATAACAAGATATGGTACAAGTCACTCATCAAATTTACTTAGATAGACATATATTTAATAATAAGCTTCAGAACATAAACAAATAATGTGTATTTTATTTTCTCGCGTTTTCTTCCATAATTTTTAGCACTTAAGCAGTTAAAGTAGTTATGTTTGTTTGGAATTTCGCACAAAGCTACTCTTGGGCTACTCTTTTACCAACGAATAGTGGGATTGACCGTCACAATATACACCCCCACGGCTGGGAGGGCGAGCATGTTTAGCGATACGCGGGCGCGAAGCCGCGACCCTCGGATTACGAGTGCACGCCTTAACGCGCTCGGCCATGCCAGGCCTAAGTAGTTATGTATTAAAGCAGATGAAGTTAATTGAACTTTATAAAAGAATGGAGCACATTTTGTATGTTTAGTAAAACTTGTCATATTATGTGAATGCAGCTTAACGCGAGTTAAAGCGTAGAAGAAAATATGAGCTTAACACGACAAACAAACATCGACAAAGATAAGACACATGTAGCAGAAAAAAATATATAAAAGCTTTACTTTGTGCTTTCATTCAATATTCCTTGAGAAACGCTTGTTATAGTGTCGTTGGTGCGGTGGTATTTCTTGTTTTTCCATCTTGCCACAACTTGTTCTACTAGGTACCATAAGAAGAACAGGGGCAGTACCTGTAAAAGGTAAACATCAGTACCGTGTCTTCGTTAGCCATCATTTCTGAACATAAATATTAACAACTGTTAAGTATGTTATTAATATGGAAATACGATTTTTTTTTTTAAATTTCTTCATAGTGTAGCTAAAGTACGTTACATGACGAAAAGTATGTGGACACATGACCATCATACCCATATGTTGAACATTTCATTCCCAAACCGTGGGCATTATTATGGAGTTGGTCTCTCCTTTACTACTGTAACAGCCTCCACTCTTCTGGGAAGGCTTTACACTAAATTGTGCAACATGGCTGCGGGAATTTGCTTCTTTTCAGCAACAAGAGCATCAGCGAGGTCGGGCACCGATGTCGAGCGAGTAGGCGTGGCTCGCAGTCTGCCTTCCAATTCATCACAAAGATGTTCGATTAGAACAGAGGTCTGTTCAGTTCAGTCAAGTTTTTCCACACAAACCATGTCTTCATGTTCCTCGTTTTGTGCACAGGGGCATTCTGAAACAAAAAAAGGTTTTCCACAAACTGTTCCCACAAAGCTGGTAGAACACAATTCTCTAGAATGTCGTTGTATCCTGTAGCATTAAGATTTCCCTTTACTGGAACTAAAGAGCCTCGTTCAAATCATGAAAAAATCCCCGGACCATTATTCCTCCTCACAAAATTTCACAGTTGGTTCTACGCATTCAAGCAGGTCGCGTTCTCCTCGCATCCGCCAAACCCAGATTCGTCCGTCAGACTGTCAGAGAGCGAAGTGTCATTCATCACTCCAGAGAACGCATATCCACTGCTCCAGAGTCCAATGGCAGTGTGATTTACACCACTCCAGCCGACGCATGGTATTGCGCATGGTGGTTTTAGGTTAGTGTGTGGCTGCTCGGCCATGGAGACCCATTTCGTGAAGCTCCCGACGAACAGTTCTTGTGCTGACGTTGCTTCCAGAGGCAGTTTGAAACTCGGTAATGAGTGTTGCAACTGTGGACAGACGATGTTTACACGCAACGTGCTTCAGCACTCGGCGGTCCCGTTCTGTGAGTTTGTGTGGCCTGTCGTTTCGTGGCTGAGCTGTTTTTGCTCCTAGACGTTTTCACTTCACAATAACAACACTTAGAGTTGACCGGAGAAGCTCTAACAGGGAGAAATTTGGCGAACTGACTTGTTGGAAAGGTGACATCCACGTTGAAAGTCACTGAGCTCTTTTGTATAACCCGTTGCTAACAGGTACATAAAATCAAGCATACGATGATACGATTTCCAGTTTGTAGCATGTTACGTGATACTCGAATATTTTGTACTATGCATAGATCCTGTAATATAATTTATGGTTGAGAAACCTGGATTATAAATCTGGTTTGCAACCAAATACAGACTAAACATGTAATTACGAGCTTACCTCATTGATGTACTGGGGGACTTCTTCTATTTTCTCAAATGCGTGTTTTCTAGGATCGACAATGTAAAACAAATAACCAAGCCGTTCTAAAGTAAAGATTCCATCCATTTTTTATTACTTCTTATCTGTGTTTTTGACACTTGGTTCAGCAGACGTTGGCGTTTCAAAATCAACTGAAATGTGAAAAAAAGAACAATGAAAATTATTAAGTTTTCTAAAAGGCGTTTTTTTGTGCATCTATGTAATTAACCACAATTAGAATTAACAATACCTCCAATATATGTCATGGAAATTAAATATATAACACCGTGCCATATATATAATAATAAATACAGCTGCTATTGACCACTCAACAGCACAGGGATATGTCTGTATTAACTAACTTTAATGTGTTGTTAGGTGCAAAACTGTGCATTGGGCTGTCAGTGCTCTCTCCCACTCTGAGTTTTGTGCCACAAGCCCTCAATCTTGCTACCGATCAAAAAAATGGGCGGTTTGTACCTGTTTTAATTCGAGAACAATCCTGCATACTATTATTTATTGGTTGAAGTGTCATTTTACAGTTGTATCAACTACAGGCCCGGCATGGCCAAGTGTGTTAAGGTGTTCAACTTGTAATCTGAGGGTCGCGGGTTCGAATCCCGGTCGCACCAAACATGCTTGCCATTTCAGCCGTTGGGGCGTTATAATGTGACGGTCAATCCCACTATTCGTTGAGTAGCCCAAGAGTTGGCGATGGGTGATGATGACTAGCCACCTTTCCTCTAGTCTTATACTGCTAAATTAAGGACGACTAGCGCAGATAGCCCTCTAGTAGCTTTGTGCGAAATTTAAAAAAAAGGTATCAAATACGAAAAAAATATCTCTCATCTGAGTATTTTCTGAGTCACTTTAATCCTCAGAAGTTATAACTGTAACAAATGCTTATTAATCGGAAAATTATAAATCCTGTTGTTGTTCATATTTTAAAATATATTTCTGTTAAAAAAGAAAATTGTGTGAATCAATCTTGTTGACAAATATCATAAATTTGATACATGTCAAAATTAAATTAACTTCTGAAATCAAGTTAAATTTTCTGGCATTTTGAAATATTAATACGTAGTGTACGTAACACACTAAATATGATATTCTTCCGAGGTAAATTATAATACCGTCACATGAAAGCTAAATCTTTGCGAAGAATTAAAAGCTAACATCGAATAGGGTTTGAACTCGCAATACTGCTTTAAAACACAAGCTAATTTAGCTAATTAATAACGCTATAGTTTATTGAATGTTCACTTTTAAACTTTGAGTCTGAATTATATCCCAGAACACGATGCAAACCTTTTCGAATTAACATTAATTTGATAAACTACATACTAGTATGTCAATTTATTTTGACCATTACGGTTTAGTATTGTATATTCACAACACAAAACTTATGAATACTTGTCACATGTACAGTACTGAGTGTATATATATATATATGTAAATGGCTTACTTTTATTATAAGTTAATATTAAATTCTTAAACTTAAACATACAAATATTGAGACAGATAAATCAGTAGAACTTGCAATGGTTTGTTGATTTGGCTATTTATACAAATAATTCTGTTATTTCTAAGAGCTAGAGAAACTTACCCTCAAAGCTGAGAATCGTCACTCCGAAGTAAGGTGAACCAACGCGCAATCGCACACAAGCATGAGTTAGTTCGAAGTTGCACAAAACATGTCGTATGCAAGGTCCAATGACGATTCTAAACACCAGATGTTTTTAACAGTTGCCTCCATCGTGTTGACCAGATTATCAAACTACCTACCTATTCGCGAAATTCATGAATAATCATTGCACACTGTATTATATCTGTAGTTTCTATAGTTTCAATACGGTCAGTGACATGTCAGAACATAAATATTTAATTTCAACTGCACCTCCCTTCCTCTGGCCAGGGGCTAAGTCAATCGACTCCTAATCTCAGGGTCGCGGGTTTGAATCCTCGTCCCACCAAACATCGTACCACTTTCAGCCGCGGGGCGTTATAATGTGACGGTCAATCCCACTATTCTTTGATAAAAGAGTAGCCCAAAAGTTGGCGGTGGGTGTTGATGAATACCTGCCTTCTCTCTAGTTTTTACACGATTAAATTAGGGACGGCTAGCGCAAATAGTCCTCGTGTAGCTTTGCGCGAAATTCAAAACAAACAAAACAAACAAAACCCACCTCTCATAAAACTGTTAGAGTATTTCAGTCAGTTTAACACACGCAACATAAGGTGTAAACCTTGAGATAAGAATTGATAGGAATAAATTATAATAACGAGTTTACATATTTTCTTTGTTTCCTTTATTTCTTCGTCAATGTTGCCGTGGATTGCAACTTTTTCACATTTTTTACAGATAATCTTTGTTTTGTTTTGAGTATTACGCAAGTTAATTTTGGTCTGGAATGAAAAAGAGAATCTTCAGACGTTACAAAATCTTATTCAAATTCTAAAAGAAATCCATGTAAGAGTTTGGATCTTTTTGAGCTGGTCAGGTGCTTAAGGTACTCGACTCGCAATCCAAGAGTCGCGGGTTCGAGTCCTTGCCACACCAAATATGCTCGCCCTAAGCATAAGCGTCTGAGTCTAGTAAGAATGTTAAAACTTACCACATCTGCTAGTGTGTTAGAGTGGCTAAGTTGTGTATTTGAACTTATTTACTTGGCTTAAGCCTAACAAAGTTAATGTGTACCATAAAACACAATATGACAATTTAAGCCTGATAAAGGTTAACATGTACCTGAAAGGATATCCTCTTATTTTAAGTGAATCTAACCTGTGATTGAAAGCATATCCTTTCAATCTAAGCCTAGTAAGAGTAAAGTGTGACTTAAACATAGCCCCTCAATTTGTTAAATCTGATATGCCTTATGGCTGGTAAAGTTGAGGTCTACCATTAAACTTATTACATGTATATAGTTTAAATTTAATGAGAAACCATTGTTCAAGGTTTAGTTTGATGCTTAGCTGAAAACAAAATTTCTAATTATTATTTTTCTTACAGGGATTTCAAGAGTTCTCGTGTTTATTTATTTCAACACATACACACACAATAACTGCGTTTTATTAGTTGTATTACATCTAACATCACGAGGATGAGTTGTTCCTTTCATGGCTAGGTGGATAGGGCGATCGACTCGTAATTTGTGGGTTGCAGATTCGAATTCCCCTTCACACCAAACATGCTCGCCCTTTCAGCCGGGGTAGCGTCATAATGTAACAGTCAATCCCACTATTCGTTGGTAAAAGAGTAGCCCAAGAGTTGGTGGTGATGTCTAGCTACCTTCTCTTTGGTTTTACGTTGCTAAATTTAGGATAGCTAGCGCAGATAGCCCTCGTGTAACTTTGTGTGAAATTCTAAACAAACCTAACTATCTTTTGGAGCATGCACGTCATTTTAGAGGTGAATTCTCTGTCACGCGAAAGGGATTTCAAATTTTTCCTCAATGTATTTCTAGTCAGACCAGGTTAACACGTACATTTAAATTAGATAAAAACACACAGCCCACTCAATGTCAACTCCTAACCCGAATCAGAACCACTTCTAATTTCTAGTCCTAGAAGTGTGTAACGAATTTTTTTACTTCGATATGATTTCGAACTCGAACTCAATCTTACACTTTCATTTCAGCTAACGGAAATTTCTTTGCAATGTAGGGTTTTTCTAGGAACTCAAATTGTGTTTTAAAACTCTTCTGATGCCTACAAATAGGTGGAAAACAATAGCTGTTTTTTCTAAAAACGGTTATAAATAACTATCGTTTTCTTGTCTTATTACTAGTATCGTCTGGTGGTAAAAAACTGTCACAATAATAATTTATGAATATTCAGGATTTTTCTTTGAATTTCTGATCTGCTGTTAAGAAGAGCCACTTGGGTGATATTTACTTTTCAGAGTTGTATTTTTTGTGCCTATTTTGAGGGTCAGGCATGGCCAAGTATGTTAAGACGTTCGACTCGTAATCGGAGGGTCGCGGGTTCGAATCCCGGTTGCACCAAACATACTCGCCCTTTCAGCCGTGGGGGTATTATAAGGTGACAGGCAATCCCACTATTCGTTAGTAAAAGAGTAGCCCAAGAGTTGGCGGTGAGTGGTGATGACTAGCTGCTTTCCCTTTAGTTTTACATTGCTAAATTAGGGACGGCTAGCGCAGATAGCTCTCGTGTAGTTTTGCGCGAAATTCAAAACAAACAAAGAAGCCTATTTTTCGCCAACCCTTCCCCCTTTCTGTTTCTGGAGATAAAACGACAAGCATTGTTCTTCGTATTTAGGAATTTGATAAATGAAACTGAGAACTCAATTGTTTGGGTGTAAAGTTGGCGAAACATGGTTGTAATTTAATATACTTGTTGTGGTACACTAGTGATAGGTCTATTGTATATTTTTAAACACTACATTCTTTATTCAATCCGTTAGGGATTTTGCAAAAAGAAGTACAATGTTTAATAGCATTTCAACCATCTTATATTCGCCGTATCTACTGCTTACGATGCATATCGTTTAACAGAGTTTTGATTAGGTCGGCTGGGACACAACAAACACAGTCTTGGTCGGAACATTGCTTATCTAAGGAAAATGCCACAACAAATGTTGTTGTGGAGTGAACAACTATTACTTTTCCCGGGAAATCTCTAAGGAACTGAATGAAGAATCTAGTGTTGAAAACATAATAGACCTAATACTAAGTTAGCTTTACGACAAATTCAACTCTGTTATATGATGAAGAAAATGTAGCGATGGTTTCATGGAAAGAAGATATGAATAATTAGAATTAGTGAAAAATAACAATCGTTTAAGAAACTTGATTTTGTATTTCTTTGTAAACGGTCTTTCACTCCTACACATGCTTCAATATGCTCCCCCTAGTGTCACAGCGCTATGTCTTTGGATTCACACCAATATAAACCGAGTTTCAATACCCGAGGTGAACAGAGCCCTAATAACCCATTGTGTAGTTTCTTGCTTAACTTCAAAACAAACAAATGTTACAGTATTTTATTTGTGTGTGTATTTTCTTATAGAAAAGCCACATTGGGCTATCTGCTGAGTTCACCGAGGGGAATCGAACCCCTGATTTTTATCGTTGTAAATCCATAGAGTTACTGCTGTACAAGCGGAGGACAATATTTTATGAATGCCTGCCTTGGTGTATATTAGCAACGCTTGTGTACATATTTAAAATTCTAAATTATTAATTTACGTTTTTTCTGATAAAAACAAACAAACGATTTAATATCCGTTAGAGCCAATAAATGTACGTTTATGAAAGATTAAAAATAAAAAATAAACAAGAAAGAAGGGTCAACAGTTACTCATTGCTAGTACAGCGGTAAGTCTACGGCTTTACAACGCTGAAATCAGGAGTTCGATTCCGCGCGGTGGGCTTAGCAGATAGCTCGATACGGTTTTACTATAAGAAAGCATACACACAGTTTCTTCGTATCAGAATAACCGAATAATTTAATTTTAATAAAAAATACTTTTAATTTTCACTTGGGAACATACATAACAATTTAATGAGGTTTCCAAGTTTCTGACAGAATACATTTTTGCTAACGAAGTTTGCGTAAGAAATTACTTGAATTGTGTGAGCAAGTAACGTCGACACTCGAATAAACAGGTTTTCCAAGGACAACTCGTTTTAATTAATATAATAGCGTAAGATCTGAATTTAAAAGTAGTGCAAAATAAAAAGCTTTGTTTATTTATTTATTGAAATTTACGCAGAGCTTTTCAAGGGATATCTGGATTCGTCGTTTCTTGTTTGTTTTTTTAATTTCATGCAAGGTTACACGAGGGCTATCTGCGCTAGCCATCCCTAATTTACTAGTGTAAAACTAGAGGGAAGGCAGCTAGTCATCATCACCCAATGCCAACTTTTGGACTACTCTTTTACCAATGAATAGCGGGATTGACCGTAACATTATAACGCCCTCACGGCTGAAAGGGCAAGCACGTTTAGTGTGACAGGGATTCGAACTCGCTACTCTCAGATTACGAGTCGAACGTCTTAATTCACCTTGCAATACCTCTCGTCGTTTCTAATTTCAATGCCAATAGAAAAAGGACAGCTAGCCAACACTACCGATCGCTAACTTTTGGGGTCTTCTTGTCAGTCCAAATTGTGAAATTCGACTGGTATCCTTATGACGTACTAAAAGTTCTAAAATGAAGAACATAATAAGTAAAGCGACAGGGGTTTGCAAAAGTTAGAACCAGAACGAGGCAAACAGGCTTGCTTATCTGTTGTTATTATTATTTATTATGCATGACATGATTGGTGGCGTCATAATTTTGTTTTATTTTCATGTTTGGCCGATTGGAATGTGACTTTAATTTCTCAAATCCAATCAACAGTAGAGGTATAAACAATGACTATTTCCACGTGTTTTCTCAGGGACGCCAAAGGCATTAATAGAAGTTTGAATATGTCAAGAGTTTCACAAAAAGTCACCATGCTAATTTTTGGCAAATTTCAATCCTGTTTAAACTGTCCTTGCACGATTGCCAAATGCAAACTATATTACAGTTGCGTTTCATTATTTAAAAATAAATAGAGTATAAAACACACACACACACACAAAATAAACATAGAGCTACGTTACCGAAATAGCTGACCAATGATTTAAACTAAATAAATGATTTTTCCATAAATTTATTTATAAATTATTGCCCTGAAGAAACATTTTGTCAATAAATACTATAATCGTCATCTGTTTACGATTTAAACCACTATGGATTACATCAATAACCTCATTGACAGCATGTTACTGAGTCTTGCGGAAGTTATTAGAATAGATGAAGGGCGAACTAAGATAGAACGTTTAACATGTAGTGGTATAAGCTTACAGACGCTATTTACAAGAATTTGATTATATATGTTATCATTATGTGTGTTTTGGTAAAGTTTTGTTGCGATAAGTGAAATGCCGAATTACACATCTTTATACACGTGTCTGATAAAATTGTTAACTGTTCTAATAAATCCTTCTCGATGCTAGTAGAACCTGTCTCATTATACGAATTACACACGTAGATGTTTAATATAACACGAATTTCCCAGTTGGAAAGTACTAAATATATTTGTATTTTATCTTAATAATACTGACCTTATATGTTACAAAATGTGTAAATATTTTGTCCAAAATTGTATTATAAAATAGGTCGAAAACCTTATTAAAGGATTTTAAAGTAAAAGTATATAGCTAGAAGACAACGTATGAAAACTATAAAGAAACCAGCCACATAAGTAACAGTTTAATCTTTTAAAATTTATTATTATACCATAACAAGAATATAGTGTTTGTTTTTTTCAATTTCACGCTGCTAAATTAGGGTCGGCTAGCGCAGATAGCCAGCCCTCTTGTAGGTTTACGCGAAATTCAAAAGAAGCAAATGTACTCTTAAAAACTTATTATGGCGATAACTTTTAGAATAAGAACATAGAATATCTAAGACGACATATAACTTGATGGTTCACTTATGCAGTTATGATACGTTATATGGTTGTTGTTGTCATATGAATCATCACAAATGCAGCAGTGTTTCGAATAAGTGTTTTGTGTAGATGATATGACCACGTACTTCCTACAGAATTGTTTGTTTGAGGTTAAGCACAAAGCTTATATGCTCTGCCCACCACAGGTTTCGAGAACATGTTTCTAACTTTGTAAGTCCGCAGAAAAACTACTGTCTCATTGGAGGATTGGCTAAAGAATAAATAAACAAAACGTTAAACCTTAAAAGTTTACAGTGCTTTTATTATCTCTATTAGGCTACAAATCTTACTTTGTACAAGGCAAAAGCCTTCGAGAACACAAACAATAGATTGTACAAGAACGTTATTAATTTTGAAATCCACAATAACTAACATTCTTTCATAAGTTACAATTTTGTAAAACAAATTTTAAAGTGAAAAATAAATTTAAATGCTGCCATCTGTTGGAAAGAAAAGGAAGTATGAAATACAACAGTAAAATTCTTTGAGAATTATATTTTTTGAATTTTACTTATTTCAACGAATAAATTTTCCATTGTTGTTAGTATAAAAGGCACTAATTCAAATATACTACTGAGGTAGCTGACCTTCAAACTTTTTATCTGATAAATAGATCAATCCTTGTAATGTATAATATTCAATCTGAATGAAAAACACCATCACTCACTGTTTCAGATTTTTAAGTTTGTCTGGTTTTTTTTGGAATTTTGCGCAAAACTTCACGAGGGCTGTCCCTAATTTAGCTGTGTAAGACTAGAGGGAAGGTAGCTAGTTATCACCACCCACCGCCAACTCTTAGACTATTTTACCAACGAATCGTGGGATTGACAGTAACATTATAACGTCCCTACGAATGTTTTGTGCAACGGGGATTCAAACTCACAACTCTCAGATTACGAGTCGAAAGCCTTAACTAATCTGGCCATGCGGGCCCTCAGATCTTTGATATATTTTGTTTTTCCTATATTCATGCACATGTAAATGTAGTTGTTTTTGTTTCTGTTGTTTTGAATTAAGCACAAAGCTACACAATGGGCTATCTGTGCTCTGCCCACCACGGGTATCGAAACCCGGATTTTAGCGTGTAAGTCCGCAGACATACCGCTGAGCCACTGGGGGGCACGTAAATGTAGTCTCGCAACATTTAGGTTATTTATGTAACTCGTTATCAGACACAAGAAAACATCGAATACCACAAAACAAAAAATACAATAAAAATGAATGTTCTAATCGCGAGAAGCAAGAGTGTATATACGTTTAACCAACAGTATTATTTATGGTTAAATCTGGCGAAGCATTAAAAACAAATAGTTGAGAAATGTGTGAGAACAGCTATGCTAACTGCAGGTTTTTAAAAACTTTTTTCACTGTTTTAAATTCTTCCATCACTGGTTGAAAGTCAAACACTTGTTAACTTGTCGTATCAGATCTACTTTTTATCTACCACAAGTAGCCCGGCATGGCCAGGTGGGTTAAAGCGTTAGATTCGTAATCCGAGGGTCGCGGGTTCTAATCCCCCTAGCACCAAACATGCTCGTCCTTTCAGCCGTGGGGGCGTTATAATATGACAGTCAATCCCACTATTCGTTGGTAAAAGAGAAGTTCAAGAGTTGGCGGTGGGTGGTGATGACTATCTGTCTTCCCTCGAGTAGCTTTGCGCGACATTCAAACAAACAAAACAATCTACTAGAAGCCATAATTCTTCTGTTACTACAAAGCAAGAGTTAAAGTGACTTTTGCAATAAAGTTTCTGGTTTTCCAGAAACTGGTTCAGGTGAGGAAATTAAATATTCTGTGTGAAAAGGATTAATTTGAAAATAAACATTATATATACTTTAAAGATAATTTTAACCGGAATGCTGCTTGAAAACAAGTTAAACATGTAAGAACAACGTGATATATGTCAAACAGAGGACTATACTCTTTGGATTAACTTTCTTTGATCAGCAATTCGAGTTTGGAATTTGCATTACATGCAATAGTTATTTGAATACATTACCGGATGTCCAGTGTTATACTTGTGATTTGGGATCGCTAAACAGGAAGGATGTAAAGGTACCTAAGGGCTCGTGGATTTGAAAAGAAAAATCTCACTCAGGATTTCGCTCTAGGTGAACTTGTAGTCACTGACCTCATATTTATAAACAATCCAAAAGCGAAGAAAAATCAGAAGGTGGCTATTGTTTGGAAGAGGTGTTTAAATCTGAACCATCGTTTGAAAATGAGGTCAAGTTTGACTTGTTAGTAGAACTTTATTAAGCAAGTGCGATACTTTGTTGTACTAAGTAAGTGATTGTCAAACAAAACTGAGTTTTTATCAACTGTGATCAGTCTTATAATGGTTTTTAAAGATCTTGTTTAGGAATATCACGTTTGGATTTTCAAATATTCTCATAGAGTATTTCTTATAGAAGAACATTCTCAGAATTTAAAAGTAAATATAAGATGAAGAAACTTATCTCCTTTGATTAATTTGGATAATTTTGGATGTCCACTACCAGCTTGTTAGGCCAGTGATAGCTTCACCATAGCCCTACCTGCCAGCAGCTTTTTAGGGAGATCCAATCCGGTCTTCATGGTTACCGTAGCTGTTACGTGGGATAAACACAAACGATCCTTTACCCTTTATCCTTTACGAGCCTTAAACGAATTGTTTTTGCTGATGATCAAAGTCTGACAAATCCAGATGTGAAGAAAAGCCACGCAAACAAACACGATACTCGCCTCCAAACAGAGACAATTCTAGTAAATAAAACAGTTAAACATCAATATTAACAACACCAAGTTACACCAAATCAGTGAAGTCAAATACCTGCGAAGTATTTTTATAGAAGACGGAAGAATAGACAGAGAAATCGAAACAATAATACAAAAAGCGAACTATAAAAAGAATTAATTAACACCCGTCTCAAAACACTCAAATACTCCGATAAAATAAAGTGTAAATTAAAAAACACCATCTTTATTACCAATGTTAAACCTGACTCTTAACAAACATCAAGAACGGTAAATTATCACTTGAGAAATGTGACGCTAATGGAAAGCTTCTGGCATAACTAGAAGAGAAAAATAGTCAGAACAACCTCTATTAGTGAATCCATTAAAAATAAAGCAGACAATTAAATGCTTTGATTATATACTGAGAATGTCCCCCACACTAGTACATTCTAGGGATTTAAACGCTAAAATCAGGGGTTCAATTCCCCTCGGTGGGTTCAACAGATGTGGCTTTGTTATAAGTAAAACACATACACATAAATGAAGAATGCAGCCCGGGAAATAACAAGATTCAAAGCAACAAGGCCGAACCAGGAATGGGTGTATGGGAGATATTCTACATAAGTAAGCTTTGCATCGACTCTGGTCTCTCACCTTGCTTTGGAAGAACAACAAATGTATCTCCGTAAGAATGACAGTACTTAAAAAAAATCTTTCTCATACTAAATGAAGAATGTATTTGTATATATCTTCTAACCAAGTTGTATAAAGATTAAGCAGAATACTCGTGCGTGATCAAGATTGTATTTAAATCAAAGGATACAAACTCTGTTGTACTATAACTTACTTTACAGAAATCTTTGATCTATCGAATTAAAGAAGTCTTCCTTCAAGTAACTGTGAATTGTCTCAACATTAGTTATTTTTTAAAAGGAATCTGATATGTCTCACCACTAGTCCACTTCTAGTAGTCTGTGATATGTTTCACCAGTAGTCCACTTCTAGTAGCATGTGATATGTTTCACCAGTAGTCCACTTCTAGTAGCCTGTGATATGTTTCACCAGTAGTCCACTTCTAGTAGCCTGTGATATGTTTCACCAGTAGTCCACTTCTAGTAGCCTGTGATATGTTTCACCAGTAGTCCACTTCTAGTAGCCTGTGATATGTCTCACCACTAGTCCACTTCTAGTAGCCTGTGATATGTTTCACCAGTAGTCCACTTCTAGTCCCCTGTGATATGTTTCACCAGTAGTCCACTTCTAGTAGCCTGTGATATGTCTCACCAGTAGTCCACTTCTAGTAGCCTGTGATATGTCTCACCACTAGTCCACTTCTGGTAGCCTGTGATATGTTTCACCAGTAGTCCACTTCTAGTAGCCTGTGATATGTCTCACCACTAGTCCACTTCTAGTAGCCTGTGATATGTCTCACCACTAGTCCACTTCTAGTAGCCTGTGATATGTCTCACCAGTAGTCCACTTCTAGTAGCCTGTGATATTTCTCACCAGTAGTCCACTTCTAGTAGCCTGTGATATGTCTCACCACTAGTCCACTTCTGGTAGCCTGTGATATGTTTCACCAGTAGTCCACTTCTAGTAGCCTGTGATATGTCTCACCACTAGTCCACTTCTAGTAGCCTGTGATATGTCTCACCAGTAGTCCACTTCTAAGTAGCCTGTGATATGTCTCCTGTCAGTCCTTTTAAGAGGGATACTAATTTCTTTCAGTACTAATCCTATTATATTAAAGTCGGGTTTGTCTTATTTTTCGTCCTGTTAGAACAAACTCACTACTAGTTCTCTTAGGTCCGAAACTGATTTGTTTCACTATTGGATTTATTATGACCAACTTTTATTAGTTTTCTTAGGAGCCTTAATCTAATCTCTTTACTAACAGTTTTCTTAGGAGCCTTAATCTAATCTCTTTACTAACAGTTTTCTTAGGGACCTTACTCTGATCTTTTCACTAATAGTTTTCTCACGGGCCTTACTCTGATCTTTTCACTAATAGTTTTTTGGGGACCTTACTCTGATATTCTCACTAACATTTTTCTTAGGGGCCTTACTCTGATATTTTCACTAATAGTTTTCTTAGAGACCTTACTATGATCTTTTCACTAATAGTTTTCTTAGGGGCCTTATTCTGATTTTTTCACTAATAGTTTTCTCAGGGGCCTTACTCTGATCTTTTCACTAATAGTTTTTTGGGGACCTTACTCTGATATTCTCACTAACATTTTTCTTAGGGGCCTTACTCTGATATTTTCACTAATAGTTTTCTTAGAGACCTTACTCTGATATTTTCACTAACAGTTTTCTTAGGTTCTACTCTCATCTATCTCACAATTATTTTTCTTCTGTTCTACTATGATGTATTTCATGATTATGTTTTTTTCAATTCGAATAAGATCTCCGTGTGTGTGTTTTTCTTATAGCACAGCCACATCGGGCTATTTGTTGAGTCCACCGAATGGAATCGATCCCCTAACTTTAGCGTTGTAAATCCCTAGACTTACCGCTGTATCAGAGGGGGACGATAATATCTGTTTCAATTTTATATCTCTACAGTAAAATAATATATTTGGGTTCACATGCAAAATAATTTACTGAAATAATGTTGTATCCAGAAGACCAAAAATGACACAGCATTACATATAACGTAGGATCACCACGCACATGTGATAAAAATAATTTGACCAAATTAAATATAGATAAAAAGTTCAATTGTTTTCCAGATAGCTCCTCGAATTACTTTCAAGCAAACGGTCAGCTGCTGCTGCCATCTGTAGATCAAAAAGATTACTTTGGTTTGTTTATCAACTGTAATTGCAACTTGTACTCAACAGATACTTAATTGTAGGACTTTTTTCTTTTACAAGTAAATATTATGCACGTATTCGTAGCAAGTTAATTGAGGTACAAAGTTTATTAATCTTTTCTTGTTTCGGTGCGAATTAAAATTTACCGGTAGGCGACACTAACAAATGATAAACATTGTTGACATCTGAAGAATAGCGTATATTCTTTTGTTTAATAATTAAAACAAAATTATGCTTATTGGTTCAATTTTGTTTTTAAGGATACTATTAAAGAATTTATATAATGTTTTTACATTAATCAAAAGCATTAAAATGTATTTTAGATTCCCGGTTCCAGATAAGATGTTGAATTAACATGACAACAATGAAGAGATATTGAAACCTCATTAAAATCAAAATCTTAATTATTGTCTTTGCCGGAGTGTGAGGTACGAAAGGGTTATTACTGTTTATTTTTGAATTTCTCGCAAAGCCACACGAGGGTTATCTGCGTTAGACGTCCTAATTTAGCAGTGTAAGACTAGAGGGAAGGCAGGTAGTTATCACCACCCTGAACCGCTATCTCTGGGCTTACTCTTTTACCAACGAATAGCGGGATTAACTGACACATTATAATGCCCTCACACTTGAAAAGGCGAGCAGGTTTGGTGTGACAGGGATTCGAACCTGTGACCCTCAAATTATTAATTGAGTACCTTACCCACCTGGTCATGCCGGGCCAGATAATATGAAAGGATTTAATAATTATGATTTATTATCGCCTTGCAGGGCTGGATATACCTATTAAGCCATACTGATGCGGATATTATCCATCATCAAGAAAAACTTTTTGTCTGTCTGTGGATGTATACTCTTCAAAAGAAGAAACGCCAAAGGGATATTTTTTGTATTTAAAAGAGAAATATATGTAATAACGTTACAAGCTCAGAGTATGTGATGTTACACGTGTTAACATAACATAATACGATTCGAACTCACGGCCCTCAGATTACAAGTCGAACGCCTTAACCAACTTGGCCGTGCCGGACGGAAATATTTCATCGAAAGACCCTATCGTTACTACAGTAGTTATTGTGAATAGTTGAATATCATAAAAATCAAAATACACTGGAACAAAATAACCAGATACGATACAGAGAAAAAACAATATTACTGCTGGTGAAGTTTCCTGATCTTTTCTGATTCAAATAACTTAATCTCAAGTTTATACTAGGGTTAAAACAAGCACTTAAGCCTAAATCAGAAAAGTATATCAATATTAACGTATTTTTTAGAATGTGCTTTTTGATGTAGAATGTAGTTTACCGAGAAAGTAAAATTCAAAATTGCTATTACAGTTAATGCATTAAAAGTGTTAAATACAGACAATAGAAATCTTGACCACGTCTCTACTGTGAAATGGATTGTTTTCAACAAGAAGTGACGCAACTGCTTTGCCATTTCTGTCAAGTTTATCGACTCAGTTGCTACATCTCACTTCCGTTCCATTTCTTCTACTTTACAAGAAGTTTCTTAGAGAGTGAACAATTCCGGAAATTTCCCGCACAGACTTTTTCATTTTAAACAAATTTTTGTACGCGTTTTTAAAATGAAATGATGGAAGAGAGCAGACTTCTTAAAATCAGGAAAAAAAACCGTTTATGACAGGACATTTAAAAGTGTATTACAAGAACTTCAAAAGCCAAAAATTTATGGATTGAGAATTTACTTTTATTTCTAGATTTTTTGTGGATCTGTCGGGCTTTTACCTAAAACAGAAATGGGAATGCAATTTGCTGCTCACAAACGTAGTCGGATTGCACTCCTACGTAATTTTATTGTTAAGCAAGTACTGGGCAAAGGGAGAAGGAAGCTTATATATAGCTAAGAAACTTCAGCAGCCCACACTTTTGGTTAAAAAATAATATTTCATTGGAAAAACTTTTGTTCCAAGGAACATATTTTGCATACCAGTGAAAATAGATTTTCAGTGAATCTTACTTTTTGGTCAAATTAAAAAGAAAAAGTTGAGATTTTCTAAACTTATATTCTTGTTTGTATTTCAATAAAGGACAGTTTGAAGCAAGGAATATTAATACTAGTTCTCTTTGCATTTTAATAAAGGACAGTTTGAAGCAAGGAATATTAACACTAGTTCTGTTTGTATTTTAATAAAGGACAGTTTGAAGCAAGGAATATTAACACTAGTTCTGTTTGTATTTTAATAAAGGACAGTTTGAAGCAAGGAATATTAACACTAGTTCTGTTTGTATTTTAATAAAGGACAGTTTGAAGCAAGGAATATTAACACTAGTTCTGTTTGTATTTTAATAAAGGACAGTTTGAAGCAAGGAATATTAACACTAGTTCTGTTTGTATTTTAATAAAGGACAGTTTGAAGCAAGGAATATTAACACTAGTTCTGTTTATATTTTAATAAAGGACAGTTTGAAGCAAGGAATATTATTACTAGTTCTGTTTGTATTCTTCTTATTTCTGATACTGCTCCCCAGTGGCTCAGCGGTATGTCTGCGGACTTACACGCTTAACTCCGGGTTTCGATATCCGTGGTGGGCAAAGCACAGATAGCCCATTGTGTAGCTTTGTGCTTAATTCAAAACAACAACAATTTCTGATACATGGCCATGTGGTTAAGGCACTCGACTTCAAAGTTGAGTGTCACTGGTGCAAATCTCCATCATACCAAACATTCTCGCCATTTCAGCCATTGGGGCGATATAATGAAGCGATCAATCCCACTATTCGTTGGTAAAAGAGTAGCCCAAGAGTTGGCGGTGGGTGGTGATAACTAGTTGTCTTTCTTCTAGTCTGAAACTACTAAAATAGGGACGGTTATTGCAGATAGCTCTCGTGTAGCTTTGCTCAAAATTCGTAATTAATGAAATATAATGAGAAAGATATTTATAAGCCAGTAACGTATCGAAAGACGCTGTGTTGAAAAACTGTAACATTTCATACATAAATGGTCAATATTTGATAGAATCAAACTTTGCTGGTGACAATAAGGGGATATACGTACTCTGCCCGCCACGAGTATCGAAACCCAGGTTTTAACGTTGTAAGTCTGTAGACATCCCGCTGTACCACTTGGAGAGGGACGTTGTTAAGATATGTTCGTTTTAGCATGAACCTACACAATCGGCTATCTGCACCTTTGCCCACGGCAGGATATCGCTCTAAATTCTTAAATTTACCTTTGAGTATAGTACAGGGTGACTCGTAATCTCCTACCCATCCATATGTTATTATGTTATATGAAATTACGCATTCATTATAAATTTGTTGTTTTTTTTCAGAGAAATATGGCCAATGTGTTAGCCCATTTATGCTTGAAGAGCGTGTTGTGAAAAGTACGTGGGTACATGACCGCAGAAATACTGGTGACACCACACAGATACACTGTATACATAAGATATATGGATGGTTAGAGACTTACGGTCCACCCTGTAAAAGATAAACGAGGTGTGACTGAACTACCAACTGTGCAACCAAGTAATCCCAGTGGATAAGCAGAAACTGTCAAGCAAAACGCTGCATATTAATTGTTTAATTCACAGACAAATGGCCGATTACAACGTTTGTATCTTTTTGAGTAAAAGCCGCTGACACTTGAATTGTAACGTTATCCATCGCTAATACGATTACTTATTCTGCCATTCCGCCAATTAGAAGGAAATTGAACGGCAAATTTCCAAAGATAAATTAATGAAAGGTAACGTTTTTATTAATGCTAGTGATTAGTTCAGATAAAATGATTATTTAAAACAAAAGCCGGTGTCGTATAACCTGAGGTAATATTACTTAATGATTAATTTACCAAATGAAGAAGGTTATAACAATACTCTATCGGCCAGAAGTCTAACTGTTTTTATCTAGTCGACTAATTGTTCTTTTACTGGATAAAAGACAGGTTCCACTGCTGAGCCAGATAACGATCGCAGACCAGGAATAAGGGCTTAAGCAGTCAATTCGTGTATCAAAGAGAAATCTATAACTCGAGAACGAATAGATTTTCTGGAGCCTGAATGATGGTAATCTTTAACTAACACAAACAATACCGATTAGATTTACTCCACTTCTGTTGGATTGCTTTATCTTCGTTTTCAGAAGGTTGTTGTTTAGAATTAAGCACAAAGCTGCACAATGGGCTATCTGTGCTCTGCCCACCACGGGTATCGAAACCCGGATTTTAGCGTGTAAGTCCGCAGACATACCGCTGAGCCACTGGGGGGCCGCTTTCAGAAGGATGGTAAAGTATTCGTTTGTAAAATAAAACTGGGTTTAATAAGATGACATTTCTAGGGTGGGTTTTGTTGTGTTTTCCCACAAATTAAGTTCAGACTGTTGGTAGAAATGGATTTTCATCAAAGCAAACAAAGAAACAAGAGTTTATCTTCGAAAGATTGATATTTTCGAGGGTTCCTAAATTGATGGGCCCGGCATGGTCAGGTGGGTTAAGGCGTTCGACTCGTAATCTGAGGGTCACGGGTTTGAATCCCCGTCGCACCAAACATGCTCTCCCTTTCAGCCGTGGGGTATAATGTGACGACCAATCCCACTATTCGTTGGTAAAAGAGTAGCTTAAGAGTTGTCGGTGGGTAGTGATGACAAGCTGCCTTCCCTCTATTCTTACACTACTAAATTACCGCCGGCTAGCGCAGATAGCCCTTGAGTAGCTTTGCGCGAAATTAATAAAAAACAAAACCCAAGTTCATGTGAGTAAAGCACATGGTTCCTGGTGATGCCTTACGTCATAACCAACAAAAAACATTCTTGCTGTATAATTTTTTTTTCTTAATTGAACATTATATGTAAAAAATATTTTAAAACAATCATATCCTAGCTGATAACGTTGGTTTTATCGCCAAGTGATAAACTTTCAGGAGTTGTACCGTCCTTGTGGTATAGTAAGGTATTGAACCGTAAAATATTTATATTGCTCAAATACGTGTTGGTTTGTTCAAGCTTAATCAAAGTGACACATGTTGGTACATTTCGTTTATAAAGTTAAAATAAATTATTGAAATGAAGATATTCGAGACTCACTAAGACAAACAGATAATCCAGATTCTGTTTGCTGATAACACAGCTGATTCTGGAGAGCTTTCAGTAGCAATATGTGGAGAGAAATACGTTGAATAGTTAGCTGAAAATTGGGGACACGATAAAAAAGTGGTATTGTAATAAATAGCGTAAACTGTAAAGAAAATACAAAATAAATCACAAACAATTATCCAGTCTCATCCAAACTTTGTTTGATGATAGTTTGGAACAAGGGGCTTGTTAATTGAATGTTAACGACCCCAATCCACTAATATTATTGCTGTTATTTAGTATTTATTACATTTGGAGAAAGTTAATTTTAGGTGTATTAATAGATGGCGCCACGTGAGCACACAAATTTGTTTTTTAACTTTCCATTCAACAACATATACAAAGTGTGGGGGGAAAGACAGAAATATCATATATCTCGAAGAGACCGCTAACAATGTCTATGGAGAAATGCAATAAAAATGGCGCCCACTGTTGTAATAATACATAAATTTAGGTGAGGTTTCTTCTCCAACGGCTATTGAAAGCCTAATATTAAGGCCCGTTTTTAGACCTGTACCAATTTCTGAATTCAACCGAGACCTTTCTACTTTGGTCCCTAAGAGACTACTGCTGCCAATAGCCGTCAATTAATTAATTACATGAAACAATACGAACAGACATAAATAATTGTTTGTTGAAAGCTGGTAACAAAAAAAACAACAACACTTCCGCCACTAATTTGTCGACACCTCTTCCCACCTAGTCATTCCAACCATCACCCAGTATATACACATAATGACCTAGTCATTCCAACCATCACCCAGTATATACACATAATGAGTTCTTAAAACTTTTAAAAAAGTTTTTGCGAGGTAGTAATGAATACTTTAATAATATGTTATGTTTTTTTTTATAAGTTCGTAGCCCAGAAAAAGGGCGGGTTTCTCAATTTGCGTGTAAATAAATGTAAGAAAAATAAACGACGGTATACTTACATAATCTTATCTTTATTCTTAAAGCCACATCTTAAACAATACCAATCAGCTTTTTATGTCAATACACAAGTGAAGACTGTAAGAAGCCAGGCCTCGGTGCGCCTGTTTACAAGTCAAGGAGTCACTCGACTGTAGACTGGTACAACATAATGTTAAAAAAGCGTGATGACACGTCCTGACCCACAGAAGGCACTGAAGGTCGATACAGTTAAGTAAATGAGTGACACAAGTCCCCTTTATTTCATTTGTTTAACACCATAAAAAAGTATTGATTGTATCAAAAGGTGTACACACAAATTCCCTTACCTCATTAAAAAAAGAAATCCTTTAAATGGCACAAAAAGCTGTATTTTTTTTCTGTTTCAAAGAAAGCTAAGAGTCACAAAATCACCTTAGCTCATAAATGCAGTGTTCTCACTTTGGTCCACATAATGCTGGACGACGACAAACGCTTTGATTAGGCAGAAAATACTTTCAAGTGATTTTCACACTTCTGAAAACATTTAACACAATAATATTCTGTACTCGTCACTATTCAGTCACTACAGGCATAATCTACGACAGCGAAAATAACACAATGGGTCACATCTCTGGAAGCCACCCTCAGAGCCCTCTATGCTTTAACGTTTTTGCCTGTTAATTATTAAAGTTAGCAATTAACCCTAAGCGACGACATTAAAAACGAATAGCTATTTAAAGCTTAACACGAAGTTTAGTTTTCAGTATGTTATTTACCACCGATATTTTATTGTAAGGAATCCAAATACAACTTATTTGCAATGACTCGTGAGTCGTAGGCAAACAACACGATAAGATGATTCACCTCGTCCAATGACTGAGAGAAAGAAGTCTTGCCTCACTCTATCAGTTGATCACCATGACTATATATTTTAAAACTACCTCCACAGAACAAGTAATGAGCACATTTCTAAGCAGTACCTGTATTCAATATATTAATTTGGAATAAATTATGTTCTCTTTGGAATATTAGAGTTCCTGAAACAATACGTAAAAAAAATTGATAGAACGACTAATATTAAGTAGAATCATTACGACGCACGTGCTGGTATACTGAAATGGTTGATTATTAAATTATTACCCAACATTTCAAAACAGATATTTTTGCAAAACCATTAGCGTAAGATTTAATAGCAAACAGACTGATCGAGTTGCTATGCAAAACTTAACTAGCACCAGTGTCTTAACAAAATGTATCGCTAAGAACTTGCTGTTAAAAGATTTTAACATTTTTTTCTGCTGTTTCTGGAATTAGTTTGTGATTTGTATAACTCTCTTTGCACGGTATTTCCTTCATTAATGATTCATCTAATTACAGACATTGAATTTTACCCTTTTATGTCTCTTAAGAGAGTTCAGTTAGAAAATAAGGAGTGACGAAAATAGAAATTTTACATTTAATGTTCACGTAAGCTGGAAGAGGGCGCTGTTATAAAGAAAACAACGACAACATCTTTGGTTTATTTTTAATGGAAGCCTCTGTTACTGGTGTTTCTTTAGATGGAGTGCTAGATGGTCTGACCGGGAAAAACACCGTTCACAGTGATTACACTTGAAGGGTTTGGATCCCGTGTGTTTCCGATAGTGACGTGTTAGTTCGTCTGACCGAGCAAACCGCCATTCACAGCCGTCCCAGGTACATTTGTACGGTTTCTCACCTGAAGAAAATCGAAACAAAAACGGTTGTTAGTAGTCATTGTTTAATTACCAGATTAAATCATATATATTTATATTTCTTAATACGATACCATAATTTGTCATTCAAAACGATTTTGAAGCTATTATCAATGCTAAGGTGAGGACTGAATATATTTTTATCGTGTGTCATGCAAATAACTCAAACCAACTTATAGTTGGCATTGTCAAACTGCAAAAAATGAAGACTGCTAGTCATACCACTCATTGTCGACTCTTGAGCTACTCAAAAAATAGTGGAATTGACTGATATATTGTAACTGCCCCACGACTGAAAGAGCGACCATGTTTGGTGTGATAGGGATTCAAACCCGCGACTTTGAGAATACCACTCAAGCGCCCTAACCACCTAGCTTTGCCTGAGTCTTGGGTTTCAGGTTTGTGTTCCGCTGTCGTATATAAAAAAAAACCCAACAGAAACGCTTTCTTAATCTTGAAGTCTTGAAATGTACTGTAAGAGTGACAGTCAAATCAAGAGTACCTGAAGAGTTATCGGTGGGTGCTGTTGATTGGTTGTCTTCCCTCTAGGCTGTCAATTTAATATTAGGGACGGCTATGAGAAGCTAAGCCTTGCGTTGCATAGTGCGAAAATTCTAAAAAAAACAAACAAACACGGGAAAATGAACGAGATTAGATGTCTTGTGAGCAACGAATAAATTATTTGCAAGTTGATCTCTGTTTTCAACCTCACAATTACATTCTGTTAAGTAGTAACATAATACTATCGAGGAAGGGCCTAACCGTTATGCAACAGAGTGAAAACTCTATAGTCCACAGGGCCTGTGATCATTTTTAAGGGAGTTTGCGACCGTAAATATTGAATTTCCATGCTAAGAGTTTACAAAAAGAAACGACGCTGTGTTCGATTACATGAAATCAATGTCATAAAACAATCCCAATAAACTGCACACTTCTGCTTTAATACAATGCAGTCTCAGCTTATATAGACAGACATATCTGAATGTGTGTCCATGCATGAGATAGTCTTTACTTCTTTAAGAGGTTCATTGTCCTAACAGTCTGAAATATCGACACGTGCCATGTAAGCATTCTTCTGTTTTACTTAGGTCCAAATGAAATATATTGAATAGAAATGAATAAAACGTTTATTCTTAGCCACACTGCATGTTCGATTTCATCGTCTTTGTTACTTCAATATCAAATTAATTCAAACTTCTCGACGTATCATACTAATTTTATTTTAAAAAACAGGTTTGTGTTGGCATTGTACACAAAGATACACAATGGGCTATCTGTACTCTGCCCACCACGGGTATCGAAACCTGGATTTTAGCTTGTAAGTCCGCAGACATGCCGCTGAGCCACTGGGGGGCACATACAAAGATACACACAGAGCTATTTGTGCTCTGCCTTCAACGAAGGGTATTGAAACCCGGTTTTTAGCAGTATAAGCCCGCAGCCGTACTGCTGTGTCACTGAGGGTAGGGACTACAAAAAAAGGAGATGTTGACCGTTACATAGTCACGTGTTGTTTAAATTAAGCTGCTTGTTGAGCCCGTCTCCAGGTTGTCTGTTTTTTTATTTATTTTTATAGTAAGTCGATCTTTAGATTGACGAAACCGTTTACATATTTATTCCAGAGTCTCATCTCACAGGAAGAACGTACATTGGGCTGATCACTTTCTTTTAAAAACAAATGTGGTATTTAATAACTCAAAAATATACACGTCAAATTCTTGTGGACGATTGGCAGTTTAGTTACGTTTGGTTTGTTTTGAATTTCGCGCAAAATCTCCGCGCTAGCCGTCCCTGATTTTGCAGTTTAAGACTAAGAAGAAGGCAGGTGGTCACCACCACCAACCGCCAACTTTTGGGCTACTATTTTAACAACGAATAGTAGAATTGGCTTCACATTATTACGCACCTACGTCTGAAAGGTCGAGCATATGTTTGATGAGACAGAGATTCGAACCAGCGAACTTTAGTTTCGCGGACCTCATGCTTTTTTGCAGAGAAAAGAAAATTTTGACCGGACAAATGCTGATAATACTTCTCGAATACTGAACCTCTTAAGGTTCACTAAATACACAGGCCTGCGATAATGTTATTGTTTGAAAGTTTTAAATATCCCACAGCAATTCCTGAACGCCGAATTCGAAAATGATGTTTATTTTTCACCATCACGTTCATACTTTTCACAAAACATCATAAGGTAAAACATACAAGACAAACCGTAACACGTGGTTTTGAGACTAAAAGAGGTTGATTTCACACATAAAGAGCAGGATAATTATGAATATATGTTCGTTCGACATCCAAGTTCTTACCTTTTCTCCAATTTGTTTGTATTTTTGTTAACAAACATAATAATAAGATATGCCTATTGTAGTTTTTCCTTTTCTCCAATTTGTTTGTATTTTTGTTAACAAACATAATAATAAGATATGTCCATTGTAGTTTTTCCTTTTCTCCAGTTTCTTTGTACTTTTTTAACAAACATAATAATAAGATATGCCTATTGTAGTTTTTCCTTTTCTCCAATTTGTTTGTATTTTTGTTAACAAACATAATAATGAGATATGTCCATTGTAGTTTTTCCTTTTCTCCAGTTTCTTTGTACTTTTTTTAAACAAACATAATAATAAGATATGCCTATTGTAGTTTTTCCTTTTCTCCAATTTGTTTGTATTTTTGTTAACAAACATAATAATGAGATATGTCCATTGTAGTTTTTCCTTTTCTCCAGTTTCTTTGTACTTTTTTTAAACAAACATAATAATAAGATATGCCTATTGTAGTTTTTCCTTTTCTCCAATTTGTTTGTATTTTTGTTAACAAACATAATAATGAGATATGTCCATTGTAGTTTTTCCTTTTCTCCAATTTGTTTGTATTTTTGTTAACAAACATAATAATAAGATATGCCTATTGTAGTTTTTCCTTTTCTCCAATTTGTTTGTATTTTTGTTAACAAACATAATAATGAGATATGTCCATTGTAGTTTTTCCTTTCTCCAGTTTCTTTGTACTTTTTTTAAACAAACATAATAATAAGATATGCCTATTGTAGTTTTTCCTTTTCTCCAATTTGTTTGTATTTTTGTTAACAAACATAATAATGAGATATGTCCATTGTAGTTTTTCCTTTTCTCCAGTTTCTTTGTACTTTTTTTAAACAAACATAATAATAAGATATGCCTATTGTAGTTTTTCCTTTTCTCCAATTTGTTTGTATTTTTGTTAACAAACATAATAATGAGATATGTCCATTGTAGTTTTTCCTTTTCTCCAGTTTCTTTGTACTTTTTTAAACAAACATAATAATAAGATATGCCTATTGTAGTTTTTCCTTTTCTCCAATTTGTTTGTATTTTTGTTAACAAACATAATAATGAGATATGTCCATTGTAGTTTTTCCTTTTCTCCAATTTGTTTGTATTTTTGTTAACAAACATAATAATAAGATATGTCCATTGTAGTTTTTCATTTTCTTCAGTTTGTTTGTATATTTCTTAACAAACATAATAATAAGATATGTCCATTGTAGTTTTCCTTTTCTCCAGTTTGTTTGTATTTTTGTTAAAAAACATAATAATAAGATATGTCCATTGTAGGTTTTTCTTTTCTCCAATTTGTTTGTATTTTTGTTAACAAACATAACAATAAGATATGTCCATTGTAGTTTTTCTTTTTCTCCAATTTGTTTGTATTTTTGTTAACAAACATAATAATGAGATATGTCCATTGTAGTTTTTCCTTTTCTCCAGTTTCTTTGTACTTTTTTTAAACAAACATAATAATGAGATATGTCCATTGTAGTTTTTCCTTTTCTCCAATTTGTTTGTATTTTTGTTAACAAACATAATAATAAATGTCCATTGTAGTTTTTCATTTTCTTCAGTTTGTTTGTATATTTCTTAACAAACATAATAATAAGATATGTCCATTGTAGTTTTCCTTTTCTCCAGTTTGTTTGTATTTTTGTTAAAAAACATAATAATAAGATATGTCCATTGTAGGTTTTTCTTTTCTCCAATTTGTTTGTATTTTTGTTAACAAACATAACAATAAGATATGTCCATTGTAGTTTTTCTTTTTCTCCAATTTGTTTGTATTTTTGTTAACAAACATAATAATAAGATATTTCCAATGTAGTTTTTCCTTTTCTCCAATTTGTTTGTATTTTTGTTAACAAACATAATAATAAGATATTTCCAATGTAGTTTTTCCTTTTCTCCAATTTGTTTGTATTTTTGTTCACAAACATAATAATAAGATATGTCCATTGCAGTTTTTCCTTTTTTACAGTTTGTTTGTATTTTTGTTCACAAAGATATTTCCATTGTATTTTTTCTTTTTTACAGTTTGTTTGTATTTTTGTTAACAAACATAATAATAAGATATTTCCATTGTATTTTTTTCTTTTCTCCAGTTTGTTTGTATTTTTGTTAACAAACATAATAATAAGATATGTCCATTGTATTAAACAAAATAATAATTTGATTTCAGTAAGGATTTTTTTTGTTTTCGATTTGTAAAACAAAATCCTTTCGTTATAGATAAAAAAATTAATATTATTTTAGAAACCTAGGTTGCTCAGTTTTGGAAAATCCGTTGTCAAAATCAAAACAACTTTTATGAAGTTTAAATTCGCAGAACTGTGTAATTTAGGACGGTAGTTTCATTACTCTTAAACTTTGTCAGTTGATTCGTAAACGTTAAAATCATGTATTGTTATCATATTATTGAAAAAGTCGATCTTAAACACTTTAAACCGTATTATACGAGGTAACATGCAAAGCAACAGAACTGATTATTCATTTTACATAAGAAGTCCTTTAATTTTTTTTCTACGACTTTACACCTTATCATCTTACAGCACACTCTATCAGTTGCAACCGTTACTAAAAATCAGAAGTGCATTTTGGGTTGTATGGAATTTGGCGCACAGCTACTCGAGGACTATCTGTGCTAGCCGTCCCTAATTTAGTAGTGTAAGACTAGAGGGAAGGCAGCTGGTTATCACCACCCATCGCCAACTTTTAGGCTTCTCTTTTACCAGTAAATAATGAGATTTACTGTCACATTATGACGTCCTCATAGTTTAAAGGGCTAGCATGTTTGGTGCGACGGGGATTCGAACCCGCGACTCTCAAACTAGGAGTCTAGAGCCTTAACCACCTGACCATGCTGGGTGTTATGCAAACGTAACAGGTTAACAAGAAAAGGTAAACAGAAATCACAGTCAGTTCGACTGACAACCTAATATTGTTGACGTTAAAGAGTTAAGCTTTGGTGTTTTTCTTTATCCATGTATACTGTACCTCGCTGATACAATGATAAGTTTACGGATTTACAACGCTAAAATCGGGTGGTCGGTTCCCCTCGGTGGATTCCGAAGACTGCCCGATGTGGCTTTCTTCTAAAAAAATGTACACACTCCAAAGATAATAGTAAACTTTAAGTTACAGCAAGGAAGTTATAGGACTAAAACTCACTGTGATTATATGCTTGTTATATTATCACTCCTTATTTTTGTCATTTCAACCAGTTTTTCTGGGTTACATTATACTTATTTTGTCATTATGGTTAAAGGATTCTCATTCGTCTCACATGCGTGTATAAAAGTCGATAAGTAATTTTTGAAAAGTTTAAAAACAATTTTAACATATTTTTCACACAGAAAAACTTGTAACTACTGTTGAACTGTTAACAACAAGTTAATGTTAACCAAACGTACCAGCAATTTGTATACAATATTTTGGCTTTCTTTTTAAGAAATCACGAGTAAAGACAAACGAGAATATATCGTTTCAGTCATACAACATCTGTCATATTCAGTACCAGCGAAGACCTTGTGTTGAATACAAGGACTCATCGGGTGACAATAACATCGTTTAATATTTGTGCGTTATGAAAAGTACATCTATAAAAAAATTAAAAACACGAAAGACAAAACAAAACGAATCATTTCAAGACACGTAACATTCGAAACCTTCCACTGCGTGTTGTTTCTTTCTGTGAATAGCCCAATTCTGCTATTCTTACATAACTTTTAGAGAGTAAGAGGTTGGAAATACATTTTATGTATCATTACAGAAAATATTTATACACAAGGTGCCATGAAACTTTAGGACAGACTTTTTAGAGTTAGTCAGCCATGATTATTTGCCTTTATGCAACGTTTATTTTGAATAATCCAGATGCATAAATAATTATGTTTGATAAAAGTGTTTTTTAGACCTTTTAGAAATGTAAATAGTCGTTACACATTGCCGTCCTGCAGCTCCTCTTATCGGATGTAACCGACATTAAAAATCATTTAGAAGTAGAAGTTGTCATTTCAACCACTCGATGGCGAACCTTATAGGTTATGTCCATGGGGGTCAAATATTTCAAAAACCTTTTAACCATAATAAAAAAATCTTTCAGAAAAACAACAAACTTGATGGTTGACCTTGTAACTTAATCCAAGAAAGGTGAAAAAGTTCGATCATAAGAGGAGCCGTTTGGACGTTCAGTGATTGTTAACCCTAAAGCTTACGACTACGATAAACAAAAAAATTTTAAAAAAATGTTTAGTCGTAAGAGAAAACAATTATATACTTAATGGTTGACTTTGTAGGTTGAATCCACGATGGTTATGAATAAAACCTATTCACGCATTAGGCGACGAAAGAACTAATTTCACAAACACTAATTGGATAATGTAAAGACATAGAGTTTATTCACTGAAATAATAGAAATATGTAACTCGTACTGCTTGCACCTTCATATGGAAGAAGAATTATAGGATAACAGCGCGAAACTCCACTAATTTGTCTTCCATATTACAAATTGTTAATTATTATAAACACAACTAGCTATTTTTTCTTCAAGTATTCTCTGTAAAATTCAAAACTAACGTATTAAACATGCAATGTAATATCTAAAAGTTGCAGATATTACAACGTTTTATTCAAATATGTATAAGAGATTTATAAGCTTTGTCTCTTCTGTGTCAATTCTCGTCCATTTATAAAGAAGAAGATGAGAAAAAGTTGAAAAATAAATCGTCGAAGATTCGTCTTAATGGTGAGCTGTGAACTTTATTCACTTTTCAACCATACGTGAAGGGAACTATTTTGCTCAGTTGGGACAGATAAAATTCGTTTTGAGCTTTGACTTCAATAGAGTTATTAAACATGTAAGTCATGTTGGGACTTCAGTTTTCCACGGTTCTTTACAAGTTGCTTTTCATGTCATCATACAGTGCTACGTTTTACAAACAAACCGTGTTAAAATGCCAAGAAAAATATAGTATTTGACGAAACAACGGAAGACATGTGAGACATAACTGTTGCCAGAGAAGCTTTCAATATGCAGCTGATGAAGAAAGAAAAGCTGTCAGACTTTTAGAAGACTACAGGTATAACATCTTAGAACACAAGAAGTAAGCAGGAACTTCAGACAAGCTGCATTATGTCGGGTTGGTACAATGAAATTTTGCAGTCTTATTCAATTTCTGTGCACGAGCATCGCGGGAAAGCTTCAGCAACTTAGCACGTGGTGAGAATTAAAAAATTTTCTTTACTGAGTGCTCTTATCGCATATAGAAAATTTGTTCAAATGAGAAGTGAAATGAAAATTTTCTGCGTGTGTTTAGAAAGCTAACATGAAGGTTATTTACTGGTGATACCACTTCCATTTCCGTGTTTATTGTCGTTAAAATTTTGACGACAAAATGTTTTCCTGCCATCATTAGATAACACCTTATCTCACGGACAGTGTGTGTTTCGGTTTGAGTTCATGAAGCCCCTTAATGTGTTTGTTTTGACTTTCGCACAAAGCTACTCTAGGGCTATCTGCGCTAGCCGTTTCTAATTTAGCAGCGTAAAACTAGAGGGAAGGCAGCTAGTCATTACCACCCACCGCCAACTCTTGGGCTACTTTTTTTACCAACGAATAGTGGGATTGACCGTCACATTATAACGCCCCCACGGCTCAAAGGGCGAGCATGTTTGGCGCGACGGGGATACGAACCCGCGACCATCAGATTACGAGTAGCACGCCCTAACACGCTTGGCCATGCCGGGCCCCAAGAGATTAGTACCGCCAGAGGACGCCACTCTGATATTCTTAGTTTTAATAATAAAAAAAATATGTAATTCCAACGCTATCGAACCCACACAATTAACAAACCGGAACTGCTATAATACAATACTTACACTTTAGTTTGAAAATAAGAACTTTCTAAAACTAGAAGTATCATGATAGGAAACTAATGGACACCACGACGAATATACACAAATGTGTTGTTTAGACAAGTGACCGTATTGTAGTGGCACGCGTATTTCAGAGCATCTTCGACGGTAAGTGTAATTAGTTCCAATTAGTCATTTGTCTTCAAAGTTAATTTCAATTAACCAGCTCTTCCTGATAGACGAATAACTAAATGTTACGCCTTATAAAGGTTGGTATTGTTAGTCTGGTCATCATTTCAAGTGACATGTTAATTAAACATTGCAACGATATAACTTATCTTAGTAACGGTGTAATGTTGTCATATCTTCCCACATACACACACGAAAACACTTCCGTTTATTTTGCGAAATTCAAAAGAAAATAAAAAAAAAGAATCGTTTTTCGTTCAGCGTTTAACACTGTCATTTTTAACCTGGCCAGTACTTTGCGCATATGGTCCGGCATGGGCAAGCGTGCTTAGGCGTTCGACCCGTAATCCGAGAGTTGCGGGTTCGAATCCCGATCGCGCTAAACATACTCGCCCTTTCAGCCGTGGGGGCGTTACAATGTGACGGTGAATACCACTATTCGTTGGTAAAAGAGTAGCCCAAGAGTTGGCGGTTGGTGGTGATGAGTAGCTGCCTTCCCTCTAGTCTTACACTGCTAAATTAGGGACGGCTAGCGCAGATAGCTCTCATATAGCTTTGCGCGAAATTCAAAAACAAACAAACTTTGCGAATATCAGCTAAAACCCGGGTCAAAGGCCCTTAAAGTTTAGACAAAGATATTTTTAGCGAAGAACTGCTGAGAAGAATGAAAGACAGGACGTCAGTAAAGCCTGCTTCCACAGGGACTCGAAACAGTAATTTGGCTAAACTCGAAGCAAAACTGTTACGAGGATACACAATTTGCTTGATAGGCAAATGATGTTGTAAAAAATAGTAAATATTATTGTTAAAAACAACAAGGAAACCAAACTGTTTCAGTACTTCTTTTGAACATTTTCGAGAAAGTTATATTCGATGTACGATTATAATGCACTAAAAGAAACTTACATTTTCGCTCTTTGTAACAACGGAAAGACAGACTCATTTAAAGATTTTACCTAAGTTACTAATCAAAGAAAATTCAATTTTCTTTTTGCATCTCATTTCAAATACAGTCATGAATTACACAAAGGAATATGTATGCTGTTGAGTGCAAATTTACATCACGGGCTGTTTGTGATGTGCCCACTACGGGTATCGAAAGTTCATTTTTAAAGTTATAAGGCCTCAGACTTACCATTGTGCTACAGGGCGTGTCATACGAGAAAGTAATCTAATGATGTCATGGTGCTGTTAGTGAGTGGATAAAAGAAAGAAATAACACAAAACAACAACAACAACCTTTTCTTGAGAACAATTACAAAATTAACTTACTTGTAACTCATTTATCCTTACCAGATCGACCCATACATAATAAATTTAGTTTACAAGATTACCTTACACGTAACTTATTTAGTTACGCAAGTGAAGTTTTTGGATGTTGGAAATACTTAGGAATACTTACTATAAAAAAGAAAGATATTCAGATTTAACTTTGAATAAATAAAGAAATGCTAATCTATTTTACGAAATTTCCAAATACAGAAACAGAAATAAACATAGTTTACTCTAAACAAGTGTGAAAAACAAAAGCAGAAAGTCAGTGCACGAGGAAGCAACCGCACGCTCCAGTAGAAGAGACTAGAAACAACCATCGAGGTTCTCGAAGAGCAAGTTAATATTTAAATAGTAATTGAAGAATTCGAAACACATAGCAACGCAAAAGTAACCCCTGACGAGGTCTTTTAAACTTAAACATAGTAAACTTTATCATTAGGAGACATACAGTTGAATATAGTTACGTGGTCTTTGATAATCTTATAGAAAAACACAGCCACGTAGTTGTTATTTGTATACGTTTCATGTCATCATAATCGAAGAAGTTCTATTTAAGCAATACATAGAATGAGATGAGTAAAACCCCTAAAACCCTGAATTATAAAACAATGTACTTAAGTGGTGCGTAACACTATTTGTTAAACTTATAGGATTTTCTTTGATCTAAATCTTACGCCAATTGTTTGTTTCTTCGTAATTAAGCACAGAACTACACAATGGCTATCTGTATTTTGCCTAACACGGGTATCGAAACCAAGCATCTAGCAGTATGAGCCCTCAGTTACGAAAAAAACATTTGATTATGTTTTGTCAAACGGGAAATCAACAGGAAGGTTGTGCTTAGTTACTTGAAAATAATATTTTTTTTTACTTAATGTTTATTGCAATAAACTCGCATTCAAAACAGGATTGTTTGTTTTGAGTTTCGTGCAAAGCGAAACGAGAGTTATGTGAGCTAGCCGTCCTTAATCTGGCGGGTAATGAAGCTAGCCAATACCACCCATCGTCAACTTTTGGCATACTGTTTTACCAATGAATAGTTAGTTGAGTTAAACATGAATTTTAATGTTTCCACGGCTGAAAGTCTGACTCTCAGAGTGTAAGTCGAGTGCCCTAACAACCTTGTTATGCAGGACCTGTTAACAAATGATTTAAAATGAATAAACCACTGGTGTAAAATGACGATAAAGCTATTTTATCCGTTGGTTTTAATAAATATTTGAGACACAATGGATAAAACTGCAGCTTCTTTGGTGTCTCTTTTTTTTGTAAAAAATGATTGCTCTAGATGGCGCCAAAATAATGCCGTCATATTTTTAACGTCACCCAAGTGGGACTGATCTTAAATTTGTTTTAGCTCTTCTTTTATTGGAGAACATTTACGTCTCACACGGTATTAGGAGTTCACGGAATTAGTAGTCTCTTTGGTTTAAATCACATCCCGTTTGTCCGAAAGATCTCCTTGAGGAAACTATATGTTGTTATGAAGAGCATCCCGGTTGTGGCTGGTAGTAAACTTAAGCACTTTTCTTTAGTTGAAACGTTTATGTAGCTATCTGCCTGATGTAAAGAACAAGCGATTAAGGAAGTCTTCCTCATAGGGCTTCAACACAGAGATCAAAGGGTTACTCACCCTTTCTTCCCAGGAAAATCGTATCATAAAACTTTAACTCCATACTAGTTCTTTAAATCCAGACAAGTCGTCTCCGTCTGAGAACAAATTTTCAGTCGAAATACAAAGTTTAAAGAAAAACATCAACTGAAACGCGAAATATGGTTATGTTTCGTATAAAATGTTCGTTGCATTTAATTACCACAGAAACATAATGACGGTAAACATCTTAAAAAAACAAATTATTTTGAAACAGGTATGTGTTCAGTTTTGGTTCGTTCGTATCATTCAACGGATGAACCATACGTCAGACAAACAGACTAATTTTATTAATTTTCCTTTCCATAATGCCCCTCAATGGCACAATATGTCTGCGGATTCACGCCGCTAAAAACCGGGTTTTGATACATGTGGTGGGCAAAGCACAGATAGCACATCGTGCAGCTTTGTGCTTAATTCCAAAAGAAACAAACAAACCCACGTTTATAACCGTATAAATCACGTATTAACAAAGCCCACAAAGACCATTGAAAATCAGCGGAACGAATTTTTATACTTTCTAAATTTCAAATACCGGTTACACGTGCACAAAGAATCGCAAGATTTATTTATCATTTCTGTAAGAAAGGTTATTGAATTTATATGGATAATGTTTCAGTTTGCCACAGTTACCATTATTTTAAGATTCTGTAAACAACGTAACATACTGAACGAAATCTTTTATTCAATTAATAGCTCCACTTTGGGTAAGAGGATACGACAGCCGAGATGGAATAACAGGTCTCTTGTTGTCCCTAAACATTATGCTATGTCAAACGTTTTTAATATACGTTTACTATACTTAGAGTTTGCTTTAGAATACCGCGATAAAAAACATCAGAAATGCATTGGAAGGTGTGAGGTAGAAGAAAGTTACTGTGTTTCCAATTGTTTTTTTTATAAGCATGCAAACACCGGTTGATTTGGATGTGAGGCTGGAAGGCAATACACCTCTTGGTTTCTGAGTCGATTTCTTGTTTGTTGTTTTGTCAACGACACCAGTTACCTTGCAATTAGGATTATATTTGATAAATAAAGCCTTCGTTTTATTGGAAGATTTGATTGTGGCTTCCCCCTATTTTGATTACTTTGCTGAACAAGAATCTTTAGTTATAAGTTAACTGATGTCAGTGACTCGCTGTAAACAATTTATATATACATGATGAACTCTCCCCCCAAAATATTTAAATTATCCCCCCCTGCATGACACCACGACTTGTATCTGACACTGTATATGTTATAAACTATGAATAATTTTCCGTATTGTTAATTCGTTTTCGTTCCCTGCTGGTACAGTGGTAAGTCTTACGGATTTACAACACTAAAATCAGGGGTTCGATTCCCCTTGGTAAACTCAGCAGATAGCTAGATGTGGCTTTGCTTTAAGAACACACGTAAGCGCTATTTCTTGAAAACACTTTTTTGTATTTTAAAGGGACTACTTATGTAACATGACAAATGTTTACATACTATAATATTATCTTTCTCTACCAATGGTTTAATTCAGTAGAAATATTTATGTTAAAATAGTTACTATAAAAATTGGAGTTTCTTTCAAAACTATCGAAATTTTAAATGGTTACGTTATGTAAATAAAGCAGAAATTTTAATTTCTTAAAACTGTGTAAGAAATGGTTGCATTCTAATGATATATCGAATAGGGTTCGATCTTTAATGTTAAGCTACGGATAATGGAAATCTGGGGTTTAGCATTGCAATTCCATAAACTTATCACTGACTCAACAGAGGACAACTCTGTGTAGATTGAAGTTTTGTATAGATAAAACACTTTACGTTGTTGTTGTTTTTAATCAAGCACAATGTTACTCAATGGGTTATCTGTGCTCTGCCTACTAGAGGTATCGAAACCCGGTTTCTAGCGTTGTAAGTCCGCAGACACACCGCTAAGCCACTGGGGGCAACACTTACGACATGCGGCTTAATAAGTTAAAGAACTCTATTATTATTTTCTAGAAAAGAAATAGTTTGAATTTCGCGCAAAGCTACTCGAGGGCTATCTGCGTTAGTCGTCCCTAATTTAGCAGTGTAAGACTAGAGGGAAGGCAGCTAGTCATCACCATTCACTACCAAATCTTAGGCTACTATTTCACCAAAAATAGTGAACTTGATCTTCACATTATAACGTCCCCACAGCTGAAAGGGCAAGCACGTTTGTTGTGACGAGGATTTGAACCTGCGACCCTCAGGTTATGAGTCGAGTGCCTTAACTATTTGGCCATGCCGGGCCTAGAAAGGAAATAATACTTTATACAACTTGGAAATACGAAGTACTGATTCGATTTTCTCCAGGATGAAAACATCAAACAGAAGCAAGTGTTTTCGGCGTTGTTTGTGTATAGTTTTATGAATCTAGATTTGTTAAAATAATAATAATATATATATATTATGCCCTTCAGTGGTTCAGCGGTATGTCTGCGGACTTACACGCTAAAATCCGGGTGGGCAGAGCACAGATAGCCCATTGTGTAGCTTTGTGCTTAATTCAAAACAACAACAACAATATATATTATGTCTGTGTGCATGTTTTCTTATCGAAAAACCTCATTGGCCTATCTACTGTGTCCAACCGAGAAGAATCAAATATGTCATTGTAGCGTTGAGAATTCGAAGACTCAATGCTGTATCAACAATGGGCGAAATATGCAACATAAACATATTTATACTTTTTTCAAATTAGGCTTAAGATACGTTAATAACAAAATCCTGTTGATTCAAAGCAATAAAGCGACAAATTAACATGATCAGTAATTAATATGGAAAATTAATTTTTAACATTTAGCCACAAAAATGGCACTCGGGTTGTGTTTGTTTGTTTAGAATTAAGCACAAATTGTACAACATCCCACCTGTGCTCTGTACGGGTATCGAAATCCAGTTTCTAATAGCGTGAGTCCGCAGACATACCGCTGTGTCACTGGGGGAAAGGTGTAGTGGGTATTTTTAGACATAAATATGTGAGATTACATAAATTTTGGTAATGAATCACGAAATACACCTGGTCCACAGTTTGTAGTAATATTATTATTCCAAGCTGAAATGGAAAGTGAAACTGTTAAACTAAGACACTTTAAAAACAGCTAAAAACGCTGTTTCAATCACCGAGCGCGTTAAGGCGTGCGCTCGTAATCCGAGGGTCGCGGGTTCGCGCCCGCGTCGCGCTAAACATGCTCGCCCTCCCAGCCGTGGGGGTGTATAATGTGACGGTCAATCCCACTATTCGTTGGTAAAAGAGTAGCCCAAGAGTTGGCGCTAAACATGCTCGCCCTCCCAGCCGTGGGGGTGTATAATGTGACGGTCAATCCCACTATTCGTTGGTAAAAGAGTAGCCCAAGAGTTGGCGGTGGGTGGTGATGACTAGCTGCCTTCCCTCTAGTCTTACACTGCTAAATTAGGGACGGCTAGCACAGATAGCCCTCGAGTAGCTTTGTGCGAAATTCCAAAACAAACCATTCAATCACCAGCTTCACTTTTAAATAATAAAACATTCTGAATAAAATATATTTACAATTTTTTGGAACTAAATTTTTTGTGCGTGTGAAAAGATTAAAAATCTACTATTTTCTAATCCACTAATACCAGGTCTTCAGTTAGGAAAAAACCTTTAAAGTGCAAAGTTTTTAAAATTTATTTTGGTATTTCGTTACATCTCACATCCTAAGAGGTTTTACGATTCGTTCGTTTTGAAGCTAGACATCTGGAGCTCAAAATTTTAAAATAAAAGTTTGGTCACTTGGATGACCTGATATACTGTTGTAGTAAGCAAGTCACCTATTAGAGGTAGCCCACTCTGTAGCTCAAATGCTGTTGTATAGTGACTGTGAAAATGTGAATGTTGGAATCATTAAGTGTACTGTTATGTCACACTTTCAACCTAATGATTTTTTTTTACTTTTCTGTAAATAAAACTACAAGTAATATCTTATCAATTTCTCATTTCTTTAGGTTTACGATACGCAACCGTCCTTAAATAATTCGTAATTTATAACATGTTATAAATTTTATCATGGCGAGTTTTTCAATGAAGGTAAAAAGAACTATTTTATGATTAAATTGCGTTTACGTGATTTGGTTTTCAATGTTTATCTCTTCTTGATGACGAGAAATCCATTTAAAATAAAATTGTATAAACATTTTTGTTAACCTAAAGATGACCTATGAAGGTCAAAACGTTGTTCTCTGCTTATCGATAAGTGTTAATACCCATACCAACCGTTCTGAGATATACGAGGGCTATCTGCGCTAGCCGTCCCTAATTTAGCAGGAAGGAGAAGGATAGAAGGAAGAGAACTAGTCACCACCACCCACCGCCAACTACTGGGCTACTATTTTACCAACGAATAGTGAGATGGACCGTCAAATTATATCATTTCCAGGGCTGTTTAGTGTGATGAAAATTTGAATCCCCGACCATCACACTACGAGTCGAGCGCCCTAACTAACTGGCCATGGCTGGCCCATGTTTGTATCGTCACTGAGTCATGTTTAACATTATGAATATTCAAGTTCTGAATAATGGGTGACACAAAAGTTCTTAAAATCACTCACACGATACATAACAAAATTAGTGATTTTAATCAGAGGAAAAGTCGATTTAATCTACTTTTTGCGTAAGAAGTGAATCCTCGTAATGTGTACACACACATTATGTACACATTACAAATTGTGCCTAAAAGTACAAAAGTACTGATGCTGCTTCCATAAATTGTATTAGGCTACGTTTGTGTTTATCCAATAATGCTTCAGAGGCAGAGCTAAATATTATAGGTGCTCTTCACATATATGCTATAACTATTAAACCAATCAGGTTAACTACATATTACGAAGGAAATCTTTATCTCCGGATGGATTTTTTCATAAACGAACTGACCGATCGAAGCCTAGCTTCGTGAGCTAACTTGGTAGTCCAAAATCAAACGAAATTCTTACTAGACTTTCTCACATATTAAATACAGATTAAATATTTAGTGTAAAAAACCCTACATTGTTACCTCAGTGGCTTTTGTAATAAGTTGAATTTGAACAAAGCTCACACCGCAACAAAATTCTACAAGTCATTTTTTTATTATTTTGAAAATATTTAAATATTTAAATTATCTTTAAAAGATTATTTTAAAATCACCGTTTTTTCTTGCTTCCCACAACAAAACCAAAATACACTGTAACAAAATAACCAGATTATAACACAGTGAATAAAGATAGTGCTGTTGTTTAAACTTCCCGCTCTTTTCTGATTCAAACCATTCAACTTAAAGTTTATATTAGAGTTGAAACAGGCACTTAAGCCCAAATTAAACAAGTATTTAGTAATTCAAATATTTTTAGAACCTTTTATTTTCGTACATAGAATATAGTTTTATTTGAAAGCAAAACTCAATATTAATAATTAAATTTAATGCATTAAAAGTACCAAATTCAGACAGTAGAAATCCTGACCACGTCTCTACTGTGAAATGGGCTGCTTTGAACAAAAAGTGACGCAACTCCTTTGCCATTTGTACCACGTTCACTCCACTCTATTGCTACACTTCCGATCGTTTCTGCTGACTTACAACAGTTTTTTTGAAGAATAAACTAATGAAAATCCTAGTGCAGATTTTGCTTATTTTTTAGAAAAAAAACGGTGCTCGTGTTTTCAATGTTTTCAAAAGAAAAAGCCAAAAGAGTGCAATCTTCTTAAAATAACCTGTAAAAACTTGTGAAATAACACATTTAAAGTACATTACAGGAGCCTCAAAAAGAAAGCCCATTATAAACGAAGAGCTCAGTTTTACTCATGGTCTTTTAGCGGATCTGTCGGGCTTTTATTAAGTCTTTCAGCGGATCTGTCGGGCTTTTATTAAGAGTTAAAGCGGATCTGACGGGCTTTTATCAAGTGTTTCATTGGATCTGTTAGGGCTTTTATTAAGGGCAGAGGTGGGTACGCAATTTGTCATTTAAACAATCAATCAAACTGCACATCTTCTTAATTTGCACATATATGAGTAAAACTATGTATTTTTTTATTTGTTTTAAGCACAGTGAGCTCAGTATAATACGTACGATTTCGTCTACAAATTTGCACACATTAAGTTTTTGCACTATAACTTTTAATGCAGCATATGCATCCTCAAACAATTGTGTAGTCTTAGTAAAGATTACGAGTTTTTTGTACACAAAAATCAGGTTTTTAATTAAATATTTTAATTAATTATATTTTTGTGAATATAGAACCTGTTTCATTACTAGTATGAGTGCAAGGTAATTTCATGTTATGTTTTAGAAAGCTATTCTTCGTTTCAAAAATTTCAAATACTATTTATGTAATCTCTAAAACCTTCTACGTACATTTGAAACGCGCGTTTTGAGTAAGATTTATATGTTTTCTATACTCTAACTATGAGGGGCGTCACTTGACCACCTTTGTAACCATCATAACAAAATAAATAAATAAATATAAATTATGCTTTTAGGTGCAATGATGACCACATATTATAACACGAAAATTGTTTGTTTTGTTGTTTTTAAATTTCGCACAAAGCTACTCGAGGGCTATCTGTGCTGGCCGTCCCTAATTTAGCAGTTTAAAACTAGAGGGAAGACAGCTAGTCATCACCACCCACCGCCAACTCTTGGGCTACTCTTTTACCAACGAATAGTGGGATTGACCGTCACATTATAACGCCCCCTCGGCTGAAAGGGCGAGCATGTTCGGCGCGACCGGGATGCGGACCCGCGACCCTCAGATTACGAATCGCACGCCTCAACACGTTTGGCCATGCCGGGCCAACACGAAAATACAAATGTTTAGCCTAAGTAGCTTATGTATCATAACGCTATATATTTATATATATATTATTATTTTTTATATTATACTAACCTTCCAGTCATGCCTAGCTAGCATTATATAACTTGCATTGATGCAGTGCACGTGCATTCATGGTTCATATCCAATAATATAAAAATGATCATTTGTCTATCCTGTCATGACTGTACTTTAGTGGAACAGCATTTTGTCATATTCAGTCACATTTCAATTATTATACATAATATATGTATGTATGCACTATAACTACTTAGAAATAAATTATTAAATTTATTATTTTTAATATAGAACAATAAATTAAGACTTTACGCAAATAATTATTTGCTTCTTGCTACGACTTTTGAACTCGGTAACTAAGTTTTTTAAAATTTCGCACGTGAAAGATATTAAACACTTTTTTTTACGTTTTATATCTATGCAGTTTAATGACCAAAAATCGTAAATAACTATACTGATACCATAGAATTCTACTGTAATTTATGAAGTTTATCATCTAAGACGTATTTAGATTTACAAAAATATGAAACTTCGAACAAACTAAAGACACAACCTACCTTAATAAAATTTTGGTTTGAAAGAATATAATAGTGTTTTTACAGATTAAAGTGGCTGAGAAAGCCATCCTGGGGACATTCTAATCTGTTAATTGGTTATTCACATGTCATATACTGTGGTAAGAGTATATAAGGGACCGTTTCAAAAAATTGGAAAGAGTTGAATGAAGCCAGCATGTTTGATTCAGTACGTAAGACATATCTCACGAAAATAAAAAGATATGAGGTTTTATTTCATACCACCGCTTGTCAACGTTAGTAATTCTAGTTTTTAATTTGTACGAAACTAGAGAATTAGTGTCTTGACATGAAAAATATCTGATTTTAAACAGTGCTGCATTCAACATACCACGTGACTCATTAAAATCTATATTTAAACGTGTTCTTTTAAAGTTTGAATTATAAACAACAATTTAATTTCAAACTTATTGACATAAATTCATAAAATAGTAGCTCAATAAAATTTTGAATACAAGTCAACAAATGCGATGACATAGCCTTTGACCCGTGACGTTTCGCGAAAGGGTTAAGAGTTTTAGTGAATCTGTTCGAGCTTTTATCAAAGCAAAACTAGTTATATATTTTGCTACTTAAACAATCAGTAAAATCGCACATCTACTTAATTTGTGTATGTGGAAGAAAGTTATGCATTTTGTCTGTTTGTTTGTTTTAAGCGCAAAGCTACGAACCTTTTTTTATCGTTTCAAAGGTGAATTTTCAACAAATTTAATAATTGCCTTAGAAACTGCACTTTGGTTAGGTATAATTTCTGCGTGGTTGCCATATTTTTAAACACTTTAGTTTTTGAGTAAAAAATATAACAAAATATGCGGGTCCTTGAACTCTAATTGCTCTTGGTCGTTCGGTTGTTTCCGTGACGTTTTACAACTATGACGTAATAGTTACCAAACACGCTTCGTAGCGCGACCACTTTGTTCCTTTCAATGCGAGTGTTTTATGTAAATCTGTCGGGGTTCTTTTTCGGATTACGTACATTTAGTCCGTTTCACACATTTTCGTATGATCGACAACAAACGCACTCTCCCCTGGTTGGCATCTGCTCGCATAAACTACTCCAATACCTTGTACAAGCATAAGGAATACTTCATATAAATTATATATTTATGGTAAATATTTAATTAATTATTCAGACTGCTACATCTAGTTTGATTTTATAGACAGAATTATGACGTACAATTGAAATTCATTTTGTTACGAGTTATAAATACCCGGTACAATGATTGTTAAAGGGCCGGGTATTAGTTAACACAGTCGGCAAAGTATAAACAAATAAAACCTAGTCTGTGATACCAATAATTTATAAGCACCAGACAGGTTTCGAAATGCTTAAAGTTGCACGTGAAATAATACAGACCATATTTGTTGTCATGACTTAGACTTACCATTCTTCCATTGGAGGTATGACCAACTCGTAACCGGCCTGGGCGCTATTTTTATCACTCACAGTTCCTCTACTTTTGCTCATGGAACTTTCTTCATCACTAGAACTTGTCAGATCTGTGTCAAAAGTAACTGTTCTAGGTTCGTTGAAAGTAGGTTCAAATTGATATGGAGTTACTCGACACTGTTCAGAACACAAAGTCAAAACAGACTCCGCCTCGGTTTCTTTGTATGCATTGGCCATGTTTATTTACATTCAACGCGCTGGCGTTGGCGGCTTGTTTGACAACTATTACGTCACAGTACTTTACCTAGCGGCAAACGTAAAAACTAAAACGTTTGGATTGTCGCTCGGAAAGGGCTCTTTCTGCACCAAGTTCAATGTTTCATTTATCAGCACATATTAAAAATATTTAATGGCCTATAGCCAAACTGCACGTAGAGTTACCAAACTTTTCATGCAGTGCCCATCTGTTTGTATTTGGTTTTTTGGGGGCTATCTGCGCTAATCGCCTCTGATTTAGCAGTGATAGAATAGAAGAACGGTAGCCAGTTAACACTAATCATCACCAATCTCTTGGGGTACTCTTTACTAACAAATAGTGGGATTGACTGAAGATTATAAATCTCCTACGGCTCAAAAGGCGAATACGTTTAGGGACGGGTTTGTTTTGTTTTTGAATTTCGCAAAAAGCTACTCGAGGGCTACCTGTGCTAGCCGTCCCTAATTTAGCAGTGTAAGACTAGAGGGAAGGCAGCTAGTCCTCATCACCCACCGCCAACTCTTGGGCTACTCTTTTACCAACGAAATAAATGTTCATTCCCATTGAACTGGTGGCCTGGCATGGCCAAGCGCGTAAGGCGTGCGATTCGTAATCCGAGGGTCGCGAGTTCGCGCCCGCGTCGCGCCAAACATGCTCGTTCTCCCAGCCGTGGGGGTGTATAATGTAACGGTCAATCCCACTATTCGTTGGTAAAATAGTAGCCCAAGAGTTGGCGGTGGGTGGTGATGACTAGCTGCCTTCCCTCTAGTCTTACACTGCAAAATTAGGGACGGCTAGCACAGATAGCCCTCGAGTAGCTTTGTGCGAAATTCCAAAACAAACCCATTGAACTGAACCCGGGCCTCCTGAGCGAAAGCCAGGTATCCAAGTCACGAGACCACATGGGAGATTTAGAGATGCGTATTCAATCCCAAGACCTAGCTATCAGGCCATGTCAGGCTATTTGTTTGGTTAATTTCAAAATTTTTCGAGGGACAAAAACAGTTTTATAATATTTCAAATACTCTAACTATCATACGTCTGTGCATTGACCATTGACCTATTGCTTAGAAAGTTAAAAACAAAAGAAAACGAATATAAAAAAACACATTTGCTTTAGAAAATAATTATTTTTATTTTTCAGCTCGTATCGTTGTCACAATTAGAAGCTTACGTCATCAGCTTTGTATAATTACTGATCGGTGGATTCAACAGATAGCCTGATGTGGCTTTCTTATAAGAAAACATACATAAAGCTTATCTTTTGTTACTTTAAATTAAATTTGTGACTTGAACTTTGAGAACAACTTACCAGTATGAGTTCGCTGATGAGCTTTGAGGTGAGATGACTTAGTGTATACTTTTTTACACCCATTAAATTGGCACTTATGGATTCTTCTCTTATTTTCTGGTACCAGCTCAATGTGACAACGAGAATCACTCAGGCTATCTGATGTTGTTAGAGTTGCTAACATCCGTGGACTAAATGCCGATGACATATCCCGTGAAAATAAAGCTTCTGTGGCCATGGCAACTTGTAAAGAGTCACCGACGTCAACGTTTTGAACTGAAGGACGCTTGAGCGCATTCTCTGGTGAGGACGGAAGCGAAAGAGGGGATTTACCTAATTTTGTTAGAAAGTTCACTGAAATACCTCCTCCACCTGGTGGTGATGAGAGTGGTTTGTTTCTAATCGAATGATAATTATTCTTGAAATCCATTACCGTGCTGATTCCACTTTCAACGCATTTCCTCCTGAGGCCGTTAGGTGTCGCACTATCACCATTGTGATCACTGAAGTCAAGATCCGAAACACTAATCCTGTCTTCTCCTCCGCTACTAGTTTCACTGTCGTTGCTACAGTTTCCACTTCCTGAGGGGGAAGTGAAACTTAAGAAAGATCCGTTTGGATCCAACGGTCGTTCATCACAGGTAGATTCACGTGAAGACAATTCTCTGTCATTTGGAAGTGAAAGCAGGCTTTTAACAGACTTTGGTAGCTGTCTACATTTGTGTATTCTAGGTTCGTCCCTTAGGTAGCGTTCCATTTCCAAATTTGTCTGAAAATAAAGATGAGACTATTTTATTCCTTAAACTTTTAGCAAACTTTCCATACAAGGCTTTCAATGCAGGATCGATACCTTCACTTCAAATATTATTCATTGTGATTTGATATTCCTTTAACTTATCAAATACCATAAAAACGCAAAGGAAACTACACTTAGACGACAAAGAAATTACACTTAGACGATTTATTAAAACTCCGTCTTACTCTTTTTGCATAGGAATATATGTAATTGCAAGCTTTAGGACGTAAGCATTAATTCGCGGCAGAATTTTACGCACTTGTGTTTGTAATTCACATGATTTCAACGAAAAATATTGAAGTATTGTATTATTTTACAAATAATCTACTTACTCTGTAAATAATAAAAGCACTGAGAAGTTTATTAGAATATTGTTTGTTTGTTTGTTTTTTGAAATTTCGCACAAAGCTACTCGAGGGCTATCTGTGCTAGCCGTCCCTAATTTAGCAGTGTAATACTAGAGGGAAGGCAGCTAGTCATCACCACCCACCGCCAACTCTTGGGCTACTCTTTTACCACCAAATAGTGGGATTGACCGTCACATTATACACCCCCACGGCTGGGAGGGCGAGCATGTTTAGCGCGACCCTCGGATTACGAGTGCACGCCTTAACGCGCTCGGCCATGCCAGGCCTTATTAGAATATCCTTTACATCAAGTAATATAGTTTCTTATAGTAACGAATTACCATAAAATTCTGAAAACCAGTATTGGGAAACATAACAGGAGGTTAACATAGTTTGTCTTTGGTAACACTAACAAAACATCATAACGTTATGTAAACCAGTGTTCCGAGACACAACAAAAGTGGTAACGTAGTTTATTTTAACTATAGTAATAAAGAAAAAAAATCATGTTGGAAAGAAAAACCTAAATTAATTAATCGCATATGGACGAATTAAAACTATCGGTTTTAAAAGCTTTCTGTATCGTTATACTCTCGACCCAGGTATTGATTATTTATGAAACACTCCAACGTTATTGGACTCTCGGTGGTAGAGCAATCAGTTTACAGACTTGTAAAAAACTTAAATATGGGATTCTATTGGTCACAGTGGACATAGCAGGTAGCCCAACATGGCTTCACTCTAAAACAAACAAAAAACAAACCAATATTATTGAAATTTGTTTGTTTGTTTGTAATTTCTTGCAAAGCTACACGAGGACTATCTACTTTGGCAGTAGAAAAGAGAAAAGAAGCTAGTTATCACCACTCACCGCCAACCCGTTGGCTACTTTTTTACCAATGAATAGTGGAATTGACCGTCACTTATAAAGTCCCTTCGACTGAAAGGGCGAGCATGCCAAGCCGCCCCGAAGTCACTGTACGTGGCTAAGTTATATAAATAATAACAATTCCTGTCTCTCTCTGAGCCACCTCGAATCCACCTGCTAAGTTATATAAATAATAATAATTCCTGTCTCTCTCTGAGCCACCTCGAATCCGCCTGCTAAGTTATATAAATAATAACAATTCCTGTCTCCCTCTGAGCCACCTCGAATCCGCCTGCTAAGTTATATAAATAATAATAATTCCTGTCTCTCTCTGAGCCACCTCGAATCCGCCTGCTAAGTTATATAAATAATAACAATTCCTGTCTCCCTCTGGGCCACCTCGAATCCGCCTGCTAAGTTATATAAATAATAACAATTCCTGTCTCTCTCTGAGCCACCTCGAATCCGCCTGCTAAGATCAGACGAACAAAGTAATTGACAAACACAAATTAATGTATGATTTTTATAAAGTAAATACAGTATAGTAATAATAAGATTTAGTTTTGATCTAGGTAGGTAGTTTGGTTTCATCAGACGTTAAGATAATTAAATAAAAAAGAAAACTGAGCAAAGATTAAAATCTTAAACGTCTATGATTAAGGTTAAATGATAGAACTAAAGGTAGAGAGTATGTGTGTGTGTTTTCTTATAGCAAATTTACTTAGGGCTATCTGTGTTCCGAGCGAAATCGAACCTTCGGTTTTGTAAATCCGACTACTTACCGCTGTTTCACAGGCACTTAAGCTACAATTTCTCGCAAATAGTATGTGTTAGATGGATAAATCCTGGTCTGTTTGAAAAACATTTTACAGATCAGACAAAGAAACTCACGTACATGTTACACATAAAGTAACCAATAAAGTACAGTAATGGTGTTTATAATGGTACACAAAATATGAAACAGTTATGAGAATTCGGTGTATGATACGATTTTACATAAAAGTAAGAAATAAAATCCTAATTAAAGAAAAACGTAGTTAAAAGATGCTTACAGCAGTCTGTGAGACGAACCTAACCAAGCTTAATTATTGCAAAGTAAAGTTGTAATGAAGGCAAACGTGGTTGACTGTGCAAACACGTCTGAATGCATGTTTACAATGTGATATGGTTTTGAACGTATACGTGTAATATAAATCACTGCGGTAATAAATGTATAATTAAAAGTAATTTCGATTGTTTAAGCTCTAAAATCTTCGAGCTAACTTATGTGAAATAAAATCATTGATAAATACTTACTTGACATCTTAAACACACATCGTATAGAAACACGAACAGCAAAAGAGGATATCTTATGTTTTGTGGTTGAAGTTTGGTAGGAATACATAATAAATTTCGCTCACGATTTGCAATGCATGTTAATTATTGTGAAAGTTACGTTTAAGTTCGAATGCTTTATGAATTTTATTTTTCGATAATATATTGGACCGGTGTAATTCGAAACATAAAACGTAAACATGATGTACTCTGACGAATTATTTATTCAAGGGTCAATGATATGAGCATTCATTAATCGTTACTAATTATAGGTTTCAAGCACATTTAAATATATCGAAACATCTGATATCAGAAAGAAAGATATCACAAATACGAGACTATAAATATGTATGTATTATATATACATATATTATAGTCATAAACCAAAACACATTGTCATGAAACAAACCACGCGATATATGTATAAAAAAAAGGATCTGAGGGTACAAACTAAAACGTTGGATTATAAAATGTATCCTAGGTTTTGGAGGTGACTGCGGAAGTAGAATCCACACTACGGTGAGGATATACCGTCTATCAGCTTTAACCTGAAATTCGCTTGTCTCACATAAGAAAATTAGAAATTATGAGAGAAGAAATACTAGCCTTCAAGAGGTAAGTTTTATCCTACTCACCCCAATATGGTAGTACCTTATTTTCATTTTTTTTTATTCATTTATTTTGTTGTTTTTCATCCTTTTATGTTTATTTTTTCTCTTTCTTGCTCTTATCTTAATTTGGGAGAGCAATCACCTTTCCACAACCTTCCCGCAGGCAGTGAAGCGTTATTTAAATCTGGGACGTTGTGGGCTTGAGTACCCACATCTCGCTCTCCTAATTTTTAATTTTTTCATGTGAGACTCGCGAATTGGAGGTTAAGACTGATAGATGGTATATCCCCACCGCAATGTGGGTCCTACTTTCACATTCACCTCTAAAACCTAGGATACATTTTATATTCCCACGTTTTAGCTTGTACCTTACGGCCCTTTTTAAAAATATGCAGCGTTTTTTATTTCACGTCACTATATTTTGGTTTATGGCTTGAAAATTTTATTGTTACAATATAATTAATCAATCGTTGGGATTTGCTGTTTTTAACGCAGTCCTTTTTCATGATTTTGTTTATGCATTTAACTTCATTTGAATATAATTATTTGATTTCACTAATATATATACATATACATATTTGAAGTTGATAAATGTACATTGATAATGTTAACCCTGCTTATGTATAAATATAAAATGTACCGGTAATAAATACAGATATTATACAGTGTTTGTTTTCGAATTAGGCACTAAGATACAAAATGGGCAATCTGTGCTCTGCCCACCACGGGTATCAAAGCACGGTTTCTGGCGGTGTGGGTCCACAGACATATCGCTGTGCCACTAGGGGGCACACTATACAGTGACAACTGTCATAATAAAATAGAAAAAAATAGAAATACTTCAGTAACAGCAGGTGGAGAAAAATGTAATAAACATAGAAAATCTAATATTTCAAATTTCTATTCTGAAGTTAACAACCAAAGTAAATACAGAAATATAAAACACACGTTTCAAATATATATTTAGTCAAATACAACAATTGAACTGAGAGGTGCCAACAATACTCACTAAACATAACGATTTGACAGCTACATACAGAAAAATTTTCAGTTTAGTACAACAGTTGAAGAACACATTTCAACAAAACTGTGGTAAATAAACGAAATTAAAAAAGCGCAAATAAAAACTACTCAAATAAGTTATAAAAAAATATCAAACTCTTATCAACAAGTACTCGGTGAAATACGAAATTTACACATATTAACAACAGTCTACTGAACAAAAAATATTAGCTATACTTAATACAATAATTTATAAGTTTGTTTGTAAGTAAGCACAATGAGCTATCCGTGTTGTGTTCTCCAGGGGTATCTAAGACCAGTTTTTAGTGTTATAAGTGCGCTAACGTACTGCTGTACCCCTGTACTGATATCCATAAGATATCAGTGACATACAAACAGAAATAAATAAAATGACTTCTTAAGAACGTTTGATAAACTTCCACCCACGTGAAGAAACGTGAATATAGTGATTGGTAATAATGCACCACGAATTACTCTGAAATAATGTGGCTGTAAAAATCTGAGTCACAATACATAGAGGAAATTACTATTAGGTTGCTCTATAAATTTTGTGGCTTCAGGACATACGGCGCTCAGGAAGAGAGGAGAAAAATCTCTACATTTCTTTCAAGGCGAGCAATTTCTTTTATATTACCTGCGTTGTGTTGCATCTCTTCAAATATGCAAGCTTTTAAGCGTAAGTAACCTTTTTTGTTTTTGAATTTCGCGCAAAGCTACACAAGGGCTATCTGCCCTAGCCGTTCCTAATTTAGCAGTGTAAGACTAAAGAGAAGGCAACTAGTCATCACCACCCACCGCCAACTCTTGGAACACATTTTTACCAACGGATGTTGGGGTTGGCCGAAACATTATAGCGGTACCAGGGCTGAAAGAGCGAGCATGTGTGGTGTGACGGAGATTCGAACCGCAACCCTCGGATTGCGAGTCGAATTCCATTCCCCACTGCACTGCTTTATTTTTGTGGACAAGAGACAAACAAGATAACTGTAAGAAATGTATGTCTCTCTTCAGTAGTTAAACCAAGCTCAGATTGCATAGGATCTTACATATATTATTATATTTTCGAACTAGGTTTAGTCCTATCAAATATTTGAACATTTTGCATTTGTAGGATGTCGTAAATGCGCTAAATTATGTGCCTTAGATGACTTCTTTTTAGAGATAAGCTTTTTTTGTAATCTCATATACTGATAAGACGCACATATATATGACTTTGATGATTGGTATTACGCTATTATACAGAATTGAAGCACCTAAAACTTTGAATAGCAACAATAAAATGAAACATTTTCTTTATTGTACTTCAGCGTGTCTGTGATCACATGGAAAAATCTCAACTCAACGTTTGGTAACGTGTGTTTTAATAAGGTGTATTCTTTAAAGATTTATGAAATTCACATTGAGCTTACTGAATGTCATCTCTTTAAACATTTCTATGACATAAAATGTTACTTCAAAATTGACTACTAAGATTACTTTTACGAATAATAGACACGTTAAAAGTCAAGTTATTTTATTTGTATCAAATTATAAGGCATACATGGTAGACCTGTTGACAAGTGCATCTTTATTGATACTGTTAGTAATGGATTTTTTAAATTGTTTCTCAGGATTCCATTATATCCACCAACGTGTCAGAAGAGTTGCTTACACATTCCGAAATATTAATTTCATTTGATGTTTCTCTGAACGCTCGTGCTTTCTCTGTCTCACGATCAACAAAATTGACGTTTCCTGGAACTGCGTGTCACATTTCATTGGTATGTTCACTTGAAATCAATTACCCTACTCTTCAAAGTGCTTCAACTTTGAAATAAGTTAGATCATTGATATAGCTCAGAGTATATATTTTATTACAGACTATGATTTTTTGAAATTGTTAAGAAGTTGCAATCTCTGATATCAGGAGATGTTTTCAGATTCTGATATGCATTACAATCTTTACTGCATATTATTGAATAAGTACCGAAATGAAAAGTTCTATAAAGCTAAAAGTTCACTACACTTACTCCGACTTTTAATACATTGTTATGTGCACTACACTTACTCCGACTTTTAATACATTGTTATTAGCAATATTGCAAGTGCAACTTGTTTTTCTTCTCTCAGCAAGTTGTACGTCACTGACTGTATTTTTTAGAGGATTATACCTCATTGAGTGTACTTTATTTTGAGGTAAGGCATTGTTTAGAGTGGGCCATGTTCTGTTATTTATTCCAAAACGATAACTGAGACAAAACCAGATGTTCAGAGCAAGCCATGTTCTGTTATATGTTCCAAAACGATAACTGAGACAAAGTTAGATGTTCAGAAGAAGCCATGTTTTGTTATATGTTCCAAAACGATAACTGAGACAAAGCTAGATGTTCAGAGCAAGCCATGTTCTGTTATATGTTCCAAAACGATAACTGAGACAAAGCTAGATGTTCAGAGCAAGCCATGTTCTGTTATATGTTCCAAAACGATAACTGAGACAAAGCTAGATGTTCAGAGCAAGCCATGTTCTGTTATATGTTCCAAAACGATAATTAATGCAAAATTGTGTGAGATTATATATTCATATATATATATATATACAATGTATGTAAAATAATAATGTATAAACTTAAACATGGATTGTAAAGCAACTAATATGAAACTATTAAATGAATTTTTCGTACAACAAAATCAAGACTCATGATATAATAAACATCTCTCTACGTGGGTGTAACAGGAAGGCACCGAGTTTTTGAAGCAGAAAAAGCTGGGAACAGCGGGAATTTCCTGAAGGATTAATTTAAAAAAAAAACAACCCTATCTAAGGATACTCAGAATGGACCCCAAAAGGCTGGGAAGTGTAGTGAAAATTGAAAACATAACCAATTTAACTATCCATAAGTGCACATTGTTAAACTGTTTATATTGTCTTGGCCACGATAATTAAATGTTATGGTGCGCATTGTTAAATTATTTATATTGTCTTAGTAACGATAATTATGTGCTACAATGTACAATGTTAAGTTGCTTATTTTGTCTTGGTCTCAATATGTGGATAAAAAATTTTTCTCAACCCATACCAGTCGTTTTTACATATGTATACTAATATAAACTGTTGTTTTGTTTCTATAAAAAACATTTGTTAATAAACCCAACTGTTATCTATACATTACAAAATTTATAAAATTAGCCTCAGAATTCCATGCTTTAACTTGAAGATAGTGATTATAAAGTTTAACGTTTGATGTGTTGGTATGTATAACGGTATTCAAGTTTTCTTTCGAGCTAACTACAACGACTAACGAGAGATCAGTTCTCGACCTAATTATGAGAAGTAAAGTCTCTCTCTCTCTTGGGCAATCTCCGGCTGACCTCACCTGGTCATGCCACGTGGAAATATGACAGCTGCAATCCCGCCTTTCAAAATGATAAATAACACACACTTCCATAAAGCCTCCTAAGCTTATGCTTAATATTATAACGTTTTGCTAATTAAGTCAGTTTGAGTTGTAATAGAAACAGACTGATAAAGACACGCACGTGCTTGATAGATGTCAGCATCAGACACATGTCTTAATGAACATTAAAATTTCAAATAAAACTAAAACTATCGAGATTGGTCTATGGCAGGGGAAGAAGAGAGAGCAAGCAGATATATCTATTTTTTTTCTGTGGGACAATTTAACAAGTAATTTTTGTGGGGATTATAACTTTTCCGGACAATTAAACAAGTGTATTTTGTGTAAATTAAGTATAATTATTCTAAACAATTACAAAATCACTGCAACTAAATGTACAATAGAAATGTTCACAATACGAGTTGTCTAGAACAGTGCTTCTCTAGTTGTAGCCTCAGACTCTTTGGGGGGTCTTCAAGCTTTTTCTGGGAGATCGCTATGTTTTAATTTAGTTCAACTTCAAAATTAATTTGTAAAATAAAATTTCAGTTCTACATTTTTATCGTTTATTATTAATCTTAAAAATGAAGTTAAGATGTAACTTCATATTTTAAAACAAAAATTGAATAATGTTACATAACACTGAGTGTGTATTTAGTTGATCAGCAGTCTTCAAATTTAACCCAAACATAATAAATTTCCATTGGTCTCATTATAATACGTGTGCATAGTGAGAAAAGGGTCCACATTAAATTACAAGTATGCAATTTAATAGAAAATGTATTTCTTAGATATAATTAAAGCTCATTAGGTGTGTTTTTTTTACTATTTTTGAAATTGATAAATCACACTTTAAGGCAATTTTATAGGTTGGAGAGAACCTCAAACTTCATTATTCACATAAAGAGAGCCTCAGACCAACAGATTAGGAAACCACTGCTAAAGACTTTACTTTACTTAAATCAAAATTATTCGTTCATTTCTTCTATAAAAGGGGCCCGGCACGACCAAGCGTGTTAAGACGTGCGATTCGTAATCTGAGGGTCGCGGGTTCGCATCCCCGTCGTGCCAAATATGCTCGCCCTTTCAGCCGTGGGGGCGTTATAATGTGACGGTCAATCCCACTATTCGTTGGTAAAAGAGCAGTCCAAGAGTTGGCGGTGGGTGGTGATGACTATCTGCCTTCCCTCTAGTTTTACACTGCTAAATTAGGGACGGCTAGCACAGATAGCCCTCGAGTAGCTTTGTGTGAAATTAAAAAACAAATAAACATCTCTCAAAGGTTGGTGGAAATGTTCTATTGATTACGAAGTAAAGTCAAGCAATAATTTATAAACTATTTGTTTGTTTTCCGTATGACCGTTCTTGTTTCGAGGCTTTATTTTCCAGATCAAGAGACTGGCAGATATCAAAGTCTAAGCAAATAATTTGCATAACATTTTTAACTATAATGTAAAAACAACCAACAACAACACCAAACAAGTGGGTCGGGCATGGTCGTGTGGTTAAGGTACTCGACTCGTAATTCGAGAGTCGTGGGTTCAAATTCCGGTCGCACCGAACATGTTCGCCCTTTCAGCCGTAGGGGCGTCATAAAGTGACGGTAAATCTCACTATTTGTTGGTAAAAGAGTGACCCAAGAGTTGGCGGTGAGTGGTGATGACTACCTACCTTCTCCCTTGTCTTACACTGCTAAATTAGGGATGGCTAGCTCAGATATCCCTTGCGTAGCTTTGCGTGAAATTCAAAACAAACCAAACCTAATTTAGGCATGTCAGAAATTACAAGAAACAATGAAGAGACCGTCAGGTGGAACCCGGACAGACAAACAAAACACATAATCCTATAAACAATAGCCATAATAAAGTTTTGAATGGTATTTAAATAGCTTATATTAGTCGACTGAAGCATTATACAGTATAAGTTAGGACTGTCCGGTTTACTGAGAATTAAATTATAGGATATGAACAGATAGACACTGCTGTCAGCCTTATTAAAGTAGATCTGGTGGCTAAGGTTAAGTAGCGTATTTAAAGTTGTAGCCATATATCAGGATAACAACAATTAGACAAGTGAAGAAATGTGTGAACCGACCGACAGGATAATAAACCAAGTGGAAAATTAGGATGGTAACATTTAGACAAGTAGAGAAATGTGTGGACTGACCGACAGGATATTGGACTAAGTGGAAAATTAGGGTGGTAACATTTAGACAAGTAGAGAAATGTGTGAACTGACCGACAAGATAATGAACCAAATGGACAGTTATCAAACACGTCACTATTTTTTAAATATAACTATAGATGAGGATGTGAGTAACAAGCTGGAGTATGATCATGATATAAACTGACAATTTCGTACACAAATGACTCGTTATATACAATAACTGTGAATTAAATGAAGATACAATCATAAAATACTGATATTCAGCTAACCGAAATGGCCGAAAATATCTGAAATGATTACACATACAATAATTCACATTCTAACGGAGAACTAAATTAGATGAAGGAAATGCGAAATAGAATGAATATTTAATTAAAAATTATCTAAATAGTAGTCGTATATGCCATTAATTAAGAGGGTGACGTCACAAACCGATAATCAGACGAAACTGAAGTACGAAGATACGTGTATTCCATAACCGTACGACAAATAGGTTATTGTGTCAGTCTACAACAAATATATAAATAGAAGGTTAAATAAACACTCACAAACATGAAATGGATAGAGTGTCATATTAGTTGGCATCGTGCCAAATAAAACACGCGTTAAAAAGTTGGCCAGCCATTACACATGTGCCAAGTTAATTTTAGATAGATGTTATCACAATTATGTAGGAATTATAACACGAATGACTTGTAATGATTGGAAGAGTAACCGCTGATTTATATATACACACACACACACACATATATTTTATGTGTATGTTAGCGTGCTACAACAGACAGGGCTAGTTGTGGCCAACAGATAAGGGTTACTGGATTACGAATTCGAGGGTTCACGGCTCGTGTCTCATTGCCGCACAAATGCACACCACACTTGGGGCAGTGAGTGCTTCATATATGTTACAGTCTAGCCTGACTACTTGAACAGGTATGAGTAACTAAAGAGTTAGAAATGATACCCAAACCCACTATCTGGACAGATATGAATAACTAAAGAGTTGGGGTGATGTCTCTATAAGTGTGATAATCTAAACTCACTATCTGGACAAATGTGAATAACTAAAGAGTTGGGATGATGTCTCTATAAGTGTGGTAATCTAAACCTACTATCTGGACAAATATGAATAACTAAAGAGTTGACGATAGTTTGATTACTTGATTTTCTTAAGATCTATGGAGTAAAATTAGGTTCGACTTTGCACAGAACGCCAATGTGCAGCTTTGCGTGTATACTATGAAAATCAAATGTAAATATTAACAAAACAAATTCTGCGAGTGTTTTAATTTTAATAATTTAAGATAGTTAATATTGAGTGCGAGTAGATTTATAGATGGATCTGTTCGTTCGATACAACTCAACCAACTATTAGTTGTGTCTTTGTTAGTGAAGTCGTACATACATGTTTTTTGCTTTTCTCAGCTGTTTCTGGTTGAATTTTATGCACTTTTCATGTTTATCCTACAGTGAAATTCTATCAGCATATTTATTTAAGTTGGGAAACACTTATTAACATTCCTAATTAAGCACACAGTATGACGTCTGTTCTAGTATAAATATAACTGTATTTTCTCTGTTGCTTTGTTGTTTTTTTATATGAACTGTATTTCAGTTTGTCGGATAAATTAGCCAGCAGTTAACATATCGTTCGTATATTTTACCTTCACAGAAACCTACACTTTGGCATTATGAAACATTTTCGGATATGCACATATTTTAAGTGTTAAGTATTACATTTTTCTCTCTGGTTTAAATTTTTCGCAGAAAAGATATATAAGGTTTATCTGCGTATATCCGACCCTAATTCTCAGTTGGTAAACTATAAGGGAGGCAGATAGTCAACCGAACTGATGAATAGGATATGTCAGCCACCCTTACATGGCGGCCCAGTATGGCCAGTTGGTTAAGGCACTGGATTCGTAATGCGAGGGTTGCGGGTTCGAATCCCGGTTGCATCAAACATGCTCGCTATTGCAGCCGTGGGGGCGTTATAATGTGCGGTCAATCCCACTATTCGTGGGTAAAAGAGTAGCCCAAGAGTTGGCGGGGTGGTGATGATTAGCTGTCTTCTTTTTAATATTACATTGCTGAATTAGGGACGACTAGCGCAGATAGTCCTCGTGAAGCTTTGCGCGAAATTCAAAACAAACAAACAAACTTATAGAACTAGAACAATTAGAATAAAACAATAATTTTATCTCCAGCCTGGTGTTATAAAATCAAAGCATTCTAACTTGTGGTTTCAGAATGGAGCATTTTACAATATTTCGCAAACTATGAGCACGTTAGTTAGTTAGTTGTCACCATTAGATTCCATCTAGGAACATAGGGCTGCAATCGCTTGCGGATTCTTCAACAGGTATTTGAGTGAGTAGGTTGTTAGCCCACTGCACCGAGCCGTCCCTAATTCAGCAGTGTAAGACTAGAGGGAAGGCAACTAGCCATCACCACCCACCGCCAACTCTTGGGCTACTCTTTTACCAACGAATAGTGGGATTGACTGTCACATTATAACTCACCCACGGCCAAAAGGGCGAGCGTGTTTGGTGCGACCGGGATTCGAACCCGTGACCATCAGATTACGAGTCGCACGCCTTAATACGCTTGGCCATGCCGAGCCAAAGGTGCTCTATATAACAGAGATACATTCTATATAACAGGAATATGTTCTATGTAATAGAAGTATGTTCTATATAACAGACGGTATTGTATGGTATCTGCCACAATACTGCGGCTTCAAAATTATGTCATCAAAGTAGATGACATACGCATAAGTTCTATTTTGTAAATACCTTCGCAAAGGAATAAAACCCACAGTAGTTCACAGATAGACAGTGGTATGTGATTAAATTCACAAGTGTGGAATTTACAATAATTATTGGAAGTAGATTATAAAAAAAACACTCAAATTGTCTATTGTTTTTTAAATCTAGGAGTAAATTTGACTATAATATATATATAGAGAGAAAGAGACAGAAGCAGATAAACTAAGTAATTACAATCCAAATTTTATGTTACTGATTTAATGTAACAATCAGTTAGATACATCTTGTCAGCTTCGTCATTAACTTTAGCAAAACCGTTAGCTTAAAATAACCAAAATAAAACTCCAGGACTTTATTTTTGGTGGTGGACAGAGTACAGATAGTCTGTTGTGTATATCTGCATTAAAAATAAAACAAATAAAACATTAACGCGACCTCTGAAGGGTAGTTGAATCTAAACATTATAAAACCTTAATGTTCGTAATGTTTTTGTTTCCATACATCATTAATTACAAAATATTATACATAACAGTAAGTCTTTCACGTAGAAGAAACATACCAGAAAAAAAAGATGACAGAATCCATTAAACATCTCGTAGAATAGGTTTTTTTTAAGGATGCACTCACGCCTTTCTCGGACCATTGACATTATGTCACTTCTGGTCAAATAGAACAGTGTTTTTTCTTTCCCCAGTATCTAAGCTTTCCCGTTTAGCTTATCTGTTTGAATTATATATTACGTCTATATGGTTGTTTTCAGATGTTCTTGCTGAGTAAGTAACTCGACTTGCGTGACGTCAACTGTCACAACCATTAAATAAAATATATAGCTATTACCAAACGAAACCGTACGGTGAACAAGCAGTTGATGGGCAGGTTACTAACATAACAAACCGACTTGTAAAGCGAATATTTTAGTCACTAGATCAATAGGGTATTAACATGACAAGACTTGGTAATAAGGCGAATATTGTAAAGTCCTTATGTTGATGAACATGTGTAAATAAGGATTGGGCGATAGATTTTTACACGTACACCCCATTCATTTTCACAATAACTAAGACGGATTAGGTTCAGTGAGCGAAAGGACGATTCTTACGACCTATTTCACTGTTAATGTTAAACAGATTACAATAATAACGTCTCTGTAAAGAAGAACAATCGAATTTTCTATTGGTACTTTAGTTAATGACTGCTTAATGACCTAACACTAACATATGACTCAAATTAGTAGGTTTTCTCACGAGTTCATCAAAACATTGAATTTACAGTAGATTCCAGAGAGATAGCAGTCTTAAAGGCGTCAAGAGAGCAATTATAAAAGTGAAGGTCCAGACAGACTCGAAACGGACTAGAGTTCCCTGTTTCTTGAATGGGTGAATCATAATCTATAGCCATAAAATTAGGCGTCGTTGTACTTCGTTTATTTATCTATGCCTACTAATAACGCTAATGGCAAAATAAAACATCAAGTCTGTAAAACTAAACGAACATGTTTATAATGTTTATTCTCTATTCAGGAACTCACATGTTTCAGTTTTTTTGTTTTGTATGGTTTTTTTATGCGAAATGAGCTTTTATTCGATTCAAGCCACTGTATAAGATGCAAATATTCTCAAGCAAAAATACGAAATAACAAGGTTTGTGGTGTATAATTTAATGTTCGAAACAGTTATCTACAGCCGGTGACTCATGTTACTAAACAGAACAAAACTAGCAACAATTCGGGTATATTGTTTGTCAAAAACTAACAGCGGCACACTGTACAAAATAACGATTCGGGTGTATTAAACAAAACTAACACCATACTTTACAAAATAAACAACGATTCGAGTGTATTAAACAAAACGAACACCATACTTTACAAAATAAACAACGATTCGAGTGTATTAAACAAAACTAACAGCGGCATACTGTACAAAATAAACAACGATTCAAGTGTATTAAACAAAACTAACAGTGGCACACTGTACGAGATAAACAACGATTCGAGTGTATTAAATAAAACTAACACCATATTGTACAAAATAAACAACGATTCGAGTGTATTAAACAAAACTAACAGTGGCACACTGTACGAGATAAACAACGATTCGAGTGTATTAAACAAAACTAACAGCGGCATACTGTACAAAATAAACAACGATTCAAGTGTATTAAACAAAACTAACAGTGGCACACTGTACGAGATAAACAACGATTCGAGTGTATTAAATAAAACTAACACCATATTGTACAAGATAAACAACGATTCGAGTGTATTGAACAAAACTAACAGTGGCACACTGTACAAGATAAACAACGATTCGAGTGTATTAAACAAAACTAACACCATACTGTACAAAATAAACAACGATTCGAGTGTATTGAACAAAACTAACACCATATTGTACGAGATAAACAACGATTCGAGTGTATTAAATAAAACTAACACCATATTGTACAAAATAAACAACGATTCGAGTGTATTAAACAAAACTAACAGTGGCACACTGTACGAGATAAACAACGATTCGAGTGTATTAAACAAAACTAACAGTGGCATACTGTACAAAATAAACAACGATTCGAGTGTATTAAACAAAACTAACACCATATTGTACAAGATAAACAACGATTCGAGTGTATTGAACAAAACTAACAGTGGCACACTGTACAAGATAAACAACGATTCGAGTGTATTAAACAAAACTAACACCATATTGTACAAGATAAACAACGATTCGAGTGTATTGAACAAAACTAACACCATATTGTACGAGATAAACAACGATTCGAGTGTATTAAATAAAACTAACACCATATTGTACAAAATAAACAACGATTCGAGTGTATTAAACAAAACTAACAGTGGCACACTGTACGAGATAAACAACGATTCGAGTGTATTAAACAAAACTAACAGTGGCATACTGTACAAAATAAACAACGATTCGAGTGTATTAAACAAAACTAACACCATACTGTACAAAATAAACAACGATTCGAGTGTATTAAACAAAACTAACACCATATTGTACAAGATAAACAACGATTCGAGTGTATTGAACAAAACTAACACCATACTGTACAAGATAAACAACGATTCGAGTGTATTGAACAAAACTAACACCATACTGTACAAGATAAACAACGATTCGAGTGTATTGAACAAAACTAACACCATAGTGTACAAAACAGTATTTATTTTACGTATATTAGTAGCATTAGTTTGTAACCGAGACTCTAGATTTGGTTATTACATATTGCTGTAACATATATTTTCAAGGACATGTTTATCAATGTTACTTGTAACGAAACAGTTGTGCAACGTTGAGTAAAAACAGGAACCACTGGCTGTTCTAAGCCTATCTACTATTCTAGCAATGGACCGTAGAATACGTGTCCAAGTAGATGTTTGTTGTTGAAAAAAATCATAACGGTTTTTAATTTGTGTAATTGTTTCAATTTTTGGATGTAAGTAGAATTTCGTTTCTGATTAACTTCTGGATAATTATATATGGACCATGTTTTTCCACTTATTACTGCATGAATGAAAGTATTCAGAATAACGGTCCATCAATAAAGAAACTGTCCATTACTCTTACACACACACACATTGCTCCATATAAAATAAAATAACATTTTCCACCAACAATGCATATGAGAAGTGTAATAAATGTTTCGTATAACCATACTGTACAAAACAACGATTCGAGTATATTAAACAAAATATTAAGTTTTGGCCCAGCGTGTTAAAGCGTGCGACTCGTAATCTGAGGGTCACGGGTTCGCATCCCCGTCGCGCCAAACATGCTCGGCCTTTCAGCCGTGTGGGAGTTATAATGTGACGATCAATCTTCCTATTCGTTAATAAAAGAGTATCCCAAGAGTTGGCGGTGGGTGGTGATGACTAGCTGCTTTCCCTCTAGTCTTACACTGCTAAATTAGGGACGGTTAGCACAGATAGCCCTCGTGTAGCTTTGTGCAAAATTCGAAAACAACAACAACCAACATCGAGCATTAGCTTTACTTAAAGTTATTTACTTGATATATCATTTTGCAGAAGCTATTTATTATTTATTGGAGTAAATATCAGTGAAACTTGTTGGTTGTGATGTCATAAGGGCTTGGCATGGCCGAGCGCGTTAAGGCGTGCACTCGTAATCGGAGGATCGCGGGTTCGCGCCCGCGTCGCGCTAAAACATCCTCGCCCTCCCAGCCGTGGGGGTGTATAATATGACGGTCAATCCCACTATTCGTTGGTAAAAGAGTAGCCCAAGAGTTGGCGGTGGGTGGTGATGACTAGCTGCCTTCCCTCTAGTCTTACACTGCTAAATTAGGGACGGTTAGCACAGATAGCCCTCGAGTAGCTTTGTGCGAAATTTCAAAAAACAAACAAACAAACAAGTGATGTCATAAAGTCAAATTCTGCTTACGTTTTTATATATTTTTTTAATGTGAAGACATAAAGGCGTCTTAAAAATATTATTGTAGTATCTTAAGACATTTAAGCGTGTGTTAACTTGAACGTATTTATTTTTTTCAAAACAAGGAAAGCCTAGCAGACACGAACAGTCAAAATGCTGTGATATTTAAAAACTATATGTATTATTGGTAACCGAGAATAATTTCCCTCGTAATTTCTAATGAATCACATGAAAACACTTTCGAGAGACCAAAGTTTCCCACATCCAAGACTTTACAGTAACGTGGTTGTAACTTTTTCCCTGAACACGAAGTCTTGTGTCCCTGGAGATCAACCGTACGTTTATAGTATTACAGTTCTAAACTCTGAGGTTCGATTCCCCATGGTGGCCACAATTCAAGTATCCCATTCTGTAACTTTGCATGGAAACAATACAAAATGAACCTTTTGTTTCGAGCTCGATTTGTGCTTTGCAAGCACGTAGTTTTAACATTTCTGTTGAACAAACCGATCAAAACTATTGTTTTAATTGTTCTTTTGTGTATATATTGAATATTGTGAGTTATTAAAGTTCATTGCAGTTTCAATCATTTAATTGTAAAAAAAATTCTGAAATGAAAATTTGGGCAATTAATTTTTTTTTTATTCAAAATACTTGTAAATGTTTTGGGGTTAAAAACAATGCCACGTTTAATTACACAGTAAGTGAAACTTAATGTTGTTTCTTTATGTACTAAATGAACCTTTCTTCTTCAAGGAAATTTGTTTGGCTTGTTTTGTTTCGAGTTTTGCGCAAAGCTGTACGAGAGCTATCTGGGTTAGCAGTTCTTAATTTGAGCACTAGAGGGAAGGTCACTTGTCATCACCACCTTCCGCCAAATTATGGGCTACCAGTAGAAGACTAGAGTGAAGGTCACTTGTCATCACCATCTTCCGCCAAATCTTGGGCTACCTCTTTACTAAGGGATAGTGGGATTTACCGTCACATTGTAACGAACCCACCACTGAAAAGAAGAGCATGTTTGGTGGGACACGGTTTCGAGTTCACAGCTCCTCATATTGCGAGTTGAGTGCCTTAACCACCCAGCCATACCGAGCTTAACATACATTTATAAGTTTATGAATATTCGAAGTTTAACAATTACACAACGTTAAAATAATAAAAAATTCATTCATGTAAGAAAATAAGTAACTACATTTCTGAAGTATATTGCTTCAACAGATACAAGTATTTAAATTCATCAGGGGTCAGTTCACAAGCGAAATTGGCAAATTTTGATTTAACTATCTCTGTTGTCTGTAAATGTTTTTATATAAAAATATTGTTCTTTCTGTGTTTTAAGCATTTCAAACTGTTATTAATTAACCCTATCTTAGTAAACCCTCTGATAATAGATCAGAAGTTGGTTATAAGAAAATACACTTAAGCACTATATCTTCCGTATTCTAATAATTTTCAAGGTGATTTCCAAAACAAAGTTTGGAAAATACATTTTTATGTACATTGTATAAGCGGGTAATGAAAACGTGTTCTGGCATTCAATAATAAACCGTATGCATAAGAGACTTTAAATGGGAGAAAACATAAAGACTAAACGTACAGGGACATTGTAAATAAAATTCTGAAATCGAGGGCTACGTAGCTGACAAAAGGCATGAAATAGAAAGGTCAGATTTACATGGGTAAAATGGGTGTCATGCACATGCAAATGTACCCCGAATATAATATAAAAACCTTTTTAAGGTAAAAGTTCTAATCAGTATATTTTTTATCATATGTTTGGATTCCTGGCAGATATCGTTAATTGTATAATAACATGTTTAGAGCTAGCACAATAAAATTTTTCTTAATTAAAGAGCTTGTACTATTTGTTTGGTTAGTCCACATAAAGATACAAACTGAAGGAAACCGTAAGAAACCAAATTTTATAATTTCTTTTAAGTGTAAGGATCTAAAATCAATGGAAGAGTAAGCATTTGAAACTTCATAAAAAAAGCCGTACTTTGGTTTAAGTACTTTGTGACGGCTTCATCAGGCGTAAGAACAATTTTTTTACCTATTGTACGTCTGTTTGCTCCTAAAGATGAAAGGCCATCCTTTGAGCCACTTGAACAAAGAGGTTTTGTAATTTCAGGAATAGCTTTTTTGTGTTTCCAATGTCTTTTCCAAACAACTGACAAAGATAACACGTTGTGACGTATGATAATACGTACAGCTTACACAATCGTTTAAAGGCACTCCCTTAGAAGATAGTAAGCCTACATACAGACCCTAACCAGTTAGTCAAGACTTCTTTAAACGGCTCTGTTTCTTCACAATACTTTTATTGTTTCCGATAATTGATAAGATAATAAGATGTAGACGCTGTTTGGCGTTGCAATAAATTTGCGAAAGAATCCAATTTAAGTTGAACAAAGGCCATCAGTTACTTTTTATCTTAAGATCTGAAGAAATGGATTCTCATGGATCTAATAAATAATTTCCATTTATTCATTTTATTATTTATATATACATTATTTTTATAGTTTCCAAAGTTTGAGAACGAAACTAGAAAAAAGTAAACCATTTGTGTTGCTGTCATTATTCTAAAATCACGATAACTGAAACTTCTTTTTTCATTTTTTTAATTCTGCACAAAGCTACTAGAGGGCTATCTACGATAGCCGTCCCTAATTTAGCAGTGTAAGACTAGAGGGAAGGCAGCTAGTCATCACCACCCATCGCCAACTCTTGAGCTACTCTTTTATCAACGAATAGTGGGATTGATCGTCACATTTATATGCCTCCAAGACTGAAAGTACGAGCATTTTTATTGTGACGGGAATTCGAATCCGCGACCCTGAGATTACGAGTCGAGTGCTCTAATCACCTGGCAATGCCGGACAGCCCAGAGTAACTTTTTCTTTAGTTGTTTGAGAAATAAATTTTTAATGGTGCTAAGACATTTATCCAGTCGAAGCAACGAATATCCAAAATAAACATAGTTAATTGAAATTGTATTTATCCTTTATTCGAGTGAAACAGAATTTATTTAACACGAAAAAAATATTAAGATTAAAGTATTTATTTATATTCACTTACTTTTCAGGCCAACATATTTAATAAAATTTATTCTGAAATTTCCTTCACATAAACAAGTTTTTGATATTGAAATTCTAGTGCGAATGAGTTTTGTTTTGTTTTTGTAGCGTCTAATTAATTGTCTAAAACATTTTTTTAATTTCTCTTTTTGAGACGTTACGGGCACGGATCGGAGGTGGTAAGGCACGCGCGAGCACCGGTGATATAACGAAATATTTCTTGCATTTTGCAGCTGTGGGTGAGTAATAAGAGTGGCGGTCAATTCCCTAATGTCCACTGTTGGTGGTAGATTGCTTCTGATTAACTGTCTTTCTTCTAGTCGGTGATTATAGAGAGAGGGCACAGAAACTCACTAGCTTTGCTATAAATACAAACACAGAGAAGCTACAACAGAAGAGACAAAAAGTTTTAATGAGTCAATGTGTCATCTGGAGATTTACGGCAGAACATAATGAACCATTTGTAGCACAGCTGCTAATTTATTTGTTCATTTAAAGAGTAAAACAATACAAAGTCGTTTTGTGCAAACTGTCTAAGGGAATCTGTGAACACATTTAAGGTGGGTCAAACTATTTAGCAAAGCACAGTGTTGGTTGTACTTCAAACAAACTTTACGTTGTTTCATATATACGCTAGCCATGTTTTTTCCAGGTGTATATTCTTTTTAAAATTATGACAATAATACTTAAGATTTTTCGAGCTATTCTCGTTTCACGTATTGCAATACATCGTGAAACATTTTCACCCGTACACTACTTTCACGCTGATAATATAATTATAGATTCACACGTGAATCAGAACCGTGTTTCTGAACCTGTTTGTGAGGATGAACCACTGGCATTCACGTTAACAAATAAACAAGTTTCAAGTTTTACCTTGAGATGTACAATATTTTAATGTCTTATAAAAGAACATTCTCTCGCCTTTATAATGGAAATTGTGGTTTTATAGCAATGATTCAGTGTGGAGATGGGTGTATGCATTCAACAATTGAATTCATACACACACACACACACAGAATTTAGAATACTAATTTTTTTTTCTTTTCATAATGCTATTAGAATCTCTCTCTCCTTATATCCGCACTGGCCTGTTGGTATGAGTGTGCTCGATTTGCAATCTGAGATTTGCAGTATCGAAATCTTTCAACCACGAGGGAGTTATAATGTTACAGTTTGTCCTACTTTTCGTTGAAAAGAACACTAAATACATCCCTCAGAGTCTGTCATTTCTAAATGATGAACAGCTGTCGAGTTACTCTGCGCAAAAATTAACAAACAACTTCTCATTTCCTCTTCGAAAATTGGATAAAATAATACTTTTTTTTCGAAGATAAGATAAAATAAATTATTTTTGTGGCTTTGCTAAATTAATTAGATTGTTTGATTTGTTTCGAATTTCGTGCAAAACTACACGAGGGCTATCAATTATAGCCGTCCCTAATTTAGCAGTGTAAAACCAGAGGTAAGGCAGTTAGTCATCACCACCCACCGCCAACTTTCGGGCTGCTCTTTCACCAACGAATAGTGGGATTGACCGTGACATTATAACGCCCTCACAGCTGAAAAGGAGAGCATGTTTGGTGTAACCTGGGATTCGAACCCGCGATCCTCGGATTACGAGTCAAGTGCCTTAATCATCTGGCCATGCTGGGCCTAATTAGATTGTAAACAAATGATTAAAATCAGAACAGTTTGCCAGTAAATCAGCGTGTATTAAAAATCCATCGAACAAAATAAAAAAAAAGTACATCCGAACAAATGTTTTATGCACTTACAATGAACACAAGTTAAAAACGTGTCTCATCTTTGTTTAAACAGTAACAACAGAGGGATTAAAGACAGAACAAGGAGTTTATATATAATATTATCCTTTAGTCTCTGACATGAAATAACTGCTCTAACAAGCGTCATATTTATCTAACTAATAACAAGCAGTGTCACTAACAGCTTTAGCTCACGCAGTCTATAATAGCTTTAAGTATTTAAACTCGAAAATAATGGTATCTTGAACGAAAGCCCGAACACTCTGTAATAGACACAATGGTTTTATTCACTGTAACACGTACCTCAGCGGATGGGTTTTCAATACACATTTTCTATAAAATTGCTTCCCTATAATTTTGCTTCCTCGAGAAGTATCCTTACAACAGTCTTTAGTTATTACACCTTGTTAAATAACCATTAAAGTTTATCACAATCAGGATTTCTTTTCAGTGTTAGCTCGCGTGTGGGATCTCTGAAATCACAATCATTTTGACGTAGCATTCAGCCCTTAATTATCGTAGAATTCAGCTCACCTGCTAATGAACAGGTACAAGCGAATTTATATTTAAAATACAAAAGGGTCTAATATAAGACATATACATTATATATGTGAATATGTGTTTGCTCTATAGTTCATAATTACTTCTTGTAAGTTTGAAGGCCCACGAAATAGATCTCTTTACGTCTCTTAAGACAACAATGGTAACGAACAGTTATTATTCACTAAGCATACGTATATTGACAATAGCTTTAAGATTACCTACGTATGTATTTTCTGTACACGTTTAAACAAGACTTTAACATTACCTTCGAATGTACTTTTTGTACACGTTTGAACAACACTTTAAGATTACTTTCGTATGTATTTTTTTTCACACATTTCTTTGCATAACACAATTTATTGAGATAACATGACAGGACGATCTGTGATAAATTCAGGTAGCTCAGGGTTTCTCAGATGAGCACGTGCTAAACATTCAGCTTTTGAAGTTAAGATCTACAGAACTTATTACTATAGGATATTTTGTATTTTACCATGAATATATTATAGTTTTGTTGTTGATGCCATCTGTTCAAGCTAGAACCAGATTTGATATTCTTAGAGAAAAAAAATGAACCTGTTACGATATCAGGGCACAAAGGTAAATAAATGTGTGTGTGTGTGATTTTTCTTATAACAAAGCTATATTGGGCTATTTGCTGAGCCCACCGAGAGGTTCTGCGCTCGCCGTTCTTAATTTAGTAATGCAAGACTAGAGGGAAAACAGTTTGTCATCACCACCCATCGCCAACTCTTGGGCTACCACTTTTACCAACGAATAGTAAGTTTAATAGTCACATTATAACGCTCTCACGGCTGAAAGGGTTACATGTTTGGTGCGATAGAGACTCAAACTTATGACCCTCAGATTACGAGTTGAGTGGCTTAACCATCTGACCAAGATTATAAGAATATTATAGGATATTTTGAACTGAAGTTCTTGGGTTCCGCACAGCAATGTTGTTAGACATAATCTTAGGCCCGACATGGCCAGATGGGTAAAGGCGGTGTTTCGTAATCCGAGGGTTGCGGATTCGCATCCCCGTCGCACCAAACATGCTCGCCATTTATGCCGTGGAGGCGGAATAATGTGACGGTCAATTCCACTATTCTTTGGTAAAAAAAATAGCCAAAATGTTGACGGTGGGTAGTGATTACCAGCTGCCTTCCCTCTAGTCTGACACTGCTAAATTAGGAACGATTGGCGCAGAAAGCACTTAAATAGCTTTGCGCGAAATTAAAAAAACAAACAAACATAATCTTAGACGCTTAACAATTGCCACGTGATATGAGTTTCAAAAACTAGCTCATATTTAGTTTGACCTTCATACGTTTATTGACGACAATTTAATTGGTCAATTAATTTTTATAAGTAATGTCTTTTAGGTTAACTTTATGGACACTTAATACTAAAATGGTGAAGTGTTTTTTATAACTTACTAGTTTTTAGTATTAAATAAGCTACATAAAACTTAACAGCGAAATAATACGTAACTTATCAAAGATGTGGTCACTGAACCTTATACTGTCCGCCAGTCGGTGATTCAAAAGTGAGTGTAGAGGTCAGTTTTATAACCTTAAAATCTGGTTTTGATACCTTTGTTGGACATAGTACAAATAACTCACTGAGTAAAAAACAAAACAAAACAGACAATCAAACAAAATGCCCTCCAGTGACTCAGCGGTATGTTTGCTTACTTACAACGTTAAAAACTGGGTTTCGATACCCGTGATGGGCAGAGCACAGATGGCTTATTGTGTAGCTTTATGCTTAATTCAAAACAACAACAACAGCAAACAAAATATGGAGTTAAACAAAAAGTTAAAATTTCAAAAGTTGTTGCATTTAAAAAGAAGTTGATGAATTTTGAATTCACACGTTTTCCGAATGCCTCAAAATGTGGGATTTTGCAAAGAACCATAATCTTTTGTTTACGACAAATAAGCCCAATAATTAATTTATTTTTATTTTTTTAAATTTATGTCTCTTTCAACATAAATATTTATTTCAATGAAATGAATTTATTTCAATTAACGTGGAGAGGATTGCGCATTCCTAGCGCACTTTGGTCAAATTCGTTTCATTTAAACTCGATTGCTTATTTTTCTAAAAAAAAAAGAACTTTATTCTCGACCCCAAATATTTACAGGAATTACGTAGCGTTAGAATAAGTCACGTGATTTGGGGATAACAATCAGTGATGTCGAGAAACCCACTTGTTGAGAATTTTATATGCAAAAACGGCTCGTTTGGGTTCAGAAAATATTTTAAATAGAAGAGCGAACAACATTTCGACCTTCTTCGGTCATCGTCAGGTTCACAAAGAAAGAGGTAACTGACCGGAAGTTGACCACATGTTTGGAAGGGGTTGTGTAACTGAGTGTCGCAATGTAGAGGGCGGGATTAGATGTTTGAATATATAATTTTATCTATAATATTAATATAGGTATAATGGCGTTCCTTTATATTGGTTTATTTTGGGCTTAAGTATGAGTAAGGCTTCTTTAATTTTGCGTTTGTTTATGTTTGTTTCTTTATTTAGTATTTTAGTGTTTTCTATGGTTATGTTGTGTCCATTTGACTTGCAGTGTTCGAAAACGTGTGAAGGTGACTTTTTATGTTCTTTGAATCTGGTTTCCATTTTTCTACTTGTTTTTCCAATATAGAAGTCGTGGCAGTTATCACATTGTATTTTATAAATAACGTTGGTGTGGTGTTTGTCAGTGTAGTTCTTACATAGTATAGACCTTAGTTTTGTGCCTGGTTTTTGAATAAATGACCGAAGAAGGTCGAAACGTTGTTCACTCTTCTATTTAAAATATTTTCTGAACCCAAACGAGCCGTTTTTGCATATAAAATGATTTGGGGATAATTTACAAATAGACAAAACAAACATAATTAACGACTCTAAATAATGACAAATTTGACAAATTAAGACCTCAATCACGCAAAATAATGAAACCAAAGTTAATTGTCCGTAGTTAAGAAACTATAGTAACAAAAAAAAACACGTAGGATGGCGCTAAAGCAGGTCAGGAGGCGGGAAAAGGAATCATGTAATTAAAGAAGGAAGGATTGCGCTGAAGGATGTCAGAGGATGGATGAACGAATCATATAACTACAGTTGGGTATATAAACATCGTTTTAAAATTAGGTTTCTCTAATTCTAAAGTTTGTATTTCATAACCTAAATTTACGCCTAAAGAGCATTTTCTGGATCATTTAAAAAATCGATTTTAAAAATGATGAATGCGCTCTAAGAAAAATGTTGTGTGAACAACGTAATAATTCACACCCTTTAAGGTGTAAATTTAGAACGAAACAAATTTCACGCTCTTACCACATATGTAAACATGTGGAAACAACAACATAAAACTGCCAAAAAACTCACTTGGATAACTGTGTGATTTTTACAGTGTTTTATAAACAAATATTTCTAGGAGCAAATAATTTTAAAATGTACCTGTTATTTAATTATGTTTACTTTAAACATATATACATTTTAATACTTACAAATCTGTTGTGCTTGTGTTACTATTTATATTGCTTTATCACTTAAAGTGTAATAGTTTGTTTGTTTGTTTTTGAATTTCGCACAAAGCTACTCGAGGGCTATCTGTGCTAGCCGTCCCTAATTTAGCAGTGTAAGACCAGAGGGAAGGCAGCTAGTCATCACCACCCACCGCCAACTCTTGGGCTACTCTTTTACCAACGAATAGTGGGATTGACCGTCACCTTATAATGCCCCCATGGCTGGGAGGGCGAGCATGTTTGGCGCGACGCGGGCGCGAACCCGCGACCCTCGGATTACAAGTCGCGCGCCTTACGCGCTTGGCCATGCCAGGTCCCATAAAGTGTAATAAAGCTTAGTGTGTAAAATATGTTTTACTTTAACTATTATTAGAATTATTAGAACTGAGAATGAGAAATTCTTACAGATTTGTAAATGGTCATAGACCTTTAAAACACACACAGTTTTTGTTATGGATAACACATAATAAAATTATCAATTAAGCAAAGCCATCAACATTTCATTCAAATGGCAATAGTGTACTCTAACAGCTTTGTTATTAGAGCTGAAAAAATCCCGTATAATACATGCTAGAAACTAACCAGTATAAGGAATTCTCGTGAGACGGAGACATTTGATTATACCACGCATAATATTCTGTTCACTTTAAGCAGTGTTGATTGAAGAGAACGAGGTTGAATCGACATATTTGCATTCACTTTGTGTAAAAGCTTGTTGTTTGCTTCATCACATCAGTAGGCAATTTTTTTTCGTACTCTCAACACCAGAGCAGTTTGATACATATCAGCAAACAGGTTAGCCAACCTGAGGATGTCATCAAATAAAGTTTTAATATGTATCAGTATTCAATTTAAACGATGCTTTATATTCTTGAGGACTGTCAAAGCCATACCTTGTGTCTGTATATCTTATGGCAAAGAGCTTGTTGTTGTTTTGAATTAAGCACAAAGCTACACAGTGGGCTATCTGTGCTCTGCCCACCACGGGTATCGAAACCCAATTTTTATTTTAGGCAAGCATTGAAAAAAAATCTCAACAAGAAACAAGGTACAAAGCTTTAATATGAAAATTGGATTTTGCGTTGAAAAGGAAACTTCAGATAAAATATCAAACTTTTATAAGCAAACAGTTTATTTGAAACTCAATTTTATATAAAAAGAAATGTCTAATGCCTCGTCAGATATTTTGAAGGTTTGTTTTGAAACTCAAGTATTTAAAGAAAAGAAAATGACAGTGCTGCCACCAGTGGCAGAGCAACATATCTTTGGACCTACAACGCAAGAAGCCAGGTTTTGACACCTATGGTGGGCAGAGCACAAATAGCCATCCCATTGTGAAAGTTTGAACTTAATTACAAACAAACAAAACAAGCTCATTAGTGCCTCATTACATCCACCTTAATTAATATATCAAACTAGCAACGCAATAAATCCCACGTTTTTGTCACGACTTCTGTGTTTTGTTTTAAAACTACTATAGTTTTTTTTGCCTGGTGGTGAGAACGCGCGATTTGCAACATGACGGTTGTGCGTTCCAAATCCCCGTCTCACCAAACATGCTCGCCCCTTCAGCTTTGAGGGCATTATAAGGTGACAACAGAACCAATCCCACTGTTCGGTTCGTTGGTCAAAGAGTAGCCCAAGAGTTGGAGGTGGGTGGTGATGACTAGCAGCTTTCACTCTAGCTTTATACTGCTGTATAAGGGACGGCTAGCGCAAATAGCCGTCATGTAGCTTTGCACTAAATTATAGAAAAAACAAAGAAAATAAAGGTGGATGTCTACTTTAACCATCAGTTACCACAGTGCCCCTGTTATCTGTATTTTTATTTACTCCAGTCTAAGAAAATGAAATTTAAATACAATATTAGAGAGAGAAAGTTTAATAATATTTGTTCATTTTAAATTTCGCGCAAAAGTACTCGAGGGCTATCTGCGCTAGCCGTCCCTAATTCAGCAGTGTAAGACTAGAAAGAAGGTAGCTAGTCATCACCACCCAACGCCAACTCTTGGAGTACTCTTTTACAAACAAATAGTGGGATTGACCGTCACATTATAACGCTCTGACGGCTGAAAGGGCGAACATGTTTGATATGATGGAGACTCGAAACCGCGATCCAACTGGTTCTTAAGACGTTTCTGGTTTGTCCTGTGTAAGCTACGACCCTACTACTAGTTCTTAAGACGTTTTTTGTTTGTCCTCTGTGAAATACGATCCTACTACTGGTTCTTTGTGTGGTTTTCATTTACGTGATTTTATACATACGCCACTTATTAGTGGTTCTCACTTGCTTGTTTTGTACTCGTTTCCATGACATCCTTCTACTGATGCATTAGTTTGTTTTATCCTGACTATTGTTCCCCATAGCACTGGTTCCACAATGTTTTATCATAAATTTAACCATCCTTGTACTGAATTTTTTTCAGACGTTGTATGTATGATAGTACATTTGTACTTTTAGTTCTTTGACTATTTCAATCCTATCCTAGACTCCAGATCAATACAAGCCACAATAAGGATGTAATGAAATCTATTAATCTTTGGATTGATAAAGAGAATACTAAGTCTAGGTCTTACGTGACTCGACTTACTGCGCGCTTCTAAAAAAAATTGCATTAGCTCAATTTGCTAGGGTAAAATATCTTACGGTTGTCATGGTTACTTGCAAAGGCAGAAGAACTCGTCTACCAGGTTTACTCTTTCATCAACGTCTATAAAGACGTTTTTCATTACAAAGAACACCACATCTACTCACTTGTCAGTTCGCCAAAACTCTTCTGTAAGCCCATTTTTCATCGATTGATCTTTTCTAAACAGCTGACTAATAGAAACTGAGCGCTAGCTCTTTGATAAACCTCTTGAACAAGCATGATAGCAAAACGGTGATAAACTATTTGGTGACTTATGCAGAAAGTATTTATATATGTGTTTCATCATCTTATTCTTTCGAGTCTCCTTAAAAGTCACTCCGGTACTAAGAAATATTTCTGCGTTAAATGCCTTTTACCAACGAATAGTGGGATTGACCATCACATTATAACGCCCCTACGGCTGAAAGGGCGAGCATGTTTGGCGCGATGGGGATGCGAACCTGCGACCCTCAGATTACGACTCGCACGACTTAACATGTTTGGCCATGCCAAGTCATATGCCCTTAAGATTAACAAGCAATGTTCATATTCGTCATGAAGTGTTGCCCCCCAGTAGCACAGTGGTATGTCTGCGGGCTTACACACTAAACAAATAAACAAACAAACAAATCGTCATAAAGTGTTTACATTCAAAATTTTCAAATAATTTGGACTCCGGCATGACCGTAATCTGAGGTTCATGGAATCGGATCCCCGTTGTACCAAACATGCTTGCCCTTTCAGCCGTGGGATCGTTATAATGTGACGATCAATCCCACTCATCGTTGGTAAAAGAGTAACCCAAGAGTTGGCGGTGGGTAGTGATAACTAGATACCTTCCCTCTAGTCTTACACTGCTAAATTAGCGACAGTTAGCGCAGATAGCCCTCGTGTAGCTTTGCGCAAAAGGAGAAAAAAAACAAACATAATCAAATAATAACTATTAAGTTGATTGACAAAATTCGACATTCAATTAAAAGCTATAATTTGTTTTATTACTTATTTGTTATTATATTTCAATATAACAACCTGACATGTTTAACGTTTAATATTTATTGGTTTAGTAATCTTCACAAATTCTTTTCTGGTCAATCTTTATTATAACACGGCATGGTTAATTACAGAATTAATATTCTATAAAATAATATTCAAAGAATGATATATTTCATCCAAACGACCTTTATAGCTTGAGCCCAGTATTCTACTGTGTACTTTGCGAACGTTGGGTATATAACACCCTGTCTTTGTGCCTCAAACTAATATCATTTCGTTTTGTTTGGACGGGTATCTTACGGTTGTCATGGTTACTGGTGACTTAACTTCATTCTTTCGTCAATGTCCAAAGAAACGTCATTTTGTTTTTAATTTTATGTAAAATATCAGGCCTGGCATGGCCGAGCGCGTTAAGGCGTGCACTCGTAATCCGAGGGTCGCGGGTTCGCGCCCGCGTCGCGCTAAAACATGCTCGCCCTCCCAGCCGTGGGGGTGTATAATTTGAGGGTCAATCCCACTATTCGTTGGTAAAAGAGTAGCCCAAGAGTTGGCGGTGGGTGGTGATGACTAGCTGCCTTCCCTCTAGTCTTACACTGCTAAATTAGGGACGGCTAGCACAGATAGCCCTCGAGTAGCTTTGTGCGAAATTCCAAAAAACAAACAAACAAACAATGTAAAATATTATTTATCCGATTGATTGCTAGCAATAATTAATTAAACGGTTATGTGGACATTCTATAAAATAAGGTCCAAAAACCTATCCTTCGGTAAAACACAGTTAATTTCGTTCACAGGTTTTGGGGAAAACCTTAATTTTTTGAAAGATTTTAATTGAGGAAAGACTGACATGAGCAAATAGTGTTTTTTCCGTCTGATGGACTTGATACAGGTCACCGCAGGTGAAGTGAAACTGTATTAAACAAGGTAAACACGTGAGATGTCACACACAGACAATATATGAGAGAGAACTCACCTGAAATACGTTTCCTCTCGTGTCACTTTTAAATGCAGTAAACTTCTCCATGAAACATGCAGTAAGAGCAACAACAACATACGTACAGAAAATATAGAAGTTTTTTCTTATACGGGTGTATTTTGCTCGAATTGAAAACGTAATTATAATCTAAGTTGAGAATTAGAAACCATATTAAAACGTTATTTATATACGCAGAGACAACATGGTGTGTGTGTTTAATTACAGCAAAGCCACACAGGGCTGTCTGATGAACTCACGGAGAAGTATCGAACCCCTGATTTTAGGGTTGTAAATCCGGAGACTTACCTCTGTACTGGCGGGAGACTCTAAAAACTGTCTGTGTTTCCTTATAGCAAAGCCACATCGGGTTATCTGCTGAGCCCACCGAGGGGAATCGAACCCCTGATTTTAGCGTTGTAAAACCGGAGACATACGCTATGACTCGGTAATGCTTCGGAAACGAGTTGAAAAAATTTAAGTAACGTATTTTATGAATAATTGCACTTGAATAAAACTCAGTTGTTTATATATTTAATAAGAAAATAAAATAGAGATTTTTAATCCAACTTTTAGTTCCTTAAAATATAGAATTGATCCTTTTCTCTGGAAGAAAGAAAAAAAATCAATTATTTTCTGTAATTGAATCGTTACTAATGTAACTAATTTCAAATTGAACTAGAAAGATTGTGACTCTTGAAAAGGGATCACATTAAAAATGTTTAATGAATAAATTTAAACAAAACTAAAATGACATTAAAAAGATTAATGGCCTTTAAAAAACTAAACACTTAATCAAGGTGGACAGTGTCATCATCACCCACACAAACTTGGAATCTCCCGTCCATAAAGAAATTTCAATAAACATGGGTAAATGGCCACGTAACTCATATACATGGAGGTCTCGCAAAATGTCATACCTCCATGTTGTGTCATAAGCCTTTTCAATGTCAAAGAATATTGGTACAAGATGTTGTTACTTGAGAAAGGCTTCTCTAATTGACGTTTCAAGTCGAATTAGGTGGTCCATAGTGGAGTGGTGTCGTTGGAACCCACACTGGGTGGGCGAGAGGAGATTATTTGATTCGAGCATTAACCATCTTCTGTAATGTCTTAAAGAAACAGCTCGTAAAAGCAATTGGACAGTAGTTTGAAAGAATCTTGAGATCTTTCCCAAGCTTATAGAAAGGTAAGATAATAGCCTGGAGCCAGGTATTAGGAAAAACATTCTTCAGCCAGATCCGGTTAAAAACAATTAGAAGAATATCGAGAGAAGTAGGAGATAGATGGCGCAGCATGTTATACTGTACATCATCTGGTCCAACAGGTGTACTGCCAGACTGATAAAGGGCTAGTTTCAGTTCCACAAGTGTAAAGGGAGGATTATAGGCATATAGCCAGTCAGTTTGAAAGGAAAGAGGTGATCGCTCTGCCCGAGAAGGTGGAGGAACAAGCAGAAGTGCTAGATACCCGGCAAAAGCTTTTACCTGGAGTACCTAATGGACCCTGTCCCAAATGAACTTAGAACTGGTGGTAGTAGATATGCCAGTTGTGAACTTAATCCAAGATTCCTTCTGGCTTTGACGTCTTATCCACCTTGCATGTGCACGGGCCCGCTGGAATGCGATGCGGTTTGAAAGTATAGAATATCTACGAAAAGTATCCCAGTTTTAAAGACTACCGTGCCACGTGGCAGGCAGGATTTCACAACGGGCAAGGATATGGTGGAAAACGTGTTGAGGTTTTAGGAATACATTGAGCAGCTGCTTGTATAATACAGTCAGTTACTGCTGCCATACAGTCGTCTGTTGATGGCTGACAGACGAGCGGAAAGTGAAACGAAACGCTAACTCTCACATTTCAAATATTTTACTATGTTTTTAGCGCTTCACATCTACGTTTTTTGGTTTTTTTTAGGTAGTGAGCTTCGAAAATAAATCAACATTGTGTGAAAAAATGCTGTACGCGTGGCGTATATAGTTTTATAATCATTAAAACTTATGTAATGACTCTTAGAGATGTGTTTTCAAAATACTGTGGAACCTGTTTTATTTTATCTTTTTTGTATTATAGATTTCTATATCTCCAAATCACGGAATGAAAGAAAAAAACAATATTATTATCTTTCAGTTAAAAATGAAATGTTTGATTCTCTACAGATCAAGTTGCAGAAAAAAAGTAAAAAAATTAGAAACTGCCTTTAACAAAGTTTTGCTAAATAAACCATCAACAAGAAACTTTTCAGTTTTGTTCCAAAGTGTGTTGGTGTGCTCTGACAAGTGCTTGTGTGATGACAAGCTGCCTTCCCTCTAAGCCCAGCATGGCCAGGTGAGTTAAGGCGTTCGACTCGTAATCTAAGGGTCGTGGGTTCGAATCCCCGTCGCACCAAACATGCTTACCCTTTCAGTTGTGGGGGCGTTATAATGTGATGATCATTTCCATTATTCGCTGGTAAAAGAGCAGCCCAACAGTTGGCGATGGGTGGTGATGACTAGCTGCCTTCCCTGTAGTATTACTCTGCTAAATTAGGGGCGGCTAACGAAGATAGCTCTCGTGTAGCTTTGTGCGAAATTCATAAAACAAACGATCTATTTCGCTTCCTTTAGATTGTTTCGGACACAGGTGAAACTTTTGTGAAGTTAACGTTAAGTACTGTGTTGTAACCGATGGGTACATAGTTTTGTATCACTACACATACGAGGTCTGTTCAAAAAATACGCGGACTATTTGAATTGCATGGCTTCAGTTGGTTCCAGGGGAATCCGCTTAATGTCGCTAAGTTTGCACAGATCAACTAATTACGACGCCATTTCCCGATTGCAGATATCTTCATTTTTGTATTAGCTACACGGTTTTTAGTAAAGTGCGATTTTTTCATTTGGCGGATTTCAGAATGAATGACCTGAAGGAGCAACGACTTCCTGTGAAATTTTGTGTTAAACTTGAAAAATCTGCGACTGAAACTTTTGCTATGCTTAACACGGCTTACAGTGATGTTGCTATGAAGCGTACGGCATGTTTCAAGTGGCATGAACGTTTTAGGGAAGGTCGACACTCCATTGAAGATGATAAGCGTCCTGGACGTCCTTTCACGTCAACTGACGACCCACACGTTGACAAAATCAACACCCTGGTCCGGGCAAATCGACGTCTGGCTGTCAGGGAGCTTGCTGAAGAGTGTGGGATATCATTTGGATCTTGTTACGAGATTTTGACCGAAAAATTGAAGATGCACTGTGTTTTGCGAAATTTGTGCCTCAGAACTCGTGAGTTTTTTTGCCAAACATTCGATCACTGTTCTTCCCCACCCCCCACCCCTACTCACCTGACCTTGCTCCTTGTGATTTTTTCTTGTTCCCCAAACTCAAAAGTCCCTTGAAAGGAAGAAGATTTGAGACGATCCCGGAGATTAAGGCAAATGCGACGAAGGAGCTGGAGGACATTACAAAAGAAGCGTATCAGGACTGTTTCAACAAGTGGAAACACCGTTGGGATAAGTGTGTGCATTGGGAAGGAGAGTACTTTGAAGGGGTCCCAGACCTGTAACTTCTAAATAAAGTACATTTTGTTTTATGACGTCAGTCCGCGTATTTTTTAACAGCCCTCGTATTATCAGGCCAGTTAGCACGATCAACGGTTCATAAATTACTATTTAAAATGTGAGAGGTATGCAGAACATATGAGATAACCCACTTTAAAATACCTGTGATAGTTCACATGACTTCATAGCATCATCCTTTAGTCGTCGCTTGTCAGTTCAAGGCTGTTTAAAAGTGTTTTCCATCAGCTTACATACACTTGATTAAAATTCGTCAAATCGCTACCCTATCAGATAAGGAACTCAGTTCGTATTTCAATTAAATCCCTTTTCCTCTCTCTCATTTTCTTAATTTCGACAATTTTCGTTAAAATATCTTGTTTTAGTCAAAATCTTTATGTTCCATTTACTCTCGTACTGATTTCTTCACGTGATTCCACTCCATTTTGGTGTTTAGTTTTATGAACAAATATTTTGCGTTCCAAACTATCCTACAAATGTAATAAATATTTGAAACAGTTACTTATCTTTTCGTCAGCTGTACCCAGTCACAGTTTACCTCTGCACAATCTAAGTAATTAGCGTTTATACTGATCGAATTCCTTTCTACTAAACCATGCAGCGTTCTTTTATATCACATAATTAATGAAATATCATTGTCCAGGAGATATCTTTTAGAGCACTTTTCATGGTGTGATGACACTTAACATATTTTTGCAATATTTGTATGAACATTTTAATACTAGTCTAGTGACACACAAATGTAAAATTCCAAACCATTCCGTGGAAAATATTGGTCACAGTGTGATTGGTTCCTCAACTAATGAATCAATAGATTGTAATCATCGTTGTTAGCTTATTATTTTTGATGCATTAATTTATGACATTATGCACTTCTAGTCAATTTGAGATACAGAAATTGACTCCCTAATTTATAAGTTACTTTTTATCCATGTAGTCAGTTGCAAATATTAAGATCACTTATAAACATGAGAATATGATGGTTTATAAACTGATCGAATGTTGCTTCAAGATAATACACTGATGTCCTGCGACAGTATTTGAGATATTTTGCAGTTTTAACCAGTATACGATAATGAAAATAAATGTGCCAACACAACTCTTGGCGGAACAACAAAAGAAAAAAACTAGCGGTTTTCGGTGTACCTAAGCAATAATATAGGCTATGTAATTCGCAATATAAACCAATATATACGTTGCTGCTTCATTTTTGACGTTGTTATCTCATATCATGAAAGTAAACATGCCATTAAAAAGGAACTTAAGTACAGACAGAAAGCCAGTTATTGATATTTTGCAAAATAATATTTAATAATAAAGAATTAAAGGCAAATGATTGACATACAACGTATGATCGGTTGATGTTAACATTCTCCAGAATTCGAATTTGTCACAAAGTAAAGCGATCATGGGCCTAATAAGGGGGTGACACATTTATGTCAAGTTTGGAATATCAACCAAGTAAAGGGCTGGCACATTTATATCAAGTTTTGAATATCGGCCTAATAAAAGAGTGGCACACTTATATCAAGTTTCGATCATTGGCCAAAGAAAGAGTTGACGCATTTATCTCAAGTTTAATACTAGCATAAAAGGTGATATGAAAAATTAATACGTTTTCTCAACTAATAATGTCTCAGTAACGTTTATAGTTTGACTAAGATATCGACATGAAATACACGTATTCGTGCAGAGGACTTTGAAAATAGTGTATTGTGATTCGTAGGTAGCTAGTAACTCAGGTTATGAAGAACACGTTTAGAAACTTGTGTCAAAGGGCGTAGAAAAAGAAAATATTTGATTTGTTTAGTTCTGTATGACAGTAATGAAACTCTGATATTATATGTAACTGAATTTATTAAAGCTCAGTGTTAACGTTTTACATCTAGTAACAACGAAATATTGTCCCATGTATTACTGTAATCAAAAAGTATTTTACAAATCTCCAAAACTCTACTATTCAAACCAATCTTGGATAAAAATTTCAAAAAGAAAATAATTGTTTTAGATATGAGCGTCGTTCGCTCCTCTACGTAAAATATTATCTCAACCCAAACGAACAGTTTTTACACACATATTTAAATCATCTGAACGCTTCCTTATGTATATACATATAAACCATCTGAACGCTTCCTTATGTATAACATATAAATTATCTGAACGCTTCCTTATGTTCTTTACCGAACTAAGTTAAATTCCAGTTATTCTGAAATGATTCGAAACAATTCTCTCATTTTTTAATCATTAAAAATTTAACATCGTACTATAAAGTTACTATGGCAACTCCAAAGCATAAAAGTATTGGTTGCTTCTTTATATATAACAGGTAAGATGACAGAGAAAACGGGTGCTTTATAAATAAATAAATACTTAGTTTCGAGACACGTATTTAAAAGTTTGAAGAGAAACCTTAGATATATTTCAGATTCGAATCAAGAAAACATTTCACAACTTAATTCAAAATCAATAACATTAGAACTTCCTATATAATTGATTGGGGGCTCGTCTTTTCTACACCCCTGCGATAACACACTGACGATTACACGAATTAAACGATTCTATTTTTATCGCTGGCTGTTTCTAATTAGCTTAAGGGGATTAATGTTATTTTATTTCGCTTCTTGTATCATCGTCTTATCAGCTTCCTTTTTATCACCATATATCTTTTCTCTGCCTCCTTCCTTAGTTCCGTCATTCGCCAACAGGATTACAGTCGGCAAACATTAGGACGGTAACAGCTATTGATTTTGTAAGCAGAGCTGCCTTTCTTAGCAAGTTATTAACACACGTGACCTGAGGACAGGTATTTCTGCGTAGAAATATAATCAATCGGCCCAGACACTGAGATGACAGGAGTGCATTGAGTGCTATATGTGATATGTATGCCATATCTATTTGGTACAGGTACCAAATAACCAATCCTTACTCCTATATGTTCCGAAACCATGCTCACCTCTGTAAAGGAAGGAAACAGCTCTGTGATGAGTTAGGTTTAAGTTATATTCTGGCAACATTCACTCTGTTGTAAAACTTTGGCTTTTAGAACGGATGAACCGTTTTCGAATTCTTGAGAAACAACGTGTATTTCCCACACTTTAAGCTGTGAATGCTTTATGAGAGTGACACTCATTCCCTCAGCGTGAATGATGAATGATATGGTATCCTCCCCTCCCTGTAAGTAGCTCAAAATCAAGAGAGGCAACAAACAGTCTTTTCCTACAAATAAATACAAGCTCAATTTAATTACAGTTCTCTTAATATTATATACTTAAATATGGGTAGATGAAATCATTCACAACGTTTAGAGATTTTACTCAATTAAGTAGATTTGTTCATTAGAGAACAAAAGGCGGTGAATTGTGGGAAAGGCACGTGAATAGATGGTTGGACGTTATATTTTCTAAAGTTATAGAAAATCTGCATTTTGATTGGATCTTACGAAACATGTTTTAATATCTTTATTTAACTGAATAACATTCTCGTACGAGTACTTGATCAGGTTAGAGTTTCCAGTTCCTTGATTTAGTTGTGATTTCTGACTTTTACGATGTTCATCTCATCGTGATTTAATGTATTCCTCGTTGAATAAAAAAAATTGAGTCTGCTATTGTGTGTCATAAAAGCTACAGTAACTACACGTGTAGTGAATTCAGGCGTTTCAAGTTGGTCGCTGTGGAAATATTGTCATGGAATATTTTCGCCGTGGATCCTAAATGTTCGCGTCTGCGCGAAGATTAAGCGCTATAGAAGAATATGCATTAGATTAGATACTGGATGGTTCCATGTTTGTGTCAAGCAATAAAAAAATTTAATAAGCAAATCTCGTTAACGCATAGGCATTTAATAATTGGCGTAATGACGTAATAATTCCATAATTACGAAATCTCACGCGTTCCAATTCTTCTTCGAGATTCACCTACGAGCCCTATTTTGATATTATTTCGTAACTAAAATGGCAGGAAATTGTAAAAGAAAAGTTGAAAACTAAAACCAGCAGTTTTATGATGATTGGGCTTCGCAATAATATTTGGTTAAACAACAGAAGAACGTGATTTGTCTGCTGTGTCATTCGACAGTAGCAGTGGCAAAGGTATCCAATATAAAGCGTCATTATGAGTCTAAGGATAAAGATTTCCACAACGTTGTCGGTGATGAACGAACAGCTCGAATTGAAACTCTGCGGCGGTCGCTAAATCACCAAAAGAACGTTTTCTAAAAGCAGTCAGCAGATTTAGGTGCAGCATGTGAGGTCAGTTACAATATTTTGTTGATGATAGCTAAATCTGGCCGACCGTTCACTGATGGTGATTTTTTCAAGCGATGTATGATTACTGTATCGGAAACGTTGTGTCCAGAAGTAGTTTGCAAGCTACAAACGGTAGCTTTGAGTCGTATGACAGTTCAACAAAGAATTTCACACCTCTTAGCAGACGTGACAAGGAGGCTTACAAATAAAGAAGTCAACTCTGTCTACTTCTCTACGGCAGCTGACGAGTCGACTGATATCAGTCCAACAGCACAGTTTTTGTTCGTGATGTGTTGTCATTGTTTGATATCACAGAGGAACTATTCTTCATGGGTTTCATGAAGGGTCAGACAACTGAGTCTGCTCAATTCAAGAAGACGGTGTAGTGGTGTTTCATTGGATTTCACGAAACTAGTAAGAGTGACAACTGATGGAGCACCAGCCATGGCCGGAAAAAGTAGCGGGCTGGTGTTACTGTTGATGAAGCATCGAGGAAAGCAGAACAGACAGTTGGTGAAGTTGGACTGTAATATTCACCAACTGAATTTGTGCAGTAAAGAACTTGGTTTATAGGCACTAATGGCATTAGTGACGAAAACCATTAATTTCATCAAATCACGAGGGCTCAATCACCGTCAGTTTTGAAGTCTTCTTGAAGAAATTGACTCAGACTATGGTGACCTTGTGTATCACTGTGAAGTACGCTGGCTGAGTCGAGGGAAGATGCTCAGAAGATTCTGGGAGTTGACTGAATAGGTAATAGAATTCCTCAGAAGCAAAAGCAAAGACACAGAAGTGATTTCCATGATTTACCCAGCATGGCAAGCTGATTTGACATTTCTGGTCGACATGACACAACACTTGAATGATCTTAATTTGAAATTGCAAGGCGAAATTCAGCTCATTTGTCAGCTAATCTGAAAGAGAACGCACTTGTCCAAACCAGCATGTTTGGCAGCACGTTCTGCTGCGAACAGGCTTTCTCGCATGTGAAACTGAACAAAAACAACACTCGCAATCAGCTGACTGATGATCATCTGGAAGTAGTCTTTCAACATCAAACATCAAGCCGGACATTTCTAAGCTCGTAGATGACATGCAGCACCATTCATCGTACTGACTTTGTGATAGTTGACGTATCATAACATTTCTTACAATAATGTGCAAACTCTTTGATGTAATCGTTATTTGTGTGTTCTTAAACGTGATGTCCATCTTGTGTGATGTAATCTTAGATGTAATCGTTATTTGTGTGTTCTTAAATGTGATGTCCATCTTGTGTGAAACAACTGTGGGAAGATTTTAATCTTCACTTTTTGTGGCCCCCAACGGTTACGAGAAGTCTGTTTGTGGCCCCTGACTCAAAACGTTTGTGCACCACTGAACTAGAGTAATGGTTCCGGCATGACCAGGTGGTTTAGGCACTCGACTTGTAATTTGATGTTAGTGGGTTCGAATCCCTGTTACACCAAACATGCTCATTCTGAGAGCATTATAATGTCCCGGGAAATCCCACTATTCGTTGGTAAAAGAATAGCCCAAATGTTGGAGGTGGATGGTGATGGCTTGCTGTCTTTCCTCTAGCCTGATACTGCTAAATTAGGGACGACTAGTGCAGATAGCGCTTGTGTAGCTTTGCGCAAGATTTAAAACAAACCAAAAATTATGTTTTTGTTCCATATCACGAGTCTCGTAGAATGAGCTAGCCATCGTGTAGCTTTGTGCAAAATCTAAACCACACCAAACCCTTGAGGAATGTGTTATTTGATAAATATTTGTCTTCAAGAATAGATGGGAAATGTTGTGATAACATCTCAAAGACTGAAATTCAATGTGACACGAAGTGAGACTAATTATGCCTTAAGTATTCTAACATTAGATAATGTTGGAACTTAACGATTGTAAAACTGTTTTATACACAGAATTTAGTAGGCTATATTCAAATCGTTGTGGTTACGCAATTTTGTAAAGCACGTAAGAACCACAACCAACATAAAGCCGTTGTGGAATAGATTGTATTACAACTACTTTTGTTGTCTAGGTAATGTGATGCTATCAAAAATTGATGCCCGATCAGATGAAAACTATTGGTAACTCATATCACAAGAATGTATAAAGATCAGGGTTTAATAATTTGAAATATGGACACAACCTTTTGTACTTAACGTCACTGGAAAATATTGGAATATAGATTAACTTGGAGCACCAAGAACATTCAGAAAGAGACCTACAATAAATTGTACCAAGCCGTGATAAATAAGGTATGGGATCTTGTAACGAGTAAGTGCTTATGAATACAAAATTCAGCAGCAAGAAGCTGTCAAAGTGTTACAGGTGAACGTACGCAAAGTCATCAAAAAGTACTATTGGCTGCAAATAAAATAAATGGAGCAAGGATTCATTGAGATAAGACTTTCATAACACTTTCTGTCAGCTCTCGCGTACCACAAGCAACTGGAGAATAAAATGATTGTTCACTTTATCCCATTTGCAAACATATTGGTTAATTCTCCGGACGTAGCGCCTATAAATTTTTATTGCGACTGGCGCTAAAAGTGTCCTCAATTATCGAAAGATTATGGAAAGGACTAAGCAGGAAGAGTGTGCCTTGGACGTGACAGACATACGACTTTTACGAAGAAAATAGGGGCCTAGCATGGCCAAATGTGTTAAGGCGTTCAACTCGTAATCCTGAGGGTCGTGGGTTCGAATCCCGGTCGCACCAAACATGCTCGTTTTTCAGCCGTGGGGGCGTTATAATGTGATGGTCAATCCCACTATTCGTTGGTAAAAGAGTAGCCAAAAAGTTGACGGTGAATTGTGATGACTAGTTTCCTACCCTAACTGTGTAACAGTTAACGACTTCAGTTTCGGTACTGTAAACTAACTCACAGACAATGTATCATTTTCTCTACAGAGGACCGTTATTTCTTTTGTTATCAATGTCATATTGGAAGTTATTGGAAAATGACCTTCACATCGTAATAGCCCAACGTTCCTATGAAAATGCAAAGTGGAAAAGTTTTAGGTTTGATTGAATAAAGTTTAGTAAGCGTCATTTCTTTCTGAAAACGTATGTTTTTGAATATTGGGTCAGTCTTGCCTTAGTTGTCAGATCCACCTGATGTAGTGTAAACAGTATTATTCTAATGTGCTTGTGAGCACGATGTTTTTCTTTCCTTGCTTGACTTACAAAACTGGACCTGTCATTGTTTAACATTTGAAATTAAACTCCGGCACACGTCAGTTCCTACACTGAAAACATTCGATCTCCATTCTCTAAACATCAGTGAATCACTGCTAGCCTGCCCAAAGTGGACAGAAAGGGGCTTAAGGCGCTCGATTCGTAACTGGTTCGAATCCCCGAAATACAAAACGTACTCACTATTTAAGCCATGAGGGCGTTATAATGAGATGGTCGATCCGGCATGGCGCGGTGGATTAAAGCGTTCGACTCGTAATCTGAGGGTCGCGTGCTCGAATCACCGACACACCAAACATATTCTCCCTTTCAGCCGTGGGGTCGTTATAAAGTTATGGTCAATCCCACTATTCGTTGGTAAAAGAGCAACCCAAGAGTTGGCGATGGGTGGTGATGACTAGCTGCCTTCTACCTAGTCTTACACTGCTAAATTAGGGATGGCTAGCACAGATAGCCCTGGTGTAGCTTTGCGAGAAATTCAAAACCAAACACACAAAAGACAAACAATGAGATGGTCAATCCCACTGTTGAGTAACTTAACAGTTACCTTAACTTATCTTATATTGCTAAGATAGAGACAGACAGCGCAGACACCATCCTTTTAATCTGATAATTAATATGTAAAATAAACGCAGCCGGTTCCACCTAGATTCACTCTTTTCGAAGGTTATTGTTAAGTATTGATTGAATGTTCTATGAAGTAACATTATGTTAGTACACTAATGTAGCTCTCAGTTTGTTTAAATAATCCTTTAGCGCAGTGTTGTTTTAAACCTCTGTCTATGAGATGCAAGATTTTTATTTGCTTTCAGTGGAATGATATTGAGTTTTTACTTGATGTTTTGTTTCATCTGTGGTATTGAGATTAAAATTATTTCCTGAGATATATCTAAATATTTACCAATTTATATTCTGCGTATGAACAAAACACAGTTCTAAGCTACACACTGACCCACCCCAAAACAAACTCCCCAGGATCGTCACAAGAACACATAAAGTTGTTGTTGTTGTTCTGAATTAAGCACAAAGCTACAAAATGGGCTATCTGTGCTCTGCCCACCACGGGTATCGAAACCCGGATTTTAGCGTGTAAGTCCGCAGACATACCACTGAGCCACTGGGGGCACACATATAAAGTAATGTAATGTATTATAAGTTGTTGCTCATATAGTTGGAGTGACGTTGATTCCTATAGTCGACAGCATTTGTTCACATTTTAAAATTATTTCAGCTCCACCTGCAACAATGAGCTCTTCGTAATCATGATGGATAATAAACTTTACTCACCACTAGAGGGAAGATGCAATAATTAAAGATGGCCGCTCTTATGGTCATCACAAATATTTAATTAGATAAATCTTCATCACTTCTTAGTCTGTGGCGTCACAGTGACGGTTACCATGACGACTGTAAGATTACACAATTGAATGACATGCAGGCAACTTGGATCTAGTGCAAAAAAAAAAAAAGCAAAGAAAAAAAGGAGCGGCATCTACCGGTTGTTTTGAACACCTGGAAATACATGACTTCCGTTTGCAGCAATGAATCACGAGCGATATTATGGCAGACATGACTCAGGTGACTACATTACCTCTATACGACGTCAGTCAGTCAGATTTTACTTGTGTTTTTTCTCGTTTTTCACTGGAAGGGCGCTCAAAATATCAATAATTTTAAACTGATGCGACGATAAGTTATTTACAAGACAAATCATGACTGCTTTATATCAGTTTTGAGTTGTAGTTTCCTTTTTTTGTTATTTTGATTTTGTTTTTTTTTTTGTGCTGGGACAAACTTTTATCAGTAAGTCTTAGTTTAGTATTCTTGGAACAATAGAAATAATCCCAATAATTACATTGTTCATCACGTGTAAGAGCGTGATGTGTTTTCATGATTCGCTATTTTTAATACATCAATTTCTACACGGAAGTAACATCAGCTAAAACAAAATATTACAAATATTTTAATTTTATGATATAAATATACACATCTCATTTTATGAGATATTAACCAAGTTGTACCTTTTATAAAAAAATATTCTATTATAGGTTATTACAGAATATGAGTTGATTAACAATTTAAAAAGAAAAACACGAAGATAATTATTGTTATTTAAATTAAGCTCAAAGCTACACAATGGGCTATCCGTGCTCTGCCCACCACGAGTATCGAAACCCGTTTTTTAGCGTTGTAAGTCCGTCGACATACCGGTGAGCCACTGGGGGCGCTGCGAAAAAACACGCTAATCTGTAACTTTACTCTGAAATTTAAAAATGTTTGTTGAACTTCGTGCAAAGCTTTTTCAGCAATACTTGCGCCAGACGTTTCTGTATTTGAAGTGATAAGTTAAATGGAAGAAAGCTAGTAAATATAATCCATTGCCAATTGCTGGGCTATTTTTTGAACCAGAGAGTATTGGGAGTGATTGTTACATAATGACGCTCCCACAGCTGAAAGGACACGTCCGATGACGAGGATTTCGAACTCGCCAGCCGCAGGTCGCAAATCAAATGCTTTAACCAAACAAACACGACAAATTTGGGACAGCAAATAACATTTAGTTGGTAAACATTTAGATACAACATTAGGCTAGAGTTTAGACACCACTTTAAATATTCGAATGTAAGGCGTACGTTAGAAAAAAAATAAGCTGTTACAACATCCCAAGCACTATTTGAACATATATATACAAAATAGATTTTTTATTTCTAGCATTGAGTTGCTGTTTTGTATTAAGTTTACAATAATTTAATATTCCCTTGTCATAAACATCTGGACTCAAGCCACTTATATGGTAATGATGCCTGCATTATAGGTCATAAATTTAAAAGCTCTAAGACTGAGCTCATTGAGGTCTTTTCGTCTAAACAGAACTAGTGAAGAAAACAAAACTGAACTTGCACATGATAGTTGGTAATTCGAGGGTCGCGGGTTCGAATCCCCGTTGCACCAAACATGCTTGTCCTTTCAGCTTTGGGGGCGTTATAATGTGACAGTCAATTCCATTATTCGGTGGTAAAAGAGTAGCCCAAGGGTTTGGCGGTGGGTGGTGATGACAAGCTGCCTTCCCTCTAGTCTTACACTGCTAAATTAGAGACGGCTAGTGCAGGTAGCCCTCGTGTAACTTTACGCGAAATGCAAACCAAAATCAAACAAAACAACATGGTGGTAAGTAAAGTTGTTTCTATTCAGCTAAGTAGAAGACTGTAGGGAAAGCAGCTAGTGATCACCATTCACCACTAAATCTAGGGCTACCTTTTCACCAATAAATAGTGGGATGAACCGTCACTTTATAATGTTCCCCGCGGCTGAAAGAGCAAGCATGTTTGTTGTGATGGGGATTCAAACCGGCGACCCTCACATTATGAAGCGAGCGCCCAAACCACCTTGACATGCAGGGCCCTTTAATACATGTCTGCCTTATTTATCACTTTAAGTACAAGCCTGTGGTGAGCAAAATGTTAATTTGTTTCGTTTTTCAATCGAACTCGTCCTTCCATTTGTAGTGAGTTAATCATTTCCAAGCATTGATACGCTTCAAAAACAATAAGTTATAAGTAAAATGATGATAATAATAGAATATATAGCAAAACCAAAATATTAAAATTTGGAAAATACTATTATAAGGGATTTATAAAACTCACATTTTAGTGCGCACTGTTTTAGGTCTATTTCCTTTTGTATTTGTATAACTGATCAATGGGAACAAATAACATGGTAACTGTTTGTTTGTTTTGCAATTTCGCGCAAAGCTACATGAGGGCTATCTGCGCTCGCCGTCCCTAGTTTAGCAGTGTAAGACTAGAGGGAAAGCAGCTAGTCATCGCCACCCACCGCCAACTCTTGGGCTACTCTTTTACCAACGAATAGTGGGATTGACCGTCACATTATAACGCCCCCACGGCTGAAAGGGCGAGCATGTTTGGCGTGACGGGGTGCGAACCCGCGACCCTCAGATTACGAGTCCAACACCATAACCCACCTGGCCATGATGAGCCTAATGATTGGTAACAAGTGTGTCTATGATACAACACTAACAGAAAACCTATATACTGGTATTTTATATCAAAGTGTGTCTAAACACGATGCCTTTTTCTGCTAGTATTATATTTAATAGAGCTTACGAGATTCAAGTGCATATAAACCAGCACACCCTGAGTTTGGAATTAAACTGCATGTCATATAGCTGAGAAAGCATCTAAGTTTTCCAAAAAAAAAGCTTTGTATAGTAGAGCATTTTTACAGGTCTCAAAAAGAATTACTTAAGAATATATACGCATTATTTAATCTTCAAACGATAGAAGACTGTAATACTGACAAATACCAGTGTGTTGTCATGCTCAATACGTGGAGTTAATATGAACCGAACAAATTCTGAACCAACATTTCGTCTTGAACCATCGATTCTGTAAAGTGTGTGAGAGGTTTATAAGATTTATGCAGTAAAGTGAATTAACTGTATGAGAGGTGATTATGTTTAAATAAAAATAAGTAAAATAACTCGCAACACGAGGAAAGACGGGGCTCTTGGTCACGAGGACTAAATAAAATCCAGCTGGGATTTTTTTTTCCCAACATTTAGAATTGTTCCAAATAAAATGAACGAGGTAATGCTATAATACTGAAGTCCTCTTGGAAACCCTAACGAAACCACTCAACAGCATAACTTCCAGTCCAGTTATTTATCACAATAACAACATTTCAACTCTCTCATCATTCATTCTTTTGTACGAAAAAGAAAAGTCCATGAAACCACGTGACGTGCACTCAAGTTTAAAATGTAAAAATATCATTGAGTAAAATGTGATTCACGATTTATAATGCCAGGCGGTGACTCAGCTAAGTGGCTTAAAAAGCTAAAATTCAGAGTTCGATTTTAAGGGCGCGCATGATGCAGATAGCCAAATGTGCTGTTTTGCACTAATAGTTGTTGTTGTTGAATTAATCACAAAGCTACACAATGGGCTATCTGTGCTCTGCCCACCACGGGTATCGAAACCCGAATTTTAGCGTGTAAGTCCGCAGACATACCGCTGAGCCACTGGGGGGCTTTGCGCTAATATTAGACACTTAGTGACATTCTTTGAAATATAAACCGTACAAACAAAATTCCTTTTATTTCCACACATTTGTAGTTGGTTATAAAACATAAATATAAACTTTTTATTCTCACACACATTGCAGTTGGCTATAAAACATAAATATAAACTCTTTATTCCCACACACATTGTAGTTGGTTGTAAAACATAAATATAAACTGATTTTATTCCCAGTGACGTGCAAGTGTTTCTGTGTAGTTTTTGTCATTTAAATTCTGGTAATACATTAGCGTTTGTCAAAGTTAACACAGCAATTTCAGTGAATGTTTAATCCTGTTTGAATAGCTTTTGGTAAATTGTGTTTGTAATCGCTGTTATTTGTTTAAGTATTGCAGAACTTAATATTTAAAACCAAAATCCAAAACAGGCATTTTTTTTTCTAATAATTTATATATATATATGTCTTGAAACTGAAATATGGCTGATAAAATTCTATCCTCTCTAAATCGGATGCAGAATAGTAACTGCTGATCATTGAAACTGTAATATGAGACAACAGGAAAGTGTGACCTAAACAGAAGTTGAAACAGAGGTAGAAGTTACGAAAGATAGAAAGATTGGGAGAGTCTAGCGAAATTAGAGATGAAGATATAAGAATTTTAATAAATTAATAAACATTAAGAGTTTACCCAGAATGACTTCTGAAATAATTTTTTAAAATACCAATTTGATATAGTGAAACAATCTTCGAACGAAGACAAAAATGAGATGAAATATGTAAGATAGGAAAGAGATGAATATATATTCTTATATACATCAATGTGCCTGCGGAATTGTGGTTTTATCATCTACCCGAAGTCAAAATGTATTTTCAATACGGCTTGTATGGGTATTAAAATTTAATTAAAATAAAGTACAGAACAAAGTTTCGACCTTCTTGGGTCATCTTCAAATCAACACACCCTTTTGTTAACCTGAAGACTACATAAGAAGATAGAACTTTTTTAGCTTCGAATGAGTTTCTCGTCATCACTAGCTACCAAAAGTCTGTTATCATAAGACGCAAAATGTTCGATAGACAACAACATTGGTCAGGTCTGTGACGTAGCTATTTTTTCAACCTCCTTCAATAAACAGATGGTACTAGCTGAAGGACAAGTCACCTGGATAGGAGTCATGTAAATCATTACTGAGAGTTATCTTAAGACACGAAAATTTGCTTCTCTGATATGTAATTGAAAAAAACAAACACACACTAAAACTACAAAACAGAAAGTGGAAAACTGAAATTGTGTATGTATCTCCCCAAAGACGCATTGAGTCTTCAGGTGACCTTGATGAAGATTCATCTACATGAAGTGAGGTGGTTATAAAAACACAAGTCTGAGAAGCTGTACATATCCCCACAGAGACCTAATGCACGTACATACCAAATTTGGTGACGATTCGACCAAACCCTGCCATATAATTACAACAGACAGTTGTGTTATATTCACATACATAAATCAATAATAAACTTCATACCAACGAGGCTACTGATGTTAAGCACAGATTAAACACCGATAAATAAAATTATTTTAGAGAATTCATTCTTCCTTTGCAGCTGTATTTACGATTGTTTTAGCGACAAAACAATGCTCTTAGGTTTATTTTCCAAGCTTTCCATAAGATGTATATATTCAGAACCATTGTTCGTACCCGTATACTATTGGCAACGTGTAAAAGCAATTTTGTCATCAGGATACTTAATACCGTCTTTGTTAGGAATGTTAACACTCAAACATACTTACAACTTTGTTTATTGTTCTTCAGATGCATTCGTAGGATGAAACATATAGTTGTCTTAAGGTCTATGCTGCTTGTTTAAACATTAACTATCACACTGCATCACTATAAACAGTGTTTAGGTATTCTGGACTGATGTTTCAAACGGAAGAAGTGAGTATAGAAAACAAATGGGTTGTTTATAGGCTTTGGTGTTGAAACTTACGAGGACATGATAGTGTAAACTTTTATAAGAACTCACTTTAACTCGAGATTCGTGTGTCTCAAATTCAAATTAGAGAACAGCATTTATATCTGTATCATCTATAAAAGTACATAAATGTATAAACATTCTTTCTATGGTGTTTATACCCGAAGAAACAAATAATCAAATGGCAGTCAGATGAAGACAAATACGGAGTTTAAAGAGTGCATGTCTAGAGAGACATCTAACTTTGTGTTACTTGGAGTTCAAAGAGTGCATGTCTAGAGAGACATCTAACTTTGTGTCACTTGGAGTTTAAAGAGTGCATGTCTAGAGAGACATCTAACTTTGTGTTACTTGGAGTTCAAAGAGTGCATGTCTAGAGAGACATCTAACTTTGTGTCACTTGGAGTTTAAAGAGTGCATGTCTAGAGAGACACCTAACTTTGTGTTACTTGGAGTTTAAAGAGTGCATGTCTAGAGAGACACCTAACTTTGTGTTACTTCGATTGAACAGATTTTACGATTTCGTAAATATTTCCAGTCTGTTTTTAAGTATTACTTTGGTTCTTATTTGGTGACATCTCATTCATTTCATTATATTAAACAGCCAGAGTTTCGGGAAAGAAAATACAAGGACAGCAAAAACAATTTTCTTTCCACTAGTTTCTTGAACTTTTATTCCCAGAGAAGTCGGATGTTATTGCTGTAGTTCACCGTAAAACGAGCTTTAGGGGCCCGGCATGGCCTAGTGCCAAACATACTCGCCCTCCCAGCCGTGGGGGCGTTATAATGTGACGGTCAACCCCACTATTCGTTGGTAAAAGAGTAGCCCAAGGTGTTGGCAGAGGGTGGTGATGACTAGTTGCCTTCCCTCTAGTCTTACACTGCTAAATTAGGGACGGCTAGCACAGATAGCCCTCGAGTTGCTTTGTGCGAAATTCCAAAACAAACAAACGAGCTTTAGTTTGTAGTCGTTGTGATTTGAAAGAGCAGTGCATTGCTTCTTCTATACAACGTTGTATTTGTTATAACTGCATTTTATTCTTTTGAACTGTTTCTATGTTTGTTTTGGAATTTCGTCAAAACTACACGAGAGCTATCAGCGTTAGCCGTCCCTAATTTAGCAGTGTAAGACTAGAGGGAAGACAGGTAGTCATCACTACTCACCGCCAATTCTTGGACTACTCTTTTACCAATGAATAATGGGATTGACCGTTACATTATAATTTCCACGGCTGAATGGGCGAGCATATTTGGTGTGATGGAGATTCGGACACGCGGCCCACAGATTACGGGTCAAGTTCCTTAAGCACCTCGAGCCATTAACGTTTTCTATTTTCTTTTTCATTCGCATACTTGACCTGTCTTGGATTTTTCGAAACATACACATAAGCACCAGTGTTATAGATGATAACTGTGATACTTTACTCAAATGAGATATATTTATGATACTTTTAATTTTTTAATTATTTAGTGCTCTAATATATTTTTGAAGGGGCAGATGGCGCTGTGTAATTAATAAGTAATTAAACACTGGGAGGTAATAATACTCATCTTACTCTTAAAGGATCGTGATTTGTATCTCAGGGCGTCAACACTTTTACCAAAATAAAGCAGAGAACAATATTTCGACATTCTTAGGTCATCTAAAGCAGATTTCTCGTCATCGCCAATCGTGATTTGTTAGATTAGGTGTTAGATACAATGAAAATAAATCGTGTTAGTGCTTTGTAGATTGCGTTAATTTCGTAAGCGTATATTATCATATGTGGCAAAGCATTCATTAAATATTTTTAATTTTTTTTGAAACGATGAGCACTTATTGGCATCTTTCCTATAATATTTGCCTCGCATGGCCAGGTGGATCAAGGTGTTCGATTCGTAATCTGATGGTCGTGGGTTCAAATCCCATTCACACCAAACGTGCTCGCCCTTCCAGCCGTGGGGGTGTTATAATGTGATGATCAATTCCATTATTCTTTGGTGAAAGAGTCGCCCAAGAGTTGGCGGTGAGTGCCTTCCCTCTAGTCTTACAATGCTGAAATAGGGACGGCTAGCACAGATAGCACTCGACTAGCTTTGCGCGAAATTCAAACCAAACCTATAACATTTATTCTCTGTATATACGTTTTACCGTGTTATCACGTCAGGCATTTTATAGAGACATGCATTTACAAAAACATACCCACGCGTGTGTATGTGTTGTAAATATTTTATTATGGAGCAGGAATTACTAATGTTGCATATTGCAATGGCTTAAAGTACACTATCTGTTTCATTGTCACTTGATTGTTTATTTCAGAATTGTTGGAGCCTGCGTCGATGTTTCTGTCTCTGTGGAATACTTAAATTCAGTTTGAGAGCTACCGATATCACTTGCGTAGATTACAATATCTTTATAGTTCTAGTGTTGCAGATTTAATCTCGTTATAATATGAAGCATAACAATCAATTATTAAACGGGGACATTGCCAAGAAACTGTAAGTCTCACTTACATTAGAGCGTAATTCAAGAAGTCCTCCTGATGCAGTTTTTAAACACACAGGACTTGAATAGAATCTCCAATTAGAATCTTTTCACGACCACAGATTTCTCAGCAAGCGTCACTTAATATGCCATCCATGTAAGAGAACGTGTGCTAAGTACAGTACGGTTTGATGTTCTGTACGCACATCTCATTATTTTATCACATCGTAAACATTACACTCTGTTCTTTCTTAATAAGCAGCTTCTCCCACTTAAACTATTACGTCTGATATTTAAAAAAAAATGAGGTTAAAAAAATTTCCTTTTCATCTGCTTACTTTATAGCCCAGAAACCAGACTCTGCCATCCAAAGGTCATTGACCTTTCATTCCTCGTAGCCATTAAAATATCAGCAGAACCATGTTTCGATCTTTTATTCTTTCATAATGTAGCACTTATTATAATTAATAAGGGACTACAATTGGTCTTACATCAGTTTATAATTACTGAGGATCGTACTCCACGTGCATAAAAAAAACAAACCCTTCGTTCTTGTACTTCGCTTCGCTTTTAACGACTTGCTGACTAACCGTGGACTACCATTGCTTCCTTCTCACACAGATCTTGGTACTTATGAACGGCGAGAACAAAGTGTATGAAAAGCAAAAAACAGAAACATTATTTTACTTAGATTTGATATAGAATAACCGGTTATGGTTTGAGTTTGAATTTAGCGCAAAGTTACACCAGAGCTATCTGCGCTAGTCGTTCCTAATTTAGCAGTATAAAACTAGAGGGAAGGCAACTAGTCATCACCACCCACCGCCAACCCTCGAACTACGTTTTTACCAATGAATAGTGGGATTGTAAATTGTAACGCTTCACAGCTGAAAGGGCGAGCATGTTTGGTATGACGGGGATTCGAACGTGCAACCCTTGGATTACGAGTCGAGTGCATCAACCACCTGTTCATGCCAGGACATGAAGATGTTCGTTATAAACCGGTTTTTAATCATCCCATTCATATATTATTGTAATATTCAGTTTCTTATGGTTATTATATTTACACAGACTACTGAAGAACGAACACGTTTACACACACGTGCATATAAACATAAAATAAACAACTGAAAACAAGCACACATTTTCAAATGCCAGTTTTATTTATACTGTATTCGTCGTCGCTGTTGTTGTTTTGAATTAAGCACAAAGCTACACAATGGGCTATCTGTGCTCTGCCCACCACGGGTATCGAAACCCGGATTTTAGCGTGTAAGTCCGCAGGCATACCGCTGAGCCACTGGGGGGCGTATTCGTCGTCTAGCACGATAAAAAAATATAACTCATTTGTCTAAATCTACTTAAGCCTTGAGCCGTTCACTGTTCTTTGTGAGCTGCACCCACTTGCTTGAGTTACACCAAAAACTAATTTCATAACGCTGATAGTCAGCGGTGAATTAACGAACTTACAACGCTAAAATCCGGGGTTGGATTCGTTGCGGTGAACAGAGCGCAGCTAACCAGATGTGTAGCTCTGAGCTAAAGCTATTCGCACGTTTATGTATGTATATACATATATCCAAATGCGTAAAGAGGGAAGTACATTCTACCGTAAAAGCGTAAAAATATGACTTTCCTTGACTGGCGCAAGTCATGCCTTACGCATTTGCGCACCGCTTCCTAAGTATAAATACATCACAAACTCCTTCAATAACACCAATGTTTGTACTGCAGCGCCTCAGACCCTAAATGGAGTTGACTTTAATTATTTTTCTTCGGCTATTGTAATAAAGCTACTGTAAGTTCTAAAGACTAAATATATCGAAGACCACAGTCTGTTCTCTGCACATATAATTTACCTACTCAATCAATAAATAATATACGTTTAAGTATATCAAGAAATAACATATAAATCCTACATTTATGTGATTTGTGTGCCAATATAAATGTTTTATTTAAAATTAGAAGAAACACTAAGATTTTAGTGCCACTCTTATATTGACTCCACAGTCTCAAACGACCCTGGCCTGGCATGACCGAGCGCGTTAAGGCGTGCACTCGTAATCCGAGGGTCGGGGGTTCGCGCCCGAGTCGCGCTAAACATGCTCGCCCTCCCAGCCGTGGGGGTGTATAATGTGACGGTCAATCCCACTTTTCGTTGGTAAAAGATTAGCTCAAGAGTTGGCGGTGGGTGGTGATGTCTAGCTGTCTACCCTCTAGTCTTACTCTGCTAAATTAGGGACGGCTAGCACAGATAGCCCTCGAGTAGCTTTGTGCGAAATTCCAAAAAAAAAAATCAAACGACCCTAAGCATGTTTCTGCGATGATATGCCGCAAACCATAAATTTTCCGATGCTCAACCTGAGTACGCTAGCCACTGGTACACTTACCCAATTCGTATATGTCATGAGTCAGGTAGGTTTTTGTTAAAAAGATATGCAAAAATGTTAAGTGTTTTTTATTAAGACATATTGAACGCTATGTTCTATATAAAAAGAATAATTTTCCTTCCTTTTTGGTGCGCCCGGCATGGCCAAGTGAGTTAAGACGTTCGACTCCTAATCTGAAGGTCGCGGGTTCGAATCCCGGTCGCCTTACACATGCTTGCCCTTCCATCCGTGAGGTAGTTATAATGTAACGGTCAATCTCACTATTCGTTGGTAAAAGAGTAGCTCAAGAGTAGGCGGTGGGTGGTTATGGCTAGTTGCCGTCCCTTTAGTCTTACGCAGTGTAAGCTAAGGGCGGCTAGCGCAGATAGTCCTCGAGTAGTTTTGTGCGAAATTCAAAACAGACAACCAAATCTTCCTTTTAGCTTTACTTTAATTTACGAGTTTTGCTTTTTTCTTCAGTATGTCAGATCAGCGTCTTTCTGTAAGAGCATTAACTACGTCACGTTCTCATCAAAAGTATAAAAAACATCTTCTTCAAAAATATCTTCTTCTTCATAGGAATTTTTTGTTTGTTGAATTTCGCACAAGAATACTTAGGGACCATTTGCGATAACTGTTAGTAATTTGCAAGTAATAGACTATAAAAACAACCAGTCAAAACTGTTGGACTACTCTTTACCGTCCCTACTTTAGCAGTGAAATACTATAGGAAAGACAGTTAGTCGTCAACACACACCGCCAACTGTTGGGCCACAACTCTTTACCAAAAAGAGCGGGATTGATCTTTACATAACTAAAACAACGAACATACTCGTTATGGGATTCGAACCCACGACTGGGATATTACATTATGAGCTCAATGCCCTAGTCACCTGCACGTGCCAAATCTTTTATTCACACTTAAATTCGGCATCAGACAACGACGTCAGGGATAACGTTTCCACCTTGTGTAAAATTCCCTCATTTTCTACCCCACCCCCAGTGGTAAAACGGTATGTCTTAGGAGTCCCCTCACCAAAACCTGGTTTCTATACCCTTGGTGGGCAGAGCCCAGATAGCCCACTGGGTAGCTTTGTGCCTAATTCCAACCAGTCTAAAACTCTTTACTCTCTCGTTTTATATTTTTGGGAATATTTTCTAATATAATATAAATAACAATTGTTCTGATACACACTTATTATTACACTAACCTTCATTATTCATAGTGTTTTTCTTCTGCTTAAAACAGAAGATATTATATTTCCTCTTTCACAGACTAATGTTTGTGTTAATATGAAAAATAAATTTTATTCACCTATGTAACCTATTTACATTTTTCTTGATGACGAGAAACCCACTTAAAATAAAACTGTATCTGAGATAAATTTCTATTTATGTTTTTGTTTCTCATTAGCTTTTATTTAAAATAGTAAAATAATTTAAGCCAAGCATATTTTACGCTTTTTAAATTATTTTACTTTTATAATAAAAGTAGTTAGCTATACGTTTATACTTGGCTTGTAAGAATAAATGTTGATACTTCGCTTCAAGATTTTGTTTCTATAAGTTCAAAAATTAAATAAATTTTGCAAAATAAGTGTAATACAACGAAAAGACAAGTCCTCAATTTTTTATTAACAGTTACAACCTTGAAAAAAATGTTGTGGCAGTTTTAACTATGACAATTACATACAACAACAGTCTTAGCTGTAAATATCATATAATATAGATATTTTAAGTGTGAAAATTATGCACTCTAGTAATTTTACAGTGATAAGTAAAAGATAATATGTCAGTTTTACGTGTGAAAATTACAAAATGATTTAACGACAAAAAAGCCTGGTATGGCTAGGTGGTTAAAGGTCGTAATCTGAGGGTCACGGGTTCGAATAGCCGGCATGGCAAGGTGGTTAAAGCGCTCGAATCGTAATCCCAGAGTCATGGGTTCAAATCCCCGTGGCCCCAAACATGCTCGCTCTTTCAGCCGTGGGGGCGTTATAATGTGACGGTCAATCCTACTATTCGTTGGTAAAAGAGTAGCCCAAGAGTTGACAGTGGGTTGTGATGACTAACTGCCTTCCATCTAAGTCTTACACTGCTAAATTAGGGGATATCTGGCGCAGATAGCCCTCGAGTAGCTTTGCGCGAAATTTCAAAAAACAACAACAAAACAAACCACTTAATGACAAAAATTGCATGACATGCCAGTTTTAACTGTATTATATACAAAGCAATTATAACGGGTGTAACGGTTTTTTATATTTCTTTTAGACTAATATTTTAAAACAAACAAATAAATCAAACTGATGTTACAGCTTTTCAGTGTTGTCCTCGCTAAACGGAAATATTCCCTACGTCATTCCGTAAGCTTCATCACACCAGTTTGTTATACGTAAGTAAGATATTACGAATCTAGCTGGGTAGAGCTGTTTGAAAGTGTTATCCGTCTAAACCGTTCTTGAAAGAAACATAGTGATGTAGTTTACAGAGAATTAGGTCAGGAATATATATATATACAAATACATTAATCTTCGTGTGGACTTTTCAAAAATTCTGATATTATGATGCTGCTGAAGTACATCTTGTAGAGGACAGATACTGATCTATTCAATCAATTATTCGTCAGCCGTAATTTTTAATATCAATGTGAAAGAAAATTCAGTTTATTTTCGAACAATCTTCGCCAGAAACGGCAAAATCCACAGAAACACTTTTCGCCCACAACAGTAAAGAAAATATTGTTTCTTTCCGAACAATCCTTGCCTTAAAACAAAACTTGTTTGAAATTTTTTAAAGATTTATGTTTAATTTGATGTAGTGCCTTTTGCTATGTTGAACAACGCTATCAAGTAGACGTGTTTTGTTAACTTACTTTTAAAGCACGAGAATTATCTAAGTGAAAGGAGTAATTATAAATACTACATTCTTCCTGATTTACTTTCATTTTTAAAGAATTTTTTCAGCTAGATTAATCTACTGGGTCATCTAAGTATCAGACTCATTTAGTAGGTTTGAACTACACTATTTTTAGTGACTTTAAGAGTAACACTAATTCTCTATCATACTCTAATGGAACTTTTGCTCATATGATACGGGAAAAATAAAATTATTATGCAATGTGCAACCCACACCTTTGCGAAATTTTTATCCAATGTACATTTAGATTTGCAATAGGGATCACGATTTTCCCGCTCCGTTTCCTATCACAGAGAATTTTATTTTTCTCCATTCTCAGGGTACAAAAAAGACGCTATGAGTACGTCACACACGGATCCAATAAAATGGGCCATCTATATAAATGTAATAGTACTGTCTCTTGCGTGTCCATGTAAATACTTTGTAGGGTGTGAATGGATCGTCATCAATATTGATATGGTGGTTCATTACGTCCGTAGGGAAATACACACGAATTTCAAACTTTGTGTTTTGCTGTTTTTTATGAGTGTTTTTGCGGGTTTTTTGGCCACTACTTTATCCCTGTTGACGGATCTTCATCAAATCTGGCATGAACGTTTGTTTCGTTCATGAGGAGATTATATTTATGCAGATTTACGGCTTCACATTTTGTGTTTTGCCGTTTTTATGGACGTTTTATGTTTTCAAAAAATATATCTAAAAGAAACAACTTTTGTTGTCCTAAGGCAACCTTTCATTAATCATAAGTTTACATAAGTTCCGTCCAGGGTATGGATACCCTTGTTAGTATCTCCATTTTTTGTTTGACAAGAATTATTTCAGCTATTAGTGTTAAGCTGAAGAAAGAAGATCTTCGTAATTTCTAATTATTAACTTTAATTCATAAATAAGTAACATAAAGTAATGTACGTTTATTCTTTTTCACGTTCTTGATTAAGTAATTATTTGCCCTCATTGTTTTTGCTCTATCTCCAGGTGGCCCGGCATAGCCAAGCGTGTTAAGGGGTGCGACTCGTTATCTGAGGGTCGCGGGTTAGCATTGCGGTCGCACCAAGCACGCTCGCCCTCTCAGCTGTGGGTGCGTTATGATGTGGCGGTCAATCCCACTATTCGTTGGTGAAAGAGTAGCTCAAGAGTTGGCGGTGGGTGGTGATTACCAGCTGCCTTCCCTCCTGTCTTGCCTTGCACTGCTAAATTAGGGACGGTTAGCACAGATAGCCCTCGAGTAGCTTCGCGCGAAATTCCAAAACAAACAAACAAAATCTATCTCCAGCTTTATTTCCCTCTGTGTTTCTTTACAATTTTTGTGAAAACATCAAAACAAAAGAAAATAGTGTATACAATAGATAGATGTTTTATTCGCTTATACCACGACGACATTTTATGGTCAAAAGCAGTGTTAAAATACATTAATAGAAAATGGTCACCGTAAGGGTTAACTCAAAAGATTAGAAACTTAATGTAAAATGTTTTATTTTGCCGTTTTATATTAATCACTCACTATAAAATATTATGCGCCAGTAGAAAAGCTAGCAACCAATGACCGATCGATTTCATCTTAAAGCAAACTTGTAGATAATTGTACACGCAGTTTGACGAATTTTCAGACAAAACTAAGACCTTAAATTCACACAAAAACTTACTCTAATTATGTACTGTGTTTCAGAATTAAATTGTTGTTTTCTGTTTAACTCGGTTTTGGTACTGAGAGAATAAGTTAAACTTACAAACCGAAGGTGAGTATTTGTTGAGGCCAAAAACTCAACAACAGCAACGTTAAGATATTCTAAACAAGTTTATTAATTAACCTTCCATTTGGAAGTATCACTTGTATAAAGTTGTAGTTTGTTTGGTTGTCGTAACTTCCACGCAAAGCTACACGAGGGTTATCTGCGCTTGTCGTCCGTAATTTAGCAGTGTAAGATTAGAGGATTTGGTTTGTTTTGAATTTCGCACAAAGCTTCGCGAGGAATATCTGCGATAGCCGTCCCTAATGTAGCAATGTTAAAGAAGTCAGCTAGTCGTCACCATTCACCGTCAACTCTTGGGTTATTCTTTTATCAACGAATAGTGGGATTGACCGTAACTTATAACGCACTCACAGCTGAAAGAGCGAGCATGTTTCGTGTGACGGGAATTCGAACACACGACTCTCAAACTACGAGATGAGTGCCTTAACCATCTGGCCAGAATTGTAATCTGATAACTTTCGGTAAACAACAGACTAACGACATTTTTATTTTTAAATACTACTTAACATCATTATATTCACATATTTGACTTTATTCAATGGATAACTAACAACAAGATAAACATTTAAGTAAAGTCAGCATTTACCTTATCTGTAAAAGAATATCATGTTATATTGCGGTCTTTCAATCCATAGTGATCATAATTTTAGAAACAGTTTTAGAATATACTTACTTTTCATACGAAAAAACATCTTCTTTACATTATTCACATCAACTATTTATTTTTATGCATGCTTCTCTGAAGGTTATTTGATACCACAGTAAGACGTAATCCTACGTGTTCTGGCTCGGTTTGATATCTTGGATCGCATGTGGCCGAGTTGTTAGCATGTCTGGATTATGAATTGTGAATATGTAGGTTCACTGCTCGTGTGCTGTTGCCTCCCAAACTTAGTCTGTATTTTAGTGCTAAGGGTGCGCCATAAAAGTGGTGGTCAAATATCTCTTTTTTTTGGGCAGATAAGAGTACCCAAAGGACTGGCGGTGAGTGATGCTGGCTGGTTGCCTTGATTCCAGGTTATTAATTAAGTTTTAAGTACGGCTATATTTAGATAGTTTATTTTTTAACAGTAAATTTAATGTTGTAATGTTGTTCAAGAGTTGAAACAACAACAACACAAGCCTAATCGTAAATAGAGACAAATGAAATAAACTAGGGGTCGCTACAATCTGACGCTCTCTGATCGAAACAATCACGTCTGAATTCTTTGTATCTATAAATTCAAGAAACCGCATGCGCGATGTATTCTTAAGACGGATGGTATGGGTATTAAAACTTTAATTAAAAATAAAGTATAGAATAACGTTTCGATTTTCTTTGGCCATCTTCAGGTTAGTAAAAGGTTAACAAAGTTGTTGTTGTTTTTTTTTGTTGACCTGAAGATGATCTAATTAAAATACACTTAATTTAAATTTTCACTTCAAGTGGGTTTCTCGCCGTTCCGGATACGCTGTGATTTGCTAGAAATTGTATTGCCTTTTATTGTTGTGGTTTGTAATTAATTTTATTTTGGATAATTTCTATCGCACCAACAAAGAATCCTCCAATTTTAAACATGCAGGAGACCACAACAAGAGATTTGTTAACAACTGCTTCGGGTTTAATGAAACAATAAAGAAAGGGGGATTATAACGAATGTATTATTCGAATAACAATTTATTTTGTTCTTTTTTAATTTCAGTCTGCAACGTAGCCATTCAGAAATTCTTATTTTGTCATTATTTTTTGTAAAGTGGAAGCCTTATTAGTCATCAACCAATAACCTTTTTACATTTAAATCCTTGTCTCCCAGATAAAAACTCAAAGGCTCATATTATATGAGGTAGTTACACTAATATGGATCCTTCAAGATACAACTTCGTATCAAATGTATGCAATCAAGTTAGGCTTAACTATAAAGTTCTAATACTGCAAGTATTTTCTTTCAGGATTAACTGGTAAATAAATATTAAAGATACCAGTAAAACAGCGCAATCTGTGGTTAAGCTAAATGATCATAGTGTGGAACGAGTTTTGTTTTATGTTTATTGTTCATAAATTAATTTTTTTAGAGGAGTAAAAACATAAGTTAAAACTTACTTCGAGGAATTAAAAAAATTGCTTATATTTATTATGGAAACTTTTAAAACTCTCACTTCGACGTTTTTCACTTTTATGCATAACTCTTTAAGTTATGCAGAAAGCAATAATTCATTTACATAAATCATTTCTTGAAATACATAAAACTTTTACGCATTTTTTACTGCTGTTTCCATGAATGTCTCAAGAAAAATTGAGAGCTTTTACTGTAAACCTATTCGATAACATGTTAAAACACGACAACATTCGTATCAGAATTAGGTCCGGCATGGCCAGTTGGTTAAGGTATTCTACTCGAAATCTGAGGGTCACGAATTCGAATCCACGTCGCACCAAACAAGCTCACCCTTTCAGCCTTGGGGTGTTATAATGTTATGGTCAATCCCACTATTAGTTGGTGAAAGACTAGCCCAAGAGTTGGCGTTTGGTGGTGATGACTAGCTGCCTTCCCTCTAGTCTTATATTGCTAAGTTAGGTTAGGGATGGCTAGAGCACGTAGCCCTTATGTAGCTTTGCGCAAAATTCAAAATAGACCAAACGTATCAGAATTACGCATGTTTTAACTGAAGGGTTGTGAATATGAAAAATATTGATTTCATCGATGATTAGTTTGGTTTTTTTTATAAAAAAAATAACTCCCCTACAACTTAAACGGAGACACTTTTAATATCAATTTTCAAAACGAACATTTAATTAGTTGTTCTGAATTTCGCGCAAAGCTACGCGAGGGCTATCTGCGCTAGCCTTCCCAAATTTAGCAGTGAAAGACTAGAGAGAAGGCAGTTAGTTATCACAACCCACCGCCAATTCTTTGGCTACTCTTTTATCAACGAATAGTGGGATTCATCGCAACATTATAACCTTCCCGCGGCTGAAAGGACGAGTATGTTTTTTTTTAACTGGGATTTGAACCCGTGACCCTCGAATTACGAGTCGCACGCCTTAACGAGTTTGGCCATGCCGGGCCTTAATTATTTGATTTGCTAGACCTGATATCTCGTTTTAAATTACATTGATTATATAACTTTTATTCCTCGCTCTAATTGAAACACATGTAATACTTTCCCACAGATAACTTTGAATACCTGTCTCAGATGCGATTTATCAACACAGTAAGGTATTGCATGTGTAAAATAAAATATTTCCCTGACTTATTTTTATTCGCACTTCACTTCTAACATTGCACCAGGTGCTGTATTGTGATGTATAATATATGGGCTTACTAATCTGAAGACTTAGATCTACGATAACCTAGTCATTTAATTTGTCTTGTCTTAATGTTTTATAAAAGTCGTTTTGTGTTTTTTTTCCTTTAAAATTTAGACTAGAAAAGCACATTGAATTGAGTATAAACTGCCGTATTCCCTGGCGTCGAAGACTTTTTTTTTTCCTAGAATAAGTTTCAAATATTTGCCCCGAGTCTTCCAGGTCGAAGGTTATGTTACTCATAACCCTAAACCTTAGCCTAGAAGAAGCGTTTTGATACCAGACAGTAATCCAAGTCCCTCTATACGACCCTAATGACATATATAAGTTACTCAGTATCAAATAACAAATAAATAAACAAGAACAGGTCACCATACATATGGTGCTGTAATACCAGCACTCTCTTTAACTCCTCAGACTTAGAATAACGTTATTACTGATAAAACAGATATTCTAGTGGTAACATAAAGTACACACTTTCAAAGGTTGATATGATAAACATATAGCTCACATAAAAATGAGAAGTGGGTGAGATGATTTATGTACCGTAAGTCACTAAACAATCTATGAAACATCTTGGTAAGATTGATGGAAGTGCTGCGACATTATCCTTATGTTTATCTTTGTTTTCAAAATTTAGCTAATCGACGCCGAGAAATACGGTGTACAAAATAATGGTGTGTTAGTCAGACTATTTGTATGGAAAGTTTTAACGTAATATATATTTTTCAGAATTCGGTTTTCTTCTAGGCCCGGCAAGGACACGTTGTTCAGGTACTCAACTCGTAATCTGAGGGTCGCGGGTTCGAATCCACTTCACACTAAATGTTCGTGTCCTTTCAGCTGTGAGGTGCGTCATAAGTTTCGGCCAATCCCATTATTCGTTGGTAAAAGGGTAGCACAAGAGTTGGCGGTGGGTGGTGATGACTAACTGCCTTATCTTCAGTCTCACACATTTTTCTCTGTCTGAAATGCTGAAATTTCCTTTCAAATTTATTGTTGTTTTTTGTCTTTTTTACGAGAAAAGTATTCGGATAATTTACGTAAGCCACATCCATTAGGATGTTTCCCTGTGAAATGCATTTATCCTTCCAGAGGATTTAAAAAATATATCCTGCTGCACATTTTTAACAATCGTGTGTAATGAATTAAGTTTTCATGATATTCTATAATAATGTTTATTTTTAGTTATTACAAAAAATAAATTTTGATTGTTAGTTGTGTGGTATTACTTGAGATGATAATTTTAGTCGCTTCTGTTATGAGGCTGGTAAACACGGATGTGTTTAAAACCGGAAGCAGCCTTAATGTGATGTACTTAATACCAGCACACCAACCACTAGTCAACAGGCCATGCTTTGTCAACATATATAAGCGTTATAAGTCATAAAAGAAGCTGTTAATAACGAATGTATGGCCAGTTGGTTAGGGCGCTTGTCTCGCAATCTTACGGTCGCAGGTTCGAATTCCCGTCACACCAAACATGCTTCAGCCGTGAGAGTGTTATAATGTGACAATCAACCATGCTATTCGTTGGTGCAAGAATACCCAATGTATAGTTATACGAAGACTAGCCGTCCATAATTTAACAGTGTAAGACTAGAGGGAAGGCATCCTGTTACCACCATCCACCGCCAACTCTTGGGCTCCTCTTTTAACAACGAATAGTGGGATTGATCGTCACATTATAACGCCTTCACGACCGAAAGGGTGAGTATGTTTGGCGTGACGGGGATTCGAACCCGCGACTTTCAGATTGCGAGTCGAACTTCTTAACCACCTGGGCAAAATATTTTTTTTAAATGCTGTGTATATTGTACTGAAAAATTAGTACCTATTTTTAATCTTTTTTGTTGTTATCTAACCCTAAAAATGTTTCCTTCGTCTTTTAGAGATTCTTCATGAAATAGATCTGAAAGCGTATTGTCATCCCCCCTTTCATGTTTATTTTTATAAATATATTACTTTAAAGCTGCACTAAAACTAAATTAATTTTTACATTCTCACATGTATGTCAATTTAGTGCTACATTTAAGCAGTTTGGGAAGGGAGATATAAGAATAGCTTGATAAATCGATTCGGTTCGTTCTTGTTCGGTAGCAACCAGAACGATTGGACTTAAAATCTGGTTCCTTGTTGGTGTTTGCATTTTATAAAAAATTGAAATGAGTGCCTTGTATTTCATGATAGAAAAAAATCTATATATTCAAGGGAATTTATTTTGTATTTGATGACATTTTTGAATTGTGAAATGTTTAATTTTTGTTCTCATAATTAATTTGACTGTCCTGCATTATCGTTACCGTACGAAATGGTAATATTCTTGGAGAACTTGTGTCGTTACAAACCAGAGAGACATAAGGAAAATTAAAGATGTTGTACACTGCACGAAACATATCTTTGGCCATACACTAAACCTAATTATATATATATATATATATATAGGAATAAAAAGATATGCTTCTACAACAACAGTTAGACCAGAGGGGCACTCAGTGGAGTTTATGCCTCCATCACGCACCGGTGATCCTATTCGGATATTACAGAACAGGAAAACGTGTCCGTATGGCCGTCATTGTTAAAGGACACAAACAAATTTTGGAGAGACAATGAGCAACAATATTCTATTTATGTTTACACACTTTCATCAAAATCCGATCACGTTTAACTGAGTTACAGCGCAAAAGTAGTGTGAAAAATCAGCTCCCATGTTAAGAGATGGCGATTTTTTTTTTATATTTTGCGTGACCTTGTTGTGACCTTGGCCCTGCCAAACCTAATCATTTCTTAGTCGGATTATTGTTTAAATGTACATTGACTTTTGTTTTAATTCTACAGCCATTTTCGACAAACTTTGCTGACAAACACACATTCTCGAATACGGGGGGGGGACATAATTTCCATCTACCTGTGGTGGAAAAGATTGTTTTTTAAATTCTTTTACGCTTTTATTCCTTCCACTGATGAATGTGTTACGTGTAGAAATAGTGTGCCAGAATACATTCAACTGAAACATGTTACTGACAAGCGATATTCTTAATATATCATTTATAACCAATCTATTAATACCATTATGATTGCGTTACGATAAAACAATTGCAGTGAGAAATGAGATACTCAAACAAGAAAAAAACAACATAACCTCAGTGTGTTTGTGTTGCAAGAATAAATCGAACCGACAATCGATATTCATGTGAAATAAGAATAGTAAATCTTGTCATGACATTCATACAGAAACGAATTAATGACATATGACATTCGTTTGGAAAGAGGAGTGAACCTTACTGAGCACGTGTCATGTAAACGAACCAAAGAAGCAACAAATGATGTTAGTATGAAATCAATGTAAGCCTCACTGTAAATCTATTTCATGAACAAACCGAAACAAGATACGACGTTATTAAATATGAAACGTAAACACAAATATAATATTGGATGAAATACTCATGTCATCTTCAATGTGTGTACAGTAAAGATAATTAATGTTTTAATTAGCTATAAAAATATCTTTGCGCATGTGCAGAGCTTATACTTTATTCCTTGCTGATTGGACATTTTGCTTGAAAGTTATCGGAACGATGTATGTTTTATGCCCACTGCCTCGGTATTAGTACATCTGCATTTTACACAGAGCTTGATTGGTTTTGGTTGGTTTTGAGTTTCGAGTAAAGCTATACGAGAGCTATCTGCGCTAGCCGTCCGTAATTTAGCAATGTAAGACTAGAGAGAAGTCAGCTAGTCATCACCACCCGCCGCTAACTATTGGGCTACTTTTTTGCCAACGAATAGTGGTTTTAACGCGTCACATAAAAACGCCCCCACGGCTGAAAGGGTGAGCATACTTGGTGTAACGGGCATTCGAACCCACGATCCTCGGATTACGAGTGAAGTGCCTTAACCACCTGGACATACCCGGTCGTACATAGAGATAGAATGGTAGTATTGAGCTAAAACTAATACAGACCCTTTTCATCATAGAGTTTTTTTTAACAGTGTGTGAATTGTAACAAAACTGTTAAAAGATGTAATCAGAGTTGCATGTTGTTTTCAGTGACGGTTTGCATCTGAGAACTCTGAGTGCATCTTACATAAAAACAGAATCTATGAGTATTGTTGTATTTTTGAAAGTAGATAATTAACCAATATGTCAGATTATGTACTTACAAATAGATAATAAATAAACACATTCAGCTACATGTTTGTAAGTAGGTAATGTAGACATAAGTTAAACTGATTGTTTATTTGTACTTGAGCACAAAGCTGCACAAAGGACTATCTATGCTCTGCCCATCGCGGGTACTAAAACTCGGTTTCTAGCTTTGTAAGTCTGTGAACATACCTTCTTAACAATACAAATAATATTTATATATATATAATAAAATATGAATACTGGGTAAACTGTGGTTGGAGTATTTACGTAAGCTGTTCTTATTGGAAACCTCTAATGGGCAAGTTAAGAATGATGTGATAAAAATTACAATTGGCTTTATTCTAATATAATACCTTGCGTCTCCCTCTAAAACCTCAATATAGCAGAGAAAGCCCCCCACTGTTGTGCATCTTTGAGCTTAATAGCAAAACAGACAAATAAACAAACAGTTGGCTTTGGCAAACAGATATTACCTGATCTATCAGTAATCACGTTATATCAATCCAATTAAAATACAGTTTAACAAGTAATACAGAAATATCAGAAACTTGAAGCACAGCTTAACAAATAATAGAATAATATCAGAAACTTGAAATACAGCTTAACAAGTAATAGAGAAATATCAGAAGCTTCAAATACAGTTTAACAAGTAACAGAAAAATACACAAAACTGTTTTTCGTAAGTACATAGTATAGTAACATATAAAATGTCATGTACTTATGACGAAATAATAAATTGTAATCGAAATTTTTACGCTTTTATAAAAACAAGTTTTTACGAGTAAGATACACATTGGTAGGTGAAAATTATTATTCCTTAGTACTTGAATAAACATACTACAACAATATTTATTAACTGCTTTATTGTGTTTAACATACACTGACGTCTGAACGGAATTATTGATAAATATTTGAAGCAGAAAAATGAAATTAAAACAGGATATTCTACAGAAACTATGGGAAGTAGGTAGCGGAAAAACCGTTTTTCTTTGGCAAAATGACGATTTCGTGATGTTGTATGCAACAGATATATTTCAATGTTGACGACAAGAAATGAAAGTTATTTTATAATACTGTACATCGAACGTGAAACTTTAATATAATCACTTATTAAGATCAGTTCTAAGCTTCTTGCCCCCCAGTGGCTCAGCGGTATGTCTGCGGACTTGCACGTTAAAATCCGGGTTTTGATACCCGTGGTGGGCAGAGCACAAATAGCCCATTGTGTAGCTTTGTGCTTAATTCAAACCAACAACATCTAAGCTTCTTAATAAGTAAAACATAATGATATTTAGAACATAAAACAATTCAGAAAAATTAATACGATAACGAGGTCATATTGAGATTTATTTAACCTATGATTAGAAAATTTAAAATAAAAACTAATTAAGCACACAACTTAGATGTATATATCTAGTAATTAGTGGAAAATTAATAGTCTATAATTATTTAATAATGTATAACTTATTGAATTTTTGGTGAAAAAACAACAACATCTTTATTAAAAGTCCAGCACTTTGACTTAATATTTCTGTTAAATACAGTTACAATTAGAAATTAAGTGAAACGAAGAAAGTATTCAAACCTTGGTCCAGCATTGCCAGGTGGGATAAGACGTTCCACTCCTAATCCGAGGGACGCGGGTTCGAATCCCCGTTGCACAAATATGGTCGCCTTTTCAGCTTTGGGAGTGTTATAATGTGACGGTCAATTCCATTATTAGTTGGTAAAAGAGTAGCTCAAGAGTTGGCGGTGTGTGGTGATGACTAGCTGCCTTCCCTCTAGTCTTACACTGCTAAATTAAGGACAACTAGCGCATATAACCCTCGAGTAGCTTTGATCGAAATTCAAAAACAAACAAACAAACAAATTCCAACCTTACAGAAGCGTGTGTCAAAATCGACTTTTTAATAATATTATTTTATTTTTATTATTTCCTTTGTTACTTGTTTCCTTCAAAATGTAAAAGAAACAGCGAAAAATGAATAACTAAAATCATTCAACAAAGTGAAAAAAAAGATCTGTGAAGCAATACAAAACTCCAATTATGAAACAATCTTAAATTATGAACGTTACGCTGCATTGCATAATAGCTGGGGAAAAGATCTCAGCTTAAAGAAAGAAACAACATGAAAAATAAATTTCTCTCATGCAAATAAAACGTTCACAACATGAGATAGAGAGAACCAGCAAAATCAAACTAATGCCAAAATACACGGGTGGATAGATGATACACAACGCTGCTGACACCAGGGAGGTGTTTGCTTCAGAAAAAAAGAAATTATATACATATATTCTAACACTATATATTTATCAACTCCACAAACACATCATTCTTAATAACGTGGCAGAATACGCTAATTTGCGTCGTGCCTGGTAGCAAACTAATCTGTTCTATGATAGGAACTATTTTTTTTGTCGCAGGAGTACGTGCCATGATAATGCTGCTTTCTTGTCATTTCATGCCTCAGTCATTTGGAAGGGACGGACAACAAAAATGTGCAGAGAGTGATATATGTATATAATCATTGTTACTCGTGGACAGTGCCAATGACCTTGGCACACACTAATGGATCTGTGGTAGTCAGGTTTTATTCTGAAACAAGAAATATGGCTTTATAGTGACATATTCATCGACGAAGGTTACCAAAATTTGCCGGCTATTCTAATTTATACAAGAACAGGAAACTTCCGTTACTTTAGTGTATTCATGTCTGAACTTCTTAGAACGCGTACCGGAACTCACTCCCTAATTGATACAACGAAGGCAGCTCCACACAGCTGAACATCGGCCAAGTTCGATGTGTGTAGAACCACTTGAACGTTTCGCATTTCCACCTTTTAAAGTTATCTGAGGAACGTTGGCCTCCTGAACTTCGCAACTTAGTTTAAAGTCCATTTTATAAAACATCTCAGTTTTGTTATTAATTCACGTTTTAGCTGTAACCACGCTCACCGCGTACACTCAGTGATTGTGCTTTTTTAGGAATTAATTACGCGGGAGAAAACTATGTTTTTTTTTATTTGTTGTTAAGCACAAAACTGCATAAATAGTTATCTGTGCTGTGCCAACCACGAATATCAAGTTCTGGCTTTTAGCGTTGTAAGACGTGAAATATACTGCTGAGCCACAAGGGAATATGGAAAAATATTTTCTTATAAAAATAGTTAAGAAAGATTCATCATTAAAATACTGAAGCCCCCCAGTGGCTCAGCGGTATGTCTGCGGACTTACACGCTAAAATCCGGGTTTCGATACCCGTGGTGGGCAGAGCACAGATAGCCCATTGTGCAGCTTTGTGCTTAATTCCAAAACAACCAACCAACCAACCAACCAAAATACTGAATGCAAAGGATGTCGAACAGTGCCAATGGAGTGTGTTTTCTTATAGTAACGCCACATCAGGCTATCTGCTGAACCCACCAAGGGGAATCGAACCCTTGATTTTAACGTCGTAAATCCAAAGACTTACCCCTGTACTGGCGATGGCCGTGTGCCAATTGAATAATTTTCAATAATTTTTAAATCAAACCATAAAAAAATTTCAGAACAAAGTTATGTTTACTGTCGTAATTCACCTGACCGAGTATAAAAGAAAATGAAAAGTTTCGAAATCACAACTTTTCTCATTATGCACACAACTTGTGTGTATATGTGTGTGTGTGTATCACAGCCCAGTTCTTTTAATGTGTAATATCCTTCTTGAACTCGAACAAGCTAAATATGTATACATGCGCAAATAATTTATCACTTTGTATTATACATAGAACTTAATAATATTTGACTTTCACGTTCGTCAAAATTTCCTGACCAACCACATGCCAGCTTTTTTTTTTTTCACGTCACTTTGTTTATGGTAGATGAACCATTCATTCACCTCCTTTCAAATCTTATTCACAAGCACCTTACCATAGGCAATATTATTTTGAACGGATTATTTACACGTTTGATAATCTCAAGATAAAATTTATACATCCCAGTTATTTGAACACACTTTTCGATATTTTTCACTATACAGAACTTGCTATTTTCGTGGTGCACCTCATAAAGGTATAAGAACTATATCTTTGGCGATTTAAAACCCATGAAACCAAGAACAGGCCGTGAATTATTAAAAAAAAAAGAAATAAAATATCTGGCCGTTTCGAACAAGGGTTTCATATCTCGTGCAATATGCTCGAGCGGTGGGTTCGTTTTATAAATTTAGAAGTTTAATATTTGGGATTATTTGAAACAAAGGTGCCGTTATTTACTCGTGTATTTACTTTGTATTGCGCTCCAAAGAAACGTGTTGGTTTAAACAGCGACACACAACATGCCTTCTCTGCTAACTCTTTGTTTTCTTCAGATTCGCGCATCTGAAGGTTAGTTGGCTGTCCATACCAAATGTTGACGTCACAGACAAGAGGAAAGGTAGCTAGGAAACATCGCCAACCGCCAACTTTTGTTTTTTTGCCAACGAATAGTTGGACTTACCGTACTTTATAGCAGATAGAATGGGCATGTTCGGTGAAGAGTTTCGATCCCGCATCACACATATTGCGAGTCGTGGTCCTTAACTAACCACCAGGCCATGCGAGGCCTGAAATGCTTTTATTATAAAATCAGAAAACCACAACACTCTTGTTTCATTTTAATATTTTAATGGCTATACTTGGCATCGAGGCTTGTGTAAAGCTCGAACGAACATGCTTCTATTTAAGGACAGTTTACACTATCGATGATTCAAACATTTTATTGGATATGAAACAAATTGAAGCCAATGTTTCGTTGTTGTTGCAGAATATTTGTACAGCTGAAAATATCAAAGAAATTAAAACTACTTACAATAGAGCAAAAGTTACACATTAATATTTTACTCAAGAGTACCTAAGTTCACAACAAACTGACAAGTATACCTCAAGTGCAAATACCAAGTTTAACACCAAACCAATGAGAACGTTCAGTCTTTAAAACCTAACACTTTGTTAATTACATACAGTATATTTCTATATTCCTGTAGTTTGATCACAGAAGAAACAGGTAAGTTCTCACTGTTACATATTACAAATATCTGTGGAAGTGTTCAGTGTTTTATTGGTGAAACCTAAACCAGTTTGACATCTACCATTAGAGCCAAAATATGTATGTGAATAATCACCATAAAACATAATTGCACAATAATTAATATTACCGCCAATATTGTATGTACAATATACTATAATAATGTAATAAATGCCATTACACTCAAGTTATGTGTAAAACGGTAACCATAGACCAGAATAGTGAAAAAGAAATTTATTACCATCACCATCTACGTGAAATGATCACCATAAAATACAAGAGTAGTATGGTGTAATACAGGTAATACTAGTATAGTGTAATACAGGTAATAGTAGTATGGTGTGATAAAGGTAATAGTAGTATAGTGTAATACAGATAATACTAGTATGGTGTAATACAGATAATAGTAGTATGGTGTAATACAGGTAATAGTAGTATGGTGTAATACAGATAATAATAGTATGGTGTAATACAGGTAATACTAGTATGGTGTAATACAGGTAATACTAGTATAGTGTAATATAGGTAATACTAGTATGGTGTAATACAGGTAATACTAGTATGGTGTAATACAGGTAATACTAGTATAGTGTAATACAGGTAATACTAGTATGGTGTAATACAGGTAATACTAGTATGGTGTAATACAGGTAATAGTAGTATGGTGTGATAAAGGTAATAGTAGTATGGTGTGATAAAGGTAATAGTAGTATAGTGTGATGAAGGTAATAGTAGTATAGTGTGATAAAGGTAATCGTAGTATAGTGTAATACAGATAATACTAGTATAGTGTAATACAGGTAATACTAGCATGGTGTAATACAGGTAATACTAGTATGGTGTAATACAGGTAATAGTAGTATGGTGTGATAAAGGTAACAGTAGAATAGTGTAATACAGATAATACTAGTATAGTGTAATGCAGGTAATAGTACTATGGTGTCATACAGGTAATAGTAGTATGGTGTAATACAGATAATAGTAGTATAGTGTAATACAGGTAATAGTGGTATGGTGTGATAAAGGTAATAGTAGTATAGTGTAATACAGATAATACTAGTATGGTGTAATACAGATAATAGTAGTACGGTGTAATACAGGTAAGAGTAGTATGGTGTGACACAGGTAATAGTAGTATGGTGTAATACAGGTAATAGTATTATGGTGTAATCCAGGTAATAGTAGTATGGTGTTACACAGGTAATAGTAGTATAGTGTAATACAGGTAATAGTAGTATAGTGTGATGAAGGTAATAGTAGTATGGTGTGATAAAGGTAATAGTATTATGGTGTAATCCAGGTAATAGTAGTATGGTGTAATACAGGTAATAGTATTATGGTGTAATCCAGGTAATAGTAGTATGGTGTTACACAGGTAATAGTAGTACAGTGTAATACAGGTAATAGTAGTATGGTGTGATAAAGGTAATAGTAGTATAGTGTAATACAGATAATACTAGTATGGTGTAATACAGGTAATACTAGTATGGTGTAACACAGGTAATACTAGTATGGTGTAATACAGGTAATAGTAGTATGGTGTAATACAGGTAATACTAGTATGGTGTGATAAAGGTAATAGTAGTATAGTGTAATACAGGTAATACTAGTATGGTGTGATAAAGGTAATAGTAGTATAGTGTAATACAGGTAATACTAGTATAGTGTAATACAGATAATACTAGTATGGTGTAATACAGGTAATACTAGTATGGTGTAATACAGGTAATACTAGTATGGTGTAATACAGGTAATAGTAGTATGGTGTAATACAGGTAATACTAGTATGGTGTAATACAGGTAATAGTAGTATAGTAAGCAAATGTTTGAATGGATGGCATTAGTGAGTTATTAATAATTCTTTCGAACTCTATATACATTATCACTGTATTGTTTTAGAATCCATCGTTTCAGAGTGTAAGTGATGGACAGTGTCAAAATGTGTTTTTGTTTTCAGCGTGACGAAATATGAATAACAAAGAAGGTAAGTGAGGAAGTGCGGATGACTACCAGCTGTGACATCAGTAACTATGCGACGTAGTATAGCTTCTTTACGTTTCCTATAGTAGTGGTGATACTGCTCTAAACAATGGGCTACTTTAGTTGACATTTTACTGGGTTGAATAGCTTTTGCTGTTTCACTGCCGACTCATCCGGCTTCTCAGTTTTGTTTTTGATTTTAAATTTCGTGCAAGACTACACGAGGACTATCTGCGCTAGTCATCCTTAATTTAGCAATGTAAGACTAACAGTGTAAGACAAAAATATATTCTCGAGACTGCTGGAATGAGTATTAAAACTTTAATTAAAATAAAGTACAGAACAATCTTTCGGCATTTTTAGATCATCTTTAGGTTAACAAAAATACTTTGCAACTGAAGGAAAGGCAGCTAGCTAGCCATCACCACTGACCGCCAACTCATGAGCTTCTCTTTTACCAACGAATAATGAGACTGACCGTCACATTACAACGCCCCTACAGCTGAAAGGGAGGGCATGTTTGGAGTGACCCAGTTTTTCAGCTCTTCAATAACACATTGAAACATTCAGAAAGAAAGATCAAAACGTCACAAAAGTCATCTTAAACAGAAACTTATCTTTCAAGCGAGAACAAGAAACGTGTTTTTATCTTGAAGCTTATTTAATATTCTTTGCTCATTCAACTTTTTTATTTATAATTTTTACTTCTATTCAATTTGTTATTGTTATTTTCTTATCACTAACCTATTCATAATTAAGCCTACCAGAGCCTCTCAACACACGAGTGAGGCAAAAAGAAATTAATTTCTGAACGTGCCCTGTTATATTTTAAACTTATCCACCGGACCTTTTTTGGGGGGTCAAAATTTTTCAAACCGAAACACCTGCCATGAATTTTGTTTTGTTTGTGGAAAACGTAGTTGCTTCTATATGAATGTTAGGCCTTTTCTTCAATCGGTTCTTTCCATATTTTGTAAGTAAACTGGAAAAAAAAAATACGTGTATTCCTTCTTGGCAATCATTGGAAAGTGAAAACAAAAAACATAATAATATGACTACCACACTACGTCTGTTGTCTCTAGTGTCGAGGAGGCTTTTCATCACAATACCAAAACACTTAACGTTGGGATACAATCGTTGTGACTTAGATGAATCGCTTAACAACAGCTGTTACTGTGCGAGTTAAGTTTAACATTTATTTAATGTCATAACAGATATGTTGCTGAACAACGGACCAATCAGTACGATTCACATATTATTTAGATACAACAGTTACTTGTTGCTAGCATTTCCTTTCGTCCAGGAAAACAGTTGAACTTGTCACATAGTTATGCACGACTCTTCTTTGTTTGAAACTCGCACGTTCAGCATAACAAACAAACGTAATACCTGAACAAGGTTCGAGGTTCTGTAGGAAGAGCTGTGAAAACACAATAATGCGATAGGGCCGTCACTTAACAACCGAAAGAAATGCCTGTTTACTTTATGATTTCCAAACTGACAGCATTCATTTAAGGCAGAGTTTTTCGTATTGTATAACATGAACTAAACGTGATAATATTATATAGACTTTGGTCATGTATAAACATTATATATGAAGCATTTACGAATTCAGAAACTTAAGAAATGAAGAATATAAATTAAATTAGTTTTTCAAACGATTTATAAGCTGTAGTTTTCTGTTTCTCTGACGTAATTTCCGTTGGTTTGATGTTATTTTCCCTTTTCAACAATCAAATATTTCATGCGGATACAAATTTAGAAAGGTAGGAATATATTGAGAATTCGGAGGTAAACGCAGAGGTATCCAGAGAATTCAGAGGTATAACGTTTTGTTATAGCAAAGCCACATCGAGCTATCTGCTGCGCTCACCGAGAGAAATGGAACCCCAGATTTTAGCGTTGCAAAACCGTAAACTTACTGCTGTACTAACAGAGGTCGAGATAAACACAATCACAAATAGCAATACCATGATGTCATTACAACTGACAATGTTAACAAATATCAAATGTCATGAAATTTTAACATCAGAAAAGAAACCCAACGAGTCGGTTGTTCCTGGACAGTGGACTTTCCTTCATTAGGAAGAGTTCTAGGATTCGTTATTACCGATAAAACTATGTTAAATTATAAACATGATTATACAGATATAAAATAATTTTCTTTATTAAAATTAAAGAAGGTTTGATTTGTTTTGAATTTCGCGCAAAGCTACTCGAGGGCTATCTGCGCTAGCCGTCCCTAATTTAGCAGTGTAAGACTAGAGGAAAAGAGCCAGTCATCACCACCCACCGCCAACTCTTCGGCTACTCTTTTACCAACGAATAGCTTGTTTGATCGCAACTTTATAAGACCCTCACGGCTGAAAGGGCGAGCACATTTGGTGCCTGGGGGATTCGAACTCGTACACCTTGACCCACCTGACCATGACGGGCCATAAAGAATCCTTTTTTTTCGCTCGAAATGGCCAGGTGGGTCAGGGCAATCGACTCGTAATTTGAGAGTCGTGGGTTCGAATCCCCGTCATACCAAACATGCTCGCCTTTCAGCCGTGGGGGTGTTATAATGCGACAATCAATCTCACTATTGGTTGGTAAAAGAATAGCCCAATAGTTGTCGGTTGATGGTGATGACTAGCTGCTTTCATTCTAATCTAACACTGCTAAATTATGGACGGCTAGCGCAGATAGCCCTCGTGTAGCTTTATCCGAAATTCAAAAACGAATAAACAAACAAGCTAGGGCAGATAGCCCTCGTGAAGCTCTTCACGCATTTGCATAATTTAAAAAAACAAACAAACTACTGTTAAGTTGTAGGAATTTAAGGTCAGTGTGTCGAGTGCCTTCTGGCTCTGTTAAAACCCCAAACAAAGGAAGAGAGGCTTCATTCGACTGATTAAAACCTTACTTAATTTATGTGGTTATTATTGTTAAACTGCAAGCAAGTGTTATGTGGACTTATAGCTTTACGTGCTTCAAAAGGAAAAAATACAGACGTTAACTTTTCTTTTACTTGCTATTTGCACCATCTGGTGAATTTTGTCCTTTTTACTTTTATCTATATTGTTTAATAATCTAGCAATTAAAACATTCTGCTTTAATCAAAACTAAGAAATAAAAATGGTTCAATGTGGCTGAGCTAAGTCTCCTCGTTATTAACTAACATTCTCTACCGCATCGTGTGAAAGAATTATGTATTCCTACACTCATTTAACATATTTGAGAATTATGTATTCCTACACTCATTTAACATATTTGAATACGTTATAATGTCGATTTTACAGTTTAGTTTCGGATGTGACCTTATAAAAGTATGCAGAAAAGACCGAAATGCCTTCTTATGACGTGTTCTCAAAAACAGGTGGTCAGATTTAATGATTTTACATTTGATTTATTTATTTGGGATTCAACATTTATTTTGTTTTGCGAAACAATTTCCTCTGATGAAACAAATGTTTGTAGAAAGAATATCCTCCTCATTTTCTGGTTCTTTAAGATATGCAACGGTTGAACGATTATACCTCGGAAACAGTTTGAGTATACGCAACGTATATGTCGCTTTTGTAGACATTTTTTTAATTATGTAAGTACTATTGTTTGAAGTTTGAAAGCGACTTTTGGCAACGACTTTTGTGTTTGTGTATTCTGACTTGTTACAAGATAACGCATTTTGCTTATGCTATTACTGTGGCGGGAGGCATGACTGGTTGCAGGTCCTTTTTTGGATGGTTCTTGCATCCACACATGATCCATATTTTTTGTTTTTGGATGTCATTGAGTGAAAGGGATACATCTGATTTACAAATTCTAAATATGCGATTTGAACACATCTTTATGATTTAAGCGTCGGAATATTTTGTGTCGAAAACGGTTGTTACATACTCTTTCAAAAACTAAGAAGTTTTTTATAGCTTTATACTACCTAAAAATGCTTGTACCATGCCAGTTTAGGCAAATAAAGAATTTTTTGTTCAGAAAATTTTAAGTTTTAATGCAAGCTTTGGCTTATAAACAATTTTAATCATTTAAATAAACTTTAAAGTAATTGAAATATTTCAAAATTTGTCAAATGAATTCACTCTTAAACGCAATCTACCTAGCAAAAAGCTGCTAAAGGAATTTTCTTAACCCAATCGTATGTACATATGGTAGAGGAATTTCTTTTTATGTTTTATTTTCAGCAAGAGTGCATCCATGATTGATCATTCTATGTGACTCATGATATGGAATAAAAACACAAGTTTTTGTTTGTTTTGAATTTCGCGTAAACGAGAGCTATCTGCGCTAGCTGTTCCTAATTTTGCAGTGTAAGACTAGAGGAAAGACAGCTAGTCATCACAACCCACCGCAAATTTTTTAGCTTCTCTTTTACCAACAAATAGTGGGATTGACCGTCACAATATAACGCCTACACGGCTGAATGGGCGAACATATTTGGTGCGACGGGAATTTGAACCCGCGACCCTCAGATTACTCAGTCGAGTGCTTTAACCATCAACTTTTTGTTAAGTGAATAAAACATTGTTTTACGTGGTTCATGTTTCGTTTTAATTATTAATTCAGTTATATTTTTAAATGAGGTTAACAAACTGAGGTTTATTACGCTTTCGTTTTCTTCAAAGAGATTATGCTTAATTTACACAAGAGTTACGTACTTAATTACTTAGCTCTTTCAGTATACGTAACGGTTAAAACAATCCTATAAAGTTAACTTTTCTTGTTTTGTATGCTCAGCTGCAAATCTCATGGTCACACCTCTAAGTAACCAAATTTCAACAGCCCATTCTGTAGCCCTGCGCTTAACAACAAACAAACAACAAAGTTACAGTGTAACACTCTGGCAGCAAAAGCAATATACATATAAGATTTTGATATTTTCAACGCGACTGACACATTGTGCAACATATGTGCGAATCAACAAGTTCAGAAATCCTAAGGTTTAGCAGCACCCGCCGCATACAGAACTGCTCTTGATCGAATAGAAGGATTAGTTGTCATATTTCAGGGGCCTCACAACTGGGAGTGAGGAGTGTGAGGACATTACTAACTAAATCTTCTGATTCACAATCCGGAACGCTAACCATTAGACCACGCTTGCTGAGTTTTCCGCTGAAGAAAAAAGATCCACTTTTCTTTCGAAAGCGCTCGGGTTATCGGGTTTTTCAAATTTTTATTAAGATCACGCTTAGTCATATACATAAGCCTTATGACAAAATAACTGAAAAGAAAAACTGAATATTTTACAAAGATACGAATTTTTTAAATAAAATTGTTGGCGGCCGTGATAAGTTATACTTGAAGCCGAAAAATGTTTTGCTTTTTGTGACTATCGTATTTTTAAAAGTTTGTCGAGCATTAGATGTTTTTAGTGAACGTGAGACAAAAATCAAAATCAAATTGCAGTTTCTTATCGATTTGAGTAAGAAAAACAAACTTCAACACCAGAGGGAAACACGTCAGAACATAATTTTGTATTCCTTGTTATGATACTTGCATGAAACACACATGTATACTTTTTACATATTGTTTATAGATTGCACTTGTCTTAAAAAAAATTCCAATATTGTCGTATTTGCATGCGGAATTTTAGAGAAGTATTTGTATATTATTGACCTATTACTGATTTAAAGTACTTTTTAACTCGACAGCGTTACACGTTTTAGTTGCTTTCATAATAAATAGAATCAGTTACATATAGCCACTTGATGTCCTGAAACAATGAACACGTATGAGTTTGTTTCGAACAGCTTGGTTTTGGTTTGTTTTTTAATTTCACGTCGAGTGCCTTAACCACATGGCCACGCCAGGCCAGTTAAGTAATATTAACAATGTTTTACAGTTTGTGATCAGACTTTTGTTAAAATCGTGTGTTATAGTAAAGCCACATTAGGTTATCTGCTGTATCCACCGTAAGGAATCGAGCCCTGAATTTCAGTGTTGTAACTCTGAAGGCTTATCGCAGTCCCACTAGAAAATCTTAAAGGTGCATAGAGGTTTTACGTACTTAAGTATGAGATCAAATTTATATGATTTAATTTTTGTTTTTACCAAACAAAACTTCTAAGAGCCGGTGAGGTACATTTCAGTCTGCAAATTATAACACTAGAGAAATCATCCATCCGTTCAGCCAATACAAACCATTTGCAAAGAAATTGGATTTTTCGCTTTTCACGCGGGGACCAAAATCATACCTTATTAATGTTTTTCTTAAACGCACACAACACTTCAAAAAGCATATACGTCCTACGAGTCTCAGAAAAACTATAAAAAAATATTTGTAATGTTTGGTAGAAATAATTGCTCACCAGGTGCGGCCAAAACTGTGTCATAAACGTCATTAAGATGAGGTTAATGTAAATTGATGGAATTAACCTGGAAAATTCTGAACAGCTCTGGTACCGTAGTAAGAGAAATTTTATGGATTGTGTTACACAGATTTTAATAAATAGAAGCAAAATTAATTTCTCTAAAATCTATAAAAGGAAGGAGATGAATAGTTTTGCAGTTTTGTGACCTGCACGTTTCGGCACGTGGGCGTTTTTGGTTTTTTATATATGTTCAAATTAATCATTTTTCAAAATACCCAAAGTCCATCTACGCTAGCCTTTTCAAGGTTTTTAACTGGCAAGCTGAGGAGAATCAGAATGCTAGGAGCTTCCCCTATCACCCTTTAGGATGCTCTTGGATGACCTAATAGTGGGATTTTGCCATTACATTTATAATGCACCCACGCTCCCAAAATGTGGATTACATTTTTTTTTCTTTTTTGTTGTAACAAGACCCGAGCATTGGACCTCGTTCGGCCACAAACAAGCATCTCAATTTCACTCCCTAGATGACGCTATACATTTTGACAGTTAGCGAAATACATAAGTGCACCTGTTATCTATTTTTCTGTTTGTATTATCACAAACGCACGTATGTACGGTATACTGAATTAAACTTATTGAAACTCCAGCTATTAGAAGGTTATCAAAGTCTAACCGTGGTATCATTTGTTTTTTTTTAAAGTATGAATGTGTTAATGCTCACAATACAAGTCAACTTGTAATAATTTACAAAAATCATGCTTTTTGGAGCCTGACCAATGTTCATCATTCGTTCTTAAGCATGGAGTTCAGTTCTCATACAGGATATGTTTTATTGCCGACACCACAAAGAAACTGCATAACTAATGATCATAACTAGTTGTGTTACATATCACGAGCAACTGAAGAAATAATCACTTGAAGAGATTGTTCTCAGATTACGTAACATGAAGCGTCCGTGTTAAAGCAGCTCAGTCGAGCTGTGCGATTTGTTCTCAGTCGTTTAAAACAAGGGTATTTTAAAATATTGGCAATAATTTAAATTGCATGCAATAAGAAGAGTGGTATAACTCGAAGTGCAAATTTCGCATGCTTTTAGTGCTGTGGATTCAATTGTTTATGACCAAAGCTACACGGTGAGTTACCTGTGCTTTCTTACTACGAGTATCAGAACACAAATTTAAGCGATTTATGGATTCAAAACTTACGACATCACAAAGAATAGTCACGTACATCAGTCACTTTAAGAGAGAAAATATTTAGGCTTAGTGGTAGAACAAGAAACTTCGAGTAACGCTTATGTGAATTAAACAACAAGCTATAACGTGGTAGGACTCACGGCAGTTTCATGCAGAAGTAATTTATTTTGATGAATAATCAAAACTGAAAAAAAAAATCTCCAGACACTTAAAATCCTGATACAATTTGCTATAAAGTAAACAACGCTTTCACTTTGGTTACGCGTGCTTTTAGTCGAAGTTGTATAGGTTTTGTAAAACCTTCCTTAACTTCAGAAAAGTGTCACAAGTGTTTTTTATAACAAAGCTACCATGTTTATCTGCTGTCTTCTATACTTCCAAAGGGAAGGAAACAAATCATTAACACCACATCATTCATCATCCACACTAAGGTATTGACTGTCGCTCCTATAACCAACTTACATGTTAAAGCGCGGGAAATATTCTGTGGTATTGCAAAGTTTCAAACTTCTACCACGTGACCGGCTCGCGATGAATTCTGTAAATGAATCTTGGAAGAGTAAATGTAGAAGTTATTTTTTTTTAAAATAATTTTTAAATTTAGTATAAAACAAAAAGTAACTTTTCTAATGAAATGAATTAAACGACCTGGGATGGCTAGGTGGGTTAAAGCATTCGACTCGTAATCTGAGGTTCGCACCAAACATGCTCGTCCTTTCAGCCTTGGAGGCGTTATAATGTGACGGTCAGTTCCACTATTCGATGATAAAAAAGTAGCCAAAGACAAAAAAAAGACAATCAAAGCTAATCTTACGCATTCACTCTCACCCCTTTCAAGATCATGTTGGTAATTATGGTGGCATAAGCACAAAATACACTATCGCTTTGTTTGGCTGTCTAAAGTTCTATACTTGACAAACAGTTTAAGTTGCGTTCCTGATTTTCATAAGTATTATAACATGAGATCATTTACATAAATACGTCTTTTAATGTGGTGAAAATAACTTAAAATAACTTTAATTTATAAGTCTAATAATTAGATGGCCTGAGTAGGGCTATCACCATGTGTCCAGTATCTGTAAAGTTCACAAAACAAATGTTCTTTTTTTTTTTCCTTCCAGTTTTTCGCGAAGTAATTTAACGTTCTGTTTTAGGAGTCTGTCGGGTTTTTTATTTTTGTGTATTTGTGTATGAAGTTAGAGAAAGTTGATATTGGTACCCTGTATGTTGGAGTAATGTGTTCTGTATTGTTTGTCGGTGCTGTACAATCCATTGTATATATATGTTGTGTATATTGTTTGTTATGTTATCGGCTGTATCTGTATTGTTTTTTTTTTTACTCATTAGACTTCTATTATATTAATAAGCCTCAGTTCTGGCCATTGTATGCTACACACGAGGATAAATAATAGACAGAATAATTAACTCAAAACTAAGCATATAACTATTTTCAACTGTTGTGGTTATTTTGCATTAATTGTGAAGGATGAAAATAAATATAGACTGAGTTTCTTATGGACTTCACTTGGTTAGACCTTGAGAAAGTACTCAACTCGTACTCTGAGGATCACGAGTTCGAGTCGCTGTCATACCAAACATGCTCGTCCTTTTAGCTGTGGGGGTGTTATAATGTGATGGTCAATCTCACTATTCGTTGTTAAAAGAGGAGCCCAAAAGCTGGCGGTAGGTGGTGCTGCCCTCCCTCAAGTCTTACTTTGTTGTTGTTGTTTTGAATTAAGCACAAAGCTACACAATGGGCTATCTGTGCTCTGCCCACCACGGGTATCGAAACCCGGATTTTAGCGTGTAAGTCCGCAGACATACCGCTGAGCCACTGGGGGGCCTCAAGTCTTACACTCCTAAATTAGAGACTACTAGCGCAGATAGTCCTCGTGCAGCTTTGTGCGAAATTCAAAGCAAACCAAACCTTCAGAAAGGCGTCACAAAACAGCAGAAAGTTCACTCCACGTGTTGCCTGATAAATCCACTTAAAAATGAGAGTAAAATAATTTTGAAAATAGTTTTAACTACTTTAAAACGTGTAAGAAACATTGCGAGTGAATGGTTAAAAGAAAACTTTACTTAATTTTTTATACAACGATTGTAGTTAAATTTATAATATAAGTTCTGAGTAATGAGAAATATAGCATGAAAACACTTAACACTTTCCAGCTGTTGGTGTGGGTGGGCTGGAAACGGGAAGGAAAGACATTCTCTCTCATATATATATATATATATATGTGACTGTTGTCCACTGACAGGTGGGTGACAGAAAGCACAGATCACATACATGTTTACCAGGGTATCAAATTAACTCTTACTCTGGTACTGTGAATGTAATATGTGGCGATTCATTCTACTTTATAACGTTATGCAGATAAACCTATTTCAGTTTCGACTATATTTTAAAATATAATGATTTATTTCGTGTCGTTATTGTTTTTTTCTATTACGTAATCTCTTCCGTTCGCTCCAGCACGTCATTGTTGGCTCTTCTGCGCAGGCGTGAGTGCTTTGTTTCACGATCGTTTCCCTTCATTTTATTTGTGTTCAATTGCAAATAATGTGACTGCTTTCCTTCAGGTGAATAGTTCTGTCTGTCAGACAGTACGCAGCGCTGTGTAGGGCAGGGTTATGAATTGCTCTATTGCGGAAAAACAAGACCGACTATAGTATTATTTGAACTTTAGGCTTCGGGTGCAGTAATGTACATCAATTCATGCATACACTCCTTTACGTAGACCGATGTCGTCGACGTTTGTTTTGTATGTTGTATAATTATCACTGCTAGTACCTATCGTGACATTTGTTTGTCTGCTTTAGTCTTAATACACTCTACTAACTTCTGACGTTCCACGCCATGTTAAGTGAAGAAACAAAAAACAACAAATTATTACTGCTGCTGTAAAATGTCACAAAAATGTTTATTCGCAGTTCACGGGTTCGATTCCCCTCGGTGGACACAGCAGATAGCTATTTGCGTCTTTGCTAAAACAAAACACACACATACATCATTTGCAGTTGCGCGTACACTGAGCTTAGAAAATATATTTCATGTCATACTTCTAAATTTTTCAACAAGTTAATGTTAGAAACTAGACTGACCCTCGAAGCGAGACAAAAAACAAAAGGGTAATTTTCACAAGTTCACTCACCAGAATTTTAGGCCTATTTCGTAATTTTTCTGCGAGTATTAATATTACCTTTAGTAGATGTGATTGTTGTCGATTTCCTAATTTTAGTGTTAGTTTGTTTATGTTATTAAGCGAAATACATAAAACTGTGCCCATCGCATTATCGAAACTAAATATCTAGTTCCCTATTTACTGTAGCCCAAGAGTTGGCAGTGGGTAGTGATGACAAGCTGCCTTTCTTCTAGTTTTACACTGTAAAATTAGGAACGGCCAGCATAGATATCCCTCGTGTAGTTTTGTACGAAATTCCAAAACAAACAAGCATTTATTCAAGAACGTACATTTATTATTTTGTTTAGTCATTGGTTTACCAACGAGACACGTTCGTACTATCGCAAGTGCGTGTACGACTAAACTTGTTGCCACATTCACAATGGCCAATTCGTAATAATTTTAAGAACAGATAAAGCATGAGAGGTTTTTGAATATCACTGAAGTTTACCGTTCCTGCACAACATATCTGACATATTTATCGCTGCTCGTTCACGCATTATGTATTTATGGAATGAACGTTATGTGTTAAGAGACAGGCTTAGATGTAGCGATATGTTATACAGCTTGGATTACATACTAAAGCGATTGTGACTCAGTTGTAACCTTCGTCATTGACCATTCGTCATTTCCTCACTGTTTTTTATTTCTTTATTTTATTTTAAAGACCGTATAGTGTCGCTGCTATCGGGACCAGTTATCTTACTGCATATCTTTAGTTTAACGTTAAGATTATCAGATATTCCAGAGCAGACATGACAGTTTCTTGTGCACCAAACCGATACGTCTCTCCAGTGTCACGTGTAATCTACTTTACCAAGATCAAAGTAACGTAATTATTACATTTCCTCTAAAATCCATTAAACATATTAAAATATCTCACTGTAGTAATAACTATGATCAGTAGGTTTGCTAATCACCTTGGTAGTCTGAATCTGGACTCACTTCCACGTGGATAGCAGGCTAGTTTATCATCATGGTTACCTGAGTTTAAAAATGACTGTTATTTTTTTTTTACTGATCGTCAGAGCAACGAGACACTTAAAAATTTATTATGCTTTATAAAGGAAACGTAAATGTATGTTGTCGTTATAAATTGTTGTGAATCATTAGATAAACAACGAACTCAAAATCATGTGACCAACTGTTACGTACCGAGTTCACGTGATTAACTGCTCGTGTTCTGATACTTTTTAACATAGTCAGTCAGTCAGTCTTTCATTAGGAGTTGTAAGACAAATTGTATCTTCGAAAATCAACTGCGATTCGTGGAGGTTCATAAAAATAATAAAAAAAAAACACACGCAATTCTCGTCATTAGTTACCAATCGCCAATCGGACCTCCGCTCAGGAATCAATTTATCTTTGGCTCTCTTTAAAAACTCTAAGCCTCGTCAAAGCAATACCTTCCTTCAAAGTTGACTGAATGAATAGTTGCATAGTGCCCAAACTGTACAAACTCGATCGATAATTTTTACTAAAAACAGTTCACAACTGTCCAAGCATGGTAAAGCTCTCTCGTTTCAGTATCATAATTTAATTTTCTAACATACGGTACAAAGTAATGTAGTAAACAGCAGAAAATGATCATTTATTTGGTACCTCGAAGGTCTCGTGGGGGGAAGATGTTTAAATGTGAGTGTACATGTAGGTATTATTATTATATCACAGTTAAAACTTATTCTTACATTATACCTGTTTTATTCTTTAAAGTGTTTTAAAATAACAAATTCTCATTGTCTTGTAATATCATTGTTATCCTATTATCAATAATAAAGGGTATTTTATATCCTTGGGCCTTTCATACGACTGGAAACCACGAGACTGTGGTTTGAATTTCGCGCAAAGCTAAACGAGGGCTATCTGCGCTAGCTGTCTCTATTTTTGCTGTGTAAGACTAGAAGGAAGGCCGCTAGCCATCACCACCCACTGCTATAGGGCTACCCTTTTGCCAACGAATAGTTGGATTGACCGTAGCATTATAACGCCCAACGGCCGAAAGGGTGGATATGTTTGATGTTACGGGGATTCGAACCCGCGGATTACAAGTCGAGTACCTTAACCGTCTAGCCATCCTGGGCCAGAGACTGTGGTAAATTAAAAGTGTAATAATTACGTAGCAGCTAGTATAACCATTTGGATATAACCTCATATGGGTTACAATGACTTGGCGGACATTTTGGAACAAAGATAAAAACCAATCGGTTGAAAACTCATGTTTTGGCACATTAAGTTATTTTACTTATAATGAATACTCTGAAGTTAAAGAGTCATCATGTTATTAGAAAAACCGTAACTATGACGATGTCATATTTGAAAGTTAGTTGTGAATAGGACGCCAGGAGGTGGCGTTCACTTTTGTTGTGTGTGTAACATTTCTCGAAAGAATTTTGTTTGTGTCACAATACTGCACAAAGCTACAAGAGGGCTGTCTGTGCTAACCGTCCATAATTTAGAAGCGTAAAAGTAGAGTGAAGTCTGCCAGTCATCATCATCAACTGCCCACTCTTGGGCTACTCTTTGGCCAACGAATAGTGAAACTGACCGTGGGTTTATAACGCCCCCACGGCTGAAAGAACGAGCATGTTTGGTGTGACGGGGATTCGAGCCTGCGACTCTCAGATTACAAGTTGAATGCCCTAACCACATGGCCATGCCGGGATCTATCCGAAGGTTTGAAGGAAACTCATAGAGCACAGTGGTCTAAAGAATCGTGAACTTATTGCATTGGTAAAACGATCGCTCGACTCGTAATCTGAGGATCACAGATTCGAATCCCAGTCACATTTCAAGCATTTTAAGATGCATTACAACGTGTATTAAAGAATCGTATGTTTTCAGTTTGTGTAAATGATTAATTAGATGCTAGGTAAGAGTTGTTATGATCACGCTTTTGAGCAAACCACTTCTCGTGCTGCGAGCGAGCGCATGTCGCTTTTAGTAGCCCATTTTATATCTTGTAATAGAGCACGTGCACAGCTTTTATAGCTCACAAAAATAAAATTCCCGATCTCACTTGAAACAATATAAGTTTCAATGAATCACGAGGAAGCAAACTTGTATTTGATTTTAATCTTGTTGTGTGAACGTTAAACGATCGTAACGTGCGAAATATTTCCTTCTTCGTGTTTATATTGATCTAAAACGTACTTTTGCAGTAAAGGCATAGTTGGATTTGGATTATATCAAAGAATTTTAAGAAAGTGCTCTAGATAAGAAGGTGCAGTATATGGTTTAATATTTACTATTAAATATCAGACATCACTTAGTCATATGACATACCTACTCAGTTCTATGTGAGATCCTAATTTCTTTAAAGGCTTAGCTCGGTTTGACCACGAGTACACTTTATCTGTGATGCGGATATAACCTAGGATGTCACACTTACGGCGCAGCTCATTTTCTCCATGAGTTCACGTGACATGTTCAAGTGTATGACATAATTCGACTTTGTTCGAGTTTGTGCCAGCTTGAATTCAGTAATGAGCAGTTTCATCTTTACCGTGAGATCACGGTGACGTCATCATATTTACGACACAGTTCGGTATTGCCGTGAAATCACCTTGACGTCATCATATTTATTGCAGTGTTCGGTATGGCTGTGATGTCGCGTTAATGTCATCACATTTATGGCACAGTTCGGGCCCCCCCAGTGGCTCAGCGGTATGTCTGCGGACTTACACGCTAAAATCCGGGTTTCGATACCCGTAGTGGGCAGAGCACAGATAGCCCATTGTGTAGATTTTTGCTTAATTCAAAACAACAAAACAACAACAATGGCACAATTCGGTATTGCTGTAAGTTCACGTTGACGTCATCATATATATGGCACATTATTTACTGTGAGATAATGTTGACACGATGGTATTTATGGCACAGTTCAGCTACTATGAGTTTATATTAGGATGATAGCGTGGATAGCACAGCTGTGCTTTACACTGAATAAACCATGGCATGAGCAGATAGATGATACGGCCCATAAGCTCATGGGACATGATCACACAACTGTACAGTTCACGTTTATTGTGGGTTTAAGTTGGATTTATGCTGGTTTCATCAAATGATCACACAACAATACAGCTCAAATTTACTTTAGATTTATGCTGGTTTCATCAAATGATCACACAACAATACAGCTCAAATTTACTTTAGATTTATGCTGGTTTCATCAAATGATCACATAACAATATAGCTCAAATTTACTGTAGGTTTATGCTGGTTTCATCAAATGATCACATAACAATGCAGCTCAAATTTACTGTAGGTTTATGCTGGTTTCATCAAATGATCACATAATGGTACAGTTCAAATTTACTGTAGGTTTATGCTGGATTCATCAAATGATCACATAACAATACAGTTCAAATTTACTGTAGGTTTATGCTGGATTCATCAAATGATCACATAACAATACAGTTCAAATTTACTGTAGGTTTATGCTGGATTCATCAAATGATCACATAACAATACAGCTCAAATTTACTGTAGATTTATGCTGGTTTCATCAAATGATCACATAATGGTACAGTTCAAATTTACTGTAGGTTTATGCTGGATTCATCAAATGATCACATAACAATACAGTTCAAATTTACTGTAGGTTTATGCTGGATTCATCAAATGATCACATAACAATACAGTTCAAATTTACTGTAGGTTTATGCTGGTTTCATCAAATGATCACATAACAATACAGCTCAAATTTACTGTAGGTTTATTTTGGGTTCGTAAATTATTATGTCATGATACAGTTCGTATTTCTTATATATTCGTGTTGGGGTGATCACAAAAAGGACATAATTCACACATTTACAGCAGGTTCTAACGACATCAGGTTTAACTGTCGATATAGTTTCAGTATTAATCACACTGATTGGTTTATTATTTGTTTCACTGACTGATTAAGTTTCACAATGTTAACTTTCAGTGACAAATATTCGACATTTTGTTCTAGTGTTACGAAGAGGCACCATTTTTTTGATAACGAATCTTATCTGAGTTACGTGGGAGTTTCTGTAACTAGTCATCCATCAGACATTATCCATATGTACAGATGTAGCGGTATTAAAATATTTTTATTCGAATAGAAAAGAAGGTTCAATAATTATATTTGTATTTCAGTAGAGTTTTATATCAGTACAGACATTTATATCATTGAAAGTGATAAGTAACAACCATAATTCCAACTCACAAATGTCCACAAGTTGGATGAAATGATACTTATGAATATATATATATAAATGATTGTTAGTCTCATTGTATAGAAAGATTTAACCTTCTACTGCAAAGTTCTGTGCGTTGAGTTCGTGGATTTCATGATTTTTTGTTGACCTGTTTTTGACCCAACGAAAGTTTCCTTCATTGAGTTCATATAGTCAACTCAATCGTCTTTATCCAGAAATATTTTACTGGATAACAATAAGTATTTTCGTGCATAAGACTCTTCAATGTGTAAAGCTCTTAAGAATGCACTATGAGACACAGCTGTGAGAGTGAAGCGGGAAAATTAGGTTCCTATATTTAGATGACAAAGATAGAGATACACGAGTGTGCTGCATGTTAACCATGTGCCATATTTGCGTCTGACATGTCTCGACAATCTACGCATGCTCTATTGACAGAAAAGCACGCAGCGAATGGCGTTTTTCTAGGGAGTGTCTTATTATTTTGTAGATAGTGCTAGTAATACTATAAATTTTGTTTCGGACGGTATCAAGAATGTTCTCTGTGTTCACGGAGAGCTCTTAAAGCATAAAAAAAATATTAAATTACCTTTCCCGCACAATTTTTAACACACTTAAAGTATTTGTTTGTTTAAAGTTAAGCACAAAATTGCACAATGGGTATCGAAACCTGATATCTAGCGTTTTAAGCCTTCAGACATACCGCTGTGCTATTGGAGGCACTCAGAGTAATATATATTTAAATCCAGGTTTCCTCTGAAATTAAAGTAAAACTTGACTGACTAATTGGTTGGAATTAAGCAAGAAGCTGCAGAATGGGCTACCCGCGCTTTGCCCACCAGTGGTATCAAAACCTAGTTTCTAGCACTGTGAGTCAGCACACACACCGCTGTACCATTGAGAGGTTTAATGTAAAACCACAAACCAAGAGAGAGTAATATAACGTATTATTTAGAGTTTGTTTTTTTTGCATAACCATAGCGAATAAGTGGTGTAAGTAAACATTATATATGTATATCTGCGTGTGTGTGTATATCATCATTTATGTTCAAATTGATTCGAAACTGTTTAGAAGAAAAATGTTACATCAATATATCGATCTCACAGCTTACACTTGTGACAGGAGTTGTTGCGTATTATGTGGAAATTTAACTTTTTGACCGATTTTCTAATCGACAGAAAATCCTTATACCAATGTAATTGCAGACTTGATCTTAGCCACTTTATGTTGGAACTGGTAACTGAGAAATAATGCTCTTTTTATCAAAGTACAAGTTTGTCTTTATACTACGGATGTGACAAAAACGTAGACAGTATGGTGTTACTTTGAACCGTTTTAAAAATATATATAAAATGTTTATGCGCAACAATAGCGTACAATGTTATTACATTGTCTCATGGTTTAGTGACAGTTTCTTTCTGGTTGATAGATAGCATCTGGCACCAGATGCTTTTAAATACAAAGCAATACAATGTTTTAATGTCAATAATAATTTTTACGAGAACAAGAAACAAGTAAAAGACGACGCATAAACTTTTGTAAATTTTGAAAATAATTTTTTGTTTGTTTTTGAGATTCGCGCAAAGCTACACGAGGGCTATCTACGCTAGCCGTCCCTATTTTAGCAGTGTAAGACTAGAGGGAAGGCAGCTAGTCATCACTACTCACCGCCAACTCTTGGGTTACTCTTTTACCAGCGAATAGTGGGATCGACCGTCACATTATAACGCCCCCATGGCCGAGAGGGCGAGCATGTTTTTTGCGACGGGGAGTCGAACGCCTTAACCCACTTGGCCATGCCGGGCTATTTAAAAATAATAGTTTAGTAAAATGAAGCACAAAAAGCTGGGAGGTAATTTAAAACTAGATTATAAAAAAATGTAATGCAGTGACAAACAACCAAATAATAATAAAGACGACATTTCGTAACATCACTTCGAAACTAATCACTTTTCTCAAGTTGTTTAAAATAAAACAAAATAATAAAGAAGTGATGAGCGTCAGGAAAATGATAATCATGATAATTTAATATTTATTTAATAATGCAGTTAGGATAAAGTCCAGAAAACTACAAAACAAAATTACAGTAAATTGTGGAAGGATAAAACTGTTTAATATCTACTCTGAAAATATAAGGCAAAACAAATAAAACAGTGAAAAATTAGAACCGGATAAAATTTTGATAACTGGATCTGACAGATTAACTCTTTTCTTTTTTAAACTTTTTTCAGCCAGGATATGTCAACTGAAAGAAATTAAAATGCCTGAAGTAAACTGGCACGCTTTATAAGTGTGTTTACTAAATATATATTTACTTTTAATTTAGGGTAAATAGTAAGCTTGTCCTCTTCCCCTCAGTAGTTCACTGGTAAGGCTTATAATACTAAAAACCATGTTACGATACCCAAGGTAATCCTTTATACAGAATTTGTTTAACAACAAACTAGCAACTTAATTTATGAAAATTCAAATGAGATATTTTATTAAATCATCAGTTGGTTTTCAGAGGACTAAAATAATTACACTGCACAACAATGTTTTTGCTTCTTGAACACTATTGGGTGTTCCTTATAGATTTTTGGCTGCTTATTACGCAAATCACATCCAAATTTGCCCATCACGTAGCGTTTCATCGAAATCTTTAATTTCGCCAAGACATTGCTACAATGGAAAAACGATATCAAGGCAACTGGAATCGGTCAATGCTTGCTGACTACTGTTGGACACTGCAACGTGATGTACCGGACATTGAATACAAACGAAAATCAGGAGCAAAACACTTTTAATTATGTTGAACTTAACAGCTTATTAGAAATGTAAACGCGATTGCCGGAAAACAGTAAACTGTCTATTTCTCAGAGTTCCTACGTGATGAAGCAAAACCAAAACTATATTTGTGTATACCCACCAGGTACCCATCACAATCAGTAAAAACTTTTCAGAAACCAAAACTTATAAAAAGAAATTATTGTGCAGTGTTATGTTATCAGTACACATTCGTCCAGTGTTATGTTATCAGTACGCATTCGTCCAGTGTTATGTTATCAGTACACATTCGTCCAGTGTTATGTTATCAGTACACATTCGTCCAGTGTTATGTTATCAGTACACATTCGTCCAGTGTTATGTTATCAGTACACATTCGTCCTGTTGTTTTTACTGGCATTACTAAACAAGCATTGCCTAGAATATTTTCTCTCCACTGTGCTTTATCTGAATTCTGAAAATACATTTCAATAACACGGTTATATAATGTTCTCTCATAAGTATTAGAACAAACCTTGAGCTGCTCATATGAGCCACCGAACGTAGCCTTATTTGAGTGCAACTCAAAAAGACGCACCACCGGCTTGGTAGATTAGTGTGTGGAAGATGGAACATGACTATTAATTACACGTATCTGAGAGAGGAGAGAATATAGACTGCTGTAGATATGGAAATGGATATTTAACATTTACTGTGTACAATGTAAAATATCATTTGTTGGTCTTTAGGAGTCATATAATCCATCATATCATATATAAAATGTTGACTTGAAAATGATACAGGAGTCTTTAAAATGATCACTTTTTAAGGATTCCATAAAGGGCAAAGTGTAGCCTAAATTCGCAGTAATGTAGCTATATGTAATGGGCATCACCTGTGAAGTCTGTGAAATGCGCTCCTCGTGAAGTTGGAAATCCTGTTATGACATCATTTTGTTTGAAGTAAAGCCCTGTGGTACCAAATTCTTGAGAATTCTTCATTATTTTCAGGAAATGATAATAATTGCTTCATCTTTCAAAATAATTCGTTATTTTTAGGTAGTGATAGTAATTGCTTCATATTCTTTTAAGCAATGAATAATTATGGTTCTTGAATAACGAACGAACAAAATTTGACTGTAAAGTTTTATGTTATTTGTGGGACAATCTAGTATCAGCTGCGGTCTGAACTTGTGACGTGAGGTTGTTCTATGTATTTCACTGTGCCTGAACGTGCAGTTCCCTGTTAGGTCAGAGGTATGTTTACCGTCTTACAACACAAAAATTCAGGGGTCGATTTCCCGCGGTGTCATAGCAGATAGCTCAATGCGTCTTTGCGTTAAAACGAACAAACAAACAACAAATACACCTGGACATTAAGAAGTTTTAAAGGACGTTTTATGAAGGTCATCGATGATTTTTCAACCAACAGATCAATATGTTGATTCACTGCATAATGCTACGTTTTATCTCGCAATATCATCGATTTGGAATGACCTGTCTAGTGACATATTTGTTACACGTTTACCTGTTTATTTGAAAATAACAACCACAGTTTTAACATTGTGATTAAATGGTCGTGCTCTTCAAAAGAACGCTAAGAAGAAGCTACTCCAGACACCCAGTTGAAATTAAATGACAGCATACCTTAGAAAATATTTATTCAGGTCAAAGGCCACGGTCGTAGTAAACTACAGTTCTCACAAAAGGTCATTGATAATCAAACCATTTTTTTCCTTAATAAAAACACTGAAAATTATATATTCCCTATGAAGAACCTTTGTAGAAGGAAATTACACGTAAGAAACATTTTCCTGGACTTATATCTGGATGAGGAGTCACATCCTTACAAAGACCCAATCACATTACACTTTTCAACATAGATTATTTATAGATCATAACAAGTCGTTTGAAACATTTAATAAAATTAAACGATCGATAGGCAGGTTCATCCGCACATTAAACATTTATGTACTTTCATAGGACAAATGGAAATTTATCCTAACTGGATAAGGTTTTAGGTATTCGAAGGAACAAATGTATTAAGAAGGAATAATCACAAAGTAACTTTTTTCAAACTTCATAAAATTTCAAAAGAAAAATGGGTTTGTCGATGGTTTGTTGTAGTTGTTGTTTTTGAATTAAGCACAAAGCTACACAATGGGCTATCTGTTCTCTGCCCACCACGGGTATCGAAACCCAGATTGTAGCGTTATCAGTCCGCAGACACACCGCTGAGTCACTGCGGACAACGTTTTGTTTTTAACGTAATTTCATGCTATAATATATGTGGTAAATTAACTCGTGATATATAGATCTTTAATAACACTGATGAAAGAAGAAAATTATGATTATACTGATCTGTTTTTGTGTTAATTTTGCCTAGAAAGTGTTTTACGACGTGGTTTATTACGAACAAAAGTTTATGCATTTCGCAAACATTATTTTCGTCATTTCTTAGCTATAAGAAAAACTGAGGAAATTCATTCATTTTCGTACTTTCAAGAGCATTACGAATCTCAAATTTCTCCTCAGACTCTCGGTCCATTAAACAGGTAAACAAATGAAATGCAATCGCTTACCTAAAGCTATGGGCAATGTTCTAGTGTTACTTCATTTCGGTGCGGAAACATACACACAAAATTGAGTATTTTATGACGATAAACGGCAGAAGTAATTTGTACAGCTACCTACCTGTTGCCACATATCCTCAAGGGAAAGCTGAGAAGGGAAGAAGCCGGTGTCATGAACTGTCTGTAGTTCTCTGAATATGTTTCCACTTGGTAGAACGTCCATCGTTAGAAACTTACACACAGGTTGGTGTTGTTAGTTCTTATTAATGCTTCGTAAATTGTTTGGAGGTGTGGAATCTACTGCTAAACACGCACAGCTACACTGCTAACTTTCACCCTGTTTAAAGCTCACTCCGGAAAAAAAATCACAGACACATTTATATTTGTGTGTGTAGATTTGTAAGTATGTATATTTATGTACATATCTACACAGTGAGGTCAAGCTGTCTCAGCTCTTCTCTAGTCTTCTGCAGTGACACTGAAAACATTTAGCATACATGCACATCACCCAGCTCTGACCGACTACACGGGCCCCGAGTTCTGTGGTTCGCGCCAATGCAAACAGTTACATCTCCACACGCTCGCTAACTCACTTGTAACTCTAGCCTCGCTCACAGTTATCAGCAGGAAAGCTATTACTGGGTTTGAGAGTACGGAACTTTGGCATCCTTTTCAGATAACGCGGTGAAACGCACCAACAATAAAGAAGAAGTGTTGTGTAAACACTGTCATATCGCAAGTATTTCTTCGCAACAGACATACCCATGTTTTAAGTAGCTATTCAAAATAATTGGACGCAAAAAAAGGAAGACAAGTGCACAAAGAAACGAGTTTTGATTCATCGGTATAACAATAACAGCGGTCCGTTATGGTCACGTATGTAGTTAAGGCACTTGACTCGTAATCCGAGGGTCGCAGGTTCGAATCTCCGTCACACCAAACATGCTCGCCCTTTCAGCCGTGGAGGCGTTATAATGTTACAGTCAGTCCCACTATTAATTGGTAAAAGAGTAGCCCAAGAGTTGGCGGTGGGTGGCGATTACTCGCTGCCTTCTATTTAGTGTTACATTACTAAACTAGGGACAACTAGCGCAGATAGCCCTCGTGTAACTTTGCGCGAAATTCAAAACAAACAAAAACAGTAACAACATTGGTTTAGTTCAAAGCAGGTTTCTGGTCATTTACGTGAACCACACACTACAAAAACATTTAACAAGCTCCAATAGTTGTTTTTCATTTATGAAATCGTTCTAAATCATAGAAAGCATGTTCAAAATGAATCATTTACAACAACACTGACAAGACCCTGTTAATTAATAGTGAACTAATAAATTACTCAACGTTTAAAGTTCTCTATCGTACTGTACTAATCGTGATTCTAGTTCATCTTGTTTTCACCGACTGATGTATCTCATGAACAGCTTCTTCAATTAAATTTTATCAGATAGAACAGACGAAATGAGCGAGTTAATACACGGCGAATAAAATGTAAGTTCCAATATAAGTTCGTAAATAAAATAATTTATGAAAATATGAATTTAACTAGTGGAAGCTAAAACTTCGAAAGGGAATCTAGAAGTGACCTGTCCTAATGAATTCTCAGAAATATTTCACAGTAATTACTGTACGCACGCTCTTATTGAAGTAATACGTCATATATATATATATATATATATATACAATATTTATACATATTAAACCTTCTAAAACTCACAACAGATAAGATGTTTAAATCTCACACTGAGAGTGACTTAAACTAAAGAAAAAAATTGAAATAATATATTTGATGAAGTGTTCTTTTCTTTTGTATTTCTTCTTTATGTTAAAGATAAAAAAATAAACCGGTTAAATACTGAAAGTAAACATCTTTCATTTGTTAAGGGTTCATTTATTTTCTACTTCTGACATGTGCTTATCAAACATTTTATTTTTATCTTGTTCATAGACACAGATTTTGTATAAATTACACAACATACAATGTTACCAAGCAGTATATATATAAACTTTCTACAGCCATTGAAGTCTATATTTTTTTGTAATTTTTGACAGCATTTCGAGAAATATATAATTTGTTCTTTTATCTTTTAGAGTTTAATAAAAGCCATAAGAAATATAAAACAAAGATTGTAAAATTGATTCAAGAACATAATCTTATTACTGAATCACGTTGCGCATAAAGCACGAGGAAAGCTTATGTGAAAAAACAAAAACAGAAAAAAATATTCCAATGACTTAATGCAATGACTCTGTCATTAGATAGACGTTGCATTTAAAACAAGTATAAAAAATGAGAAAAGTGTTTTTGGTTATCTACCTTGATGGCCAGATTGGTTTTTAGTTGTTTTTTTTATAAATACATAGATTATTACGTACTTTATTATTTGTTTTTATAAATAAACAAATACATTTAATTCAATGAACTATTATAGAATATTGGTAAAATATTTAAGGCTCAATCCTGTAAGTGCTTAAAAAATACAGTTAGTTGATTTCTACTTGTATAACAACAAGGTATTTTTTTTCTTTCTATTTGTTGAGAATTTATGTGCCTTTCCAAAGAAGAAAATTGTTTAAGTTTCGTTTGCTGCACGAGGGCTATCCGTGCTAGCCGTTCCTAATTTAGTAATGTAAGACTAGAGGGTAGACACCTAGACATCACCACCCACCGCCAACTATTGGGCTACTCTTTTACCAATGAATAGTGGGATTGACCGTAACGTTATAACGCCCCCACGGCTGAAAGAGCGAGCATGTTTGGTGCGACGGGGATTCAAGCCCGAAAAAAGAAAGAAAAAACATAAAAGTGAATATTTAGAAAATTTAAATATATATCTGTGAGAAAACATAAAAAGTGAATATTCTATATATATATATATATATATAATATATCTTAGTCGTCAAACATAAGAAGCTAATATTTTAGAAAAATGTTTTTCAGTAATCAAGGATAAAACTGCGTACTCTAAAACAATGTGATATATCTCAGTGTGCAAAAGTAAAAAAGTATTTTTGAACTAAATATTATATCTCAGTGAGCAAAGGTAAAGTGAATATTCTAGAACAAATAAATATATTTCAGTGAGCAAATATAGAAAAGTGAATATTTTAGAACTATATTATATATCAGTGAGCATAACATAAAAAGTGTATATTTTAGGACATGTGATGTATCTTAATATGTAAACAAAACGGCTAGTGGTTTTAAGATCTTGGGAACACGTATGAATCACATAACAAAACGGCTAGTGGTTTTAAGATCTGGGGAATACGTAGGAATCACACAACAAAACGGCTCGTGATTTTAAGATCTGGGGAATACGTAGGAATCACACAACAAAACGGCTCGTGATTTTAAGATCTGGGGAATACGTAGGAATCACACACAATCCCATTGTGATTCCCGGCTTTACATCTTTCAGATTAATTGGAACGTATGACATACTCTAAGTATATGATGCGAACTCATATGTAAACGACTGTTGGTGTAAAATATTGAAAACATACAAGATTTACATAAAACAGGATTATTCCAAATATTCTTGTAAAACTAATGATGCACCAATCAATTGTTCTAGAAAAGCAATATAAAAACCAAATAAATTAAAAACACAGTGCTCAGACAAAAATCACAAAAATATCATAGACATGTACGATTTTTGTATCACCCTTTTACATTTGGTAGAATTATTAATCATTAATAACCCAACATGTAAGAATCGGATATTTTTATTCCTGAAGATAGTACATAAAGCACTTTGGTTCACTGGCACTAACTTCAGTGTTAAAGGTCATTTGTAATAGTCTCTTCAAATGTGAGTATTGTTCGTTTGTTTCTTTTTGAATTTCTCACAACGCTACCGGAGAGCTATCTGTGCTAGCCGTCCCTAATTTAGCAGTGTAAGACTAGAGGGAAAGAACCTAGTCATCACCACCCACCGCCAACTCTTGAGCTTCTCGTTTACTAACGAATATTGTGATTGACCGTCACATTATAACGCCTCCACGGCTGAAAGGGCGAGCATGTTCGGTGTGACAGGGGATTCAAACCCGCGATCCTTTGATTACCAATGGAGTGCCTTAACCACCTGGCTAAGCCGGGCTTATAATGTAAGTAGTCGAAATCGTAACATAATAACAGTATGCTATTTTCGTGTGTAACAAATGGATTGCTTTTCATGTGCAAAAATAATTAATATTGTTTTGACCATACAAACGTCATTAAGTTAGTATTGAAAATTTGTACAACGTATAAACAAATAAAGATAGTATGGTGTCAAAGATACTTGAACTTACGTTCCTAACATTGCTGTCCATCTGACCAATAAATGATTTAGTAAAACCTTATTTAAAGGATATCAATATTCCTAATTATTTAAAAGCTCGTATGACTTACAAAGATGTGCCAATTAAACTTTGATCAGCATCACCTCTCTCGCAGCTTAGCGGTAAATCTTCAGGCTTACGTCGCTAAAATATGGGTCTCGATATCCATGGTGGGCAAAGCATAGATAACCCACTGCGTAGCTTTGTGCTTAACAATAACCAGTCAAGTAGCAACTAACCAGTATCAAATCCCTGATTATTCAAAAACTTACAAAAAGCATTAATACATATAGAAACTAGTTCTTCACAATATTTTTACACTCACACAACACACTGTTCGACAGTATGAAGTCAGCACCGACTTTCAGTTATAAACATTCGCAGATATAATACAAAGATGTGCACCAAGGTCATATTATCATTCAACTATAAATGTCCATAACCCCCCCCCCCTATAGCACTATCCAAATAAGTCAGACAAATATTTAACTTTCCATACAGATTTGTTTAAGTTATCATACTTTGCACAACAATGCCTAGTTAAGCTGAGGTAAATGTTAAACAGTAGGTTTCCCAAGCTTGTAGAAGCACCACAACATCGTCTTCTAAACTCAGGTCTCAATATAACTGTAGATTTGTCAAAGCTTATAAAAGTCACAAAACACTGACCCACAGAGCTTAGGCCAGCATTTAATTGTTGACTCTTTATAATTTATTGAAACGTTTACAGCACTGTCCACCAGTCTCAGGCCAATATTAATCTATGAGTTTTTGAATAGTTCGTAAAGCTATAACATGGATGTGAACATTAATTAAATTGTAATTATTCACTATCTCATAAAACTGAAGCACCATCGTCCACCAAGCCAAGGTTAACATCAATTGCTGTCCTTTCACGCAACGTTAACATACTTAATACTAAACAACCTGTGAATTCTGTGTTCCATTCTCTCTTAGCTCTATAGGCTTTCAAAATTAGATAGCACGACGTATTTTGTTTCTCTAAACAGGACACAAACCGTGCTTTCCTGGCCGTACAAGTTGAAATGCTCTGCAAAGCAGAACTCATAAAATCAACACAATTTTGACATTATGAAACTGAAATGAATGAACGAACACTTGCACGAGTGTAAGATTGGTAGCTTTAATAAAATATCGCGTGATGAGACTTAAATCCAGAAAGTTATTACATTTGCTCGCGTACATTTGATCACTCAGCGATACACGTGTATTTTTTGTGACAACAATGCAATAAAATACCGACGTAGTCGTTTCTACTGTTTAGAAGACGCGAATTTAATTTTTAAATATGCATGTTTAATAAAGGGTGGGTGGGAACGTCCTGAAATCCAGACAAATGTTGAAAACAAAATGATTTCTTTTTTTGACGAAATAATATAACATTGTTGTCAAGTGTTAGAAACAAATGAAATATTCTATATGTTTCCGCCGAAACTTATTACAGGCATCACTGATTGCAAAAACGAAATCAATCTCACATGACAACATCAACAGTGGGTGGGCAACGCCTGAACGAAGCGGCAGATCTCTAAACGCTTTCGCAGCCCGGGTCGAAATGCCATTTTCTAGCAGCAAATATAAAAAAAAATCACAGTGTTTAACCTATCCATGCTGAGCACTACACAAATGCCATAGCAAATATAACACTTTGCGACTGTTGCCTTGGCAACCACTACACAGGATAGTCGCTTCTGTTATCCACATGTTTTCCTGTTCTTTAGTATAAGGTGTGGTGGGCTGAGGTTTTACTAATGTGTAAATCTAGTGAACGCATGAGGGTTTTGAGATTGTTTTCTTTGTTTCTTTGATGTTTAGCGCAAAGCTACAAAACGAGTTATTTGTGTTGTGTCCATACTTTATATCTAAACCATAATTTCAGAGGTACGAGTTCTCAGAACCACTGGAATAAATGTTTTTACACATTTACCGAGTAACTTTTATAGCAATATTGTAAAATGTAAACATTACTAATGCCTTCTGATATGTTTCATGTATGTTGATTTAGTATCAACATAAACAGGCGGCGATAAATGGTTACATTAAACAATTAATTCTTTGCATTTTAAGCATTTTCCGGTCTGTTAATTTGTTTGTTTGTTTTGTTTTAAATTCGCGCAAAGCTACTCGAGGGCTATCTGCGCTAGCCGTCCCTAATTTAGCAGTGTAAGACTAGAGAGAAGGCAGTTTCTCATCACCACCCATCGCCAGCTCTTGGGGTACTCTTTTACCAACAAATAGAGGGATTGACCATCACATTATAACGCCCCCACGTCTGAAAGGGCGAGCATGTTTGGTGCGACTGGGATTCGAATCTGCGACCCTCGGATTACGAGTCGAACGTCTTAATACACTTGGTCGTGCCGGGCCTTTCGGTCTGTTAATGCAGCTCCTATCTTTGAATTTTTAAATGGGAATTCGTCTTTTAAAAAGTAAAAAGAGTCCTAGATGTGGTAATAGTAAGGCAAAATTCGTGGCTCATTGACAAATACGTTCAACGATGTGTTTGGCCAGTTTAAGACACTTTAATATCGTACTTGTTTCGGTTGTTTATTGTTAACCATAAAACATCCAATAAGTTCTGCACATGCTGTGTCCATTGCAAGTATCAAAACTCTGTTTTGGTAGCCGTGGCACAGAGGCTAATAGAACGGCTTCAAATCTGTAAGACACAAACTTAGGTCAGTCATCTCTTGATCAATATGAGATCTAATCGCAGTTTTGGACTCATGAGGTCTAATGCTTGATGTATCTGATCACGCCCAAGATCTCACAGATTAATTTACTCTAATTCTACTTAAACGAATTTTAAGTAGAATGTATGTTGGTAGAGAGCCTCACGAGTAATCAAATCGAATCGGGTAAACGTGCGCCCCACTCTTGGCATTGATGGCGTACAAAAACGTAGTTAATAAAAAAATCCCAGATATTAAATTTACTTTAGTTTTTCCTGAAATAATTTCAAGCGTCAAGGCTATTGAGAATTCCTTCTTGTTATTTTTGTTTATCGTTATCAGACGCTGAGTTATTTTGAATTTTCGCGCAAAGCTACTCAAGGACTATCTGCGCTAGCCGTCTCTAATTTAGCAGTGTAAGACTAGAGGGAAGACAGCTAGTCATCACCACCCACCGCCAACTCTTGGGCTACTCTTTTATTAACGAATAGTGGGATTGACCGTCACATTATAACGCTGAAAGGGCAAGCATGTTTGGTGCGACCAGTATTCGAACCCTCGACCCTCAGATTACGACTCGAGGTATCTTTTATATTAGTTTTAAATACATCTTACCATTTTCTTGCCCCCCAGTAGCACAACAGCAGATTATACTGCTAAAAACCGGGTTTCGATACCCGAAGTGGGCATAGCACAGATAGCCCTTTGTGTATCTTTGTGCTTAATAAGAAACAACAACAACAGTTATAATTTTATTGATAAACTGTTTTAAATTATGAAAGTAAAAAGGAATCTTTGGTAAAACACATATTTTAATATCCTTTAAAATCCATTAAAAATATATGTTTCGCTCCCTTTATATTCTTTAACATGCAGCAGCTAGATATGTTTTACTCCTTTTATGTCCTTTAAAATGCGTTAGAAACATACATTTCACCACCTTCACTTTTCTTTTTCATTTTGAACTTTGTTTTTGTGTTTTAATCACGCTAAGTTTGTTTTTCTATCATATAGTATAATCAGTCACAGCTAGGAAAACCATCTATAAGGCTTAAGGTATTGTGGAGACTGTAATAAAGAACTCAACTTCAAGACACTTTCCAGTTACGTAAGAAAAATGAGTATTGATGACGTAGAACTAGTCAATCGTAGGGCGTAGAAGAAGATCTGTGACGGTTGAAGTTTATTGCGAAGGTTGCAATAACTTTACTTTCACAATGTTGTTTCCGGTTACGTGCGGAAACAGACTGATGGGAAAGCAGGCTTAGCAAATACTCGGGCACAGATAAGGAAATCATTTACGACAATTAAAAATCCTAGTCACCACTTTCGAAACACGCGTTTCAGTTGTATATTAGAAAGCGTTACGGTTGTGGTTTGCCTGTTTTTCAGTGGTGGCAAATCTTTGGATTTATAACACTCAGAATTGGGGTTCGATATTCGCGGTGGGTAAAGCAAAATATCTATTTCTCTGGCCTTATGCTTAACAACAATCAAGGAAATTAAACAACGCGTTATTTCGTCGGTGAGTAAGCTGTAACTTCAGGGATTTACTAAGCTAAAATTCTGAATTTGATTCTACGTGGTTAACATAGCTCAATGTAACTTTGCTCTAAAATGAGTTCCCTACACCTCTTATCTTCACTGACACGAGAAGCAAAATTTAATGA